>CM052442.1:7589187-7627601 GCA_028533085.1 Varecia variegata | reverse complement strand
CCTGGGGCAGTTAGAGCTGGGGACGGTCCAGCCAGGAGGGTCCCCACTTCCCTTCCTGGGGCCAGCCTACCCTCGGCTTTGAGGTCTGGGGCCACAGTTTCCACAGTGCTTTGCCATCAAGCCCTCACCCTCTGGCCACGAGCCAGGCAGCCCATTTTGCTGTCACTCGGTGCAGTGTCCAGGTTGCTGGCAAGATCAACATCAGAATTCCTGGGTTCAAATCCCAGCTCTCCTACTTAGAAGCTGTGTGATCTTGGAGAAGTCATTTAACCTCTCTGGGCCTCATTATCCACATGTATAACATAAGGATGGTGATAATACTGCCTTTCTCATAGGATTGTTTTGAAGGTTAAGCTATTAATGTATGTGAAGTCTTAGAGCAGTGCATGCAAACATTAGCTATATTATTATTACCATCGTTCTTGTGGCCCCAGACAATCAGTGCTGCCACCACTGGCTCTGAGTTGGGGGCCATGGAATCCACCTGCCACCTGAGGACCCTCAACCCTTCTCGTTTTAGCATTTTTACTACTCAGCAAAACAGACACAGAATCCCAGAAGGGGGAGGTTTCAATCCTGCAGAAGTTTTGTAGGTTCTTCTCCTCACAATCCTGGTGCCTGAAGCTCCTAATTGAGCTTCTAGAAGGTTCTTCAGCTCTCCTCCCTCTCTCTCAGTAGACCCAGCTGGGACAGGATGTCTCCTCGCAGTCTGTTCTGGACTGAAAAGAGGGGGCTGTGACTTTGGGACCAGCTCAAGGAATCTTCTCAGCTTCAGGAATGGTGCTCAGCTGCCATGTCCCCTCCAGACACTTGCCCGGGGCCCAGGAGGCCCACGGCCAGTTCTGGAGACTCTGGCTGCAGGCTCGAGAATAAGACCCGCCTGGCCCAGGTCCTTGACTCTGGCACACAGGACGTCTCACTGTCACAAACCCAGTTTTCACCGGTGACCAAGGAAAGCCAAGGCTGCAGAGCCATTTCTGGCACTGACGGTCGTTTAAGAGTTGAAATATTCCAGGGACTGTGTGACATGGTCCCCGGCCCAAATAATGCCACAACCCCAGGAACAGGCTTGTTGCCAAGAATCTAGGAAACTGATACCCAGAGCAATAGATCACTTTTATACAGCAGAAAGGCCATTGCAGAAGGAAGGCGGAAGAGGGAAGACAAGGGGCTTCTTCTCCCTTCCTGCTTCTAAAATACAGTACTTAGCTGGCCACGAGGCCGGCCTCAGGAGAACATGGACAGAGGACGGGTCCTGGTGTTAATCCCACTGGCGGCGGCTGTGTTTAGGAGAAGCTCTGCAGTGAATACTCCAGGACCCCTGAGGCCCTCCAGAGCCCAGAGGAATGTGCACCTTCCCTTCCACCCCCTGGTCTTACTGGCTGAAAACAAGCCTGCTAAGCTCAAATATTGATCCATGTTCCCCATACTTCCTGGGAAGCTGGACTCTGTTTTTCAACGACCAGACAAAAAATAAAATCGCGTCTGGATTGACTCACTCCCGCCTCTGCCCCTGCAGAGGGTGCGTGGGTGGATTCCAGGGTCAAAGACAAGCCTAAATGAAGGCCGCAGTCTGGGGTTACCATGGCAGTGGCACGGCCAGGGTGGCGTGGGATTGAGTGGAGCCCTGGTGTGACGAAGGGGAGAGAAGGGGAACAAGTCACCCTCAGTTTAGCCTTGAGAGCGGAGCCACCTTGTTCTGACTGATCCCACCCCTCCTCTACTCAAAAACAGTCGAGGGCTCCCTATTGCCTACAAGATACAATTCAGGGGCCTCTATCTGCAGTCAAGGCTCTCGCCGAGCTGGCCCCTGCCTGACCTCCTGCCTCAGTACTTCCTCTTGCTCTCACCTGTCCGGTGATGGCAGTTGCAGAAAGTCTTGCTGTTTTCCCAGGGTACCCAGAGTGTGCCACCTCCAAGCCTTTGTCCCTGCAGGTCCCCATCTCTAAGAACCTGAACTCCACCAAGATCTCACATGAACCCCCCATCTCCCGAGGCGACTGCTCCTGCCATCAGACATGGTCGGCCTGATGAGAATTTCTGGCTCCACCCCCAGGCCCGTGTTAGATGGAACATCTCTAAGGCAGGGCCCCCTTCACCCTGCATTCCCTTAGCTCACCTGGACCCAGTGCCAACTGTGTACAGTAGAGGCCCAACTGGGATTTGCTGAATGAGGAATGAATGCATCAGTAGAAAATGTTGAGCTGGGAGCGAGGTCACCTAGCTATTTGTTCTACACCACAGCCCTTGCCCTGGAATTGATTGGGTAAATATTGAATTTAGCTCCTCAGGTTTCAAAATGCCCTCTTGGAGCATTAAAAAAATAAACAAAAAATAAAAGGACTCCATGTAGGAGATCTCATCTCTTCGGGGCGGTGTTCACTCGTGGGGTCTCTGGTGTGTGTGGCACTTGTCACGCCCCGGGTCAGGCAGACCTCTGAGGGTTCAGCAGAGTGTGATCAGAGAGCCGTGTGTGTTTGTGGGTTCAGGAATCATCTCCCAGCAGGACAAGCAAAGCCTTTCTGTGTGGGAGGGCAGAGGGAGGCAATGACACAGTCTGGCGCCTGTGAGCCCCGGATCCCAGTGGAGGGTGACAAGTTTGCATGATTCCAGTAAGCGGCTGGGTAGAGAAATGCAGTGTGGGCTTATTCGGTTATTCATTCTTTCCTTCAACAGACAGTTACTAAGCAGGGCTTGGCTGTGTTTGAAACAGGAAAAAAGAAACTGTTTTTCCTGCCCTCGTGCTCAACACAACACTTCACCCCTGGTCACCAAAATGTGTGTGGGGTTTCTCCCCACCAACAGCCAGTTCTCCAGGGGACACCAACTGTGTTCGATTCAATTCATTTCAATTCAATTCTGACACCATCTACCTGGAGATCCCACCGGCTGGGGCTCAGTCCACAGACTGCCCCCGTTTCAGATGCCAATCATGAGTAGTAAGCTGTCACCTGGACCTCTGACCGCGACCTCTGACCTGTAAATCAGGGCTCCCATGACCCCTCGTCAGGTTCAACAAATTAGCTAGGAGGCCTCACAGAACTCAGGGAAGTTCTTACACTTGCCAGTTTATTACATTAATGGAGGATACAGATGAACAGCCAGATACAGAGATGCCACGGGCACGGTGCAGGTGGAGCTTCGATGCCACCTTCCAGGACCCGCCACGTGTTTCTGAGAAGGCTTCACTACACAGGCGTGATTGATCACTTCATTGGCCACTGGCGATCAACTCAGCCTTCAGCCTGTCTCCCCTGCGTGGACTGAAAGTTCCAACCTCTAATCACATGGTGGGCTCCCTTGGAACCGGACCCCGTCCTGAGGCTATCTAGGCACCCCCAAGACTCGCTTCATTAGAACGAAAGATGCTCCCATCGCCCAGGAAACTCCAAGAGACCTAGGAGCTCCATGTCACATGCTCCTGTCACTCAGGGGGTTACAAACATCCTAGGAGCTCTAAATCAGGAAGCGGGGTCAAAACCAAATATTAGAATGAAAGATTCTCCTAGCTCCTGTATCTACAAGGGTTTTAGGAGCTCTGTCTCAGGAACCCGGGGCAGACACCAAATATATATTTCTTATTAGATCACAGTATCACAGGCTACTTAGTCGGGAAGCCAGAGGGATATCCCCAGGAAAGGGAAAGGCGGTTGAAATTTGGAGTCACACAAGGCTGCCGTCCCGGCTTCTCCACTAACTACATGTTACGGGGCAGTCACTTTATCTGTTTGGGTCTTACTTTTCTCACCTATAAGTGAGAAAAGTGAGTCTCTCCGGGCACAGAGACTCGCTGGTACAGCTGCAGCAATGGAAACGGCCAGATGGACGTGGGATCCGTTGAAGACACAGACCTGGGAGCCCCTGGCTTCCGACTCCAAGTAGCAGGTGAAGGGCAGGAAGGAGTCGGCCCCATCGCTGACTTCCTGGAAAGGCAAAGGGCCCCTCGAGAAGGGGCAGGTCTAACACTAACAGTTCCCATGTTCTGAGCACCTGCAGTGAGCAAGGCACAGTACCAAGTCTTTCCAGAAGTTACCAAGAGGCCACAGAGCATCCAAGTATGGGACCTAGACTTTGGAGGCCTGAGGAATTCGAATCTGAAATCCACCCATTACTGAGTGTGTTTGTTTGCTGGGACGGCTCTAATGAAGAACCACAAACCGAGTGGTTTAACCAACAGAAATTTGTTGTCTCACAGTTCTGGAGATCAAAATCAGAGATCAGGGTGTTGGTTCCTTCTGAGAGCTGCGAGGAAGCGTCTGTTTTATGCCTGCCCCTGGCTTCGGAGAGTTTGCTGACGGTCCTTAGCATCACCTCGGTCTCTGCCTTCATCTGCGCGTGGCATCCTCCCTGTGCGCAGGCCTGTGTCCAAATTCCCCGTGTTAAAGGAACACCAGTGGTGCTGGATCCAGGGCTCACTCCACCCCAGTATGACTTCCTCTTCACTAGGGACATCTGCAAGGATTCTATTTCCAAGTAAGGTCACATTCTGAGGTGCTCAGGGTTTGGCTTCAACATGCGAATTTGGGGAGAGACACCATTCAGCCCACAACGCTGGGTGTGGGGGTTGGGCCATCTCCCTGTGCCTCAGCTCCCCCACCTGTAAGATGCAGACGACAATACCTAACTCATGAGCCTGCTGTGAGCACTCCCTGAGTTACTGCAGGTAAAGCACTTCAACAGCGGCTCATCACCGGAGCTGTACAAATGTTAACTATCGTTACCTCCTGTTATCTTTTGTCACAACTATGTGCTCTAAAACAAGGGTCACAACTGCATGTGCCTGCCAGGGCTGGGCAGATCACTTACACAGGTAAAGTGGGCAGGCAGTGGTGGGGACCAGGCAGGTGGAGCAGTAAGAGCCCCCATCTGAAGGCATTTCTGTTCAGAGTCGTTACAAACACTCAGTGGGCTGAGAAAACCCGCCTCCGCCTGGGGTGAAACTTGCCTATTGAAGATAGATAGTGTTCTTTGTTGCTCTTGATGTCAATAGAAAAAAAACAAAAAAATGTGTCCTGACCTACCCGGTCCTGAGGTTGGGTTATAGCCATTCTGGAAGAAGCATGCCAGGTTAACAGGAACTGGGCAGGAAGCCAGTCGTTTGGTCCCGAAAGGACACACTGCCTTTGACCTACGAGCTAAGACCATCAGCACCGAGTTAGCGAGGGCTTCCCTGTCAGGCCCGTGGCCGTGAGCCCTTGTCATCCCTGGCTGGTTCTCCGGCTGCTTCGCCGCTTACCAGGGGTGGAGGGGGCCAGGGGCCCAGCCAAGGTGGCCCGGTCCTCAGAGCCACCCACTACAGTTTTAGCTCTCCCAGGGCGGCTGCCTTCTGAGGGAGCATGGCTCTGCCAATACCTGATTTGGACTTCGAGACCCCAGGACGCCGGAGAGGATAAATTCCTGTTGTTTGAAGTCACCTAGTGTGTGGTCATTTGTTATGGCAGCCCTGGGGGACGAATACTCCTCCAGTTTCATAAGAGCGGGTGTTTTTCTTCTTGACAAACAGCTAGCTATTCTCTCGGGCCTGTGGACTCCTGCCACCGGGGGACTTCCTCTATTAATCACCACCTTTGCCCTCCTTGCCGCTCCCTCCTGAAAGTCTGCACCCCTGAGACCTCCCTCCCTGCCCTGCACAGCTCCCCTGAGACCTCCCTCCCTGCCCTGCACAGCTCCCTCTGCCCCGTGGCTTCCCGGGCCTTCTCTGCCCCCACAGCCCCTGCCCTGTCGGCCTGCCGCCCTGGGCTCCCGCTCCCAGCTCCGCACTAACATCTCCCTGGTGGCCTCTGTGGCCCATCAACTGTCCTTGTCCTACCAGAATGTTCTGCCGCATCGGACACTGACAATGACTTCCTTTCCCCTCCCCTACTCTCTCCCTGGCCCTTTTCCCTTCTCACCAGTCCCTTTGTGAGCTCACCTTCCTGGGCTCGGGGTGACTGCTGAGGGTCCCCCGAGTTCCCTACTCCATCCTCCTCTTGCCTCCTCCTCCCCCAGAACACCTCCAACCTCATCCGGTCTCTTCGCTTTAGTTCCCTTCTCTGCGCTGGCCTCCAGATCTCTCTCTCCCAGTGCACCCACCTACCTGCCCACCTGTCCCTCCACCAGCAGATGCACGGGCCCCTCAGGCCCACAGAGCCCAAAACTGAACTCCTCACCCCCCATACAGGCTTCTGAAACCCACCGCTCACCTCACTCCTGGCCTACTCTCCCTCCTTAATGTCTCCACCTCTCCAGCCCCACCCCAACCCCATCACCTCTCCCCTGGACCACTGCCCACCCCAGCACCTCTCACCTGGGTTATCACAGCCGTGCCACTCTGTCTTATCCACTCCAGGCCATCATACATGTGACAGGCAAAGAGAATCTCTCTCTCTTACAGGGTGAAGCTCAAGCTCTGCCCCTGCCCCCAGCAGGACTTCCAAGCCCCTCCACGCCTGCTCTGGCCCTGGCTTCTCTCTGTCCCCCTCTCCCCTTCCTCCCTGAGTGGCTCTCGGTACCCCGCTGCCCCCTCTGCCACTTTGGGCTGCAGCTCACTCAGCCCAATGTGCGGCCTCCTGCGGCCATGCGCTCTTCTGTCCGCCCACCCCTCCGCACTCAGCCAGGGCTGGTGGATACCTAGACAGTGTTCAAAACCCAGGTCCAAGGTCACCGCCTTCACAGCGCTTTCCCTATTCCACTCCCCTCTCCAACCCCGGGAGAACCCCGCTCCTCCTTTGCGTCTGTACTGCAGGGATATCTGTCTGAGCATTGCCTCTGTCTTGAGCTCATCTACCGAGATATGTAGCTCTCTTCTTGAGGCCAGGGCTATTTTCTGGAACATGCTTAGTGCTCAATCAACACTGATGTTGGATGGGCGGATTGAAGATGGATGGATGGCAGGAAGGAAGGAAGGATAAACAGAAGGGAGGAAGCACCAGTATGTATCGGCCCAGGCTCGCAAGCAGGTGACAGGCAGAGGGAAGCATGTTGGCCGATGGCAAGATCATAGCAGGTGCTAAAGGCAGGGTTGCCAGCCCTGCAGACACTGAGATGAGAAGACGGGGGAAATGGGGACGTTATTAAGGCACAGGCCTAGGTCAGGAGCCAGATCCCAGAATGAGGTAAGAGCCTAGTAACTAGGGTGACCAACTCATCCCACTTTGCCAGGGTCTTGGACAGTTTTAGCACTGAATATCCCACATTCTGGGGAATTCCTCAGCCCCAGGCAAATTGGGATGGTTAGTCATCCTACTAGCAACCAAGACCAGGGCCCCAGTTCCGAGCGGGAGTGGCAGCCAGCCCTGAGTGGCCCCTGTAGGCTCCTGAACGGGTCTCACTCAACTTCCTCAAGGCCAGGACGTGGCCAGGACGTGCCCAGACCCAGTGCTGGGGAGCAGGGGTGTGGAGGCCGAGGCCCAAGCAGAGGAACGCCGGTTCCACCAGAGCAGGGCGGCACAGCCAGTCCTTCTCCCAAAGACCACCTCCCACTGGAGTCCCTCCCACCCCTGCTGGGCTATAGGAGACCAAATTCCCACATCCTGGCCACCGGCCCACCCTACACACCCACCTAGGGTATTATGGACTGAATCGTGTCTCTCTAGAATGTGTATGTTGAAGTCCTGACCCCAGTGTGACTGTGTTCAGAGATAGGGGCTTTAGGGAGGTAATTAAAGTGAAATGAGGTCATGAGGCTGGGCCCTGATCCGATAAGATTGGCGTCCTTATCAGAAGAGGAAGAGAGACCAGAGCGTCCTCTGTGTGCGTGCACATGTGTGTGCAAGCATGTGTGCACGTGTGTGTGCTCACGGAGAAGAGGCCATGTGAAGGCACAGGGTGAAGGCAGCTCCTATACAACAGGACAACAGCCCTCATGGTAAAGCAACTCTGACAGCACCTTGATCTTGGACTTCCAGCCTCCAGAACTGTGAGAAAATGAATTTCTGTGGTTTAAGCCGCCCTGTGTGTGATATTTTTTAGTGGTAGCCCAAGAAGACTAACACACTGGGGAACCATGCCCCTGAGACCCCCCAAACCTCTCCCTTTTAAACTTACCCAGCCTCAGTCCCATTTCTTTCCACTAAGCCCTTTCTGGGTGGCAATGGGGAGTTGTGACTTTCCCCAGATTCTCAAGACTGTCCTTGAAATGTGAGCTTGGAACATAGTCCACGTGATGTCTTTCCATCGTGGGTAGTCGGAGCACACGCAGCACACGCGGGCTGAAGCCTCACTCGGGTACCTTGGTTAATCCGCTTTTCCCAGAGTGGTTTCGTATGGGACCCATCCGGGGTGTTGCAATGGTTTCCTGTTGTTGCTATAAAAAAATTATCACAAGCTTAGTGGCTTAGAACAACACAAATTTATCCTTTTGCAGTTGTAGAGGCAGAAGTCCAAACTAGGTCTCACTGAGCTAAAATCAAGGTGTTCACAGGGCTGTGCTCTTTCTGGGGACTCTAGGGGAGGATCCATTTCTTGTCTTCTCCAGCTTCTACAAGCTTCCTCACTCCTTGGCTCCTGGCCACGGAATATCACTGTGTCTTTTCTCCTCCTGATTCCATCATCGCACCCTCTTCTTCTGACTCCAAGCTCCTGCCTCTTCCTGGGAAGCACCCTTGGGATTACACCTGGCACGCACCTGGAGAATCCACGGTGATATCTTCGTTGCAAGATCTGCAACTTAATCACACCTGCAAAGTCCCTCTTGTCAGAGAAGGTTCTGGGTATTAGGATGTGGGTGTCCTTGGCATTATTCCATTATTCACCCCACAGCTGCTGTGCAGCATGGAGTCCCACCCTCCAGGAACGGTCTAGAAATCTCCAGGTCGGTGAGATAAAGGGAGCTTGCCCATGGCCTGTGGTGTAAATGGGGAGAAAACAAACCTAGACAGAGGGGACCCGTCTTCCCCTCGTTAGCGTCTCTCCTTGTTAGCCGTGTGACTTTGGCCGATTACCTAGCCTGTTGCGTTCTGTCTTCTCACGGATCCGATGAGGACGAATTGCGAGGACACTGCACGAGACACAGGCTCGGTGCCCAGGAGTGATGGTGCTGGTCTCCAGGTTGGGGCTGAGGTCGGTGTCCCCCTGGCAGGGTTGTTGTAAGGATTATGACATAAATGCTTTAATGCGCACAAAGCACTTGATCGAATATGTGGTCTGTTTTATGGTCTGTTGTAGAGTGTCGATAAATTCTAGCACTTACCACTCCCGGGGAAATTCAAAGGCTTCGTGACTGGGCCCCAGAATTACAGGGAAGGAAAAGGAAATGTCGGAGGTAGGGGAGGGATCAGGCTTGCTGAACATCAGGTCCGCTTCCCCTGGGCAACCTCTGTTGCTCCGCCAACTCCACACCCCACCTGTAGCCACACGACCTTCTGGGGTCATGGCCACACACCATGCTCTGTGCTGAGAGGAAACCCCAGGCGCAGGGCCCTTGGAAACACAGCAAGGCCTGAGCCCGCACCCTGCACAGCATCTTGGAATTGCTCTGGAGAGTGAGGGACGGACTTAGGAAACCCCAGTTTCAAGGTAAAAGAGGACAGCCCAGCCAAGCCCATAGAAATCCTACATACAGCTTTTTTCTGAGCAAAAAGCACTAGCCTTGGAGTCAGCCACCTGGGCACTAACCCCATTCTGCCCCTAATTTGTTGCATGACTTTAAAAATTCCCTACATCCCTCTGAGCCTCAATTCAGTTTTGGGTGCAATCCTGGGGCCGGGTACAGTGACCCTGCATCTCAGCCACAGTGAGATTCTCTCCACCCCTCTCACTTCCACCAGATCGGACTATTGGGGTCTGTGATCCAGTGAGCACAGCGGGCCTGTGCGAGCTCACGGGCTCCAGCATGTGCTCCCGCGGGTCTACAGGAAATTAGCTGCAGAAAACAAAGGAATGGAGCCTAGTAAAAGGGAGGGTTTGCCGGAAATATCCCTTTCCCTGTCTCTGCTCTTCCAGCCTCCAGAACTGTAAAAAGATAAATGTATGCAATGCCAGTAACCGGTGGCCTCTTGGGCCTTGTCCCCAGGACTGCCAATGCCATTCCAGGCAAGTGGTGGCCAGTGTGGAGCTGGGGGGCAGTGAGTGGGTGGCCTGGTCCGAGCCTCTGGCTCAGGCAGCTTTTGCTGGAAGCAGCCAGGACAGGAAAGGGCAGTCCGGGGAGGGGACAAGGAGGGGTGGAGACCTGGCCCGCTGTGGTCAATGACAAATGCTGGCTGCAGTCCAGCCAGCCCTCTGCAGTTTCCCGAGCCCGACGGACTGCCATCTCCACTGCGTGCACGGTCAGCTACGGGACAGAGTAAGTACAGATGCTGCATCGGGAGGTCCCAGGGGCTCGAGGGCGTTCGAGGAGAGGTGAGGGTGGGTTCTAAAGTTACGGGGTGTGGAGGGTGTCAAAGCTCTGGAGGAGTCCCAGTGTGACAGAAGAGTCTCTGTAATGTCGGGGACCGAGTGGGGGCCTCCGAGGCAGCTGAGGTGCGTCCCCCAGCTGTGTGACCCTAGGCTGGACACCAAATCTGGCTGAGTTTCAGTGTCCATGTATGTAAGGTGGAAAGAATTACACCTCCTGCACAAAGAGTAAACACAGCAGTGGCTCTCACCCAGGCACACCTGGTCGTGTCTGCAGAGATGTTAGGTCATCACAACTGGGGTGGGGAGGGCACTGTTGGCATCGAGGGGATAGAGGCCAGCGATGCTGCTAGACACCCTACGGTGCACAGGACAGCCCCGCTGCAAAGTACGGTCCCGCTCAAAAGGTCAACAGGGCCAAGGTGGAGAAAATGAAATCAGGCAGTGGGGACAGAACGTCTGCTGGACAGGAGGCGTTCAGCAAACGGCAGCGTGTGCCTGGAGTCTCCGGCCTTTAGAAATCCGAAAAAATTATCAAAGATAATCTGCCTCCCTGAGACAAGGGCACCCTGCCTGGAGGCTGCCACCAAGGACAGTGAGCTGCTCGTGAGCTAAAGGAGCCGTTCGGCTGTTAGCTCAATAAACAAAGTGTAGAAATACAGTGAGTGTAATTTTCAGTTTTCCTAAGGATGAGGATCTCGGCAAGAAATGCAGCAAGAAAAGGGGAAACTGCTCCCCTGGACCAACGTCCTCATTCACAGATGGGGACACCGAAGCATGGAGATGTCTGGAGGTCACGGTCATGTTTGTGGTGTTGATTGGGGTGCTGGTTCCACAGGTGTAGAATGATCTCTAAATTCAACGTGTAGACATGATATACATGCAGCTTTGTGTAGGGCAGTCACACCTCCACCAAGCAGATGCTGAGCACAGGGAGGGAGTCATTCAAGGTCGCCTGGCCAGTGAGCCCCGGAGCCAGGGACCGCTCAGTTCCGGATGCCCAGCCTGGCCCTGCTTCCCTGCTCCCTGTTCAACTCGTGGTCTGACACCTCTGAACTGCAGAGGGGCGGACAGGTGTCTGCTCACTCACTCATTCGCACATTCATTCCACAAGGCGTGTGGAGCACTTCCCCGTGACTGAGAGCAGCAGGGATGAGGGCCCTCTCTGCAGGAGCACATGCCCCCTGGGGAGACAGGCCGGAACAAAAGATGCCAACGGCAATGGCACATATGTAATTGATGGAGCGTTCCAGAAAACAGCAGCGGGAGGGGAGAGGGCCCAGTGTGCTAGGCGTCACGAGAAGTGACATGTAAGCAGGGACCTGAAACCCACACGGAGGAAAGGTCAGGAGAGGATTCCAGGATGTGCGAAACCCCAGGGCTGGGACGGGGCCTGCCGTGTTTGAGGAACTGGGGAAGGAAGAGTGAGCCTGGGGACCTCACGCGACCCAGGGCAGAGTGGGTCCAGGGGCCGCTGGCCAGAGCCAGGTCACACGGGGCCTCTGAGTCAGAGCACAAATCAGAGTCAGATTTTACCCCAGATGCCAAGGACACTGTGACCGTATTTATGACTGAAGGAGATTCTTTTACACACTGTGTAGAATGGTTCGTGGGGGCAAAAGTGGAAGCTACTGGGTGGTCCGTGTGAGAGATGAAGGGGGGTGGCAGGAAAGTGGGGACAGGCAGCAGATTTAAGGCCCGTCTTGAGGTAGAACCTGCCAAGCCTTGCTGATGTGCCGCAGGTGGGAAAGGAGGTCAAGGTGACATCTCCCAGGAAGCTCTGCTCCCTGGTCTTTAGGATCTGGAGGAAACCATGACTCTGTCTCTCCCTCTCTGCCTGGGCTCCAAGGCTCACGTCCCTTCTTGCGATTGGCAGATTTGGGACAGACCCTCCTCACCTGCGCACTTCCCACAGCTGAGCCCACAGCTGGCCCGTGTGGGACGTCACTGCCCAGCACGGGGAACACAGGCCAGCAGATTTGGGGTCTGTGGATGGTGGGGGCCGGCCCACTCCATGCCCACCCCCTGCCACCTCAGGTCACCTTGGCCTGAGATGACAGATGAACTTGTTTGAGCTTCTTTCTTTCCTCTGTAAAAACCCAGGAGAGGAGCAGTCCGGCCAGCACTCTGGCACTCGGTGGGGGCTGATCTGAGGAGTGGGAGGCTCCCAGGCCCCGGTGCCAGCTCGCCCTGGCTTGGAGGTGACACGAACCTCTGCAAAGCTCCGCCAGAGGCCCAGGAGTGTGATGGCAAAGCTCGGGCTTCCAAACTAAGAAACCTGCAACAAGCAACTGAAGCTTCCTCCCTGAGGACCCTCTGTTCCCTCTTTTGTACAGTTGCGATAACGACGCCAGCTCCACGTTGCTGGGAGCAGCGTCAACACGCTAAGGCAGGTGGGGGGCTCGGGAGAGGGCTGGGGGCACACTCGAGAAGGTGGGGGCCGGGGGGGAAGAGGTGTCGACTCCGCAGAGCCGCGACAGGGAGCCACGAGGCAGCGTCTGCACCAGCTGGAGGAACCTGGGTTGTAATCCCGGCTCCATCACTCCCTGGCTGGAACAAGCTATTCTGTTTCACTTAGCCTCAGTTTTTCATCTGTAAAAGGGGGTTAATCATGCTTACTTTTGGTGAGGATATAGTAATATTTTACTTTGGTAAAGGTAGTAATATTTTATAGGGTGTGTAATAGTCCTTAATAAATAGTGGCTTTAATAAAAAATAGAAAAAGAGAGCGTAGCCCTGGTTGGAACAAGATTTCTGGGCTCAGGGGCGCCTGAGTGAAGCCGTGGCCCTGGGCAAACAGACCCTGCTCCCCAGGGAGACCCAGCTGGCCCTGGGAGAAGCAGCTCTCACCCAAGTTCTCTGATGTTGGGAGTGGGGGACACCTGGCCACAGCACGTGGCAGACCCCCTGCTGCTGATGAAGAAACCGAGGCCCAGAAGGTGGCTGGGGCTTGCCCAGGGCCATCTGGCCGGCTACAAAGATGGCAGGGCTGAGGCCAGAACCTCGCCTGCTGCCCCTGGGCCCCTCCAAGCAGGGACCTCCCTGCCGCAGCGGCTACTCTCCCTCCGACAGCCTTTCTTCCGGGTAATTGGCAGCTCCAAGCATGTCTGCAGGGCTCGAGCTGAAGTGTTTCTTCAGCAGCATCTTGATACACGAGTGGTTCCCACACTTGGCAGGAGGGACCATACTGTGCTGGAAAATGACTAGTTTTGAGGAGACAGAGATTAAACCACCCACCCACGTCCTTCAGAGACTTCCAGAAGGCAACTCCCAGGCTGGGAACAGATGGGAGTGTCAGCTCGCGAGCCCATACCAGGCTTCTTAATTATCTGCAGACTGGGGCTGTCCTTGGTGGCCGCTGAGTCAGGGATCGCCAAATCAGGAGGACATGGCAGGACGGGGGAGGCAGGGACCTGCAGAAACCGAATGCCGCGGTGGTTCAGAGCACGGGCTCGAGGCCTGGAACTGGGTCTGAGTCCAAGCTTTGCTACTAGTAGCAAGTGACTCAACCTCCCTGAACCTCAGATTGCCCATCTAGTACAGAACCTGTCTCCCTGTAGGGGCGTGAGGCACGGCGCCTGACCAGCAGGGGTGCGGGATTTGATCCTGCAGGCAGAACATGAGAAATGAGCCACCTTCTCGGAGTTCAGGGTGCAGTCTGGAGACCAGAGGTGGCGAGGGGTGACCTGCCCAAGCCAGGCCACTTCACTCAGACAAAGACTGACCTGCCGCCCAGGTCTGCCTGACTCCTGAGCCCAGCGGCCACTCCGAGGGCAACTTCCCAAGCAGCTGTTTGGGGCCCTTTGGAGTTTGGTTTGTTGGGTCACACGACACTGTGGCAGGCTGCCCCTGCTCACCCTGGGTCTGGGGGACCTGATGACACGGTGCCCACTGGGGGAGAGAAGCCAGGGGAGGGGTTCACTCTGCAGCTTGGGAATGCACTGGCCGGGCTGCTGCCAATTCCCACAAAACTGTGAGTGCAGAAAGCGTGTACCCCATGGGACGGCCCAGGAAATGGGGGTCTCAGATGGGGCTTTGGCTGGATGCAGCCACGCCCACAGCTCACACTTCCACAGCACGTGCCCCCCCAAGCACACCATGGTGGGGGTGCTGTTATTACCTCCACCCTACAGGTGGGAACAGTGGCTCAGGGTGTTGCTGACTTGCCCTAAGTCACACTGTGAGGACACAGTGGGCCTGAAACTTGAATTCAGGCAGCCAGCTCCAGCGAGGATGGAGGGAGGACTCCTGCCCTCAGCCAGATGGGGTGGCATGGGCACAGCGGAGATTCCCAGGTGGAGTGACGGGAGAGGGAGGGGAGGACTGAAGGCCAAGGTGGGAAGGATGGAGCACCCCATGAAGGCCCACCCAGGCAGTCCCCCAGAAACAAAAGGTGAGAGTGTCCTCGTCTGGAAGTTGAAGAGAAGAGAGACCTTGGTCTGCTTAGGCTGCCACAGCAAAGTTCTGCACACTGGGGAGTTTAAACAACAGAAATTGCTTTTCTTACCACCCTGCAGGCTGGAAGTCTGAGGTCAAGGTGCCAGCAGGGTTGGTCCCTCCCAAGCCTCTCTCCAGGGCTTGAAGTCTTCTTGCTGTGTGCTCACATGGTCTCCTCTGTTCGAGTCTGTATCCTGAGCTCCTCTTTTTTCTTTTTTTTTTTTTTTTCTGAGAAAGTCTCACTCTGTTATCCAGGCTAGAGTGGCGTGGTGTCATCGTAGCTCACTGCAACCTCAAACTCCTGGGCTCAAGTGATCCTCCTGCCTCAGCCTCCCGAGTAGCTGGGACTATAGGCATGCGCCATGATGCCTGGCTAATTTTTTCTATTATTAGTAGAGACGGGGTCTCACCCTTGCTCAGGCTGGTCTCAAACTCCTGAGCTCAAGTGATCTTCCTGCCTCGGCTTCCCAGAGTGCTGGGATTACAGGTGTGAGCCACTGTGCCTGGCCTCCTCTTTTTTCCTATAAGGACATAGTCATATTGGATTAGGACGCACTCTAGTGACCTCATTTTAGCTTTATCACCTCTTTAAAGGCCTATCTCCAAATGCAGGCACATTCTGAGGTGTTGGGGGTTATGACTTCAGCATATGAATCTTGGGGGGACATGATGCAGCCCATCACAGAAGAGGAGGGAATTGGAGATGCTTACATTAGCAGAGCAGATTTCCTTAGGAGGGGAAGGGGTTTCTGTGAGGGACAAGGATGGCCCAGAGCAGCCCCAGGTGAAGGGGAAGGGGACCGATGGGTGTCCTGCCGCAGGTGGATGCTCACTGTGTTCGCTGAATGAGCGGCATAAATCCAGCAGTGCTGTGGGCCCCAGGGGTAGCAGGTCTGAGTTTGCTTGCCACATTCGGGACACCAAAGTGCAGGTGAGAGGCCACAGATGGAAGCAGCTTCTAGTTCCCTGGAAACCTCAGAGACACTGACAAGGAAGAACACAAGAAGCCACTTCCCTCCTCCCCCCCATCACCCATCTGCCCCCATCACATACCTTGACATGGATGAGCAGGGGATTGTTGAACTGGAGCCCGGGCCCCTGCCTGGGGCCTGCCCTTCCCCTGCCTCCTCCTTCCTCTCCCTACCGTGAGATGTCCACGTCCCATACAGCCTCACCTCCAACCCCACGGGCACCATCGCTTCTCTTCGAAGCCCAGTGGACCACACCTGCATGTTGGGTGTTGGGCGGTGACATCTCTGGTGTGTTAGCCCCCCTCACCTCTCCGTCTTCTCCCTCCCTCCTGACCTGCAGCCCCCAGAAGTGGCACCAGCCCCGTGCCCTCTCTGAGAGCACCCTCTCTTCCTTCCAGAACGAGGGGTAGCGCCATGCAGCTCTTCCTCCTCTTGTGCCTGCTGCTCCTCAGCCCTCAGGCTGCCACCTTCCGCCGCCAGCGCTCCCGTGAAATGAGGAAGAGGGTGCAAGAGCTCCCTGCGCATGCCACGGCAGCCCCCAGCGGCAGGGACTTCACCTTCAACCTGTACAGGGCCTTGGCCTCAGCTGCCCCCGGCCAGAACATCTTCTTCTCCCCGCTCAGCATCTCCGCCAGCCTGGCCATGCTCTCCCTGGGCGCTCGGTCCAGCACAAAGACGCAGATCCTGGAGGGCCTGGGCCTCGGGCCGCAGGAGGACCAGGAGGAGCAGCTGCACCGAGGCTTCCAGCAGCTGCTGCGGGGGCTCGACCAGCCCCGAGACGGCTTCCAGCTGAGCCTGGGCAGCGCCCTGTTCGAGGACTCCAGGGTGCACGTTGGGGACGCCTTCCTCAGTGCCCTAAAGACGCTGTACCTGGCGGACGTTTTCCCCACCAACTTCAAGGACCCGGCAGGGGCCCGGAAGCAGATCAACGACTATGTGGCAGAGCAGACCCAGGGCAAGATTGCGGACCTGGTCAAGGACCTGGACGGCACCGAGATCATGGTTATGGTGAATTACATTTTCTTTAAAGGTAAGGCCCTGGGGCTCGAACCTGAACTTTCTCTCTCTTTTCGGCCGCTTTTATGAAAAAATGCCCGATTCCCTCACATAAAGGAGTGGGAGTAGGTTTAGTCCTCCTGGTGCCTGACGATGAGCACAAAGCCGGCAAGTGGCCGCGGGGGACGGGAGCCTTCCTGCCATGGAGGTGCTGTCGTTGAGCGCAAGACACTGAGGAGGAGCTGGTTCCTGGGGCTCAAGGACACCTAAAGCCACAGCTTCCACACAGGTTCTGAAGCACGAGCCCGTCATGGCGACTGCACCTAAGACATCGATGCCATGGCCACTTGGGGATAGGGACCTCAGAAGGGCTTAGAGGGCATCTCCCAGCCCCCCTCACCCCCAGAGACCGGCCCCTCTGCCCTCCCAGGGGCCAAGACTTCCCCAGACATGCGCCTGTCCCTCTGAAGACTCTTCTTCCTGTCCTCAGCAAGAGCAGCTCCAGCCTTTACGTCCCTGCTCCTCCGCTTCTCCTTCCAGACACTGAACCCCTCGGTGCCCTGCATGGGGCCTGCCCTAGGGCGGGAAGGGGAGGGAAGCAGGGGTGGAAGAAGAGGGGAAGGGAGGGGAGGAAAGGGGAGGGAGTTAAATTGCCAATAATACACCCTTCCTATGGCCACAGATAGCGAGTGCCTTAGACTATTAGGGCTGCCGTAACCAAAAAGAAAAAACAAATCGAGGGCTTATAAACAACAGAAATTTATTTCTCACAGTTCTGGAGGCTGAGAAGTCCAAGGTCGAGGCCCTGCAGATTTGGTGTGCAGTGGGAGCCCACTCCTTGGGTCACAGACGGCGCCTTCTTGCTACGTCCTTGATTGGTAGAAGGAGCAAGGCAGCTCTCTGGGTCTTTTGTAAGACACTGGTCCCATTCCTGAGGGCTCCACTCCTGTGACCTAATCACCTTCCAGAGGCCCCACCTCCTGATGCCGTCACCTTGGGGGTTAGTTTCAACATATGAATTTTGAGGGGACACAAACATTCAGACCATGGCAGTGAGTATTGAGCTCAGATTCTAAGATTTCTTGTCCCCTCGTCCAGGGCTGTCCCCATTACACCAGGCTGCAGAAGAGTTGAGGATTTCCCAAGGGGAAAAATCACACATTTCCAGGATCCTTACAAACCGCTCTCCCAAAATTAGATGAAAATCCAACATTGGGGCAAGAGTGAAAAACAGAATAGCTCACCCAGGTATCAGGTAGCATTCTCAGCCTGCCGGGTTTTTCACCCCCTTTACTTGGATATTTGGGCTGGAGTAGTATCAAACGGAATAACAAAGAGCTTTAGGGGTCCAGGGCCTCTGAAGACACGAAAACCAGCCTCCTTGTTTTCCAGATGTGGAAGGAAAGGCCCCACAAAAAGTCCAAGTGTGCCCCCAAGTTATAAGGAGGCTTGCGTTTCTATTCAACAGGTTCCGCGATTGCCGCTACCGAGGCTGCTATAAAGATGATCTCTGTCGACCATATTTCTCTCTCCACTCCTTCCATTTGCAGCTGAGAATTTCTCATTCTTTTTTTTTTTTTTTTTTGCTAAAACATGAATTTTAATGGCAGTCTGTAATATCAATTTTCTAAGCAAACTTGGGAATACTATTTTGAATATATTGTATAATAATCAGTTCAATGAATCTTATTCTTATATTGTGCAATAGAGTTTCTTCTTCTTACACAGAGTTCCCTGCCATTTCTCCCATTCTCATCTTTAGCTAAGTGGGAGACAAGCTTCAACCCCCAAAACACCAAGGAGCAGGACTTCCATGTGACGCGGAAAAAAGTGGTGCACGTGCCCATGATGAACCGCGAGGACGAGTACTACTACCTCCTGGACCGAAACCTGTCCTGCAGGGTGGTGGGGGTCCCCTACCAAGGCAACGCCACTGCCTTGTTGGTTCTCCCCAGCGAGGGAAAGATGGCGCAGCTGGAGAACGGACTGAGCGAGGAAACGCTGAGGAATTGGCTTAAGATGTTCACGAGGAGGTACCCTCAGGCCACTCCAGGGCCCGCCTAACCCCACACGCCCCCAGGGAGATACATGCCCCCCTCGGGCCACACAGCCGTGATGGGAAGGACTCACCCAGCCAAGGAGCTGCCTCTAAGCCCAGCTGGCCGGGCCAGGGCTGGAAGCTGGGTTTCCTGGGGTGGTGTCGGGTTTCCTGGGGTGGTGTCAGGGTGGGCAGTGACTTCTGGGGAGCTCCACCCTAGACAAGGGGCCAGAGGAGCATTAGGAAGCCTGGGAGAGGGAGATGGCAGAGGCATGAACTCAGGGAGCTAATGCTTCAGAACAGCCTAAGAAAGGTCCTTTGTCTCTTCAGGGAGCTCGAGCTGTACCTTCCCAAGTTCTCCATTGAGGGCTCGTATCAGCTGGAGAAAGTCCTTCCCAGGCTGGGGATCAGTGAGGTCTTCACCTCCTTTGCTGACCTGTCCGGCATCAGCAACTACCCCAACATCCAGGTGTCCGAGGTGGGTCCAGAAGGTCCTGAGCATCTGCCTTCAGAAATCGCTATTCCATTCCGTTCTGTTCCGTTCTGTTCTCTCTCTCTCTCTGCATCTCTCTCTCTCTGTCTCTGTCTCTCTCCCTTTCCTCTTTTCCCTCAAGATGTGAGCATTTCACCTTGGTCTTACCCTTCGTGCAATGGGAAGCCATATCTACCACCGTGCCTGGGTTAAGGAGTCCTGTATTGAGCAATCCAAGGTCAGACTCCGGCGCTGGCTCCTTCACTTACTGGCTGTGTGATATCCGACACATACTTGAGTCTCTGAGCCTCCTTCTCTCCTCTATGAAATTGGAGGGTCACATCTCACTCTGAGAAGTCAGAACTCAATGACAGACACACGTGTAGTCACTGCCCAGCCCAGTGCCTGGTACAGAGTAGCTACTTGGTCGTTCATTTCCCACCTGCTTCGTAGCTCAGGTGCGTAGGGGCTTTGACGGGGATGCCCACAGGCAGAAGATTTGCTGTTTGCTGTGATGGCTTCTCCCAGCCCCTGGCGGCTTGGTGATGCCTGGTGTCCCCCCTGCAGATGGTGCATGATGCCGTGGTGGAGGTGGATGAGTCAGGAACCAAAGCGGCTGCAGCCACGGGGGTGGTCTTCATGTTCAGGTCAGCCCGACTGAACCCTCCAAGGGTGGTGTTCAACAGGCCTTTTCTGGTACTCATTGTGGAAAACGGCAAGAACGTGCTCTTCCTTGGCAAAGTGACCCAGCCCTAAAGTGGGTCCTGAAATCCACAGGCCTCCACGGTGGGAGCTAGGGGTGTGCTATGGCCCATCTGTCTGCTGGTAGCTAGTGATCTGCATGGGCCTCATTGTCCAACAAGGCATCATGAGTAACAACAAAAAGATTGCCACATGGATGATTGATTGCTTCCTCTGACACAACTGCAAGACACAGGTGCCTTGGAGACCCTTGGAGAACACTCAGTCTTGCCCTCATCTTTCATCAGTGGAGATTAGCACTGAGGCCCAGAGAGGCTGGTTGACTCACCCAAGCTCACACAGCATGATACTGGCAGAAAGAGGCCCAGAGTCCACATCTCTGATGCCCATCCCAGTGCCACAAAACTCTGTAGGAGGGTTGTTCCAGAAGATGAGGGCCACCAGGAAGTATGTGTCCAAGCCTGGTCCCCCACCCATCAGCAACAACAACTGTCAGTTCATCATGGTTTGGAAAACCACTGGAAGGGGAGTCTGGAATGGGGCTACTGTCCCTGTTCTAACCAGCTCTGTGACACTGGAGTTATACCATCCCTCTCTGGACCTCAGTTTCCCCATGTATACAATGAAGGATTAGGGCAAGTGTCCAATCCAAGGACTTGAAGTCATATAGAAAGGCTGGGGTGTATCCTGCCAATTATAGCCGATTTCAGTACACTCAAGTGCCCATTTACACTTTAATAAAGACAGGTGGACATGAGGGTAGGAATGGCCCGATGCAGGAGTGCATCACCCTGTGGATAAGTTATCACCTCATGGGCCTGGCTGGGGGTGGAAGAATCGAGGCCTGTTGTAAATAGTAGAGCATCACTTGTAGACACTTATTACTAGCTTTTTGAATTTTATGGCAGCAATAACAATAAAGCATTTTGAAAACACTGGGTATCGTTGTCTTCATGGAGGCACCTCCAGGGATGGTGATGGTGACAGCTCACCAGGTTCCAGGCCGGATGCTGGGTTCTTCCCCTGGATGGCCGCGTTGACCCCTCACAACATTCCTGTAAGTCAAAGCACCACTACTAGTTCCTTTTCACAGATGGGGAAGCCTCGCCTTCCCCATCTGTAAAACGGGGCTCATAAGTGGTGGAGCCAGGATTTGATGGGTGGGGGTCCAGGGACTGTGACCCCAATGCCAGGCACTCAGCCCTGTGCTCTGCTGCGGGAGATGAGCAGGAAGCAGACGACCTGGTTCGGGGGCGTCTCAGCCAGCAGCTCCCCCAGAGCCAGTAGGTTCCCTCCCTCCCTTTACCGAGCACAGTGAGTCTCCCTGTCTGTCAAACAAAAGGGATCAGACACTTTCGAGAACTGATGGATGAGTGCGTGAGCGAGTCCTCCTTCAATGTCTCAAACTGTCCCCTAAGGAGGGGCTCTCAAGTCCACCCCTGTGCTCCCGCCCCACCCTGCAGGTTCTTAGCATGCTTTCCACGAGGCTGAGCCCACTCTGGTCCCAGAGTCGGGACTGTAGCACAGATGAGTGCCCGTGAGAAGTAACAAGGTCAGAACCCCAAGCTCTGACCATCCCCAAGTACTGAGCACCCACGATGCGCCAGCCCCTGCCAGGCACTCTGCATTTTTTGTCTCATTCATCCCTCGACAACCCAGCAAGATCTATGTGCTGTCCCCATTTTACCGAGGAGAACATAAGTGCCTGCCCAGAGTCACAGCTGGTGACAGTGAGGGGCCCAGGCTCTGGGAGCCCAGAGGGCACATGTGCAGGCTGGTGGCGGGGCAGATGGCTGCAATGGACCTGGACGGCTTATCCGCATTTCTGCTGCGGGCTCAGGGCAGCTCTTCGGGATGGGGCCTTCTCGTGGGGTCACGTGCTCCGTGTGCTGTTCCCTTGCATCATGTCTCGGCTGTCTTGGCAAATGTTTCTCTCGCTGTTTACCAGCTGGTCCAAGGTCAGGGGGAGGCCCTGTCTGTGTGTCACATATCAAGGTCCAGTGCTGTCGAAAGTTCGCTGGGCAAACAGTCACACAGCAGCCACTGTGTGCGGGTTCGGTGGGCTCCAGTGTAGCTTCTGCAGCACGCCACGTGTCAAAGCGCCATGCGGGGTTATCGCGGGCGGTTTAACTCCATCGGCCCCTGAGCCTGGGCTGCACCGCATGGGAAAGGAGCTCAGAGAGAGAGAGAGACAAGGAACTTTTGAGGGGTCAGGAGTGTTTTCGTGGAAGAGGTGGCACTGAGCCAGTTTTGAAGAACAAGAAGGACTTCACCAGACAGCAGATTTGGGAAGGGGCATGGGACTCCCCGGCAGAGGGATCAGCTGGAGAACGGGACATGAGTGAGCCCTGGGGTGTGGGGGAGACACGGAGACGCCAGTCTGTGCCAGGATTGGGCATGTGAAGGACAAGAGGAGGGAGGTGACTGTGCCGATGGTTCAGAGACGGGGACCCTGGACATGAGACTGTCCATGCCACACCTCGAGTGTCCCCAGGACCCCTTAACCACAAGGACTCCCACGTCTGCACACCAGCAGATGTCCCCACTCAGCCCTTTGGGGCACTCACACCCATCCACACCTCCTCCAGTGCCCACCTGCACCTCCTGAGGATTGACCTCACCCACTGGGGCGTCACGGGTTTGTAGGATGCCTGCACATAGGGCCTGACTGTCCCCCCAGGATGCTCGTTCCTAGCCCCTGTATGAGCTTGCTAGGGCTGCCGTCACAAGGCACCACGGTCTGAGGCTTCAGCAACAGAAACTGATTTTCGCAAAGTCCTGGAAACTTGCATCCGAGATCAAGGTGTCAGCAGGGCTGGTTGATGGCACTTTCTCCCTGCCTCTTCACGTGGTCTTCCTCCGTGTGTGTGCTGGGTCCCAACCTCCTCTTCTCCTCTCCTAATCTCCACCAGTCCTATAGGATTAGGGCTCATTTTAACTTGATCACCTCTTTAGATGCTCTATCTCCAAATACTGTCACATTTTGAAATACCGAGAGTTAAGACTTCAACATACAAATTTGGGCTAAACACAATTTAGCTTATAAATAGCCACACACACCCCCTTTGAGTTCCTGTAGCTCTTGCCACGTTCATTCTTGTCTTAGAAAGCCCACTTTGATTTCTCTCGCTAATCACGTGGACTCTAAAACTTCCTCTTCTGAGCTGCAAACAGAATGCAGAAGAATAATACAAGGTCAGGGCCCAGACTCCTCCCTACACCTCTCCCTGCAGAGACCCAGATGAAAAAGAAGGACCTTGGTCTTCAGGAAAAGCACTTCCCACCCCAGTGAACAGCCACGCCTGGCCTCCCCTTGGCTGTGGGGCTTACTTCGCTCATTCATCCAAAGCCTGTTCCCAGGGTGCCTCCTTGGGACCAGGCATGGAGCTGGCGCACAGGTTATGACAACAGTGAGCCCAGCAGTCGTGGGCTTGGCAATCAGGTAGACAAATAAATAAACGTAGGATTATAAACTGTGATAAGGGCAATATTTTTGTCCACAGATATTGATTGAGTGTCTGCTGTGTGCCTGGCACTGTTCCAGGTACCAGAGATGAACAAAGAAAACAGAAATCCCTGCATGTGTAGAGCTGGAATTCCAGTGTGGCAAGACAATAAAATAGAAAAGAATAAAGAGTAAAAATAGGACAGTGAAATAGATCGCATACCAGTTGATGACAAGGGCTGTGTCATATGACTCACATCTAGAACAGAGACCTGACAGGCACCACCTTGGCCAAGGGACCAGCGATGAGTGTGTTGACATCTTGCGCCCTCTGACTTGGTGTCATGAGCCGGGTGCATCACCTCGGAGGGATCTTCCCCCCAACCCAGACCCTCAGTCTAGTCTTGAGAAAACAGCAGCCAATGTCAAGGTGAGGAACAGTTGGCAAAGTACCCGACCAGTCCTCCTCAAAAGTGTCATGTCATAAATGGCTAGGAAATCCTTTGGGATTGTCGCAGCCCAGAGGAGACTAAGGAGGCACAGTAGGATGCAATATGGGATCCTGGAAGGGACCCTGGAGCAGAGAAGGACGTTAGTGGGGACGCTGGTGAAATCCGAGGAAGTCTGGACTGCGCCAACCACCGTTTCTCAGTTTGGGTAAATGTATCGTGGTTATGTGAGATGTTTACATTTGCACTAGGGGAGGCTGTGAGACCATTTGTGGGAACTCTCTCCTGTCTTTACAACTTTTTTTGTAAATCCAAAACGGTTTAAAATTAAAAGTTTTTTTTAGATAAAATGTTCCAAAACAAAACAAAGCCGTGGAGGGAACAGGTTGGGAGTCACAAAGGCAGAAGCAGGGAGCAGTTAAGGAAAAGAACAGGGACCTTCTGCAGCCAGGGTGCCAAGAGGGTCTCTCTGAGGTGGTGGCACTGAAGCTGAGCCTTGAGGGACAGGTAGGAGTGGACAGGGCAGAGGCTGAGTGTGGACATCCTGAGCAAAGTCCTAGAGGTGGGAAAGGGTGCATGCTATTGACAAAATTGAAAGAGGGCATGTGTGGCTGGAGCTGGCAAAGGAAGGAGAAGGTGGGGAGGGAGGCTCACCCCTTCATTGGCCACCATGACACCATGTGGGGTGCTGGGGCAGGGTTACAGAAATAACAGGTGGCACTTGGAGGTCACATCCTCCGTGCCAGGCACTGCTCTGAGCCCTTTGCCTATGTGGGCTCAGTTCATGAAGAGGTGAACCAAGAGTCACCTACAGCACGGACCTGAGGACAGTAAGCAGGTGACATCGCTGCCCTCTCCAGCTTCCTGTAGAGCCACTCCACAGCACTGGCCATCTGCCACCCTTCTCCAAGACCACACTGAGCACGCCCCACAAACAGGGTTGCACTAACCATATATGACCAGTGAAGTGTGAATTTCAGACAGTGAATAACTTTTGAACACAAGTACGTCTGTCCCATGAATTTCAAGGTACTTTTGTTAGCTAAGTCTGCCAATCCCTTCTGTAGGGAACAGGAATGAGCAAGAAGCCACCATCCTGATGTTACCTGCACAGATGAGGACAAGTCACAGGACAGCAGCAAGGTTGGTCACTCGGTGGCAGTGGGAGCGAGGCTGGGGTCAGAAGAGGGTCAGCACCATGAGGAAGGACCCTGGGAGGGTTCTTGTTACGGAACAAAGAACCACCTCACCCATGGTTGCAGCAAACTGAAGCCCGAGACAGGACATTCTCCGAGGTCCCCTTGTTCACTGGCCCCAACAGCTTTGACAAGAGGTTGAATCCTGTGCCAAGAGTAGCCAGCCTGGTGGCAGCAAAGAGGCTTTCCTGCTGCAGTTTCCCCCCAGCCCTTCTCCCTCCCAGTCCCCCAAGCTGGGGGACGCCTGGGCTCTGCAGGGAGAGAAGCTCTAGGGAGCACGGCTTCTCCAGGCGTCCCGGCTGCAGAGGAGGGTGGGCCAGACCACGGTGGGGCAGAGGGTGGGCTTCTGCCCCAGGGAACGCAGGTTTGGGCCTCAGGGCACTGGGAGGCCAGCAAGGGGCTTCAGACAGGCCAGTGACCTGTAAGACTCACTGTCACAGACAGTCCGGTGACCACATAGGAAACAGCCTTGGGGGCCCGGCACAGACGTGGGGGCCAGCTCAGAGGTCATTGCCGTGGGGAGCAGAGGGACAGGAGTGGGCAGCGGAGGTGGGGAGCGGGCAGTGGGCTCTGAAAGGATGGTGTGGCTGATAAACTAACAGACAAAAAGAAAAAAAAAAGATAAAAATCACAGCACATAATTGCCCCTTTGCCTAATCACCTGTGGCTTAACTTGTCTTTAAAAGTTTGTTTTAACAGCACTTGAAAATTGCCACAGACCCGGCGGTGTGGTGGCTCACGCCTGTAATCCTAGCACTCTGGGAGGCCAAGGTGGGCTGATCGTTTGAGCTCAGGAGTTCGAGACCAGCCTGAGCAAGAGTGAGACCCCGTCTCTACTAAAAATAGAAAGAAATTATATGGACAGCTAAAAATATATACATATATAAATTAGCCGGGCATGGTGGCGCATGACTGTAGTCCCAGCTACTCGGGAGGCTGAGGCAGGAGGATCGCTTGAGGTCAGGAGTTTGAGGTTGCTGTGAGCTAGGCTGATGCCGGGCAACAGAGTGAGACTCTGTCTCAAAAAAAAAAAAGAAAATTGCCAGGCAGACAGCTGGAGTGTGACCTTCATATCGCCAGAACCACATTCCAAGAAGACTGATAAGGCCAGCCTGGCAGGAAAGAAGCACAGCTGCCTCCTGTTTTCATTTTGCAGCAATAGCTATCTTTTTTCTTTTCCCCGTAGCCCAATAAAAACCCCAAAGCCTTTATCCTCACCACTGGCACTTCTTCCTTTCTTTCGTACCATGCCCTTTCCTCCCTTGGAAAGTAAAATAAACTCTTTTTCTTTAAAACCTATCCTGATCTGTGTGTCAAGAATTCTTTCTCATCCCATGCTACGAGTTCCCACGGTAACAGGCTCCGCAGAGGGGCAGGGGGAGGCTGCACCCGGAGAAGGGGCATCATTTACATCGTGGGGCGCTGGAGGAAGAGCTGGGGGCTCCTATTCAGGGCTTGCATAGTGTGCGGAGAGATGCCAAGGAGGCGCCTGGGTCCGAGTCCTGGTGCCCGGAGGCCTCTGAGCCAGGGAAAGAGCCGCAGGTGAGACGCGGCAGCTGTGCCCATCAGCCCCTGCAATCAGAAGGCTGTCGGTGTCCACGAGAGGAGCTAACGATCAGCACCGCCAGGCACAAGCCCGTGTTCTCTGACGCAAACCCTAGGGTGGTGCCAGCACTGGCCCAGAGCATGGGCACGGCCCCGAGGCTGGACGCGGGAAGCTGGGCCGCCTCAGTGGGTGGCTGCTTATCGTGGGGGTCGCTTAGACGTGACTTCTGAGACAAAGAGAGCGACTGAGAGAGAAACGGCTGTTTGATACCCAGCACCAAGAAGGCCTGCGTACGTTCAGGAAGAAGCTGAGAGAGGGGGAGGAAGAGGAAGAGGAAGAGAAGGGCAGACAAAAGAGAGAAAGTGCAAATGAGAAAGAAAAGAGAAAGAGACAGAGAGAGAGAGAACCAAGGCAGAAGCACGATCTTTTATAAACCAGTCTTGGAGATGACACCCCATCTCTCCTGCCGTATTTTGTTAGTTAGAAGCAAGTCACCCCGACTGCTGGCCTGAGGCAGGGATGCGGGTCCTAGTTCTCCAAAAGGAGTGGAGGATGTTTTAGAGAGACAGAAAACACCTTTGCTGGTTTTTCAAGCCAGTTCTTCTGTTGCAATGATTGTGCTTATGACTGTTGGTGTTGGGTTCCAGGTGACTGTAAAAGGACCCATTCTAAAAACTATTTCCTTTCTTCCTTGCTTTTCTTTTCTTTTTCTTTCTTTCTTTTTTCTTTTGAGATAGGGTCTCTCTCTGTCACCCAGGGTGGAGTACAGTAGCGTGATCATAGCCCACTGCAGCCTTGAACTCCTGGGCTCAAGCAAGCCTCCTGCCTCAGCCTCCCGAGTAGCTGGGACTACAGGTGTGCACCACCACACCTGGTTAATTTTTCTTCTTATTATTTTATTTATTTATTTGTTTGCTTATTTATTTATAGAGATGGGGGTCTCATGTTTCCTCTTTTTCAATCTGACAATACAGACCTGGTTGGTCAATGTGACAAGTTAATAGGTATCCATTTCAGGTAGAGGCACTAAAAAAAAAAGGTTAACAGGTAATAAGACTGTGCAGGAGTATCTGGAGGTTTTCTAGGTGCATGTCGCAAAAGCGTGGGTTGGAAGCTGCAGTAACCTACATTGCTTGGAAGTCTGACCTATGGCCTGGCCCCGCTGGCATTCGCTTAGCTGCCTCATGAGGGCAACTGTGGATGTAGAAAAACTTGAGCTACCGTGTATCACCAAAAAAAGAAAAAAAGAAGCACGTCTCTAAGTCCAGTCCAACACAGGGGAGGGTAATTACGCTCCATCTCCTGAACGAAGAAGCATCAACAAATCGGTGATCACATCTGTAAAATGACCATAGTATTGTGGCCCCAGAATCCAGCAGAGTGAGTGCCCTCATGGTAGATTGCTAATTAAAAAAAAACAGGGGTGGACTAACTGCACAAATGAAAGGCAGAGTGAGGAGGGTATTTCTGTCTCAGTTTGCGCAGAGGGAAGGAGCGGAGGCTCAGAGAGGTGAAAGCGTGTGAGCTCGTCCGGTCAGTAAGAGGCAGGGGCCAGGCCGGTCTGACCCCACCAGCCCTTGTTTACCAGGGATTCCCAGGTGCAGTGTGCAAGCCGGGAGCAGTTCTGCAACAGAAGCTGATGACAGATAGCTGCGGCAGCCGCCCCTCCCTGAAGGAAAACGGACAACACAGAGAGGAAGGGATGTCTGAGCAGCATGGAGAACAGAACCAGGGATTCTCCCTGCTCTTGCCAAATACGTCTGTGTTCCCACGCAGGGACACAGCCAAGGACAGGGTTGTGCTGAAGGGAGTTTTCAAATCCGGCCTCAACTCTGCAGCCAGCATCTCGCCCCGACAACCACAAAACCAGGCCTGCATGAAACCGGCCTGAGAGCAGCATGGGTGTTGGGCAAAACCAGGCTGTGGACTTCAGCCTTTCCTAACTGATACTGGAGTCCACTGGCCGTAGCAGAGAAGGCTGGACCTTCTCAGGGTTCTCTGATACCGCAGCTGTCAGCATCTCACTTCTTCCTCCTAAGCATTCTTTAAGGAGCTATGATTGACTAAAGAGGTTCAGAGAGGTGAAGTAACTGGCCTAAAGTCACCCAGCAAGTAGATGTGGCCAAGCCATGATGCCAAAAAGCCTGGCTGGGTGATGCCCTTCCCATGACCCCTGCCTCCCTGGGAGGAAACATTTGTCCCTCTCTGCCTCACTTTCCCCGTGGAGGTGGGGCACACTCTTGCCTGGGTTCCTGCTGGTCCCTCTGATTGAGCCCAGGAAGTACACTCTTCTCCGTTTACACCCCAGCCCCAGTGTGGACACAACCCTTCTCCTAAGAGATTTGCCTTCGCCCACCTGCACCCAGTCTGCAATTAGAACCCCAGCTGGCCCCACAGAGGCAATAACGTGCGAAACAGCAAGCAGCACCTCAATGACCAAGCTCACAAAAGTCAAGCTTCTGATTGATTCCACACATATCAAGGTGACTCCAGTCTGGGGACAGTAAGAGTAACTGTCCCCTGGATCAAGCTCCCGCTTGTCCCAGGTCCCGGGCTGAGCACACCTGATATGCACCTTTCATCTGTCCACCTTGGAGGCAGACACTGCAGCTGAACTCAGGTCCCACAGGTGGGTGCCAGCCCCCCTGCTCTCTCCACTTCCTCATTCCACTGGATTCCTGACCCTTTGGAATAATAGTCTCCCGAGACCTTGGCCCTGACCTTGCCACAGCCAGGGTGAACCTTCCAGCTCACCTTGGGCTGCCCACCGGGGTCCATTTTAAGTCAGAGGAACATGCCCATCCATGGTCAAAGGGGAGGTGGTGACTGATGGAGACACAGCTCCCATCAGCTGAGACCCCAACCGCATAAAGAAAACAACCTTCCCTACGCAGATCCACAGACAACCAATGCCTCAAAAAAGCATTGCCTCCTGTGAGGAGGGGGTCCACGGCTAGCACGTGCTCCGGCGCAGGCTTTGGAAATTGGAAGAAAAGGCAAGTGACAGCAGGCAGGTGAGACATGCTGTGTATTGTCGGGGGGATACAGCAGCGGTGAAAAGCATGGCTGAGAACATGGTGAGCACTTATACATGGCTCTGAACAGCAGTGGCAACATGCCATGGGAAAGCGTGATCGCATGGGTTCACACAGGGGATAACACCTTGGTTACATGAGTGTGGTGACTCATGCCTCCCCCGAAGGCTGGCTAGTCGGGGGGACCGGACCAGGAGAAACACTGCGGCCATCATCTTAGTTTGGCCTAAGAAACCTGTTGCCTATACAAATGCATTTTCCCTTACACCTCCAAAACCTGTAAGATTGTCATTTTCTCTCTCATGTTGAAGGATGGATATTTCTTCCTTTTTTTAAAAGAAAGAGCATAGAACAGTGGTGAGAATTTTGGGTTTGGCATTGGATTGGTTTTCCCTAAGCTCCCGCAGTTCTACCATTTAACAGCTGGGGGTACGTGGGCAAATCACATGACTGGATTTTGGAAGTTTTATCCTCCTGCCTAACCTCTTCTCCTGCTGGCTGACATGGACCAGAGCTTGGTAAGAAAATTTAAGATGAAAGAAAGGACTGAGATTTATTCAATATAATCAGAGACAGGAGCTGCACAAAGAGGCAGTCAGTCCTGGCAGTGCCGGAACATTAATAATCTGGTAGATGTTCTGCCTGTGGACAGTGCGACACTCGCCCCGGCCCCACCCAGAGTGGGGTCAGTGGGACTGAATGAGTGAATGACCATCTGACAACCCGCTGGGGGGCCGGGAAAAGAGGGGAAGGTGGGGGAAAGGGAGCGGAGGGTTTAGCAGGATCAGAAGGGCCTGGGGGATGGAGAATGCAGGAGGACAAGGCCCAGATGGCCTTGGCCCATCCAGCTCTCCTTCCTCCCACTCTTAGTTCTCAGGATGACTGTGGAATGTGCTGAGAATGCAGCGCCCTGAGATAAGGAGGGACTGTGCAGAACAACCTGGGCTTTGTCCTTGTCCTCCCTAAAACAGGCTGTCCCGCAGCGCCTGCATTCAGTGATCCCAGGAGCCCCCAGATATAAAACCCAAGATGGAGAGAAAATCTCTCCCTATGAGGTGTCGTCTTTTGGATTTCCCTGCTGCTTCTAGCTCCCTGGGCTGAGATTATCTGCTCCTGCTTACGGTGGCTCCGACCCAGGCCCTCCCAGAACACGTCGAGGGCCTCGTCCCAGGCAGAGGCAGCTGATCCTCCAGAATAAGAAAGTACAGTGACTTCTAAAATAGAACTTATTTTGATCCCTCCTGCACATGGACGTTAGAGGTTACCAAGTGCTTTTCACAGCTCCTTCCTCATGGACAGGGACATCTCTTCAGACCCCAGTATGCTCCTAATTTCCTTTTCACTGCCCTTCATGGGGCTCAGAAATATAGTAGGGGGTACCCTGGATTCTGTGGGAGAATATTCTCTAGGAATTGCTGATGTGGGAGGCAAATAGGCTCCAGCAGTCCTGCAGCCCAGCCGCTACTAGGGAGGTGGCTACTGGGGACCCCTTCAAAGAGGAGGAGTGTGGACCTGGCAGGGTGCTACCTGGTACTAGCTTTGCTTTGCTTTCCCATGTCATAGCTCCCTGTGGGCTCATCGGGCCCTGGAGTTCACTATGACATGCGCCATCCTTGTATCAATACTGCTTGCAAAAGTGAAGGAAGGGCCAGTACCAGCGCCTGGGGTGAAGAAGACCAAGATAGACTGTAAGAGCCCAGAGAAGAGGCTGGGAGATGGCCGGGGTGGGGTGCATGTGGCCTGGCAGCATCAGTCTGGCGCTCCACGTGACAAGTGGCACCCAGGACACGTCAGTCCCCCACAAGCACCCTCTGCAGTACTTACAGAGGGTAGAGAAGTATCTGCCTCCACATTTGGTTGGAGGTTCAGGCTAAGTCAGTTCCATTTTGAAGGAAATGATGAAGCTGGGCATGTGGCACATGCCTATAATCCCATCTACTTGGAAGGATCACTCAAGGCCAGAAGTTGGAGTCTGCAGTAAGCTGTGATCGCACCACTGCACCCCCGCCTGGGTGACAGAGCGAGACTTTGTCTCTTGAAGAAAAAAAAAAAGGAAAGAAAACAACGGCTTTCCTGAGGCTGGAAAACTTGAGAACACTCAGGTGACATGCTGGAGCAAGCCAATTAGTCATCTCCAGTGTCCGTTCCCTTCTTCTCTCTCATGGTAATAGAACCCCAAATTTTAGCTTGGATGTGACTACTCAATGCAGAGTCTGGACTACATTGCACAGCCTCCCTTGCAGCTAGGCTTGACCATGTGACCGAGTTCCAGCCAATAGAACACAAGTGGGAATGACATCGGCAGCATTTAGGACATTCCTGTCAAAGGAAAGGGAGTGCCCTGCCCTTCCCCTGTGAGCCATCTCAGGCAGGGCAAACAAACACCTAGGGATGGCACAGTGACAAGACAGAAGGAACCTGGTTCCTGGCACAGTGGGGCTGCCACATCAACCTGCTGCCTCCAACTGGAATTGAGAGAGAAATAAGCTTCCATCGTGCTTTAGCCACCATTTCTCTGGGATTTCTGTGTAGCTTAAAAATATGTATTCAATTCTGAGAAGGCTTGGAGGCTAAAAGGACATAAGTCATCATTTAAGGAAGGACGGGACCAAATTCTTATTGGATTTTTGTTCTTCTCAGTGCTTTACAGTCAGCCAATATTTATTAAGTACTCTAAGGACACACCTCCATCCAAAACAGGCAAACAAAAATCCTGTCCTGGTAGAGCTAACATTTAGTATTGCATCACGTAGTCTTTATAACTACCCTGTTAGGGAACTGTTGTGGTTTGTTTTTGTTTGTTTGTTTGTTGAGACAGGGTCTCACTCTGTCACCCAGGCTAGAGTGCAGAGGTGTCACCATAGCTCCCTGCTACCTCTAACTCCTGGGCTCGAGCGATCCTCCTGCCTCAGCCTCCCGAGTAGCTGGGACTATAGTCGAGTGCCACCATGCCTGGCAAGATTTTTTTAGTTTTTTTGTAGAAACAGGGTCTTGCTTTTTTGCCCAGGCTGGTCTCAAACTCCTGGCCTCAAGCAATCCTTCTGCCTCCACCTCCCAAAGTGCTGGGATCACAGACATGAGCCACCACACCTGGCCAGCAAACTGTTCTCCGCATCTCAGGCATGAGGGCATTAAGGTTTAGGGATTTCCGCTGATTTGCATGGGGTGAGCAGTGCATCAGCATTCCCTGCAGGTCTAACTTGCGCCACAGCTAGAACTTCCAGTGAGTCCCGTGGTTTCCAAATCTTGCTCTGTACAGAAGACTATCAGGGGCTGTCATGGATGGGGTGTTGTAACCACGGGGAATAAGGAGAAGTTTTTCCCATGATCAAAGAAAGGCCGGGGTTAGCTAAGAGAGAGACCCGAGGAGACCTGAGGTCGGGGAGGAGGGACAGCAGCCATCAGGGCGAACCCACAGCAGGGGCTCCACAGGACAAAGGCCAAGTCAGAGGAGGTCCCCAAAGAGAAATGGGGACCAGGGGTCCCATGACACTGTGCCCCCCAAACCTCTCCCTCTCCCTCACTAAATGCAACTCTGGGAAGGGGGCCGGGGCCCTGAGACCAACCCCCAATCTCGGGAAATTCTCTCTGGAATGTGGCTCTAAATGCAAATTGAGCTACAGGAAAATAAAGAGTCCTGTATGTTTTAAATATATCTGAGTTTGTGTATGGAGATTCCTATCACACCCACTCACACACAGACATCAAAGAAAAGTGTCTTCGAAATGCATTAAAACATTGGCTGGTGCCCTCTGAGTTCTGGTGGGTGTTTTCCAATGTCTTTCTTTATATTTTCTGGGTTTTCCCATGTTTCTCAATGAGTACTGAATAAACAGAAAGAAAAACTAACATGACAAAGGGTGTTTTGTTTTTGTTTTACTTTTTCAGGAAAAGAATTCGAGCTATTTCTGTAACTAGGTTGTTTGAGTAGATGTAATTACATCCGTGTTACCAGAAGTTATCATCTGACCATTTCCAGGCCGAGAACAAAATGCTTAGTTGTCCTGGGGGACGTTTCCCAAGCAGAGGGAGGAGTCCTCTGCGGGATAAATAAGCATTAGCACTGTGGACATCCAGTGGGACTCCAGGCGGCGGCTCTGGGATCCACCAGCCACGTCCAGCGGTCTGAGGTAGGCAATCCATGATGCTTCACTCGGGGAGCAAAGGGATCTTTTTCCCAGGGTAGTTCTAGGCTGCGGCCCGAGCTTGTGGGACGTGTGGGGCAGGACAGGGCCAGGAGGAGGTGTGCTCAGAGCTCTGGGCTGGGAGTCAGGGGCTGCCCTGGGTCCCCACCGATTCCCCCCATGCCTCTTAAGCGAGCCCTGTCTCTGGGTCTGAGTTTCCGTACTTGCAAAGGGCGGAGGGCGGAGGTGCCATGGTGGCCACTATGGCCATTTCTGCCTCCGATATTTTTGGATTCTGGTTCAACTCCGCGGCGTATCCAGCCCTCGGGGGGAAGAGGTGCTGTCCCCTGGCCTGGCACAGGGTGCGGCTCTCAGAACATGCTGCAGATGGGATTATTGCAGTGGGTCCCTCTGAGCAGAGGCAGCAGGGCCCACTGTGATTTCAGGGTCTAAATGGGGCTCCCTTCCCCACCAAGGCACCTGGCCCAGCAGACAGACAGGCTGTGCCTTTGCCCAGCAACTGCAAAGACAGATGGCTCAGAAACAGAGCCAGTCCTCCGACTTGCCCAGACAGAACAGACAAGCCTTTTGCCCTGGAAATAATTTGGGAGAAAAATATTGTTCAGTGCATTTCCAAGGAAATGTTTGCACCATCCTGAGAATAAACAAACAGTTGAGGTAACCAGGCTGCCTCTGCCCTGGGCTTGTCTGAAGCCTTTGCATGGGCCTCCCCCTCCACTCTCTCCGCTTCTCCCCTGTCTCCTCCCTCTCCCATCTTGCCCTCCTTCCCCTCACCCTCTGTCCTGTCCTCTCCTGTCCCCTCTTCTCCCCCTCTTTTTCCTCCTCTCTCCCCCTCTCTTCTCCCCAACACCCAAGTTTCCCCTTTTCTCTGAATCCTGAGACTGAGCTGGTGGAGGTGGATCGTAAATAACCTTTGTGCTGCGGTCACCTTTGCACCCAGCCCTCCCAGACCCCCCTGCAGTGGCTTGAGCCCCCCCTCTTGCCAGGGTGGAGACCTAGTAGGTGCCCATGGTGTGGGTGGAGAAAGATTCTCACACAGAAATTAAGATATAAAAGTAAAAAAAGTTTATCTTCTCAGAAGGAGAAAGAGAGAGGGGAAGCGGGGAGGGAGGGGAGCAGGGGCGCGGCGGGGCATCCCAAAGGAAGAGAAGGGAGACGCCAGCACTGAGGCCAAGGGGCTTACTGATTTTAAGGCGGATGAAGAGAAGAAAGAAACAGTGATGCTGTCAGTTGGTGACAAAAGCAGCAGCAGGTAGACCACAAAAACTGCAAGGATAGCAAAGCCCGAGACTTGGTTCCTGGAGATGTGACTCTGCCCTCGAGATACCAGATACGGTTGAGGCTGTAGCTCCTTCTCCTGCTGTTTACTCAGAAACTCTGTAAAAGCAGATTCTCAAAAAAAAAACAATTTTGAAAGAGAGAGATTTACATGTCTTTTCCGCCCATCTGGCTCTTTTCAGAAGTTGTGCAAAACAGAACTCCTGCAGGGCGCTGTTATCAAGAGGACTGGTAGGATTAACCGTTACTGGGGAAACGGTGGGATTAGCTCCTTTCCTGTTGTTTTTGCAGGGCCGCCTTTGCACTCCGGCTTGTGGTTTCAGGCAAGAGAGGGTGGGAGGAGGTGACCCCTCTGGAACACGGCTTATGAGCCAGGCACCTTCATCACTTACCACACCTGAGCCGCTTACCGCGTCCTACTGAGATGGGAACTGAGGCTCAGAGAGGTTCAGTCACCTGATTGCCACCACACAGTAACCACAAGGGGCCAAAATGAAATCCCAGTCCAGGCCACAGAGACTGAAGCTCACTCTGCCTTCTCCCCACCACGAAGACTTTCCAGGCTCATGGTGGAAGCAAAGATCAACCCCCCATTTTCAGGGCCATCTAAGCTCCAGGCACTGTACCAGCCACCTCTGTGCCCTCTCAGTTAACCCTCACTACGAGCAGGCATCACATGGTCACACGTGCCATCTGGAGGCTGGGAGAGGTGCTCTGTCCTCTGACTCAGGCCAGGACTCCCTCCCTGGGATCTGCTTCAGGAGAAGGGGCGTAAGGAAAGAGGAGCTGTGTTTTCTAATCCCTCTGATTAAGGTCTGCTCACCATGCGGGAGTGGAGGAGGAAGAGACATTCTGGTTGGACAGAACCTCATCCCTGTCATCAGCTTCCAGACCTAGGAGCCAGGCAAACCTGGCTGCCCACCTGGCTCTTCCACTTGTTTGCTGTGTGGCTTTGGGCAAGCCCCTTCCCCTCTCTGTGCCCAGTTCCTTCACTGGGAAAAGTGGCAATAATTACAGTACTTACCTCAAAGGGTGGAAGGGAGCCCAGAACATAATCGTGTATGCTGGGTGCCCAGGAAAGCAGCTCCCCGGAGGAGCTGGCACAGCTAGCAAGAGCAGCGGCACAGGGACCGAATGCAGGCCGGGTGGGAGGCAGTGGGAGGTGGACAGTGCACCAGCTGGCCCTCTGAGACTTAACGGATCTTGTTTTTTCAGAGTGGAGAATGGAGAAAATGCTACCCCTGCTGGCTCTGGGGCTCTTGGTGGCCGGGGTCTACCCTGCTGTCCTCTGCCACCCGGGTGGCACACTTGACCAGGAGAGTGTGACCCTGGAGGACCAAGGCAATGGGATGCATATGGACAACCTCAGATTAGCCTCCAGCAACACCGACTTTGCCTTCAGCCTCTACAAGCAGTTGGCTTTGAAGAACCCTAAAAAGAATGTCATCTTCTCCCCACTGAGCATCTCTCTAGCCTTGGCCTTCCTGTCCCTGGGGGCCCGCGGCAACACCCTGACGGAGCTTCTCAAAGGCCTCAAGTTCAACCTCACGGAGACGTCAGAGGTGGAAATTCACCAGAGTTTCCAGCACCTCCTGCGCACCCTCAGCCAACCCAGCAACCAGCTGCAGCTGAGCACGGGCAACGCCATGTTCATCAAAGAGCAGCTGCGTCTGCTGGAGAAGTTCACGGAGGACGCCAAGGGGCTGTACGCCTCCGAGGCCTTCAAAACCAACTTCCAGGACTCTGCCGCTGCCGAGAAGTTCATCAATGACTACGTAGAGAATAAAACCCAGGGGAAAATTGTAGATCTGGTCAAGAGGCTTAACCCAGGGACAATGATGGTCCTGGTGAATTATATCTTCTTTAAAGGTGAGTGTCTGGCTTGAGGTTCAGAAGGAAATGGACATTTGGTTCTGAGTCTCTGGGCTATTTCTGCCCTGGGTCAGTGTTACTGGGCAACCCACTGTAAAGGAAGGTGCCCATGGCTTAGGGGGTGAGGGACACAAAGACCCTGCCCTGCCCACAGGCATCGTGTTCTCCCGTGAAGGTTTCCAACTTACAGTCTGTCGTCCTAGGACATTGCTAGGGGAGCCCACTCGCCCTGGGTCTGAGTCAGTGTGTTGCTTTTTATTCTGATTTAAACTTGCCCAGCAAACAGAAGGAAGGATCTCTCCTTTCAGATCACTCCAAGGTTGGGCTGTGTTTGATGTTTACTGTAGCTAGAGGCAGTGTCATGGAGTTTTACCTTTGCAAAGTTAGAAGCCCAGCGGCCTCTGGAGTCAGAGTGCCTGAGAGTGAAGTCCGGGCCAGGCAGACGCAGAATCCAGGGCAAGTCTGAGCTGGATGTTCACAGTCCATAGAGGTGGATGTGACCCGGACATGAACTGAGGACTCACAGTCAGCACCTCTTAGCCCGTGGTTTTTGGGATGTCCCATGCTCCCACCCTCTAGATGTCACAAGTGCACATGGTCCCTCCTGGCTCTGAGTTCTGCCTTCCGTTAGGGACCTCCCTGCCCCTCCCATCGTTCACAGGGACGGGCACTTGCTTCTGTCTGCACCTCGCAGCTCACATGCAAAATCCAGTCTCTTTCCTACTATGTCCACCCAAGCCCCTCCCACAAGCCACTTATGGTCGCATCCCTGCAATGCCAGTGACCAAGAAGTGCTTATGAGACATTGTTGCTTTCAAGGAACCAGGGATGTCCCATGTCTTTCCAGGCTCCGGCTTCCCACGCGTCATCACGCCTCTTTCCCTGCTCTCCCTGCTTCTCTCTCTCTGCACTCCCCATCCCAGATTCCTGTCCACTCCTCATTCAGCACAAGTTGCCAGGCTTTGGTTTCACAGCCCCCTTTCCAATCCAGGCCGCAGGGCGCTCCCTCATCCCCAGTACTTTTCCACTTACCAAGGTATTCCTGTTAATATTTTGCCAAACTAAGACAGGCCGTCCCCGCTGGGGAAGCCGGGCAGAGCGGGAGTCGAGGCAGGACCACCCTTGCACTCACATGGTTCTCCCACTCCTGGCTCCACTTTTAGCCAAGTGGAAGACGCCCTTTGACCCCGGCGATACTTTCGAGTCAAGATTCTACTTGAGCAAGAAGAAGTGGGTGATGGTGCCCATGATGAGCATGGAGGACCTGGACATGCCCTACTTCTGGGACGAGGAGCTGTCCTGCTCGGTGGCGGAACTGATGTACACAGGCAACTCCAGCGCGCTCCTCGTCCTCCCTGACGTGGACAAGATGGAGGAAGTGGAAGCCAAGTTGCTCCCGGAGACCCTGAGACGGTGGACAGACTCGCTGCAGACCAGGTGATCATCCCCGGGACCCCGCGCTGTCGGCTGGCCCGCCTTCCTCCCCAGCCCCCTGAGACTGCACGTCCCTCCACTTCGGGG
>CM052442.1:7565376-7588687 GCA_028533085.1 Varecia variegata | reverse complement strand
GGGATCTTAGAGTTTATTCAAAGTGTGGTGAGCAGCAGTGAAATATTATAAACAGGGACGTGTACTGATCAGGTTATCCTTTAGAAAGATCACCCTGGCTGACGAGGGGAGGATGGATGGGGGTGAATTGTGGGTTTGGTGGGAAGAAGAGAAGCAGAATGACCAGGCATTTTCGCCTCAGTTAGGAACTGGGCAAGGACACAGAGGAAAGGGAACCGATCAGAGATATTTACCAGGTAGAATTGATAAGACTTCACGGTCGATTGTGCGAGGGACAGGAAGGAATGGAGGATGACACCCAGGTTCCTGGAAGCTTGAGAAACTGAAATTCACGCGCTATTCTACGAGCTAAGGATTACAGAATGAATAACATTTTGCACAGGAAGAAAAGTTCTGGTTTGGAACCGTGGAGTTTGAGATGCCTGCAGGCCGTCTGAGAAGAGCAGTCTAACAAATAATGGGTCCATGGAGCTGACGTCCAATAGGGAAGTTTGGACTGGAGGGATGGATTTCAGGATTTCTTCTTCTTGTCAAAAAGGTGAAGATGCTCCCCGTCTGATGGCTCCCATTGTCTCCCGTGCTGCAGAAAGAGATGTCTGCTTCACCCTTCATGAGTGACCGAAAAACCCAGAAGTCTGGGGACAGGGAGAAAAAGGCACCTCAGGAAACTTCAATGTTCTAGCAGGCACTATTAAGGGTCCTTTGGGGGCTGGGGACCATAGTGTCACCAACCTGTGCAGGAGTGCGGTTTCCAGGTATACTCCACAGTCCAGACATAGACAAAAAGGAGGCAGATGGCAGACTGCCCCTGGAGTCGAAGTTTCCCCTGGCTACAAGATGGGGGGACCATGAGTGGCTGACACAAGAAAAAGGGAATATATTTGAAAATACTGACCGGAGAGCCATTCAAATGAAGGGATTTTTATATTCCAGGCTGGGGACATCAGGAGCCATAACAGGAGGAGCTGATGGATGAAAGAAGTGACCAGAAATGAGACAGTACTTTGAGGTTGAAGACAAGAGAAGATTCATATATGGCTAAAAGGATTCCACTTGCTCAACATCCATTTTATACAGATTTGCCAGTCGGGAAATGAAAGAAAAAAGGGACCACAGATTCCATGCGGGTTGTTCTCCTCTCTCCTCCCTCCACAGCAGAGCCCTTGCTCCTGCCACAGAGCTCCCCATGGTGACTTTGGAGTGAGTGGACCTTCAGAGTTCAGTCCAGATCCTGGTTTGACACTTCAGAGCCACGCAACTTCGGCCAACTTACCTGACATTGCTGTCCCTGCCTCTGCACTGGAATGATCCCAGAGTAGCATCAGATAGATTACTACGGTTCTACTAATAATAACAATGTATGTCAGAGACCCGGCTGGGTTCCACGACCCCCGCTCCACCACCCACCCCCCTCTGCCACACCAGCAATGTGTTCCGACATCTAACCTCATGATGCCCTGTTGTCCCCACGTGTGCCGAACACGGCTGTGATTAATGCGGCATGGAAGCAGATTCACTTCTCGGCAGGGAGAACCCCACTGATCATTGCGTGTTTCAACAGGCCCTTCCTGGTGGCTATTCTCTCCCCAGACACCCAGAGCATCCTCCTTCTGGACAAAATTGTTGACTCCAATAAGAAATGAAACCCAAATCACAATTTGCAAAGCAAACTGAACTAAGGTGTGCAAAACAGATAAACTGTACCCAACTACGACTTGCAACATGTACAATTTGAGTCCAGACTGTATTAACTGCAGCATGTTCAGACACGTGTGCTCCAAGGTAAGGTCTCAGCAAACTATTCTAAGAGTAACTCCACACAGACTCATGGGTTCCAAAGAAAGATCACTGACTACTCACCTAGTTTACAAACCCTGACCATGCTTTCGACAGCCAAAATGACTGAGGCGAGGATCCCAGTCAACTGAGGTTTATTAGATCAGCTTTCTGGTGTATCCAGAAAAAACACAAGCCCCAGATGATGCATCTGTGGCTGTTCTTCTGAAGAGGTTTTCAGGAGGTTTAGTATTTATACATTTCCTTAAAGGTGGGGGGAGTGGATTTTGGAAAAGGGGCAGGTAGGCGATAGGGTGAATGGTTGTTACATCCTTGTGATACTTTAGTTAGAGCCCAGGAAATCGACATTTCACATAAAATAAGGTGATGATGAAGAGAAAAAAGGAGTGAGGAAGAATCAGTTATGCAGACATGTCTGGGTAGGTGGAGGAACGATTGATCTCCTCTTGTCTCCGTTCTGCGTCTGGGAGGATAAGCTTGGAATCAACATTATCAGTGTGGAATCGAACAGACTTTAGTTTTGGGAGCTCAACTTTGTGTGCAGACCTAAAGTTGCAGTGAGCATGTCCTTGTTTATGGGACTGCAGCAAGGAGTTTCCTTATGAATGATCTGTGTGGCAGCATTTTGTAGATGTCTAAGGCACTTACCTTCCTGTAGGGCTCTGGCTAATGTATAATGTTAGTAACAGCTGCTTATTTGGAAAAGGGTATTATATGACTCAGCCTCCAGGCCTGACCTTCTCTTTTGCATAAGGAGTTTTTGGGATCTGGAAATTTTTCTTTTTCTTTACATATTCTTATCATCACCCTAAAACCACCATAGACTAACTCCGGCCCATGACACCATATAAGAATTTCTCTTAACTACCCTCTTCTGAGACACTGCGGAGCTGTTGAGGTGGTGTTCTCCCTTACTCAGCAAGTTTAATAAACCCAGCTTTGTATGAAAGGAATGGGGCCGAGCCAGGCGGCTCAGGCCTGTAATCCTAGCACTCTGGGAGGCCGAGGTGGGAGGATCCCTTGAGGTCAGGAGTTTGAGACCAGCCTGAGCAAGATCAAGACCCCGTCTCTATGAAAAAATAAAATAAAAAAACAAGAAAGGAATGAAGTACAGACACATGCTACAACAGGGATGAACCTTGGAAACATGTTGCTAAGTGAAAGGAGAGAGACACAGAAGGTCACATATTGTCTGATTCCATTCATATGAAATATTCAGAATAGGTAAATCCATAGACACAGAAACAGATTGGTGGCTGCCAAGGGCTAAGGAGAGGGGAGAATGGGGGTGACGACTTAATGGGTGTGAAATCTCCTTTAGGGGTGATTAAAATAGTTTGAAACTAAATTGAGGCGAAGGGTACACAACATTGTGAATGTACTAAATGCCACCAAATCGAACACTTTAAAATGGCTCATTTTATGAAATGTAAAATTTTATCTCAATTAGAGAGGGGAGAGAGAGAAAGAGAGAGATTAACTACATGTCATGTGTAGACCTTGTTTGGATCCTGATTCAAACAAACTCACTGTTTAAAAATAAATAAATAAATAAATAAACAAACCAGGAAACAGCTAGGGAAAAAGTGACTTCATATTTGATAATATTGAGGTATTATTGTTTTTTAAGGTGAGATATGCTACTGTGGTTATAATTTCTTTTTAATTCGTAGAGATAAAATGAAATGCTGTGTAGGATTTGCTTCAAAACTTTCTGAAGGGGGAAGGGGATTGGGAGGTATCAAAAATGGTACTGGACTTATACTGAGAATGACTGAAGCTGCTGACGGGCACGTGGGAGTCCATTACACCGTTCTCTCTATTTTTGTAGGTTTTCATTTTTCCATAATAAAAAATTTAAACAAGAAAAATCCTTGAGGGCAGGATTGTGCCTTATTCCCCAGTGCTCAATGAATGCGTCCCCCTCCGCATGCAGTAGGTGCTCCACAGTGAGCGAGCGAGTGAGCGAACGCAATGAATCTCATAGCAGATGCCCCTGTGCTCTCCCTTGAGTGAAGTTCAAGAGAAAGAATGGAAGGTGCTGGGAAGTCAACAGAGGTGACTGGGTGGGTACTTATGTCAAGAAAGTGAATGAGCACAAGAGAATAAAAATAAAGTCATGATAAACAAAGCTACGAGAAAATTAAATCCAGCTCAGACCCATTATCATATGTGAGCCCTATCCCTGTGCTCAATCAGCAGGTCACCTTTGTGCCATCCCTGCCTCCAAGCCAGCTCGGGAAGGACAAGGCATTGGAGTTGCTAAGGTTTTGCAATACTCTTTCTATTGAGTACATATTAACTCCTCTGCTCATGTTGCATTAAAGTGGAAGGTCCTATTGACTTTCTTGCAGAACTAGTGACTATACTATAACTAGCCATTACAATTAAAAAAGCACTATTGCCAAAATGAACAAGCAATCATGACATTCAAAAGATCATAACCGAAGTTCCTTGGAGGCAAGAACTACGACTTGGGCATCTGTGCACTCCGGTGATGAGCCCAGCGTCAACACACAGTCAAATATGTGTTGGACAAAAGAATGAAATCAGGAGAGGGCGGAGCAGTGCTCCAGTTAGCTCAGCCTCTTACTAATTTTCTAGAACATCCATATATGTCACTAGACTTAACCTTCATGGCAACCTTGAGCAGTAAGGAGGGCTAGGGAGGAAACTGAGTCTCCGGAGAGTACCAGACAGCAAGTAAGTGGTGGAATGAGACTCACCCCCAGGACACGCACCCCAATCCCAGACGGCCACCCTGCTGCATAGCGCCTGCTCCGTGCATGGATTTCCACACAACCCTAATGGAGGGGCGGGTTGTTTTTCTTGGTTGGTTTGTGCTGCTGGTGGACATCAAGCCAAGGGCAGCCTCAGTTCAGTCTGCGTGAATCCCAGAAGTCCAGCCTGTCACAACCTTCCTGCAGGTATGCACTTCTGTGCCAAGGGCGGTGCAGACCTGCTGAATCCTCCCAGCTCCTCCAAAAGCTCATGGAGAACATTTGACTTCAGGTGAGTGTGGAGCTGTAGGTGAGGTTAGATTCCCCCCACTCCCCACCCACCCAGGCTTGCTGCCCAGGCTCTAAGTTTCCGCATCACACACACACACACACACACACACACACACACACACACACAGGCCCCTCATGCTCTAAGAGCTGTGCATATAGGCAACAGTCTGGAGCGGTGCTGGCTTACCCTGCCTCCGTGACCTTGAGCATGCTCTTGCCTCTGCTGAAAGTCCCACACCCCTTTCCAGCCTCTCTCCTGCTCCAACTTTCAGTGTCAGCTCAGGGGCCTCCTCCTCCAGGAAGCCTACCTTCCTCACTAAGCTATAATCAGCTCCCTGCATTTCCCTGAAATAGCTGGCAAGCTCCATCCAGGCAGGGCCCGGGCTGCCAGTCCCTCATGTCCTGCCTGCCAAATATTTGCTCAGTGAGTCGACAAGCAAATGAACAAGCTTCTCCCTGGGCCTCAATGTTCTCACCTGTCCAATGCTCAGGTTGGACCATAGAGTCCTTTCAGCTCAGAGAAAGCCTCTGTTGCTGTCACATCCTAGCAACACTCTTGCCAGAAAGGCACAGTGGATCCCCAGCCCAGAGAATGCAAGTGTGGACAGGACTCTGGACACGAGACAGCATGTCACCAGCCTGGCCATGCATCAGGCACCACTCTGCATGGATCTCTGCATGTCCGTCCCACAGAGCCCAAGACCCCCGAAGGAGCAGCTATGTCTCATTCACCTCACATCCCCAGCATGTAGCTCAAGTCCCGACACATGGCAGACTTCAAGTCTATGTTAATTCAGTGAATGAATGAATGAATGTTAACTCTAATAAGGGAACGAAGGCACAAACTTTTCAACAGAGCCAAGATAGGACAGGCACGGTGGCTCACGCCTGTAATCCTAGCACTTCAGGAGGCTGAGGCAGGAGGATCATTTGAGCCCAGGAATTTGAGGCTGCAGTGAGTTATGATGGCGTCACTGCACTCCAGCCTGGGTGACAGAGTGAGACCCTGTCTCAAACGAAGAAACAAAAGGAGCCAAGATATTCACCAAAGCAGATTACCAGGCAAATGGACAGATGGAGGCCTGTCAGTTTTCTGCCAATAAATAAATTATAGGGAACAAATCTTCCAACTGACAAGGCTTTCCTGGTAGCCGAGTTTCAGTTGATTCTTCCCTTTACAGATGAGGAAACTCAAGTTCAGAACAGTCAAGGTTGCCCAAGGTCACATGGAAAATCAGAGGCAGGACTGGGGGTGCGATGATGATCAATTCTGCCAATAATTAACCCAAACCCAGAGTGGACGTGTGGGGCCAAGCAGACTGTTGCAGGGGGAGCTGGGAAGGGTCCAGTGTGAGGTCCCAGAGCACCAGATAAATGCCTGTGCTCCAGGGGGAAGGTTGAAGCCCTAGAATTAAGTTCTCATTGGCTGTTTGTTGTTTCAATAAATATTGGCTCAGTGTCCACTCTGTCCTGAGCATTAGGAATTGAGCAATGCATGACACAGATAGAATATCTGTCCTCATGGAGCTTACCTTCTGGTGGGGAAGCCAGACAAACCTGTCCTATCATCCCAGACGGCCATCAGAAAAATCTGGTAGCATTAAGGTGGCAAGGGCAGAGTTGGGGCCTCTCTGGGGAGGTGACTTTTAAGTAGAGAACTACATGAAGGGAGGAAGTGAGCAGTGGAGAGGGCTGGGACAAGGCTGTTATGGGCAGCTAACAGCAAGTGCAAAGGTCCTGAGGCAGGAATAAGCTTGGTATGTTCTAGAATAGCAAGAAGGCCAGGGAGGTTGAGGCAGAGGGAGGGAGGGGAAGGATGGTCAGAGGTGAGGTCAGAAAGGTTGGCAAGGGCCAGGCCATGCAGGGCCTCCTAAGCTGTGGTGAGGAGTGTCGGATTTCCTGCAAGTGTGACGGGGCCATGGGAGGCCTCCAGCAGGGAGGGAGTGAATCTGACTTACCTTCTACAAGGGTCATGATGGCTCCTTAAGTGGAGGCCTGGTGAGTCGGAACCACTAGAGGGGAGGCCTTAAGTCCTCTGGGGAAATAACAAGTGCCACTTTCTGGGGACCCTCTGGGGCAGGTCCTGGGCTGGGTCTGCTCTGTGCAGGATTGCTTTGGTCTACTACAACCCTGTGGCGTGGAGATTCTCAGTACCATACCACAGAGCGGAAGCTAAAGTCCTGGGAGGTCAAGTGACTTGCCTAAGGTTGCTGGGCTCCTATGAGCAGAGCCTCGCGCTGAGCCCAGGTCACTAGGACTCCTCTCCGTAACAAGAGGCCCCTCCCGCCCCTCCCCTCCTCACGAGCTCCCTCCAAGTCCAAGACCAGGGATGAGAAATGGGGCTCAGACGGGTTAAGTGAACAGCCCCAGGTCACGCAGATCTGGGGTCTGCTGGAGCCAGGATTCCAAGAGGGTTCCTGCTGGAGGAGGGCTCTCACTTTGTCAGGTGAGACCCACTCTCTGTGTGTGAGCAGGACGCAGGACAGGTGGGGACGAGGGGACATGCTGGGAGCCCCCAGGAGAGGCAGAGGGAGCCTCGGAAGCACTTGCACGGTGCCAGTCCCAGAGCAGACACTCCGTGACTATCATGTATTATTACTATGGTTGTAGTTGTTGTTTTCCTCCATGCCACCGCTGCTTTCAGACAGGGACCCTAGAGGAAGGAGGCCCTTGGTGGTGGCTACTGGTCGGTGCACTCATGGCTGAGGCTCCTTGTCTAGCCCTGGTTGACCAAGAAGATTCTGATCTCACTCTGACCCCCAGGACAGCATGCGCAGGCCTGCCCTGCAGTGCCACAGAATTTCTGTGAACAACATAGACTTTGCCTTCGGTCCCTACAGACAGCTGGCTTTGGAGCATCTCCTTGGCCATGGCCATGCTTTCCCTGGGGGCCCAGTGGCCAGCAGGACCCAAGCCCTGGAGCCTGGGGTTCAACCTCACCTCAGTGCCCGAGGCAGAGATCCAGGAGGGCTTCCAGGATCTTCTGCTCAGGCTCCCCGTGCAGGGCCCCGGCTCCTCCTGACCACTGGCCAGCGCAGATTCAGGGGCCTGTGCCCAGGGACATCCAGAGCCTGGTGGATGCCCAAAAACACATCAATGGATACATAGAGAAGCAAACGCAAGGGAAGCTTGGGGCCTGGGTGAAGGACCTCAGCAATGAAACCACAGCAGTTCTGGTGGACCACATGTTCCCCAGATTCCTCAGAGCTAAGAGGGTGTGGATCCAATGTGTATGTCCTTCCCAGAACCCAGGCTCCAACCACACCCTAGCCCCCACCCCTCAGCATCTGGGAAGCCTCCCCAACTGACTTAGATATAGAAGGCACTCAGTAAGTGTACACCCCTGAATCCTTGATGTCTTTGCTTGAATGCCTCCAACAACATGGAACTCATTACCTTTCCATTTTAATGCTATATCTTGAGTTTGTTTTTAAAGCAGAATTTTTCAAACTTCAGCATGCCTAAGAACTTCCTAGAGAGCTTGTTTAAAATGCAGGTCTCCTGCACCTACCAGAAGTGATTCTCACTTGACCTTGCCATTGAAGAAGCCCCTCTTCCTTGCCCCCACGGGAAATTCTGCTAACAGAGGGCTGCGGTCTCCACTTTGAGTAATCTTTAAGCCACCACTGAATTGCAGAGCATGAATTCCCTTCCTCTGGCAGGTCCCAGGAGGATTAGAGCAGGAAGGGTCCTGAAGCAGGGAGTCCTTTGTTTTTTCCAAAAAGCTAGTAGGCGGTGTGTTCCCACCATTGTTAATGCCTGATTGAGTTTTAATAGCCAGGTCATACCGACCCCACCGCGGCTCAGAAGCTGCTGCTGGCAGCAGCGTCCAGCTCACTCCCCGTTCTCGCCCAGACCATGACCACCCCAGGCATTGAGCCCTCGGCCCTTCCTGGGGATGGCTTTGTGGGCAGAGATGGGAAGCGCGCTTTTTCTGGGGAAGACTGTAAACCCACTGGGATAATCTCCCCTCAGACATGTTGGACGACTCGGAGGGAACAGAACAGGAGACACTGACCGGGGGACCGAGTCAGCACTCACCCTGGTGACATCCCCGAGCTACCTGGGATCCAGTTTCTTCATCTGGAAGTGAGATGGGAAATATTTTGAAGTGGTGCTGATGGCAGATACCATTGTTTGAGCTCATGCAGCCATGAAAATCGCAGCTGGCCCCCACGCCAGGGCAACTCTGTTGCAAAAATTACAAACACCCTGGTCCTTTTGGGGTGAAGACAGTAAAGGCAACCAAGGCTGTGCCCACTGCACATGGGCAACAGCTCCCACGGAGTGACTGTGTACCAGGCACTTCATGTTTTATCTCATTTTAAAATGACTTCCCAGAGCAACCCAACAAGATTAAGTAATGGGTTGAACCATATGGAACTGGTTATATTTGGCCTTTTTTTAACCTACCAAAAAAGGCAACTTCTTAAGGTTCAACCTAACATGACTTCTCTCTTTCCATAGCTGAGGATCGGAGAATTAGGAGCCGTGGTCCAGCTCACTCCGCCAGCCAGCGGCAGAGCTGGAAGGCAGTCTCCTCCGTTCTGCTGCATCGCTGATCCTCACACTTGACTGTGAAGATGACTTCCCTGTGGATCGTGTTAAATTGCACATGTCTGGGACAGGGCCTGCGGGCCTGCCTTCCCCGCAGGGCCCAGTGGTGCTGAGGCTGCTGGTGCAGGGACCGCGCCTGGAGCAGCGGGTACTAGATGCTCTCGTCCCCTGGACCCCCCTTAGGTGTGTGCGGCCAGCAGGGCAGAGGAGAGGCTGAGCAAAACTTGGGCAGCACCTTTTGGAAGCCTGCAGACAGGGTCACTGCTTGTAGCAAGCAGCTACTCGAGTTAATAACTCGAGTAAAGTGGGGGGGAAACAAGTGTCCTAGAGACTTTGCCCATTCTAGGCAACAATGTAGGTGTAACTGTCGGTGGGTTATTTGCTCCAGGTTAGTTGCTGCAGCTGTGGCCCCGGCTGTCAGCTGGCCCATAGTCCTGGGTCTCCAACTGCACAGAAGAGGGGGAGTCACTCAGGATTTGGGGCCAGACACACCTGAGACCAAATCCCACAGCTGCAGCCAGGCGCGGTGGCTCACGCCTGTAATCCTAGCACTCTGGGAGGCCGAGGGGGGAGGATTGCTTGAGCTCAGGAGTTCGAGACCAGCCTGAGCAAGAGCAAGACCCCGTCTCTACTAAAAATAGAAAGAAATTAGCCAGACAACTAAAAATAGAAAAAATTAGCCAGGCATGGTGGCACATGCCTGTAGTCCCAGCTACCCAGAAGGCTGAGGCAAGAGGATCACTTGAGCCCAGGAGTTTGAGGTTGCTGTGAGCTACGCTGACAGCACAGCACTCTAGCCCAGGCAATAGAGTGAGACTCTGTCTCAAATAAATAAATATGAAAAATCCCACAGCTGGTACAAAGCAGGACCACTGTGCACTGGTTGCCAACCTGACTGAGTTCAGTGAGACCCATGCACGAGTTACGTGCAGTGGGATTATTACTGATACAGGCAGCAAGGCCAGCAGAAGTCTAGGCATCATTGCAACCTGGTCCCCCAAGGCTCAGGAAACCTGCCCAGGACACATGGGGTCTTATTTGTGTGTGCCCCACTTGTACCACAGTTGAGGGACCCCAGAAAAAGCCCCCACCCCTGCCTGGGTTTTATACCCCAAGGGCAACATGACATGCTGGGCTAAAGTGTTGAAGGACGTCATGTTTCCAGGGAGAGCTGGAACTCAGTCCATGCTGTTCCCGCTGGCCCCTCCCTGGCTCAGGAGGTTGCACTCCCAGCACATTCTAGTCATTCTTGAGAAGTGCGGGTGAGAAAGGGGAGAGAGCTGGGTCAGTCCAAGGCCACCTGGAGAAGTATCCTGCATGTGGCTCTCACCAGATGCCCATCCTAGAGCAGTAATGAGGACAACCGGCAAACAAGAAGCCACAAGGAGTGTGGAGCAAGGGGCGGGGCCTGTGTCATTCCGTTTAACCTTCATTTTCCATGCTACATTTATTGCCAGAGACAGAACTTGTTGGGTTTTTTCCCTTCTTCAGTGAGGAGATGCCCGCAAAGCATCACTGAGTCAATAAAGAAGAGGTGAGCCCTGGGGTCACTGAGGTACCCCCTGAGAAGGAGCAGTGAGCAGCCCCCAAGTACAGGACAGCAGGAGTCTCATCTTTTGTTTTTTGCAGGTTTACCATGGGGATCACAAACTCTAATGCCTATGGGAGCCAGGTGGGCAGTAGGCAGAAATTAGGAAGAAAACAACAGCACAGGTTCAGCAGGAGATGTAGCTGACCTTGGCGTGGGGGAAGGAATTAGGAGTGGTGGGGGCTGTGGTGAGTTGAGGAGCGGGTGCCCAGCGATTGGCTGCCTGTGACAATGGCTTAGACTAGAGAGAAGTTTAAATTTCATCTGCATGTAAGTGTGAGCTAGCTCAACAGTTCTGCTTCATCCAGGCATTGGGAGCCCAGGCTGATGAGTTTTGGGTCTGCCATCCCTAGACTGTGGTTTGCAGTAATATTATTGGTGCTATACATACAGCCCAGTGCAGAGTCCTGCCTCTGGACGTCAGCTGTCCACTCGCTCACTGCCACATGAGTTTTCCCCAGATATGAACTGACGCAAAGACCCAAAGCAGCTCTTGTTCAAGAATGGCATTAACCAAGTTCTAGTCTTTGCAAACGGATTCAGCCCTCGTGCCTGGTCAAGAAGCCAGGGGAACAGGGCCCTGTATCTCTCCCCTGATGTGTCTGCAGCACCTAACCTGGCCAAGAGGAGGTGCTGGGTAAACGTGTGTTGGGTGAATACCCATGCGAGGCTACACACCTAGCAGAGGTGATTTTAATCCCCACTTCTGGGAGTCAACAATACCCCGTGCCTTGACTGTCCCAGATGAAATGTGATCTCTTTGCGCTTCATCCTACGGGGTTGCAGGAGGCTCCGTTTTGACCATTTGGTGGCTCCTCTCCAGGACTACCCAGGCCGGAGCTCATGTTGTCCTACATGAGATGGTCTGTCTTCAGAAGCTAAGTCACTCCTTGCCCAGGCCTTCAGGGTCCCTTAAAGCCAGCCCCATTTTTCGCTGGAGAACTCAGGCCATAGCTCTAGATTTTTGGTCACGTTCACATCTCCCTATGTGGCCCTCTCCAAGACCCAGTCACCGCGTGGGCCGCTGTGAAGGAGTGAAGCGCTGGTAACTCAGTGCATCCCACCTCCTCCCTTCCTGGTTTAAGGGACTCTTTCCCCATGTTCCTTTGATCTGGCCAAGCCCTGACCTCCAGCCACACTCTGAGGGATGATCTGGTCCAACCCCCTGCTGTGAGCCCAAGCGCTCACACTACCAAAGCCAGGAGGGGACACTCTGGCTGTCTGGCAACGTGACTCTCAGTCCTGTGACCCCAAATTCCTGCAACAAGGAAGCTCAAGGGCTGGTCCACCTTCTGGGTAGAGCAAGCACAGCAGCAGCCCAGGCAGCGTTGAACAGATCATCCTGCTGCACACAGGTGAGCCAAACGCCCCCCCTGCCCTCGAAGATCTCACAGAGGGGAGGATCGTGCTGTGCACGACTGGCCAGAATGGGAGACACTTATGGCTATGACAGAGGAACAAACAAAGGAGAGATTTTGGCTCAAAAAGGATGAAGGAAGCAGGGTCGCTAGCCAGAAAGACCCTGGGAGCCAGGGGTAGTAGGTGAAAACCTGATGCGAGCCATTAGCTCTGTGACTATGAGCAAGTGACTTGATCTCTCTGAGGCTGGGTCCCCGCATCTGTGAAACAGAAGCCAGAATGATGCTTACCACCTGCCAGGCGCGGTGTCAGAGCTTGACGTTGTGAACAAAAATTCTACGAAAAGGAATTTAGAGGAAAGAAACTTTGTTCCAGTATCATTTGCAAACTGGGGAGACACAGCCTTCGGTGTAAAACAAAGGTGCATTCCAGACAACAAAGGTTGGGTTTGTCTTTTTTAGAGAAAGTTCTCACCTGGGTTCCAGTTCCTGACCACTTATGCAAAAGGATTCAAACTTGCTTAGTTCTGACTGGTTGACGTTTGCTGAATTCTGATTGGTCAATGTGGGTCACAGCCTATTGGTTGGTTCAGGCGACACGCATGGGAAAGGGCAGCTATGAAAGTGCCAAAGTTAAGCCGACTTGAGGGTTTTCCTGGAGCCCAGAGTACCTGTGTGACCTCTAGTCCACAAATGGCTGCTTGGCTATAATTTGAATTTGGGCCCCGGTAGTCACTCAGGACCCATCTCGAGGGATTGGCCCTCTCAAGGTTCACAGCATATATTCACGGGGTCCTCACACAACACTGTGCTCCTTGCACTTGACAGCTGAAGAAACTCAGGGACAGAGAGGCCCAGTAACTTCCTTCTCTGAGTCCCCCAGATGGAAGCGACGCCTCCCTCCCGGAATCTCGTAGCACCCTCCACATGCCTCCGGATCCCTGAGCCCTCTGTCCTGTGCATTTTGGTTTTGGTGTTGTGCCTCTCATTTCTGCAAGAGACCAGACCGTGTCTAAGCCAGTTCCGGATCTTTCAGGCCTCCAGGGCAGTGGCTGGGCCAGGAGTGGATGGTCAGGGTCTGGCTGGCTGGAAGCCCCAACAGACCTGGGCTGTTCCAACATCAGGAGCAGAGAACAGAGACAGAGGGAGAGGAGTGTTAAGACAAAGTCATTCCCTGTCTTACACACACACACACACACACACACAGGGCAGGCTGGGGCAAGAGGGAAAGCAGAGCCCGGGGGACATGGCAGAGAAAGGCAGCAGGGAGACAGGAGGGAAAATTTCACAGACCCCCCAAAGCAGAGCAGCAGAAATTGCTTCCAGAGGCAGTTTGGAGCTGGCCCCCCTGGCCCCTGCAGCCCTGTCACTTAGCAGGTCTAGAGGTCCCCTCGCAGCTGCCAGGACCGAGAGAAGGGAGGGCGGTCAGGGCAGACAGAGCGTGCTGGAGAAAATCTCACCAAACCAGGCTTGGCATCCGGGCCTCTGGCGGCCCTGAGCTGGGGGAAGGGAGGGCAGAGAAAAGTGGTCCAATATGGTCGTCCGCTCGCACCCCAGATGCCCGTCTGCTCGTTAGAGAGGCCGGGTGGGTAACCTGAGAGCCTCGAAGGTGTGGCCCCAAGACCAGCAGGCTCTCTGCTCTGCACAAGGGGCTCTGTCTGCTGGGTCCCGGGTTGGCAAAACTAAACACCGAAAGCTGGAAAGCTGCTCTGGAGGAAATGCATCGTGAAGCAAGGCGACCCAGCTGAATTTCTCTCTCTTTTTTCTTTTATTGTAGTAAGAACATTTAACATGGATCTACGCTTTAACAAATTTTTAAGTGCTCAGTACAGTATGGTTAACGATATAGGCACGATGTTGTACAGCCTATCTCTAGAATTTATTCATCTTGTATAACTGAAATTTTGTGTCTGTTGAATAAAAACTCATTTCCCCTCCCTCCAGTGCCTGGCAACCTCTCTTCTACTCTCTGCTTCTGTGAGTTTGGCTATTTCAGATACCTCATAAAAGTGGAATCCTACAGTACTTGTCCTGTGACTGGCTAGTTTCCTCCAGCAAAATGTCCCCCCTGTTCCATTCAGGTTGTCACATATTTCAGAATTTCCTTCTTTTTTGAGGCTGAGTAATATTCCATTGCACGTATATAGTGAAAAGACAACCAGCAGAATGGGAGGAAATGTTCGCAAACCCTATATCCAATAAGGGGTTAATATCAAAAATACATAAGGAACATCTACAACTCAATAGCAAAAAACAAACAACCTGGTTAAAAAGTGGGCAAAGAACTTAAATAGACATTTCTCTAAGGAAGATATACACATGGTTAACAGATACATGAAAAGATGCTCAACATCACTACCATCAGGGAACTACAAATCAAACCACGGAGATATCACCTCGTTAGGATGGACAATATCAGAAAGACAAAAGAAAGCAAGTGTTGGTGAGGTGAAGAAATCAGAGCCCTAGTGCACTGGTGGTGGGAATGGAAAACGGGCAGCGGCTGTAAAGAACAAGATGACGGTTCCTCAAAAATTAAAAATAAAACTGCCGTATGATCCTGCAATGCCACTTCTGAGTGTTTACCCCAAAAATTCAAAGCCGGATCTCAGAGAGAGCTTTGCCTGTGTTCATCACAGCATCGTTCACAAGAGCCGAGACTCGGGAACAGCCCACAGTGCATCCGCGGTGGATGGACGACGACTTCCTCCCATTTTTCTTCTTTTTCAGCCTTCATCCTCTGTCAGAGAGAGGAAGACTCCCAAGAGCACCTACCCCTGGGTTTTGTAAAGCTTCTTCTCCCAGGTGAGGACCACGGAGGACTATCTGGCAGAGTGGGCAGGCGGGGGGCACTCGGTGTCCCCGCCCTTCTCCAAGCTGGGTGGCTCCACTCCCTACTGTTGGGGTAAGATTTCAACTGAGGAAAAGGGGTGAGCTGCTAAAAACACTTAAAATTTAAACCATTCCTAATGACTATATTCTATAACTTACTATTTCCACAGAGAGGAGAAAGTGGTTGCTAATGTCCCAAGGCCTCGTGGCGAGTGGATAAGAACCCAGCCTGGGCACACGGGCCATTGGATCCTCTCCGGAATGCTGCCCCTCTCTAGCTCTGTAACCTTGGGCAAGTCGCCCACTGGCCCCACATCCCTCCCTTGTGGATGGGAAAATATAGCCGGAAGGCACTAGCTGCTGTGACCTGGGCCGGGGGCCCTGCAGACCTCATTCTGGTCTTAGCTCAGCCATGGACACCTCTGTTCCTTCCTCTCACTGTCCCACTGTCTCCTCATGTGCTCAGCAAGGACATGGGTCTAAAACAAGATTCCCCACCTTGGCTGCACGGTGAAATCCTCTGGGAGGTTTTTAAATGGCTGCGCTGGAGCAGGCCAGGGCGTCAGTGTTTTCGTAAGTTCCCTGGTGATTCTCTCGGGTAACCAGGCCTGAGAACCACTGCCCCAGATAATATTAAGCCCCTTCCAGTTCTAAAACTCTGTGACTGGTCTCAGCTTTATTCCAAAAATCTCTAATAAAGCACCTAATATCTTTGGAGCACAGTGTTAGGTCTCCAGTCCAGAAATGTTTTTATTCATTTCACTGTCTGGGAAATGCCTGATGTGGCTTAAACTGGGAGTTTTCAAATAAGCTTCTTTTCTGTGCCTAATATTAAACTGCCTCCATCTTGCCAACTTTCAAATAAACTAACTCTATAAACAGTAACCTATAGGTCAAGTTCTTTTCCCCACCGTCTACATAGGTTAAATTAGGGAAAGAAAATGTCTTTGGGGCCTGGCGTGGTGGCTCACGCCTATAATCCTAGCACTCTGGGAGGCTGAGGCAGGAGGATCGCTTGAGGACAGGAGTTTGAGACCAGTGTGAGGAAGAGCGAGACCCTGTCTCTACAAAAAATAGAAAAATTAGTTTGGCATGGTGGTACACACTGGTAGTCCCAGCTATTTGGGAGGCTGAGGCAGGAGGATCACCTCAGCCCAGGAGTTTGAGGTTATAGTGAGCTATGATGACACCACTGCACTCCAGCCCAGGCAACAGAGTGAGAACCCTGTCTGAAAAAAGAGAAAAAAAAAGGAAATGTCTTTGGGAAACTCTAACTTACTCTTATGTTGACATTGGGTCACACCTATTCTACTCTATCTTTGCCTCCAATTTAATAAATTTTTTTCTTTTCATTTTGTGTTCATCATGGAGTTGATTTAATAATTTTAAAAAAGGAGTTGGAGAGATTAATAACTTTCACATACACAAAAAAAAACAGAAAGAGGAGAAAGAAGGAAAAGGAGAATAAGAAAAAGAAGAGAGAAAAAGAGGAGGAGGAGGATCAGGAAGAAGAAAAAGAAAGAAGGAAACAAGAACTTCTTTGTATGCAATAGCAAAGATGATGGCAAATATAATATTCAAGTCCAAACTCAAGAACTATGCAAGCTCTGCATGGAGGGAAAGTGCTAAAGAACATACAGACTTGAACAAATAGAAAAGCACATCATGGCTTTGGGTAGGAAAGTTCAGCATCATAAAGATGTCAGTTCTTCCTGAGTTAGGATATAAATCCAACAGGAACTCAATAAAACAACAATAGGGATTCTCTGTCTTACAGACACACACACACACACACACACACACACACACACACGAGGGCAGGCTGGAGCAAGAAAGAAACAAGATGATTTTAACTAAACAAGATGATTCTAAAATTCATATGAAGCAATAAGTAACCAAGAATAGTCAATAAAATTCTGATAAAGACTACTAAAGGAGAACTAGCCCTACAAGATATCAAAACATATTCTAAAACCCTACTGATAAACTGTAAATAATAAAAGTATATTTTATTAATTATAAAACAGATAATTAAAACCATATGGTATGTGAATAGAAATACTAATCAATGGAACAAAATAGGAAATCTGTAAATAGTCCCAAATACATACTGGAATTTAGAATATGATAAAGAAGATATTTCAAATCAGTAGAGAAAAAGTGAATTAGTAATTAAATAGGGCTGAGACAGCAACATTGTCATCTGGAAATGAAAAAATGGACCCACGATTCTTATAAGTAATCACTGGTGCTGTTCACGAGTATTTCAGTTCTCCTCTCCTTCTGAGCATGTGATTTGCTTTGATCATTGAACTGTGAGCAGAGCTCGTCTCTTCTAGAAGGGAGCCTTTAGCAGCCAGGGTGCCATTCACCACCTCTCTATGCCTCTGCTGCAGCGACCAGCAATGTTCCCAGTGATGTGCTCAGTCAGCCTGGGTCCCTGAGCCTCCTGCCAATCAGAAGCAGATGCATGAGTAAGCAATTGGTCTTTGCTGTTTTCAACGGTTGAGACATATAGGTTCTTTGTTACTGCAGCAGACATCATCTTAGCCTAACTGATGCTTTCACAGCACACACCAGGATAAATCTCAGGCATCAAAGACTTAAATGTGAAAAACTAAACCTAAAAGTACCAGATGAACTCATGAGAGAACCATTTAAAACCTTGGCATAAGAAATGCCTACAAAATAAAACGCGAAAGGCATCTTTTGAAAGATTAGTAAGTTCAAATACTTAACAAAAATTCTGCATGACAAAAACTACTGTAAACAGAGTCAAAATAGAAGGGAAAACTGGGGGGTATACTTACAGCTTATAGAAAGAGGATTAATTCCATGTCTATCTAAAGAGTTCCTATCACTTTTTCAATTAGAAAAACACCAATAACCAAATATAAAAAGGACAAAAAATATTACTTGATTGTTCCTAGTAAAGCAAATTAACTTGGCTCTTAAATGTATAAAAATGTACTCAACCTCACTTAGGTTAAAAGAAACACAAACTAAAACTACAAATGAAAGCCCTGTTTCACCTGTCAGATGGATGAGGATTAAAAGAATTGATTCTACATTGATAAGAGTGTGGGAAACACGGACTCTCATATATTCCTAGGCAAATATAATTTGGAGCAGCCTCTATGGAGGATACCTGATAAGATAATATCTCTCAAAATTATAAGTTCACATACCCTTTGACCTAGAAATTCCATTTCTAGGCATTTGTCCTGTAGCTATACTTATACAGGTGAGAAATGATACATATACAAAGTTATTCATTGTAGCATCATTTGAAATTGTAAAAAGGAAAGAGAAAGAAAAAGAAGACAACCCAAATGCTCATCAATAAAGAACTGTTTATATAAATACCAGTCCATGTATATAATGAAATATGATGCAGACAAAAAGAATGAGTGAGCCCTCTGTGATTCTTTGTGACCTGATAAGGAAAGGTCACCAAAATATATTAAGTACACAGAAAGAGCAAGGTGCAGAATAGTGTGACTATTATGCTATCTTTTATATATAAATAAAATATTTCTGGGAAAAAATGTTCAAGCTACTTATAATGTATTTTCCTTGGGGAAGGTTTGGAGGAAGATTTTACTATATTCCTTTAATTAATTTTGAATTTTGAACCATGTGACTATATTACCTATTCAAAAAACAACTTGAAATAAGGGAAAGAACAAAAAACTCTCTGGATATAACCAGCCCTTCTAGAGTTTCCCAGCACAAGACCACAGCTAGGACCCATCACACGATGAAATTAAGTGTTTACGTGTTTCAGAGTATTGGAAACAATTATGTAACCCTAGACGCATCTGAAATCTCATACCAAGAAGATTCAAGGCAATTGACTATAATTTCCCTCTGTGTTGAGTTGTATATATTTCAGAATTGGAAGATGTTTCTTCAGAAAAGCCTAAGACCAAAATTTTTTAAAAGATCAACTCTAATTCCATTTCAGCTGAAAGTTTTATTTTCCCTGACTAAAGCCATCAAATTGCTCCAGAATGGCAAATGTATTTTATATCCTCTTATCTTAGATAGAAGATCCCATAAAGATTGCCCTCACAGCTTCATTCCCGGCAGAGAGAGCCAATAAAGGTCTTTGCCCAAGTGGAGAATGTTCTGTCCTCTTGAACCACTCATTCCATGGTAAGAAAGAAATACCAGCGTGAGATCACTTGGGAAGAGTGATGACACATGAAGTATCTGTGACGCTTCCACCCCACTTTGCACACGCTAGGGAAGTGTGCATTGCATCAGCATGAGAAGGAGCTTAAGAATCAGGAACACCTCTATTTGAGCCCCCGCTTTATTTAGGGATTTATGCGGAACTTGGTATCACTGTCTTCCCATGCAGAACCCTCTCCTCCCCTAAGTGCCTGCCTGTCCATGGATGACATCGTGAGATTTGAATCACGCGGTTAATATTTTTGGAAGCCTCCCACGTGGCAGGCGGCGTACACTTCCCACTGTTCACCTCGTTCCCTTCCTTACATGGAAGCATCTCTTCTTCCGGTTCATTTCCCACCTTCCCCACCTGCCTCTAGTTCCCAAGATACATTCCAGAATGAATTCATCACATTCAAAGATGTTGTTCTGTTGTCTTTCTCTTGGAAGGTATGTCTTATTACCTGCCCTTGCCTGGTAATGTTGCTCTCCGACAAGCTCTCACCAGCCCTTGCTGGGAAAGTCCTAGTCCCTTTTGCCAGGAAACTTCTATCTAAAATGAATCAAGATCCTATCAAGTTGCCAACTAAAGAGGCTGCCTCCAACTTGGGCCCACTCCTTGCTGAGCATACAAGCATACCTGAGAAAGAGTCATTGACACAGAACCTTGCATAGCTGGAGAGAGAAAGTGGTCACCCCAAAGGATTTCTTTCCCTGATGTTCCTTGAGAGAACATTGAACTGTGGCAGCTGGTTCATCTGCAGAACCGTAAGTCCTGCAGAGGGAGACAGAAGGCCCTGGGAATGTTTCTCCTGGTGGAGAGAGGATGCTCTAGGCAGGCACAGGGTCTCTCCATGGTGTCTGTCCTGGGGTAGAGGGACTGGATTGGTTCCCAGGGGACTTGTGGGGAGAGGTAAGGCCCAGAAGCTGAAGTGCTTTTTAATGGTCAAAGCTGCTGCACAAGGGAAGGGGTAGCTTGGGGGTGCAGTAAACATCTCTTCCCTGCGTGGTTTCAATCCAGGACTCAACAAACATGCGTGGGAGGTGTTCTAGAGATGGCTTGTAATGTGTGGCACTCAGTACCTACTTCCTAAGAACTGGCGTGAAAGTTAAAGAAGATGAAGGCGGGGTACGGTGGCTCACACCTGTAATCCCAGCACTTTGGGAGGCCGAGGAGGGAGGATTGCTTGAGCTCAGGAGTTTCAGACAAGCCTGGACAACTTATCAAGATGCCAACTCTACAAAAAAATTTTAAAAAATTAGCTGAGCATCGTGGCACACGCCTGTAGTCCTGGCTACTTAGGACAAAAAGCAAAAACAAAAAAATAAAAAATATATATAATGCTCTAAGTTGCAGCAATGAACCAGTTACTGTGGCAAGGTAATTAATTTACATTTTGTCACCCTTGCATCTCCCCTAACCTTCTTCAAGAAGTAGCCAGGACTAAGATTTTTTTTTTTTTTTTATTCTTTGGCAGTGGAGAGAAGGGTGAAGAATATTTGTAATTTAAGGTTGAATGCAGAAAATTATGGTCCTGAAGAAATAAGATGGGAACAGAGAGAGCAGAAAGAAGAAAAGAGATTTCCCAAGGGTGGGGAGGAGGTGGTGTTTTGAGGTTCCACTGAGAATGAGGACCTGAGTCCCGCTTGTTGGTCACCCAGAGGGAAATGAATTGCTGTCAGATGGCCTGAGTTTGCTAGCCTCAGCAAGAACACCCATTTCCAAGTTTCGCACAAAAGGAGTAGAACCACCTGCCTTCCAGGAAGCCACCTGCATCATTTGGGGTGCTTTCGGCTGCAAGTAATAGGAAACCCAAACATAGATTAGTTTCACAATGGAAAGATGCGTTATCTTGCATAACATAAGTCCAGTGAGTCATTCCATCTCCTAACTACCTGTCTCTTGGCCGGGCTGCTTCCTCCCCTGGATGCCAGGCGGCTGCAGCAGCTATGGCAGTCACTCCCAGATACAACAACACCCAGGAGAAGAGGACCTTCTCTTTCAGATTTCTCTGTTCTAGGAGCAAAGAACCCTTTCCCGGGATACCCAGGAGACTTCTTCCCCTCTAATGAGCCAAGTCAGGGTGAGATGCAGAGTCTAGAACCATCCCTGGGAAGAGATTGAGATGGCAACAAGGGATTCCCACTAGAACGGACACTGGAGAGTCAGGTGCCACGACCCATATGATAAAGGTGTGGACAATGAGCATTCCAGAAGCATCATTAAGACAGAAGAATTGAAGATTGTCTACAATTTAATGAGGTCTGAATAAGCCTCCTGCATTCTTAAGCTATGCAGGGCAGAGGAGTAGCCACCCACACCCATTTCTTGACAATGATTGTTAATGACTTTCCCACCAAGTGGTAGGGGCTCAGAGCCAGATTAAGTTAAATTTAAAAACATAACAAAATGTAACATTTCTTGTATACCTGAGTTGGTGGAATAAAATAAGTACCCACTATATTATTGCTTTATTATTATTATGATGTTAATATAAAGCAGAAGATGATGCTTTTCTGATGTCCAAACCTGTTGATCGTGTAACATGACCTCCCCCACCCACAGGACTCTCAGGCTCTGTCTCACCCCCGGGCCGAACCTGCCTGTTCTCAGCTGGTGTTTCTGCCAGTCAGCTGCTCCGCTCCTGCCTTCTGCTTTCTGCCTGGGCCCTCTGGGTCCACGTTCCTCTTGACACCGCACTTCGCTATGCCTTCAATATTCCAATATTTCCCCCAGACTCTGCCCGTTAGCTCCATCCTCTGTCCCTACATGGGTGGGTCCCACCCAATCTCACCTGTGGAAGTTGCAGCCTCCATAGGGTGTCTGCAAGGATCATATAAACTCTGATTTGCCCACTTTGAGCACCAAAATCTCAACTAAATTAATCACGTAAGGTGGATGCCATCCACTTTGAGAATTTTTTTAACTTGTAATTTTATGCAGCCAAGGAAAAGATTCATTAAGAATTATTAATCCCATGTTTGTGCATAAGAATACAACAGTTAATTTAAGTGTAAGTATATACATTGTAGATACTCTTTGAGGGCTTCTCATGGTGCCTCTAGCGCCTCACTGAGGAAGCAGTGAGAACCCTTAACCAGGATGGTGAAAGGATGGCCCGTTACCAGGCTGACACGGGCCCCTTTCCTCTCACTCACTGCAGACCCTCTGCCACATGTCTTGGCATCGTCATCCTCATCCTTCTGTGCTCGCTGCCATCGACGGGAGCCCCTATGAGCAACCAAGCCCCATCAAGTGCACTTGCAAACACTGAAGCTCCTTTCAATAGAAAGTGACTTGGGGCTCCACCTCCCTTTCGTATGTCCCTTAAAATTCTGGCCGACTACTTGCTACAACAGGCTGAGTTCTGGCCCCCTGCCCCAAAGTTCATGTGTTGAACCCCTAATCCCTGATACCTCAGAATGTGACTGTATTCGAAGATAGGGTCTTTAAAGTGGTAAGTTAAAATGAAGTCATCAGGGTGGGCCAAAATCCAAAACAGTGGTGTCCTTAGGAGAAGAGGAGGCCAGGACACAGGCAGGCACAGAGGGAAGACCGTGTGAGGACACGGCAAGAAGACGGCTGTAGGAAAACAACCTGTTGCACGGCAAGAGTGACGCCCTCTTAAAGCAAAACCACCACAATGACCATTGTTTGGCTCCAATGTTTGACTCCTGCCAACCGAGGTGTTCCGTGGCATAGGTAACCCCTCTTAAAGATGTTTATCTAACCTCCCTAGTGGTCACAGGTTTCACAAGGAAGTCTGAGGTGTGACCAGTGGTATATGTTTTACCAAAAACAAAAAAGCTGCAAAATAAGGGCTGGAGGGACAGTGTGGGGATCCACTGTCCCTCGGCTGCCTGAGACACAGCTTCTGTTTGTAAGTCTCTATTAAATTCTTCTTTCTGAGAAACTGGACTTGTCAGCTCCCTTGGCCTTTGTGGGCAGGTCTGCACCTGCTCACTGAGGAACAACAGCCATCTGCAAGGCA
>CM052442.1:7478066-7564876 GCA_028533085.1 Varecia variegata | reverse complement strand
ATCACCTAAGTGCACATTTGGGAATAACACCAATTGGGGGTCGGACAGATGTGGGGGGTGGAGGGAAGGGATGGGTGTATACCTACATGATGAGTGTGATGCGCACTGTCTGGGGAATGGACATGCTTGAAGCTCTGACTCAGGGGGATGGGGGGGCATGGGCAATATACATAACCTGAACTTTTGTTCCCCCATAATAAGCTGAAATTTAAAAAAAAAAAAAAAAAAGAAAGTGCAGAAAAACCCGCTGCCCAAGAAGGGAAGGTGAGGTGGGCGGGGCACACCCATGGGGCGCCTGCTTGTGAATGACAGAGGGCGCCCCCTCCCGGTGGCGACAGCCCCGCACCACATGCAGAGTGAGTGTCCGCCCTGTGCTGTGGCCCTGCCTGTCACCCACCCCATCCCTGGACTTGGTTTTCCCATCTGTCGGGTAGAGAGGGGGGTTTTCCCTGCTTCCCCTCAGGCCTGTCTGAGGATAAACCCCACCAAGGACGGGGACGTAGACGTTTCTGGCAGTTTTCTCCCCAGGCAAGAATTCTGAGCTGACACATTCCCCCTTCTAACTACATCCGCCTCCACCCCTGCCCCCCTCTTTCTTTCCCACTGCTTGGCAGCCACCCCTGCCCCCACCCCACTCGGGAGACTGATCCTTTGCCCATCTGCCCCTCGGATTGCCCGACCCCTGCCTTTTCTATTCTCTTATTAAAGCTCTTGAGTCCTTGTTATTGAGTTATAAAACCAGGATTGTTTTTGGAGGGGGTTGGTAAAACGGCCTGGAAACTTGGTAATCCGAACTTCTCAGGTCTGTAGACCGATCTTGCTGCTCAGAGAGATAATGAGGGCTGCGTTTGCACATATTAAATTATTTTCATGTTTTAGGTTGTGCCGGAGGCAGCTGGCCTGGTGCAATGAGAAGCTGCGTGGGGCGGCTGGTGCACCCAGCGGGAGGGGGACTGGGAAGCCTGGAGCTGGGCCCTCTGGAGGGACAACCCCCGGTCCCCGCCTTCAGGAGGGAATGCCAAGGGCATCTGCAAAGGACATCCATCCAAATCACCCGTTTTAAAAAGGGGTGGGGGGCTGTGGACCAAAGGAAACTTCCTGGGCTCTCCAAGGCCACCTGGGACAGAGGCAGGTGGCCTGCGTCTACCCCTAATTCTGCCACTATTGACTGTGGGACCTGGGGTGAGTCACGTGCCTGCTCTCAGGAGGACCCTAAGGCTCACCCTCCTCCATGAGGCTGGACTCCTCCCTGCAGAATGATCACACCCATTCCCTGCCCGGGTCCAGACCCTCCAGCCACAATCCCAACCATCATAAAGGAGCACAGCAAACCCTAACAGCACTTCCTACTTCATGAACACAGCTAAGGCATCGGCGGGTGCTCAGCTCCTTACGCATGCTGTCCCTGATGCTCCCGGTGTGACCACTCAAAATGATGACGGTAACGAGAGCTGATGTTCACTGTGTGCTCACTCCGTGCCCTGCACCACCTCCAGGGTTGTTGCAGCAGACCAGGAGGATACAGACATGGAAAGTGCATAGAACAGTGCCTGATTCCACCACTGCCCTGCAGAGGCAAGTGATGTTCCCAAGGTCACGGACTTGAGTGGCAGAAATGGGATTCGAACCTACACAGCCCTGGCTCTCTCTGCATGAACCCACCCCCCCCACACACCAATCAGCGATGAGAGGGATGCAGTGAGGTTAATAAAACTGTACCAGATCCCTCAGAAAGGGAGGGACGGAGCTGGAACTCTGTCCCCAAATCCGTGCTCCCTCTGCCACACAGCACTGCTCATGGTGGGAGAGGGGCTGATCCTCTGTGTCATTAATAGTCTGCAGGGAGGCCCTGCGAGGGGCCCGACAGTCTAAAGAAGGGAGGGGACTCCAAGTCATCCCCGCCACCCTCAATTCCGGCGTTTCCAGGTCTGTCTTTGTGTGTGTACCAAGAAGGGCAGTCGCCATTCCCCTTGGCCCAAGTGCAAACTGTGGCTAATTTTAAAGTTTCATAAGCACCCATCCCTCCCAGCCTCCAAAGCCAGTCTGGGAGCACACGCTGCGCCAAGACCATTTAGCTCTGCTGCGGGCAGATCCCCTCCGCCTTGGAAAAGCCGCCGTGGGCCCGGTGACTGCATTCTATTTCACATCTCTGGCATGACGGGCCCAGAAACTAAACAGCGTCCACAGGGCAGGACTATTTCTAGACAGCAGCTCTGTTATAAAATAGGGCGCCTCTCTCGAAGCCAGGCTCTGGATCCCGTCAAAACGACGTGTGTCTTTCCTTTCCTTCCTCGGGAAGGTGAAATACAAGCCTGTAATAACACTGTACCCCTGTTCTCCCCTGGACTAAAGTCAAAGCTCGAATCTGATAAATCTGAAATCAGCGTTCATTTTCTAATTGGACTTCATGGGGCTGGACACGGTGCCAGAGCTGGTGGCATTTCACATCGTATGTTATTGTTGGTGCCGACAGAAGAAATGAATCTTTCAGGAGATTCAAGAAGAAATTCATATTTCTGTGATTTCAGGGAAGTAAATGCCCACCTATTTTACTTATTACAAAGGGAGCCTATGTCCGGCCCTAGAAACGTTTCAGTGATTGAAAAGACAGACCCCGGAGCCCCCCTTTGACCCCTCCGTTTTGTAGACCAAGGAGCCTCCTCGTTCTCAACCTGAAAAACTTCCACCCACCTTCCAAGACCCAGCTCCGAAGCACTCACCTCTGAGTATAATTCCAAACTCCCCTAATCAACCAGTCACTGCTGCTTCTTGGTGATCAAAGGTGGGATGTGTCTCAGCACAACCCCAGCCCATTTACTGATCTCACCTGGTTCCTTTGCCGGGTGAAGCAACCCAGGTGTAGAAAGAACACACTATTCTCCTGTGCTTCTCACAATTCCCAAAGCCAGCACAGTACCCAGCACCCAGGAGCTGCCCCTTGAACGCTTGTTGACTGAATAAATAATTGTTAGTGTAAAGCAGTGATTCTCCACCAGCAGATTTTGCACCATCCTTCAATGGAACACCTGCCCGTGTCTGGAGACATTTTTGATGGTCACAATTGCAGAGGAGAACGCTAATAGCATCTAGTGGGTACAGACAGGGCAGCAATATGACCTTTGTGGACCCTACCCGTTTTTGCTTTTGCGAGATCCTTCCTCATAAAACACACACGCACATACATTAAAAGTTACATTTTAAAACTGAGTTGGTGTGAAGATTAATATCATTTAGGACAAATTTATTATGAAATGTATTTTATTATTGTGTTCATTTTTTCTTCTGATTTTAAAATTAAAACATCTTTGTAGGGCCCTAAAAGTACCACGAGTCTTCAGCACTGGTTCTGCTTCGACCAATGGGTAAGTTGCCCTGGGCAGAGACCAGGGATGCTTCTAGACTTCCTACAATGCACAGGTCAACCACACGACAAAGAATCATTATCCAGCTCAAAATGTGGAGAGTGCCAATGTTGAGAGCCCTGTTATAAAGGGAAACTCCTGAATGTAAAACCTGGAAACCTAATGTCTGAGCTCCCATAGCATCCGAAACGCACAACTGGAAGGACATAACTTTTGGTAATTAGCAAGGCTTCAGGGTAGGGAAGAAATCAATGAACACAGCACACACTTTCATGAGAGCATGCATAAAAAATCCAAGTGTTTTTGCTCTTTTTCTCCTAATGGTGGATAGAGCACGAAACACATATTTTGTTCATAGTCAGCTACGCAGGCAACGGCAACACTTCATTATTCAGACAAACGAGGGAAATCCCATGATGCCTGCTGCCCTGCGGCCAGTTTCCCTATCAGGAAACAGAGCTCGCTGCTCCTACAGCAGCTCAGAGGCACTGACACTGTGCCCTTCACCTGCCTTCCAAGGTGCCCAAGGAAATCCTGCCCCCAAATCCCTTTCAAGGCTTATTCTTCTGAGGGAGGTGTCAGGTAACACAGATTTTGACTTGGGGTCTGTATTAGGATTCTCCAGAGAAACAGAACCAACAGGGTTGGGGTGTGTGTGTGTGTGTGTGTGTGTGTTTATGTGTGTGTGTAGAATTAGGGAGAGAGACTGAGAAATTTATTTTAAGGAGTTGGCTAACATGATCGTGGAAGTTTGGTGAGCTGCAATCTGATAGGGAAGGCTGGCAGGCGGGAGACCCAGGGAAGAGCTGCTGCTGCAGTTCAAGTCCAAAGGCGACTGTTGCAGAACTGCTTCCAGCTCAGGGGAGGTCAGCCTTTTGTTCTACTGGGCCTGCAGCGGGTTGCATGAGGCCCACCCACATAACGCAGTCATCTGCTTTGCTCAGAGTCCGCTGATTTAAATGTTCATCTCATCCCCCCAAAAACAACTTCACAGAAACACCCAGAATAAAGTTTGATCAAATATGTGAGTACTGTGACCCAGCCAAGTGGACAATATAAAATTAATCATCAAAAGGTCTAAAAATTGTTCATTCTCAGATGTCTTTTTCTTGCTCTGAAAGATCAGTGAGTGACAGTCAGTGAGCCAGGATACCGGAAGGAAAAGTCCACACGGTTTTGCACCCAAAGGGGCAGTCAGCATTCATGGCGTGTCTGTCCTGAAACAGGTGCTTTGCCAACATGATCTCATGTCCCCTTCACTTGGGCCGGGGACGGGGTATTGACATCCTCACCTGACACCAAGGACACTGAGTCAGTCTCAACACGGTTGTGTGGCTTCCCCAGGGTTCCACAGCTGGTTGTTGGTGGAGCCAGGACTCAAACTCAGGTGTCTCCTGAACCTAAAGCCATGTTCTGTCAACCCCCCAGCAGCCTGGGAGACACCTGGAGCAGGACAGAGGCAGCCCAGCCAGAAGGAAGGCACTGGATCACTTATGGGCTGACCACGCGTGGACCCTGGGCACAGCTTTTACCACGCTACCGCTGTGAACAATGCCACCCTCTCCCTGACACTCACAGCGGGGTCTCCTCTTGCTCTCTTGCACACACACTGTCACACACACTTGGAATATTTAGATAATGCACAGAGTTGGCCTAATAGCGTATGCATCTTTAGTGCATATTGGAAAGATGGCAGTTGTTGTTATTAATATAACAACTAGAAATAGTGTGGTCATGGGTCAAGGCAAGGGGGAGGGGCATTAAAAGGTAGGAGGAGGCAACTTAAAATTAATGAGATCATGGAGGTGAGACTTCTGCCCACATGATACCACAAAGCCCAAAAATAAATTATCAACAGCTGCCTTTATTCAGAAAACACCTGCAGGAGCCCGGGTGATCCTCCCAACACCTGCTGACGTGGGCAGGACAGGGGCCTCGTTCCCACTGAGTGCCTTGCCTGAGGGCGCACGCATTCTGCTTTGGGAACTGGAGCCTGACTTCCCGTGGCTGGGGTGACACTGCCCTCTCTGTCCACAGGGAGCAGATGGCCCTGGGAAGGGAGATTTTAGAGGGTCTTTAAAGAAGTGAGGAATCTACTTTCTCCATCTCTTACTTGGAATCGGGGTCCAAACTTCTTCCCTACATGGGGAGTCATAAGAATTAGCAGCAACCTATGTGACCATCCCAGCCCAGTACCTGGCGCAAAGTAGATGATCAGTGAACAGCAGCTGCTGTTATTGTCACTATTATTCCGGCTGCCAGGTTGGGCAGTTTGATTACGCTGCAGCACACCAAGTCCAGAGGCTCTTGATGGAGAGAGAGGATTAAAAATGTGTGTGCAAGTATGTCTCTGTGATCCACCCCACAATTCCAAACATCTCCCAGGCTGAAGATTTCCATGGTGGCTACACAGCCATTCCCTATTTTTCACCCCAAAAGTTCCCATTTAGGGTTTGCAAATGCCAGCAAGGGTCCCAGGTGAGGGCTTTTTCTCATTTTCACCCAGAAGGCCCAGAGCCATTCCATCATCCTAAAGCTCCTGGGTGTGTTGTAACAATACTCCCAGCCTCTGCATGCAGACACGGGGCTGGATTTTCCGTATGACACGCAAGGCCAGGAAAATTCAGGGTGACAGCTTGTGGTGTGGATAGGAGCTGTGGTAGGAAGACAAAAAATCATGGTCAGGCCTTCCATGCGGATGGAAAAACAACATCTTGCAAGTGACAAAAGCACTGGGGAATCTGGCCATTTCCAGTCAACACAATGGCAGAGGACTTTAAGAAAAAACAAATTTAACTTTGGAGAAAGTATTGGTTGAGTCATTCACACCCGCATCTCATGGTTCACTGTCACCATCGGTCCATTCAAGCATCTCTCTTGATTCCTTTACTTATTTCTCCCCTTTTATCCTCATTTCCCACCCCACTTCCCCTCCCATGGGCAACCTTTGTAACATGCATGTGCTGTTTCCCTCATACGCATTCTGTTTCTGTGCAAGTCTTTTAATTTGTGTACGTGGCATTGAGCTATAAGACTCCCATTTCTTACTTTTTTCCCTCAGCACTGTTTGCAAAGATCTATATAGATGCTGCCAGCTACTGCATAGTATCCTATGAGGTTTGTCCACCACATTTTATATACCCGAACACATAGATTGCCTTCAAATGCTCCAACAGCCCTACTATAAGTATTATCATCCTATAAAGCTGTGTAAGAATTTCTCTGATCAATAGTATCCAGGGACTGGGCGTGGTGGCTCACGCCTGTAATCCTAGCACTCTGGGAGGCCGAGGCGGGAGGATCGCTTGAGGTTGGAAGTTCGAGACCAGCCTGAACAAGAGCGAGACCCCATGTCTACTAAAAATAGAAAGAAATTATCTAGACGACTGAAAATATATAAAAAAAAAATTAGCTGGGCATGGTGGTGCATGCCTGTAGTTCCAGCTACTTGGGAGACTGAGGCAGGAGGATCGCTTGAGCCCAGGAGTTTGAGGTTGCTGTGAGCTAGGCTGACACCACGGCACTCTACCCTGGGCAACAGAGCGAGACTCTGTCTCAAAAAAAAAAAAAAATAGTATCCAGGGTGGGTCATGATGTGTGTACATATACAGTCACGTGTTGCTTAATAATGGAGACATGTTCTGAGAAATGTGTCCTTAGGCAATTTCTGCGTTGTGGGAATGTCACCTAGATGGTGTAGCCTACTGTACACCTGGGCCATGTGGTCTAGCCTATTGCTCCTGGGCATGTAACTGTACTAAATACTGCAGGCAATAATGACACAATGGTAAGCTTTTGTGTATCTGAACATCGAAAAGGTACAGTAAAATACGGTATTATAACCTTGTGGACCACTGTCACATACTTGGTCTATCATTGACTGTTATGCAGTGCACAACAGTACTTAATTGTACTAAGACCAGCCAGGCAGGGCTGCATTAGTCCAAACAGCCCCACTAGCAACCATGCACAAGATTTGCCGTATCCCCACATCCCTGCCCACACTTTGCGTGATGCTGCTTTCCATTTCTTGCATTTGTTTTTGCCAGTCAGGTAGGGATAAAGGGGTATCTCCTTGCTTTAATTTGCATTTCTTTATTTACCACTGACTTTGAGCATGTATTCAATGGCTTGGTACTCATTTGGGTTTCCTGTTCTGTGAACTGCCTGTCATCCTTTCCTCAGTTTTCCCTTGTAGTTCCTCTCTTTTTCATGTTGATTCTGCAGAAATTCCTTGGGTATTCTCCGTATTAGTCCTTTGTACATTTGTGACACTGTAAACACCTTCTCTCAGTTTGTTATCTGTCTGTAACTTGCTCCAGAGTGTCTGTCCTGCACTGAACAGAAATTTTCCATTGTATTATAATGAATCCATCCTTTTTTTTCTGTCTTATGACTTCTGCTTTTGACACACACATACACACACACACACACACACACACAAATGGGCTCCTACATTATCTTCTATTGATACTATAGATTTACCTCTGCTGTTTAATTCTTGCCAGATCTGGAAACGTCCTTAGTAAGTAGCATTAGGTAGGGAGTCCAGGATTTTATTTTCCTCCCCTTGGTCAGTCGGTTTTCCCAACTCCAGTCCATTCTTCCCCCCACTGGCGTGCAGGGCACCTGTACCACACTGAATTCCCACACGCACACCCGGGTCATTCCCTGAGCTCTCTGTTCTGTTACCCTGGTCCAGCTGAGTGATCTCATTCCACACTGTTTCCACTACTCTGTCCTTGCATAGGGAAAGTCATGATTCTGATTTTTTTTTAAGTTGACTCAACTTTGGACTCATGGACTTTTATTCTTGCAAAAAAATTTTTAGAATAGGATTATGAAGTTCCAAAAAAAAATCTAACTGCAATTTTGATTGAGCCTACATTGAATCAATGCCTTAATTTGGGACAATTGACATCTTTATAACATTAAGTTATGCTATTAATTAAGACTATGCACATTAATATCTCTCCATTTTTCAGATATTTTTATTTTGTCCTTTAATATCAAATGTTTAAACTTGCTCCATAGGGGTTTTGAATATTAGTAGTTTTTACTGCTGTTATGAATAGTATTTTGGTTTTTATTATACTCTTTATACATTATTACATACAATTGTCATATATTTTATACACATTATTACATTTCCTAGTTGGTTACTAATGATGAAGAGAAATGCTATTCATTTCTTAAATCAATTTTTTATCTGGATTCCATGCTTCACCCCCTTTTTAGTCTCAATTTGATTCGTTTGTTTTTCTATGAAGTCAATCATTTCTTCTGAAAAAAACCAACTATATTATTTCTTATTATTTTTCTTTTCCCTTTCTTTCTTTTGAAATTTTTGTCTGTTTCTTTTTCTTATAATATTAGCCAGCTCTCCTGTGGTAAAGGTGAGTGGTACTAGTGGTATCACTGTGTTCTTCCCAATAATAAGAAAAATATCTAAAGTTGGTGCTAAAAATAAAGGTCACTGTAGATCTTAGATACATGACTTTTACCAATTTAAGAAAACTTCCATTTTATTGCTAAGTGGTTTAATCATAAACAAGTATTAAACTTCATGATATGTTTTTCTGCATCTATTTGAATTTTTCCAAGTAGATTTAATTCTTTTTCTAGTAGATTTTCTGATATCAAACCATCCTTGCATTCCTGGGATAAGCTCTATTAAATTATGAGGTATTATTTATTTTAAAGGTTTTTGGATTCAGTTAGCTAATAATTTAGGATTTTTGTATCTACATTCATTAATTAAAATGATCTATAATTTATTTTCTTGTATATTTATATTTTTTATCTGGTGTGAAACCAATATTATCCTGGCTTCAAAAAATGAAACAGGTAGTTTTCTCTCCTTTATATTTTCTGCAATACCTTTTGAAAGATCAGAATTAATCATTCTTTTTAAGGTTTGTTAAAATTGACCTATAAAAACATCTGGGCCTAAAGGTTTTTGGGAAATAAGTCTTTAACATTTCAAATTCCTTAATATTTTTTATTCTGTGCCAATAAAAATGTGCATTAACTTTGTTCTTTTTTGGCTTCTCACCTGGGACTTTTTCTAAGGACCCAATCTTGTAGGAAAAAAACTGTTTATTGGCTCTCCAGAGAACTACCAAATTACTTCCAATTCACCAGTGCGGCAAATATAGAGTATTGAAAGCTGGAATAATTTGAATAACAAAATAAGTAATATAGTATTGAAATATAACCCAAAATATAAAATACATATACATGAGTCCTTATATAAATAAATGATTGAATAAATAAAATAAATGGGGACAAGAAACAAATCTTCCTTATGAAAGAATTTCAAATAATATATGCAAATACTCCCTTTCTAGAAGGTGGAGTTCAATTCCCACTCCCTTCCCCCCACCTTGAGGATGGGCTGGATTTAGTTACTGGCTTCCAAAGAGCAGAGTATGGAAAGTGAAAGAGAGTAACTTTGCCCTGGAGAAACCTGGCAAATGCTACCTTAACCCAGTGATGAAGGTTGACATCACCAGTGATAAATCGTGCTGATATCATGAACCTCCTAATATGAGATGGCAAGAAGGGCACTTCACTTCCACTCTGTACTTTCCAGAAATCCATAACTCTAGTCTAATCATGAGAACACCATCAGACAATCCCAAATTTGGGAATATTCTACAGGACATCTGATCAGTATTCCTCAAGGCTGTTAAGGTCATGAAAAATAACGAAAGATTGAGAAACCATCACAGATCGGAGGAAACTAAATATGCAATATGGTACCCTGGATTGGCAATAGCACGTTAATGGAAAAGCTGGTGGAATTCAAATAAAGTTGGCAGTTCAGTTAGTAGTAATGGATCAATGTTGGCTTCTTACTTATGACAAATGTACAATGGTAAGGTATAAGACAAGATGCTCGCAAGGGGGAATTGGGTGAGGACTGTACTATTGTCTTGATCTGCTCAGGCTGCTGTAACAGAATCCACTGGCTGGGAGGCTGAGACAACAGGAATGTGATTCTCACAGTGCTGGAGGCCAGGAAGTCTGAGATCAGGGTGTCAGCATGGTCTGCTCTGGTGGGGGCCTCTTCCTGATTTGCAGATGGCCATTTTCTCCTTGTACCCTCACATGGCAGAGAGCAGGGCAGGCAGTGGAGGCTCCCAAGTTGCCTCCTCTTTTCATGAGGGCACTAATCCCATTCACAAGGGCTCCACCCTCATGACCTAATACCTCCCAAAGGCCCCACCTCCAAATCCCACTTCATTGGCTTTAACATTTGAATTTCAGGCAGACACAAACATTCAATCCATAGCAACTATCTTTGCAACTTCTCTGTACATTTAAAATTACTCTAAAAAACAGTTAAAAATCATAAAGGCACAAAGAAAAAAATAAATAATAAAGTGGTAGATCTAAATCCATTCATATCAATAATCACATTAAATGTTAACAGTCTAAACATGCCAATTAAAAAGTGGGATGGTCAGAATGGATCAAAGAGACCCTATTATACGTTGTCTGAAAGAGATGCACTTTAATTATAAAGACAAATAGTAATATCAGGCAAACTACATTTCAAGACAAGGAGTATTAAAGATAAGTTACATATAAACACACATACATAATCTTAAGATCTATATAAGATCATCTTCATCAAATGGTATTACATTTGAGGATGTTGCCCCAGTCTAATATTTGCCTTTTTCTCTCGATGACTCCTCGACTTCCTCTGCCCGCCCACTTAACTAATATTTACAACCTAGTCTTTCTCCTTTCCATATTTTCCTTTGTGCTTGTAAAATTATTTCTAAACACCTAACATGTATATACACACATGTATATATACATACACAAAATATTTTTGTCATTGTTTTAGGAAAAATGGGTTCATACCATACACACTTAACATCATCAGCTTGTTTTTCTCTTTCAATGCCTCATGCAGACCTCTCCAGGTCCCCAGATATAGAGCTAATTCATTATTTTTATTAAGAATTATCCATTATAATTATTCATGAATTATTACAAATTATTAAGAATTATCCATAATTCATTCAACATCGAACATCTGTCTTTATGTTATTTCTTTGTTAAGGATTCCCAGGTATGAAATTCTGAGTCAAAGATTGCTCATAATTTTAATACATTTTGCCACTTATTTCCCCAAAAGTTCATAACAATCCACATTTCCACCAACACTACCTTCTTCCCTGCACAGGAAGCAGACGCCACCTGTCCAACCTGAAAACTGTCCTCCCCATCCTGTGGTGGGCACGAGGCAGGCAAGCTGGAGTTCACCCACCTTGTTCTGGGCTGCTGCATCCAGGCCCAGCCCCCAGCTCCTGCCTGTCTCCTCCTTCAGAGTCCCAAATCCTGGGTCAGGGTCATGCGTGTGAACCTGTTCATGTTCACTTGGGTCAGGTGCTTCTGTGGGGATGCACCCAGCTCTTCTGCAGCTCGCCCAGGACATCAGCTCATGGATCAGGGGGCATGAGAGACCAGCACGGCTCTGGTGTCCCTTCCTGGCTCCTAGTTTGGTTCTATTCTTGACTCCCCATTCATCTTCTCTTCCTCATCGCCAGTGTTCATCAGTTCATACCAAAGTAATGGTGAGTACATGTGGTGCTTGTTTTTCCATTCTTGTGATACTTCACTTAGAAGAATGGGCTCCAGCTCCATCCAGGATAATGCAAGAGGTAGTTCACCATTTTTTTTTAATCAGCCTCAGATATTTGAGCCTTCCCAGACAAACTCCAGACACGTGAACGGGGAACCTTCAGATGACTCCAACCCCAGCCACCATCCGATGGCAACTGTGTGTGACAGACAGTGAAAGCCACCCAGCTGCGCCCAGTTAACCCTCAGAACCACGAGAGATAATCGCACGTTATTTTACACCGTGACGTTTTGCAGTGGTTTGTTGTGCAGTGGTAAATAACTGGAACATCCTGGGTAAAGAAGTATGTAGCAGTCATCCTGCTCTCAGAACTCACAGTCTGTAGGGGAGATGCACAGTTTTAGCACAACCTGAGCCCTCGGTGGAAAGTGTTCAAGGCTCAGAGAAGGCACCGGAAGGAGTAGGACTAAATCTGACTTCTGGTCTGGAATATTGAGGAATCTCGTGTCTTGTATTTAAAACAACAGCAGGCTGGGCGCCATGGCTCACGCCTGTAATCCTAGCACTCTGGGAGGCCGAGGCGGGAGGATCACTCGAGGTCAGGAGTTCGAGACCAGCCTGAGCAAGAGAGAGACTCCGTCTCTACTAAAAATAGAAAGAAATTATCTGGCCAACTAAAATATATAGAAAAAATTAGCCGGGCATGGTGGCACATGCCTGTAGTCCCAGCTACTAGGGAGGCTGAGGCAGGAGGATTGCTTAAGTCCAGGAGTTTGAGGTTGCCGTGAGCTAGGCTGACACCACGGCACTCTAGCCCGGGCAACAGAGCGAGACTCTGTCTCAAAAAAAAAAAAAAAAAAAAAGGAATACCAGTAAAACAACAATAAACACTCTCTTATTTAATAACAGCACTAATCTGCAAAAAAAGTTAGGAGACCAAACCAGATATGCTGAAGTCCTAGCCCCCAGAATCTCAGAATGTGATCTCATTTGGAACTAGAGTCATGGCAGCTGTAATTGGTTAACATGGTGTCATATGCGAGCAGGATGGGCCTGTAATCCAGCACGAATGGCATCTTCATAAGAAGAGGAGAAGAAACAGAGAGGGACACATACAGCGACAGGACAGCCACGGGGGGTCGGAGGCAGAGACTGCAGTGATGCAGCCACAAGCCAAGAAATACCACGGGAGCTAGAAGAGGTGAAGGATCCTTCCCTTGAGCCATCAGAGAGAGCGTGGCCCTGCCAACACCTTGATCTTGGACTTCCAGCCTCTAGAACTACAAGAGAATAAGTCTGTTGTTTAACCCATCTAGTGTGTGGTACTTGATTATGGCAGCCCCAGGAAACCAATGCACAGCACGAGCCCCTGGGGCTCTGACCTTCAGAGGGGCTCACACTGGCCTCTTCTGATTATTGATCTTGACCATGATGCTCCCGGGAAGGGTAGGTGCACAGGGAAGAAGTAAAGGATTCGCTCTGTGGTCACCCAGGCCAAGCATACTCGGATTCCACGTGGCCACACTGAATGTGGTCTGAGGTGGCCCCGTGTCTCTGTGCCAGGAAACTTTTTTTTTTAAAGAAGGGGCTGGGATTTTTTGTTGTTGCTGTTCCTGTGTGTGCTATATCACAGGAGTTCTTGTTTATCCAAAGGATTTTCCATGTAAATAAAGACATTTGCAAATTGATTTAGATTAATCAGGTGTGACTGCTGAATAAACAGAGGGAAAAACCCTGTCACCAAGATCCGGGCACCGGAACAGCCAGGACCCTGTGTGCAGACCCACAGCGTCAGCAGTGGCAGCGGCAGAACTTCTGTGGTCCGGGAGAGAAGATGAAAACCAGAAAGGGCAAGCAACTGGGAAATAGGAGAAACATCTTGGGGTACAATCCCCACCCAGGCAGTGGGGCTCAGACATCACCCTGGAGACGTGAGGTTAAAATCTAGGCTCCCGGACCCAACTCTGGGGGATTCCTTCCTCCTGGCCTTCCCCTACTCCTTTCACCCCTACACACATACACACACACCACATATACTACACACAGTAACACAGACACACACACAAAGACACACACCCCACATACACCACACTCACAGACACGGACAGATACACACAGAGATAAACACACCACATGCACACCCTGCACACAGACACACACCCGTGGGCACAGGCATAACTGCACGTTTTAAGGTGTTTTAGAAAAACAATTATGTGCATTCGACATCCAGTCCCTGTGGATGGATGAGATCCACACGGTCCCTGTGTTGAATTGTTGTCTAGCTTTCCTCCCACAACAACCCTTCAAGGCAGTTGTTACTATGCCCATTTTGCAGACAGGAATACTGAGCCCCAGAGATGTTAATGGCTGGGTCAAGATTCCACAGTCAGCAGGCAGCCATACAGGAACGCTAACCCCTCCCCTGAGCTCCAGGTCCCTTTCTCACCAAAAGCCACAAGCCCACATCATTCCACCAACACTGCTTCAGGTGCCCCGGATAAAGCAGTGAACGGAACGGAGCAAGCCCTCCCCTTGGGAGCTCATGCTTCCCCTCATCCATGAGGGCACATTCCTGTCTGCACAGAACGTACCACACTCCGACGTGCACGTGAACCCTGGGGTCTGGGATTCACTAGCACATTAGTTCTGAGGTCTGGGGTGGGGGCAACACTCACTGAGGCTAAAGCTGCCGGTATCAGTTGCTGGATAGTTCTTGAATATCAGGCCTGGTTACCTGGCTGGTCAGTTGGGAAGGGACTTGGCAGGCATCCTGCCCACTCCCCTGGGCTCACCCCCCGCGCAGGGGCCTGGGGTTGTCAGGGTGGTCTGTGCCTGGACAGGTAGGTGTCTCCTCTGGGCATGGTCTCAGGAAGCCCCCAGCCCACAGATATAGGCCACGTCCTCCAACATCAGCCTAATATATTTATTTCCCATCTGTTTTACTTGGCATAATAATTTCTTAACTGGTTCTGAACTGCGACAGGAAAGAGTTATTAGGTTGAACCATGTGAAATTGCCAAATGTATAGTAATTCAAAAACAGAATAGTCCAACCTAATATTTATTGGGCCCCCTCAAATCCTAGCACTAGCTACAGACTAGTAGTTTTCAAACTTAGGTCATAACAAAATCACCAGAAATTTGGTAAAAATGGGAAGGCCTGGGCCCTATGCTGCTTCAACCAGCCCAGGCCCCTGCGTTCAGCCCGGGCCTCCTAGGCAGCCCCACACACACCGAAGCTTGAGAGGCCCCAGCTGCCTGCTGGGCGCAGCGCTGGGTTCTCTGTGGGACAACCTGCAGAGCGTGCGCCTGAGCTAGTTCCTGCAGGCTCTCAAGAGCAAAATGGCACATTTTTGTAAATTTTGTGAGCTGTTGGTTAAACACAGTCATCCTGATAAATTAAATTATATGAGCTTACAATTAAATACATTTTATATTAAAAACAAAGGTGATACCTACTCACAACTTATTACTCCCTAATTATTTTACATTTTACTGCTTCCTCTGCTCTTGGAGCCATTCACACCTATCGAATCCGTATAGTGGAGACAACACACAGTGGCTGCTGCTTGTCCCCTCCCAGCCCTGCATCCAGTGACGTCATATTGGTAGCTCCACATCATCCGTGCTGACTTTACACCACGGAAACTGGCACACACTACACATCATGGCTTACTCCCCACCCCGCAAAATTGGTTATTTAACCACTAGCCATAGCCATCCCCATTCCACAGATGAGAAAACTGAGGTTTGGCAAGTAAGTGGCTTTCCCAAGGTCTCACAGCCACAGCTTGAACCCAGACAGCTGACTCAGGAGCCCAGGTTTGCAACCAACTGATATATTGTGCTTTCTTTGTCTCCTTCCTAGGCTTGTGGTGTGAATCTCCCCCCGCCCCCCAGAATCCTGCTGTTCGCCCCCCCTACCCAGCAGCATAAATAGCAAATCAAAATAAGGCTCTGGGGTCTCTGGTGGGCCAGTGGCCAGTCGCCTCGGACAGATCAGGTTTCTCAGCACAGCTGGGAGTGGGGGCTTTTGTGCCCCAGTCCAGCCTCCTGCAGGTGTCCCCATGAGTAAATGTCCTGGCAGTTCAATATACACACATTTAAGCAGGTTAAAATAAATACGGTGGGTGCTACTGAAGGTGGAAAAAGAGAAAATGTCACAAGAAGAGGGAGTCTGGAGGTAGCAGTGGAGGCAGGTGGAGGTTTGCGTTCCAGGGGAGAGGAGGCTGCTCAGGCCCAGGGAGAAGCAGACGCTCGCAGGGCTGGCAGCGCTGCTCACCCCACCCGCACTCAGGGGGCGGGAAGGAGGGAGGAAGGAAAGCCCACAGGGAGGGGAGAGTTCACCAGCTGCTTTGGCCCCGCCTTTCTCCTACATTTTCCTCTCCAGAATATGGGGCCCCTTTCGCTCCCACCTCCAAATGCTGCCCCCAGCCCGACACCCCAGAGGAGGAAACGCTTGGGACCAAGCACTCTCTTGGATTCCATTTTTGTTTTAAAAAAAAATGAAAGCAGAGGAAAAAAACTCTGGTCATAGTCCATACACGACAGTGTTAAAAGCAGGATTACAAGTGTTTTATTTTTTTTCTTGGCTCTGGTTTACTTTTTTTTCCTGCAATGAATGTGTGCATTTTTTCTAATGATGAGGAAACAAGTTATTTCTTAAAAAGAAGGAAGGAGAGGAAGGGGACGAAAATCGCAAAAGAATTCGTCACAGCAATGATGCAGGTACAGGGTAAAAAATACTTTCACATTAAATAATACATTGCTTTCGCCAACCAGCCCTGCAAGGACACAGCACACAGTTACTCCAATGTTAAAAATGGGGAAAGTGGGCCAGGTATGGTGGCTCACACCTGTAATCCTAGCACTCTGGGAGGCCGAGGGAAGAGGATCGCTTGAGGCCAGGAGTTCAAGACCAGCCTCAGCAAGAGTGAGATCTCGTCTCTACTGAAAATAGAAAAGATTAGCCAGGTGTGGTGGCACATGTCTGTAGTCCTAGCTATCTGGGAGGCTGAGGCAGGAGGATCACTTGAGCCCAGGAGTTTGAGGCTGCAGTGAACTATGATGATGCCATTGCACTCCAGCCTAGGTGACAGAGCAAGACCCTGTTTCAAAAAAAAAAGAGGACACTGAGGGCTGGAGGCTGTTGGCATTTCCAAAATCAAAGAGAGGCCGGGTGTGGTGGCTCACGCCTGTAATCCTAGCACTCTGGGAGGCCGAGGCGGGAGGATTGCTCAAGGTCAGGAGTTCAAGACCAGCCTGAGCAAGAGCGAGACCCCCGGCTCTATTAAAAAATAGAAACAAATTGGCCAACTAAAAATATATATAGAAAAAATTAGCCGGGCATGGTGGCGCATGCCTGTAGTCCCAGCTACTCAGGACGCTGAGGCAGGAGGATTGCTTAAGCCCAGGAGTTTGAGGTTGCTGTGAGCGAGGCTGACGCCACGGCACTCACTCTAGCCTGGGCAACAGAGCGAGACTCTGTCTCAAAAAAAAAAAAAAAAAAAGAAATGATCTGGACAGCTAAAAATATATAGAAAAAATTAGCCAGGCATGGTGGCACATGCCTGTAGTCCCAGCTACTCCGGAGGTTGAGGCAGAAGGATTGCTTGAGCCCAGGAGTTTGAGGTTGCTGTGAGCTAGGCTGATGCCATGGCACTCTAGCCTGGGCAACAGAGTGAGACTCTGTCTCAAAACAACAACAAAAACAACAAAAAACAAACAAAATCAAAGAGAGAGTCCATGGCAGTCAGGACTTGTCTCAAAGTCTTTCAGCTCTAAATCCAGGCTCCTGCCATCAAGCGGAGGGCACTCTCTCCACAAGGGACACCTGTGGAATGTCTGCCCAGCCCAGAACGGCCTCCCCTTACGTGCCTCAGATCCAGAGGGAGGACCCCTCTCGGCCACGTGCAGTGAGGCATCTGTCCGCAAACACAGATCCCCTGGACCGTGGGGCGGGGCAGAGGGAGCTTTGACTCAGGTAGGGCTGACCAGGGATCCTTCTGTGAGAATCTGGAATTAGGCCATGGAGAAAGAGACTGACGAGAGAGAGAGAAAGGAGAGACCTGGTCACATGGCTCGGTAAACACGTGTTTCCCCCGTGCCTTAGGGAACAGAAAACACTGGTCTCCAGGAATACAAAAATAGAGAAGAGGCACAGAAAGGAACGCAGACGAAGGGAGAGTCCAAAGGGCCTTTTAAGCCCTTCATCCAGCGTAGCTGTGTTCTTGCCCTGCATCCTTATAATAAATGCTGTGGTGGTGGTGGTGGTTTTATTAAAGACAGATTGAGTTGACATCTGCTACTTGCAGCCAAAAAAATACAAACTAATAATATGTTTATGCATGGATGTAACCCCTCCACAAACTTAACTCTTTAATATTCTACAAGGTCTATCTTCACTCCAAGTATTTACCATTATTTTTAATGGAACAATAAATAGTAAATATAATATTTATCGGTGAGACCCAGACGCAACTCCTTCGAAGAAGGAAGCAAGGGTGCTTGCTATAAACACTATCATAGTCACTATTGTTCTACAAGACCTAGTGAATGCAATGAGGTAAGGAAAAGAAAGAAGAGAAGCATTGGAAAAGCAAAGGCAAAATTATTAGAGTTTTCAGATATGATGGTCCCCCTAGTAAATTCATAAAGTCAACTGAAAAACAAGTTGAACTAATGAGAGAGTTTTATAAGGTAGTTGGGTATAATATAAATAACCAAAAATCAATTGCTTATCTCTATGTCAATAAAAATAATTTTAATATGTAATGGGGAAAATCCCATTAATAATAGCAGTAGGAACTATAAAATATCTATGAATAAACCTAATGGGTACTGAGCAATCTATGTGAAAATGCCATAAAACTTTACTAAAATACAACAAAAAAGAACGAGCCAAATGCCAAGCTATACCCTGAGGTCATTTGCGTTACCTCAATTCCTCATCCCTCTCTGCATCCATTCCGTTACCATGGCCTCACTGTGGTGGAATGTAGTCTCCCATCCCTTACCTTTGGGCTTAACCATGTGACTTGTTTTGGCTAATATACTGTGGGCAGAAATGACAATGTGCCGATTCTGAGCCTCGGCCTTAATAGATTTCTGCTTGCATCGTTGCCATTGCTATTAGAGGAGCTTGCCCCAGAGCTGTTGGCTGAAAGGAATACAAGGGGAGCAGGCCTGAACCCCAGCCTCCGTGAGGAGCTAAGCTCAACCAGATCCATACAGAGCTTGAAGCAGAGCCACCCGGCCAAGCCCAACCCAAATCAGCCAAACTCCAGCCAATACATGGACTCGTGTTATTACAGATACATGTGCTACAAGCCACTGAGTTTTGGGGTGATGTTGTTACACAGCAAGAGCTAACTGATAAACATCCTATTCCTGGATGGGGGACCTCAATATTGTAAAGATGTACATTTTTTACAAATTAACCTATAAAGCAAATGGGATTCCAATAGAAATACCAAAAGATATTTATTTCTCTGAGATTTTTAAAATAAATAATAAAACAAAAGTTGCCACTAAAATTTTGAAAAAAGCTAATGGGGTGGGAAAAGGTCTTACCCTATCAGATATGGAGGCACCATAAAACTAAGGTAGTTACAGAACATGGAACTGGAGTAAAAACAGAAAAATGAACCCATGGAACACAACAGGAAGGGCAGAAAAGGTAGACAGGTAGGCATATAGCCACAGACAGTTGGTGCCATCTTACAAATCAGTGCTGGGGGTGTGTGGGTGAAAATTACATAGTAAATAGCATTGGAACTATTGGTTATCAATTCGAAAAATACAAAATTAAACTTTTATATCACCCTAGATACTAAAATAAATTCCAGATGGATTAAAGACCTCAATATAATAAATCAAACTATAAAAGTATTAGGACAAATCCCAGAAGACTAGTGTCATAATCTCAGGGAGGAGCTGGCTCTTCTAAGCGAGACATAATCCAGAAGTCACCAAGAAATAGATGGGCAAATTTTACTCCATAAAGAAAGGAAATGCTCTCTACAGCAAAAGACCGTCAGTAAAGTTCAAATATAAATGACGGCTGAAGAGAAAATATTTGTAACATAAATGTTACTATGTATATCCATATGTTACAAAAATGTGAAAATATTTGTAACATTTGAGACAAAGTGTTCATTGGCCTGACTTACTCAAAGCTCCAACAGTAAGAAAAGGACCATCTGTCCCACAGAAAAATAAGGAAAGCAACTCTCACAAGAGGGAAGAAATGCTAACAAGCAGGGAAAAAAGGCCCAACCTATTTCCTATTTATGAGGAAATATAAATAGAAACGAGACACCATTGCCCTGTCTCTCCTTCAGCTCCGCACAAATCAAAGACTGACACCCCCAGTTTGAAGAAGTGAGACTGGCCGGGAATTCCACCTGCAGGTTTCTGTCCTTGGGAACTCCCCCGGGGTGGACAGGGTAAATGGGATCTGAGCACAGTGATGTTCCCTGAGCATTAACTGTGACATTTAAACACCAGAGATGGGCCAGGTACAGTGGCTCACACTGTAATCCTTAGCACTCTGGGAGGCCGAGGATCGCTTGAGATCAGGAGTTTGAGACTACCCTGAGCAAGAAGGAGACCCCATCTCCATTAAAAAATAGTAAGAATTAACTGGGTGACTAAAAATAGAAAAAGTCAGCCAGCCAGGCGTGGTGGCATGCCTGTGGTCCCAGCTACTCAGGAAACTGAGGCAGGAGCATTGCTTGAGCTCAGGAGTTTAAGGTTGCTATGAGCTAGGCTGACGCCACGGCACTCTAGCCTGGGTGAGAGAGCGAGACTCTGTCTCAAAACAAAAACAAACAAACAAACAAAAACCAGAAATGGCTTCCTAACCAGCAATAAGGAAATTGTTGAATAAATTAAGGTCTAAACACCCACTAAAAGCAGGAGGTTGGCCAACATGCACCAACAGGGAGAAATGTTCACTAGTTGTTCACACACACACACACACACACACACACACACACACGCATCCAGAGACTCTAGAGAGAGGCAGAGTGCCTGGGACTCCCGAACTCTGAACAACAGTCACCCTCAGGAAAAGCGTCAACAAAGAAGGGAGGATTTTCACTCCCAGCTTCTTTATGGTTTGAACATTATACACAGGCATGTGTGACTCATGTAATCCTAAAGGAAAGAAAGAAAATAAACGCGGAACTGAATGAATCCCTGTGTTTTCGGTATGGGATAGACTTGGGTGTACACACAAAGATATGGTTTTAACCCCTCACCACTTTCTGTGTTGAAAGTCACTGTCTGCAAAACTCAGGAGCCCTCCCCGAGGGAACCACAGCGGGAGAATCACAATGGATGTGTGTGTCCATCGTGGGAGCAAACTAAGCCGTCAATGGAGCCGTCACCAATTTAAGGCAAAATCAACCTCGTTAGCCTGATCTGCTGACATGTTTGTCTCAATGAGGACACTGGGGATGTCATTCCAAGGGGAAGAAAAGCCAGCGGTCAGTTCCCGTTCATGAGTGCTGTCCCACTAAAGCTGCACTAATCCAGCCCTGCCACCCAACCACTCGGATTCACCCCTCCCAGATGCCAGCCTCTTTCAACTCTCCCTGGACACGCTTTGGGGGTCCCCCCTGGAGAATGCTTTAGGGCAGACTGTGTAAAACCTTTGTTAATTCTGAAGTTTTTCCTGACCCCTGCCTATTCTATTCCCAAGCAGAATAATGACAATGACCATGACCATGACCATGATGAAGCTGTTAGCACAGGCTGAGCATGTGTCCTGCTGGGCCCTGGGCTAGGGCTCTAGTGACACGCAGCAGCATCCCATTTCAGCCTGGGGCACCCCGGGGCAGCTGCTCTCAGTAGGCTCATTGCACAGATGTGAAAACTGAGGCAGGCCAGGGGCTGCGAGGGAAGGTGCCACACCTGGCTCGTGCTCCACCGCACCCTGCGCCAGCCGCCCTCAGTACTTGTCACTGTCTCGGATGTCATGTTTCTGAGCCTGTCTGTCTCCCTGGCTGGCAGGTCCTTGAGGGAGGGGGCTCTGTCCTGCTCATCTTTGTGTCCCTAGCACTTAGCAAAGAGCACAGGTGTTAGAGGAGGGAAGGGAAAAACAGGGAAAAAAGGAATAGAGCAAGGGAGATAAGGGGACAGGAGAAAAATTCAAAAAAGGAAACAGAAAGGGAAGGCACAAGGTAGGGTCCTGAGTGCCACATTGAACCGGGCAGAATGGGCAGCCCTGTGGGAGGGGACAGTAACAAGGAATGGTCAAGGCAAGAAATGGTCACATTTCACACTGGCCCTTCACTGCAGTGTTGGCTAAAAATAGTGCTGTTCCCACGGGGACTCTGCGTTCACACGGCCCCTGTGATGGAGTGTGATGTGGACCCAGGGCACCGATGACAATTCAGGTGCCATCATTTGCTAAGTGCCTCCCGGGGCTGGAATCATCTGTTCTGCAGACCTGTCTCCACCTTCACAGCCAGAACCATAAGCACGAACATGCCCCCGACACCCCAACCCCACTCACGGAGCTGTCCTAAGCCGCTCATCCCAGCATCCCGTACCCAACTTGCAATGCTGTTCCGGTGAGCTTGGCCCCAGACTGAAGGCACTGGTTCCGAGCCCGACCCCTCCTGACCCTCTCGACCTGAAGTTTGGGACTTCTCAGGCACGACCCTCTGCCACGTCCACCCTACCACACTTCCCCATCTCCCAGTGCTCTGGGCACTCCTGGGAGACCCCTACGCCTGCATCATCTGAGCCGAGCTGGCCCCCGCCCCACAGATGAGATCCTGCCAGGTACAATGAGATCCTGCACCCTGAGCATGCCGCTCTCTTCCCCGAGCCTCTGCTTCTCATCTGGAACATTCCTCTTCTACCCAGTTCACCCATCATCACAAGTGTTGAATGGGAAAATGCCTCTTACTTGCTGAGCAGTCCGGGGTTGTGGTTTGTTTTTGGTTTTTTTCCTTCAAGAATGCAGACCATTTTCATATAGCTTGTGTTTGGCCTCCCAGATGTTCTGTCAGGGGTCTATAAAAAGAATACTTAGTTGCACTATTCCACAGGCAAAAATGCAGACTGTTAGCGACATCGTATTCTGCCATTTCACATCCAATTCACTTGAAGAGTCCACTCATCCATCCCTCTCTCTCAGGGAAAAGGAGGGAACAAGTGGCTTTCATGTTTCCAAGATTGCCGTCATTTGCCCCAGAGAGAACAAGGGGCATGAGTTATTAGCTCTGTTTTCCACTTGAGGCACCCACGTCCCTGAGCAATGCAATGGCTCGCCCGTGTCACCAGGGGGCAGGGGCCGCAGGAAGCAGGGCCAAGCTGCTCCCTCTCCACCTCAGTTCTCGAGCTCTTCCCACCACCCCGCTCTGCCTGGAAAAGCACTTTTACTGCCGTCTGTCGACAGTCACATAATTTGGACCAAATGCAGACCAACCTCTCAGGACAGTAAAAACAGAGAGGAGCTCGATGATTTAACTGAACGGGGCCGAAATGATCGCAAATCGCTCATTGCCAGTGAGCATCCAAACGAAAACAAAAGGCGAGCCAGAGAACGTTCTATCATTCTCTCATTCTGGCGACAGACGCTGCTGGGGAGGAGTGTGCGCAAGAGGCCACTGCAGGTCAGATCTCTTCACCTCTGCTCTGGAAACAAGCTGCTCTTCCTAAAAGGCAAACGCATCTAGTCTTCCCAGGCGAGCAGAGGAATACCCCAGGCACAGAAACGACGCAGCCTCCTTGAGGTCAACCAGCCTTTGTTGCAAAAAGACACACCCCCACCCTTCCAGGCCGGCTGGCGGGCCACCACCCCTGTCCCATGAAGACGCTGGGCAATATCCAAATGGCCCCTCTACTTGGAAGCTCTCGGTTTGGCTCAGCCTGGAAACCGCTGTCATGTGTGGGGAAGGTTATTCTCCCAAGCAGACACGGAGAAGGCCAACAGACATCCCCGTGGAGCTGGCTTTGGGATTAGTGAGAAGAAAACATTTTATCTGGCCAGGCCTGCAACCTTCCAGAGAGAGGTGGAGAGATTGCAGGATGGGGAAAAGCAGCCCTGTTTTTAGGATAAAAGGAAAAGGAGCAGTGCCCAAGTTGGGTGTTCTTCCTGCTACCTGATGGTAGCGGAGGAAGCGCAGCCTCTGGAGTCAGGTAGAGGTGACTTTGCAACACCTCCTGACACTTCTAGCTGGGACACTGCTGCTCTCTGTGCCTCAAGCTCCACGTCAGTCAAACAGAACGAATACTTGTTCCCACTCACAGGGCAGGGTGAAGTGAGGCCTGGACGTGCTGCACACAGACTGAAGAGCCCTGAGCCGGCACTGAATTCCTCGCTCAGTATGTGGTCGCGGACACTAAAGAGACGTCTGCAGATGGTGGAAGCTGGGGTGGGCGGTGTTGATTAATAAAACTAGGAAAATCAGGAATGACATAAGAAATCCAATATCTGGCAGGTTGAATCTGTCAAAACGTTGGTCCTGCTGGCAAAGCTAATCAAGTGGGGTGTTATGAAGCTTGTCAGCCCCCAATTCTTACGTTGAAGCCCTAACCTCCAACGTGACTGTATTTGGAGACAGGGGCTTTAAGGGGGTGATCAGAGTTAAAGGGGGTGATCAGAGGTCATGAGGGTGGAGCTCTAATCCAACAGGACTGGTGTCCTTACAAGAAGAGCCAGAGACGCCCAGACTACATGCACAGAGAGTCGCTGTGCAGCCATCGGCAAGCCAAGGAGAGAGGCCTCACCAGAAACCAATCCCGACGGCATCTTGATCTTGGACTTCCAGCCTGCAGAACTGTGAGAAAATAAATTTCCGCTGTGAAATTCCACCCAGTGTGTGGAATTTTGTTACAGCAGCCTGAGCAGACCGACACAGGGAGTCTTTGGTCCCATCTGTCACTTGCTGCTTCCAGGGCTTTCATCTCCCTGGCACCTGTGGCCTGCCCCGTGCAGGCTAGGGATGGTGGGCAGGTACATCACCAGTACAGGTAGGTCCCTCTCAGCATGCCCGGATGGGGAGTCCCAGGGGACCTGCCTGCTCCAGATCTTCTTACAGTGACGAGCAAGTAAGAGAAGCAATTCACACTCTGCCAAGAAATGGGTCCACAGCAACTCATCCTCTTCCTTACCCCCTGGCGTGGGTTGAATGGTCGGCCCCAAAAGGCCATGTCCATGTCCTAACCCCAGGAACATATGAATGGAACTTTATTTGGGAAAAAGGTCTTCACAGAGGTAACTAAATTAAAGATCTCAAGAAGAAATGATCCTGGATTATCTGGGAGGACCCTAAATCCAATGACAAGTGTCCTTATGAAGGAGTGGCAGAGGCAGATCCCAGACAGAGAGAGACACCGGGAAAACCGCTATGTGAAAAGGGAGGCTGAGCCTGGAGTGACGAAGCCGCAAGCTAAGGAATGCCTGGATCTTCCGGAAGCTGGAAGAGACAATAACAGAATCTTCCCTACAGCCTTCAGAGGGCACTAGGCCCCAGCGACACCTTGCTTTTGGACTTCTGGCTTCCAGAACTGTGAGAGCATAAACTGCTGTTGTTTTGAGCCAGCCAGTTTGTAGTCACCTGTTACAGCAGCCACGGAAACGGACACAACTCTCCATTTCCCATGAGTTTAATGCCTAATCTTAGATCAGACAGGTGAAGGCAGAAATAGCAAATAACAGCATAACACAAAGCTCCTAACAACAGCTCCTGTTTCTGGAGGACTTATTCCTTGTAGACACAAGGGTAAGTTAACTACCTTGTTATCTCATTCCAGATGAAGAAAATAAAGCTTAGAAAAGTTAGGTGACTGGCCCAAGGTCGTGAACTTGAAATCTGATGGTGCCAGATGAGAACCGGGATAGTCCAGCTCCAGGGGATGGGATGCAGGCTCAGATCGCCAGGTGCAGCAAGGCAACCCGAGGCCTGAGGACTACGAGTGGAGCTGATGTAACCAAAATCCAGCACAGCCAAGGAAATAGGGCAGTTCTTCGGGGTTTATAATGATAGGATTTTATCTCAATGGACGTTCAAGAGTCTCAGCAGGAGAATCACAATGCCCGTAGGTCCCCTGGTGACCTAAGAAGGCACAAACACCTGGTCACATCCTGTGATCCTAATCATTCTGCAAAAATCCAAATGCTATACCATTCATTGCCTCTCCCGACCTGTCTGCAGTTGGTGCTGCCCTTAGAGCAAGCAATCGGAGGGAGAGACAGACGTGCACGTAGAAAGCTCCAGACACCACCACACAGAAAGCCCCGACAGGAGGAACCACAGCAGACAGATGGTGAAAGGCATTTACTCACTCACTCATTCATTCTACAAACCTCTCTTATATCCTAAGATTAGCCTGCATACTTAACTTTAATCCCCAACATCTAATGCTCTACCTGACACACAGTAGGTGCTTAAAATAAATACCTGTTGAATTAAAGCTGCAGATGGGGAAACTGAGGCCCAGAAAGGAAAGGAATCTTAGCCAGGCTCACACAGAAGACCAGAACTCCAAGCCTCTGAAACTAGGGCTGGTGTCTATTTCACTGCTCACCCTGATGCCTCCTGAGGAGCCCCTGGAAGACAGGTAGGATTTCAAAGGCAGAGCCGCAGGGAAAAGAGGCACCTTCAATGGAGGGAACGGTACTGACAGATGCACAGAGGCAGGAAATTGTGAAGCATGGTCAGGGACAGCCCTGCCTGCACACTGGACTTTCTGCTTCTCCCCTCTTGATCGTCACACATTCAACTCTCTGAGCTGTGAAGCATTTTAGATATTTTTCCTCTAAATGTCACTGTAATGTTTCCAGAAGGAAAATAATGAAAATTTCCTCACTTCTAGAGTGATCAGAGTTCTTCTTGCTGCCTTCTTCCACGTCCCAAAATTAAATGGAACATTGAAAGACTTGAGTTGGAGGGTAAGAAAGAACAAGTCCCAACCACCTTAGTGAAGTGTCGTTATGAACAAGTGTAGATTGAGTCACACTTGGGGGACATCCTTTCAGGGTAGCAGGTGTATTAGTCTCCTAGGGCTGCAGTGACAAATTACCAACAACAGAAATTGATCATCTCACTGCCCTGGAGGCCCCAGGTCCAAAATCCAGGTGTTGGTAAGACTGAGTTCCCTCTGAAGGTTGTAGGGGAAAATGCTTCCTTGCCTCTTCTAGGCTCTCGTGGCTCCTGGTGTTCCTTGACTCATGGCCATATCACTCCAATCTCCCTCCTCTCACGTGGCCTTCTCCCCTGTACGTCTTCTCTCCTTCTCTCTTCAAATCTCCCCTCTGCCTTTCTCTTATAGGGACACCGGTCACTGGATTTAGGGCCCACCCACAGCCAGGATGATCTCCTCTTGAGATCCTTAACTTAATTGCACCTGCAAAGACCCTTCTTCCAAATAAGTTCACATTCACAGGTTCGGGGGGTTAAGTCTTGGACATATCTTTTTGGGGGACTCAATCCAACCCCTTACAGAAGGAGGGAAAGGAGGTCCAATGCCTCCGGAGATCCTACATTTTCCTCAAAGGGTACAAACAAAACGGCCCACCAAGGCCATGTGAGAGACGAGCAGGTCAGCATCGTAAGGGAGGCACCTGGGGCACGGCAGGGTGGTTTGTCTCAGGCCAGGCCAGGTAAAACAGACACACTTGTCTCATGAGACAACCTGGATGTGGGAGGGGCCAATGAAGACTGTCAGAGCTGAAAGGGATGCTGCCACGTGCAGTCCAGAGTCCTCACGCCGCTGGGACACCAACACTCCCTGCTGGGACTGGCCGCCCAGCGTGTTCACATCCATCGAATCGTGTGAGCCGTGCAGCAGCCCTGACAGGTGCACAAGGCAGGACTAATGAGTCTCCCTAACAGATGAGGAAACTGAGGCCCAGAACCAGGAAGTAGCAGAGGCCTAGTTTCTGACACTAATTAGTTCTCTCTTCTGCCTCATTCTTCCCCCTCCACCCCCCCGCTCCCCACCATGCTTGGTCCCAATTCAAAGCCTAATTTTGCAATAGTCAGAAGGGAAGGAGGGATGGGTGGGCTGATGCCACATCTGAAGACCCACTCCAGAGCCCCATGCTATGCCCAGCCCCACCTCGGGCCTGAGTCGTCCTCACAGCCCTAGGAGGGGCAGTGGGCGGGGAGGAGGGAAATCCCTCCTGTTCTGTCCACCCTGTGCTCCGAGAAGCAGCCCCGCCCTCCCCGCCTGCTGAGCTCAGAGAAGGGTTTGGCTCCCACGTCCAGAAGAGCGCTTCCCCTGGGCCACTGCAGGCAGAGTCAAGCAGCCGTTCTCGGGCCGCCTTGTCTAGAAGAAAGGTCATCTGCTCAGCAAGACTCAGAAGGCCTGGAGACCACTGCTTCCATCCGCCCCAGGCTGGCTCCTGAACCTTCCAACGCTGGAGGTTCACAGGGGCCCTGCCCACTGCCCGCCCGCCCGCCTGGTGCCCCAGGCTTGTGCACAGCCCTTAGCACTGCAGGGCCACTCCCCTCCCGTGTGTGATGGGGGGAGGAACACTTGCCCCAGAGGGCGGCTGCCCCAGCGGGAGGCTGTGTGCAAAACTCTCTCAGAGACTGCAAAAACTTGACATACACTCTTCATTACTAAAACTGACCTATGTCCCATTCCCTGAGAAACAAGAGCTTAAAAATAAGTCCATGCTGGTGAGTTAACATAACTCCTTCCAAGCTGGCCTTTGACCAGAGGTTTTGAATGGAGACGATCCCTCCTGACACGACAGAGGTGCAGTTCTATAGGAATATCATGGAAATCTGTAAAATATGGGGAGGGGATGGCAACAGTCATTCGTTTGGGGCAGATCTGCTCTCTTGAGGCAGTAGGATCTCATAGTCACTAGCATAAACAAAGCTTGACTTACTTTGGGAAGGAGACATCATGGCAGTGTGGGCATGTATGAATTCTACAAAGGTTCAAGCAGCTTAATAAGTTCTTAGAACCCCAAAGGAACCAGAAACCAGGCCAAAGTGTCTGAGACCTGACAAAGGCTTGGAGCAATCCAAGAAGGCTGCCTGGAGGAAGTGACATTAGGAGGACTTGGTCACCAGGAAGGGCTTAAGTTTGGGATGTCACCTAATGCTGAAACCAACACTGCTATATCCAGGAAAAGCAGCTACACCTGAGTGAGTGTAGTCACAACCAGATACAAATGGAAAGTTCCAAGGCTTGGAAAACTGTTCTGCTCTTCCCCTTGTGGCTGTGTGATCTTAGAAAAGCAGCTTGACCTCTCTGTTCCAGTTCCCTCCTTGGTAAAATGAGAAGAACAGTCCCTGCCATGCTCACATCTCATGGTGGTTGCAGGGACAGGGAGTTAATCACCATGAAGGGGGTTCTATAAGCAGGCCAGTTCCTGTGGGGACAGATTGGTGCCAAGGCTGGACAGAGGCTTGGAGCATGGGGCATCCCTGACATGTCAACTGCCCAAGAATTACAGTCATCTGGAAAAATGACTTTGATGATTCTATCACAAAACACTGCATTTTAAAACCCCTTCCTTTAATATACAAAAAACAACAACAAAAAAAAACCCTTCTCTGCAGAGGCTCTGAGTGATTTTCCATCCTTCTCTGACAGCAGATGGAGAGGATGCCAAGCAGATGCCAATGAGATCCGACCCCTCGGCCAGAGGACCTACAGCTGACAGTGACAGTGAAGCTGGGTTAGGGCAACCCTGGCCACCTCCTCGGCCACCTGCAGGGGTCTGGGAGGGGAGGGAAACCTATTCTGTAGGTTTGAGTATTTCAAAACAAAGAGTTGGCCTTAAAATAGTAGACTGAGCACCTACCGCATGCCAGGCTGTGGACTCCACCAAGTTCCTGCCCTCCACGCCTCCCAGTCCCTGCCCGGCCCAGCGGTTCCCCCTCACGGCGAGGGTCTCCAGGCCTCCGCCCGAGCTGTTCCCTCTTTCTGAAAGGCCCCCCTCACTTGGGGCCCCAAACCACCCGGCTCCAGTGATCCGCTGCCAGAAGCCTGCTTGGACCCCCTCCTCTGCCCAACCACAGCATGTCGTGGGGTCCCCATCCCTCCACCTCCGCACGGCCATTGAGCATTTGGACCAGGCTGATTCACACGCCTGAGGACAGACATGGCTCTATTCAGGTTTGTGACCCAACTCAGCACCCAGAAGGAGCCTGGCAAGTCTGGGATGAGTGGAGCTAGCTCACACACAGAAACGTTGGGGTGCCACAGCCAGATGGTCTCCTGTCTGGTCTGGATGGGGTGGCCTCCTTGCTGCCACCATACCTGCCTGTCCCTGCACGTCTGTTCTGCCTGGCCAAATCCTAACCTCCCTGCAACTCCCACTTCCTCCAGGAAGCCTTCTGGGGTTGTAGGCTGTCTCCGAATTAATGTCACATAATTTAGCATTCTTGATACCCTGTTTTATATTTTCTGAGATCGTTTCTTGCACATGCAGACTACATCACCAACATAGCACCTCCTAAGATCAGGCACCATATTGTGTTTTTCTATATCCACCTTTATATCCTACCCTCCCCTTCCCAACCCCCGCCCCCGGGGCCTCCTGAGCCACCAGCAGGGGGCCTAGCACTGCGCTGAGACCACAGAGAAAGGAAATGAGGCATTAGGCAGGCCGGGGTAGATCCTGGCTCTATCACCTATTAGCAACAGCCTCCATATCTAGTTTGGACTCTAAACGTTAGACCAGGAGTTGGCAAACAGTTTCTGAGGAAGGACAAGTAGTAATTATTTACTTTGCGGGCCATGCAGTCTCTACTGCAACTACTCAACTCTGCCACTGTAGCAGGAAAGCAATCATAGACCATACGTAAATGAATGGGCATGGCTGTGTTCCAATAAAACTGTATTGACAAAACAGGCAATGGACCAGATTGGTTCATGGGCTGTGATTTGCCAACCTTTGTTTTGGAGGATTACTTGAGGGGACATCTAATCCCCTCGACACACAGGCCTTAGACCACACTGTGAAGTGTCCCGACACTGCCCCGGTCCCTGTACCCTCTATCCTCTCGCCAGACTTGGGTTTCATCTTAGCACTTACCACTGTCTACTTCTTACTGCCTGTCTACTTGTTTAGTGACTGTCTACCCCAACAGAACATAAAATGCCATGAGGGTAGAGGCTGTAGATCTGGCATCTAGAACAGTATCCGACACAGATGAGGCACCTTTTTAATATCTGTGGACTAAATGGAGACCATTATTATTACTGTCATTGTTGTTGAAAGCCTTCAAATAAGTATCTTTTTGATTATGTGCTTATGACTATTTTTAACGTGTTGATATATTTACCATGATTATTTGTGTTTGCAAAACCCCAGGGAATTTTCATTGCAGAAAATTACAAAATTAGACTTTAATCACCCCATTTAACCACAAGCCAGCTATAATTCTCCCAATTTGGAAAGAAACTCAAAGGTCACATTGCTTGCTGGTAACCAGACAGGGATTCGAACGCAGACCTCCTGGTTGGTCCTTATTAAAAGAGGTAGTCTGGCAGTGTAGAAACAGCACTGAACTTGGAGTACCAGAACCAGTCTTACTGGATCGGAGAAGTCATTTCACCTTCTGCAAAATGGTGATGACAATGCCAACCTCACAGATATACAGACAGGATTAAATAAAGCGCAGACGATAAAGAACAGTGCCGGACACAATAAAAGCTAGTGCAGGATCTGTTGCTATATAACAAGGTGGCAGCATCCCTCCCTGTCCACCCTGCTGCCTAAGACTACAGAGGGAGATTAGGCAAGGATGTGCCCAGGAGAATGATTCTGAAACTGTTAACCTCTCAACAAGTAAATGTAAGATACATTTTTTACCTCTCAACAAATGTAAGATACATTGTTTACAACACTGGTGTTGCAGAAAATATTTCCCATCTTTAAAAAAAAAAAACACTACACATTAACATCTTCTATAAAGATGAAAATAAACCGTAAAGACCTATGATCTTTTCAGAGCTTTAATTGCAATCAAGAAAAGGGTTAAGTTTTCATCCGCTCACGTGTGTGTCTGCGTCCAGTTGCCACAAAGGCAAAAACCAAAAGGAATACAAGGGGACCTCATCAGTCGAGGACAAAGGGAGTGGAGTCTCCGTTTTGTTTCAGCCTGTTCATGTCCATGTCAGGAGTCCTCTTGTGGCAAAAGCAGACTGGAAACAACAACAACCCTAAAATAGATGCAGCTCCACCATCCTCCTGGAGGCCTGCAGCAGTGGAGGGGGGACAACCCCCTCGAAGGTTCTGAGTGTGACAGGGATCGTGCAAGCTGGGGTTACATTTGGGACGGGGTGGGGGGAACCAACACCCACTTCAGTAAAAGTGATTCACTTGGTTTCAGATTTAAATATTTATTCCTCAAATGCAAAACAACGCTGAACACGTGCAGCCCCGAACACCCCAGCCATCTGGCCCTCGCAGTGGTCGGAACATCTTCAGATGAAACAATAGCTAGGAATCCAGCTTCACAGAGCGCTGAGACTTCGTGGCAGAGGGGGACGTGCCAAGTGCCATCGGACCGCCCTGTTTCTTAGAGAAGGGCAGTTTTCTTTTGCTGGACTCAGAGTTATTAGCACTTCGAGGATTTTCAAAGGAGGATTAGCTATACCCTGTCTGGAAAGAAGCATCTCTTGATCTTGCTGGGAGATGTCAATAATTTGTTTGGGACATGATTAAAGTGGGCACTGTCACCATTAGCCTTGTCAAACACTGCCCTGTGTCATTCAGACCTGTGCTGGGCCCTAGGCTGTCTGCTCTGAGCCCTCCACCTGGCAGCGTGGGCCTCTGAAACCACACGCCGCGCCCCCAAGCCGGCCAGCTCCCCTCTGGAGAAGAATGTCCTGTCAGTATATCACTTCCCCAGGAGGCCCTGCGGCCGCATGGGACCACTGCCATCGTGCTGTGTGTGGCCTGTTTGGGACACCGCACCTGAGGCCACAGCCACGTCTCTCGCTGCAGGCTGCCGGGAAACGCAGGTCTTTTCTGTGAAAATTTCATATTTTTAAGATATTTCTGACCCATTTCCCTGCCAAAAAAAAAAAAAAAAATTTTTTTAAACAAGTTCCCATGTGTTGTGAGAGTTAGGAGTGAGAAAGTAGCTGGGAAAAAGAATGCTCCTGTTGGAGAAGGAGCTCACCCTTCCTTGAGAGGAGAATTTGTCTCCTAAAGCTGCAGTGGCCTTGTCTGCGGTCGGCCGAGCTGATCACGCAACAGGGTGGAAGCGTTTCCTGGGCTCGGTGTGACATAACCAGGAAATCAGAGAGGAGACAGTACGGACGGACGCTTCTAAACTCTGCCCCTCACAGCAAAAATCATCTCACTGGCTGGGTGCGGTGGCTCACGCCTGTAATCCTAGCACTCTGGGAGGCCGAGGCGGGTGGATCGCTCGAGGTCAGGAGTTCGAGACCAGCCTGAGCAAGAGCGAGACCCCCATCTCTACTAAAAATAGAAAGAAATTAGCTGGACAACTAAAAATATATAGAAAAAAATTAGCCAGGCATGGTGGTGCATGCCCATAGTCCCAGCTACTCAGGAGGCTGAGGCAGTAGGATTGCTTGAGCCCAGGAGTTTGAGGTTGCTGTGAGCTAGGCTGACGCCACGGCACTCTAGCCCAGGCAACAGAGTGAGACTCTGTCTCAAAAAAAAAAAAAAAAAAAAACTCACTGATTACAGCTACTATAAATCAACTTCGGTGAAGAGTGGGTGTCCACACACTCGGCAAGATGCAGCTCACTCAACTGAACCAGCCGCTTGATTTTGGTCAACAGACTCTGGAGGTCTCAAAATTAGGAAAACAGAAGGTATAAATGGAATGAACTCCTAAGGCAGAGGGAGGGGTTGGGAGAACAATTCTTAACATCCTTCCTCACTGACGCTTCCCAGGTCTGGACACCTGAGAACAAATGAAGGCTGCTAGAATCCAAAAATTACAGACCCACTGTAAAATACCGTAATATGCCATCATTAATCCTGTTTGTTCTGTGGGTCATTTGGACTACAAAGACAATGCTTTTTATTTTCCCCAGATTTAAAACAAAGCCATGACAAGCAGAAGTCTTCCGTGTTGTCACACAGGTCTAGGGACAGGCCTCAGGGATGTCCTGTGTCCTCTCAACAAGTAAGAGGTCCTAACAGCTAAAAGACCCAGACAGATCCATTTCTTCCAGAACTTTCAAGGCACTCTGCACCAGCTGCTTGGGTTTTGTTTTTGTTTTACTTTTGAAAAACTTCAAGGTCATTTCACAAAACCTGGCAATCGAATACAAATCCACTCCAAATTTTCTCCTTCTTCATCTAAATCTCTTTGTCCTGAACCTCTCAAGGAGAATGCAAGCTATTTTGTCTTATCAGATGCTTTCTTGTCTTAAATCCATGGCAATCACATTTAATTGCATTAGAGTTTGTGTCCCGTGGTCACGCATAAGCTCCTAAACCAACAACAGTTAAAAACAAGGTGCATTCCTTAATTCCTAGTTCCAATCTAGCATGTAGGGCATTATCCAGGCAGTTTGAAGGTGTTTTTCAAAGCACACAATAAATGTGTCAGACACTCTGCTGGGTTCTTTCCTTGTGTCATCTCTAATCCCCTACCCAAGCTCAGTTTGCAGGTGAGGAAGGAACCTGTCCCAGCTCACTGGGTGAGTATGTGGCCCCACCCAGATAGAAGCTTGGCCCAGTGGAGTAAAAGGCCAGCCACCCAGCCGTCCACTTCCCACCACGTTGCCCTGTCCTCCCCAGACCTCAGGTTTGCATCTGCACTCCTTTGCGCTCTGCACTTAAAAGGTGTGCAGTCAATTTTAGGGACCTGATGTATAGACCTTGAGGTCACAGAAGGCCAGCACAGGAAGGGATCTTTGCATGGGGGTCTTGGCGCCTGAACTATTTTACTTGAGTCCCTTTAAACTTCATTCAGTTCAGAAAAAGGGTTCCCTGACACCCCACCTCCTGGCCCATCTGTCCCCCACGCGCAAAGAAACGAAAGGGGAAACACTCAGGTGAACTCACCTGGCTTACACCTTCCCCGCTTGAACATGTGCACACACTACTTTCCAACACCATGATCCAAATTCCCACTGGAAGAAATGACAAGGCCTGCAGAGCCAGAGAGAGCTCCTGAAGCCCACGTGCCTTTGCCCAGTGACCACCCGGCCTTCCCTGACACCACAGCCAGGCTAAGACAGAGGTCTGAGCCCCACAGCTGCCTGCGGAATGCAGAGGAAGGTGGGTGGACTATAATTAGACAGACCATCCTGGCAGTTCTGTCTTCACTCCAGATGTTTATTATGTTTATTTCCTGCGAGGGGGGCCAATCCTGAAGCACTTTGCCATGGTACTCCAGCATGGAGATGTGGGCAGTGAAGGAGCCTTCTCCCACCACCTTGCCCTACCCTGGGCCATGCCAGGAGCAGCTCTCCAGCTCTTGCCCACCCTTCCCTGCACTCACCATGGCTTTTCACCAGGTGCTCATGGGGGATGAAGATCTACCCCTCCCTCAATCCCCAGTCCCTATCGCTTGCCATAGACCTCTTTCCAGACAAGTGCAGATTTTTTTTAAAATGAAATATCCCCTTTTACAGGAGTTTGAGAGCAAGTCACATGTAAAGAGACACATAGGAATTTATAAACAGCCCCATAGAGGTCAAACTTTTCAGGGTGGAATGATACTGCCCACTCTGTCCTATGTTAGAATGTTCCAGATGTCCCTGCAGGCTCATCCCTCTCCAATGGCACAGAGGACACCATCCAAGAACATCAGCTATTAAGGAATGGGGGTGCAGGACAGGTATAAGTTTTATGTCTAAGAAGGTGGGATATTAATAGCCTTGCAACATTCATTATCAATTAAAGTAATAACTATTTTGAATATTTCTCACAAGAAATGTTATTAGTATAAACATTCCCAATTAGAGTACAAGACTCACTTGGGCAAAGACGATGTCCCTTCTTTATTTCTTATAAGCTGCATGTGGTTAAAGTATTTAACCTTCCAGAACCTTAATTTCCCATTTGTGAAATGGTGAAAACACTCCCCCTCGCAGAGTTCTGGAAAGGTAAAATGAGATAATGTATATAAATCTTGAAGTATTGGGTCTGACACAATATAAATCATAACATTTAAAAAAATAAGTAGCCATGTCGAAGTATTCTCTTATGCCAGGTGCCATTCTACATTAAGTGCCTTTAAGGGCCTCAGGGAAACATACTATTACAACGTCCATGCCCATTTTAGTTAGGGAAGGAGAGGGTCAGGTCAAGTAACTTGCCTGAGATCACAAAGTAACGGAGTCTGGATATGAACCAATGAAATCTTGCCCCTTGAGGCAGACCTGGCCTTCAAACAGCTGCCTTTCTTTTGTCTAGGGATACCCCTTATTAAAAAGGCAGTACTGGCCGGGTGTGGCAGCTCACGCCTGAAATCCTAGCACTCTGGAAGGCCTGAGGCAGGAGGATCACTTGAGGTCACGAGTTCGAGACCAGCCTGAGCAAGAGTGAGACCCGTCTCTACTAAAAATAGAAAAAATTAGCCAGGTAGGGTGGCGCATGCCTGTAGTCCCAGCTACTCAGGAGGCTGAGGCAGGAGCTTGAGCCCAAGAGTTTGAGGTTGCTGTCAGCTAGGCTGATGCCGTGGCACTCTAGCCCAGGCAACAAAGCAAAACTCTGCCTTGGGAAAAAAAAAAAAAAAAAAAGGCAAACTGGGCACTCCATGTTTCATACACTGGATTGGGTATGATTCTACCCAATCCAGGAGCCACTTTTACCTTGCAAACATTAAAATTGTGAAAAAACACGGTTTCTCATAAAAAGCTGTTACTTTTCCTGTACTGTGTTCCATAGCAAGGATGCACAGCCTTCCCCTGGAGGGACCTGGCATGGAATACCCGAGGAAGAACAAGCTCCCCAACAATGGGCACGTCCGCTAAGGCAGAAAGTTCTGAGACTTAGCTTCCCCAACCTTAAAATGGACTTAAAGCAAAATTGAACAAAGTTTTTAATATATTAAAAGCCATTCTTGCCGGCCCTTGGCCTCCACTCCATCTCCCCCTGAGCCCACAATAGCCTGGGGAACCACACAGATGTCCTCGTCCCAGCCCACGCGCTTATGTGGCACCAGCAGGCTTCTCCAACTCTTCTAAGCTGCTGACTCGACCCACGAACAGGGCCTGCTCCTGGAGCTGCCTCCTCCACCCCAGCTGGTGCTTAAGGGAGGTAGTCTGGGGAAGAAGCTGGAGGGGTCACTACTGCCACCTTGAAGTGACCCTGCCGGCCTAGCGCTTTTAGACAAGGCTGGCCTAGGAAGCGCATCAGGAGCCAGATGCCAGTGAAGAAGGGCAGCAGGCCCAGGGCCTGCGTCCTTGGCCAGCTCTGGGGCACACATCTGGGAGCCACCAGGCAGGTGAGGTGCCCTAGGGCAGTGGGGCAGCAACGTTTGCCCCAGGAGGAGGCAGCTCCCGGGTGCAGGTAGGCAGTGGGGACAGCCACTGAAGGTTCAGAAGTGTTATCGGAGCCAGCACGTCCCGCTCCCTAATTCCACCGAGGACTCCCCGCCTTCGGTCTGAGGGTTTCTGAAGCGCAGAGTCCGGTGAATGGCCTGGAGCGGGGTTGGGAGAAGTCACAGGCTAATAAAGGAGTGCTCTTTCTCCCAACAGGAGAAGGGAATCGGAACCCAGCGCTGCCCCTGTCATGGGCAACGAACTTCCCCGCCCCTTTTCTAGATGCGAAATTTACTTTTAAACCAGGGCACCTGTCCTGTGACTGATTCACACCGAGTTTCGTTTTTTTTTTGTATGGGACAAATTTTCCTCCGACGCTACAAACTAAATAGATCTCTTTTCTGAGCCTCAGACGGATGGTAGCTGTGATGGGGTAGGAAACACAGAATGTGGCCCGTCTACATCGCCATCACTTTATTGTATTGTCACCGTTAACTGTTAACTTAGCTATAAATACTACGGAGCGGGCGACGTGCGGGCGGCCTCGGGCTGCAGGACTGGAGCCCCCGCCCCGACCCCAGGCGCCGACCCTCCGGGCACTGTACACTATTTACAGTTCCTCGGTCTCTTTCTCGACCCCTCCCGCAAGGCAGCGCGTGTGCAACAAAGTAGCATCGTCTGTCTGTGCAAGTCCTTCGAGTTAGGCAACGCCACAGCCGGCCCGCAGCCGTCAGCTGTCCGAGTCCAAATCGCTTTTACCTTCCTCTTCCCTCTTCTCCGGCGACGCCTTGGACGACGTCTTGTTCCACTTCTCGGCGTTCTCCGACTCCTCCGAAGAGGACCGCTTCTGCCGCCTCCATTTGGCGCGGCGGTTCTTAAACCAGACCTGTAGCACAAGGGAGGACCGAACAACACTTAGGATCAGAGGCGCGCCTCCCGCAGTGCCGGGCACAGGCGGAGCTCTGCGTGGTGCCGGTGGGGCCGCGTTGTGGAATTGGAACCGGACCCCGGAACCGGGACCGGCGCGCGTGCCAACAAAAGGAGGGGAGCCACTCGCTCCCGCTTCCGCATTTTCATTCAACTTCCTGGGCCTAAAGCGCTCTCCAGCAGCCTATGGGCTGCCATCGGGATGTTTCTAAAGTGCAGGGAGACCCAAGGAGGGCTGGCAAACCCGGCTGGGGCCCTATTTCTCGGGGAAGGGCCACTAGACACCCCGGCAGGGCCCCGCGCCTACCTCCACTTTCTCCTCGCGGAGGTGCACTTTCCGGGCCAGCTGCTCGCGCGTGCCCACGTCCGGGTACTTGGTCTCCTGGAAGAGGTTCTCGAGGGCTTCGAGCTGCTCATCCGTGAAGATGGTGCGGTGCCGTCGCTTCCGCCGGCAGTGCAGCTGGTTGAGGAGCTGCAGCTCGGTGCGGGACAGAGTGCCCACGTTCATGTAGGGCAGCATCTGGTGCGGCACCGGAGACACCAGCACCGAGCCGGGGCCCTCGTAGCCTGCGACAGGGGGAGGCTCACAGTCAGCTGCCCTTCCTCGCCACCGCACACACGCCCGCCCGCCAACCCGCGACCCTCTCCCGCTTACAAATCGTCTGCAAGAGGGGTGCTGGAAATTGGGGGTGCGCGGGAATCGGGGTGTAGGGAAAAGGAGAGAGAGTTAGAGCGTCCACCCGCACCCCCAAAGCCAGTTAGAGAATTCTAAAAGACCTAGTCTCCCCGTGCAGGCACTGAATTACAGTTTTCACTAACGCGACAAGTTTACAGCAAGAAGTGTGCAAACTCCTGCGCCCGATCGGGAAGGGTGGGGGGGGCACTTGCCAAAGTTGAAAAGTTTGTGCAAGGTGAAAAAAGCAAGCGCCACCGCCCGCAATGTCCCAGGCACTAAGGACCACGGCGGATGGCGAAGGCCGGAGAGAGCGCGACCCTACCTGGGGGTGTCGCGACGCAGGAGCACTGCTGGGCGCCCAGCGGCGGCACGGCCCCGCAGCAGGCCGGGCCCACGGGCGCCGCCTGCACGTGCAGCTGCCCGTAGAAGTAGTTGTTGTAGCCGAGGCGGGAGCCGCCGACCGCGGCCGGGAGGCCCGCGCCGCCCGGGGCCACGGGCCGCGGGTAGAAGGCGCCATAGTCCGAGGAGGCGCCGCCGCCGGCGCCGTAGAGCGAGTCCCCGTGCAGTGCCGGGAAGACCACGGGAGCGGCCGCGCTGGGCGCCACGGGCAGCACAGAGTCCTTGCAGCGCGGCCGGGCGGCCAGGATGTTGTCGATGCTGAACATGTTGGCGGGCATCCCCGAGCCCCGCGCCGGGACCTGGGGGCGGCGGGGACGAAACGAGGAAAAGAGCCTGAAAGTGGGGGGGGTCCACTCTCCTCCCGCAGCCGACCAAACCGAAAGAGAGCGCCGGCGAGAGCGGCCCCGCGCCCCTCCCCGCCCCCTGCGTCCGCGCGCCCTCCTCCCGCCCGCCCCGCGCCGCTGCGTTCGCCGAACTCTACCCGCGGGTAGGACGCAGCTCAGGCCAGCTGAACCTCTTGTTGGTTTTATACTGAGTCGACGTCATCCTGGATTTAGTTCCTGGTAATATGCAGATGACAAACAGAACCAGATTTGGCCCTTTCTTTTCCTAGGGGTGGGGGAGGGGTGGGGGCGGAGGGGGAGAGGTACCAAGGGGAGGGGGTTACGGGACCTGAAAAGAGATTGTGGATTGCGAATTAATGAAATTAACCTAATCTTTTCCATTCGGCAGCTCCGCTGCGGGCCGGGCGAGCTGGGCGGGCGGCCTAATTGCCCTGGTTAATCTCATTAATTCCATTGTGCCGCCGCCGTTAACAACTCCGTGCGCCCGACCTCTCCACCCCCACCCTTTTTCTCAGATTGGGTCCTATTATTGGGTGCGATTTCCTCTGCCTGTAGCTCAAATTCATTGTGGCCAATTTCACTTTGGGGCTACGTTTTTCCCCTTTCAGAATTTGTTTTGTTTTAGAAATTGTGAGGGGCTGCGTCTTCTCGCAAGCAGGATTGAAAACTCCGCGTCTCCTTCAGTCCCGCACGTACTCACTGCCTCATTTCACCTCTTTTTTTTGTCTTGAGGTTCTCTCCCAAATGGGCCTGATTAATCCCCACCCAAAACCTTTTGTTTTTACAAAAGCCAAAATTTGTAAAGGCAAAAACGACGAAAGAAGAGATGCATTGTGTTTCCTAAAAGGAAAAAAAAAAAAACTTTTTTTGCAGCCACTTTGGTTCTGAAAACTACCATGGCCTTCCGTAGGTTCTTACACAGCGAAGACCAAATTCATCCACTATTTAAAATTCGCCACCAAGCGTAGCACTCTGAAGCGGTGCTTCCAGCTGCTCTCTGCGTGACTGTCTGTAGGCTTTGCGCTTTTTAAAAATTAATTTTGGAAATGAGGTGGCTTGCCCCCCAAATATTTTTGGTTTTCAATACAGATGGGCCCTTTGGGGCTTCCCTATCCCCTTCCCCAACAATTGCGTAGCATTTTTTCCTTCCGACCTGCTGGCTCCCGGAGAGAGGCCCCTAGCCGCGGCCTGCCCTTCCGCCTGGCAGGCCCACGCTGGGCTCCCCGGGCCCCTGAGGCCGGGACGAAGGCCGGCTCTGTTCGCGGCAGGCGGCCGCGGTGATTTGCGGGATTTTCAGCGAGGCACGGTCGGCCCGCCCGCCGCAGCCACGGGAGGCGCATCCAGCCCACCACTGCAAGCCGGCGGGGAGCGCCCTTCTAGAAGGTAGGCGACAGTACGCGCGGAACCAAAACAGTCCCCGAGATCCTGCGGATCCGGTGCAAGCCTCTGGCTTGCAGCTCGGGCCACTCCAGGGGAAGGGGCAGTACCTGACCCAGGCAAGACCGCCGAGGGCCGGGGGTAAAGGGGCAGGCACCTCGGGGTTTCCCGAAGGAAGGCCACCTTTAATTTACACCCATTTTTCGCTATTTCTCTCTGGGTAATTAAACAGGGGTCCCCGTAGACTTGTCTGAAGTCGCCGCAGTAAGACTAAGTGGGCGGCCCACTCCCCGGCGCTGGGGCAAAGGGGGAAAGGCCACTTGTAAATTGCTGTTCCCGCATCAAAGAGTCATTGCACCAAGGTTTGGTCCTGCCTGAGCGCAGAACTCCGGCGGGGCGCGGGAGCGGCCGAGTGAAGCCAGGCGACGGCGTTTCTCCTAGGCCTCCCTGCGTGGACGTCTGAGTCCTCGCGCCCACTGCTCGCGGCTTGAGACTTGCTTCTGCCAGTGCTGCGCAAACTGGAGTTGGTTGTAGGGGGAGATTAGGACAGCACGGAGATGGGTCTCAATTTGGGGAGTCGATAGATTTTTTTTATTAACAATAAAAACCAATCCGAGGAGGCAGTGTGACCCACCCTGTAGAGAGGTCAGGTCTAGGGTAATAAGTGGGGCGCCTTCCCTCTCCTGCTGACTAGGGATCGAGGTTTTTTTCCGTTCTCAGAGACTTCGCGGTCACCGGGTTCCAGGACACATACTCGCCGCCGATCTTTCCCAGGTTTAATTTTGCAGGGCAGTTTGACGGAAGACAACTAGAGGCTGGAACTTAAGCAGTCAGTGGCTTTGCCTGCGTTTCTGTTGGAGGCTGGGCATGCGCCGCGGTGCGCGTGTCGGTGGATCTTTTAAGACATTTGCCTGAGCCGGGTGGAGGCAGAAGTGCCGCAGAACGCTTGGGACAGATTCCTCGTCCTTTTCTGCGAAGGTGCCCAGACCAGAACGGTGCCAAAATTTCAGCCACAGACCTAAAAGAGTGTCTCTAAGTTTTTAAAAGTATGACAACCTCCTCCACACACCCCTCTATGTCTCCTTCCGTTTGGTACATTGTTCTTTTTAATAACCAGGTTTAGCAAACTCCTGGACTGCGCCAGTAGCTTTCCTGCAGCTCTTCGCTGTACCACCCGACCCGGGCACTGCAAGTCTGAGCGTCAGAATTCTAGACCGAACGTTGCCACCTTGCGAATTATTCCTCCTCTGGAGGCCTCAAGATTTTAGTTGAGCAAACCAACTCCAACATTCATTGACTCCCTACAACCCTAACAAATTATTGAGACTTGGTAACTGTCACCCCGTTTGCAAAGAAGGTTGGGGTTGGACTTGGGGACATTTTGTTCATTTTTCATTGAGACAAAGGAATATGCTGTCCCCAACCCCTCCCCCAGCCAAGGACAGAGTCTCTACAACAGTTGGGTCCAAGATAAGGGAAAGCGAGTCTGAAAGCTCTACTGTCCCGAAGAGAGGACTTTCCGGGAAGAGGTCACAGGAACCTCCAGGCCACACCACTCCCATCACTCTGTCAGCTCTCCGGGAGCTCACCCGGGCTCGGCCTCCCCCACCAAGTTGCCCCCTTAATAGGCAGTCCCCCCACTTTGTCAGTGGGGGGCAAGCGCCAGGGAAGGCAGTCAGTGGTTCGGCACTCGCAATGCGCCTCCGTGGGCAGAAACCCACAAGTGTCCCCAATGCGCTAAGCAAACAATCAGGGGCCCCGCCTTGCTGCAGGCGCAATTGGAATAACAAATGCGACGCAACGCAAATTGTCCCCCTCGAGTTGCTAAGCGATTGTTTGTCGGCCCGCACGCTCGGCTCAGCATGGGAGGACCGGGAGTGTCCGGAGACAGCCGCGAGCGCTTAGGTCGGAAATGCAGTAAACACGCCGCTGATTTTCCCTATTATCACCCAAACACGATTTCACACAAAGCAATCACTACGCAGAAGTCTATGAAAATGTGTTTGTTGAGGAGTCACTCGCCCCGGTAATAGCCCTCATTTTTAAGATATTAAAGACTAGATCAGCGGATTCCACATGCATAAGGTATGTTTGCCGTTCGGCATCTATTGAGGCGCTTTTGCGCTGCGGTCATCGCTAAATTGATTCATAGAGCGTAGATTAAATTGCTTCTCTGATTTAAAACAAGAGTGCCGAAGTTTGGAGTGTGCGTCTGGATATCTCTTCCCGCCCCGAGTGTTCTCATCAGGGAGAAAACTGTCCCCCACTATCCTTACACCCCGCCCCCATATCTGTAAAAAATAATTCATATGCGGCCCAACTTCTTACGGTTCATTTCAGGAACTTTCTTAATTTTCTCAGTCTCTTGCCCGGTCACAGAGCAGAGTTCATAATCGGATGCGTTTAGGTAGGATTTTTCGTGTCATGTGCAAAAAGCTGGAGTATCCTTTTCAAAGGTGCGGAGCCTTCTTCGCTGGCGCATTAGCGGGGTCACAGGAATTAGGGACAATGCGAGGACCCCTGCCGTCAGTGCGCTGTGCGGAGACCCTAGCACAGTCTTCAGCGCGCTAATTGGTTTTGTTGTTTGTATCTGGGCTTTTAAAAAAATCCAGTGTTTCTCAAAACTAGCACTCAAAACTGGCTCTGCGGCCCTGCTGCTTTGTGGAGGACACCTCCAGTAGCCCCGGGGGATTTTACATGCGATGCTGGGTGCGTGGAATTGAGCCAGATGTGCAAATGCCTCCTGGCTAAGAAGCTGCGCAGCGCGCACAAGAGCTGGGTCGCCAGCATTCAACGGGGCAGGACGTAGGGACGCTTTCTAGCTGAGTTTTGCTAGAAGTTTTGCAACATTTCAAATAAAAGTACCCGAGCCCCTAAGGACAAAATAATCAAGGTGTCAGGAAAGCTCCCCATTACCCTGGGGGAGAAGAAGGGGCTGTCAAAAAATGGCGTGTTCCCAAGGCCTCAGGAAAAAATAGCTTGGGTTTTCCAGGGTTACAGAAATCCGCTTTCGGCCAGGGCTGTTTACCAAAGTTTGTTTCAAAGTGACTGCACCGTTGCTTTTGCAAATCACAGAATGCAAATGACGGTAATTTGTTCTCAGAAGAACTTTCTCTTGAAATGATTAGCAAAGTCAGTCATTTGAAAATTAGAACGAATGCACAGACGGTTCCCAAAGCCCTCGCTAACCGATATCAGCTTCTAAAGTTTTCATTCATGTAAACCTCATTAATGAAGATCTTTTATTTAAACGTCAAGGGAATTTGAAATTTAGAGTAAATTATGAAGCTTGTATGTCTAGCCAAGTCATGGGTCAAATGCATTTGTGAAAAACTGCTAAAAGAGCATATGGTTTTGAATTTTTCTACAATGACTAGTGTTTAAATAAATTGCTTGTACTGCTTAACTTCATGTGTAATTTTGACAGAAATTGGCCTATAGCCTTTTGATATGTAAACATTTCAGCCTTTTATGCGGTATAAGAAAGACACTTGCTTTTTAGGATCAGCTCAGGCAGTCACCCTGTAATTCAGAAAGCTGGTACCTGCCATTACATTCTTGCTAGATTTCAACTTTCAAGTGGCAGCCTCAGGGAAAAAAAAGAAAAGAAAGAAAGAAAGAGGATATTTCAAAAGCAATGTCCATTTGAGATTAAAAGCTGCAAATGAGGTGAGAACGTGCCACTTACTATCTGAAAGAAATGGATAAACCATAGTTATTAAAGAACATTTCTGTCAGTTTTCTTTAAGCCTGCCCGTCTGAGGGGACACTTAAGCAGGGCTGGGGACTGACTGGCATATCATTAAATGCTTATCTTAGGGCCGAGCCAATCAGTCCAACACACAAATAGGTGTTAAAAATCTAGGTATCATTTCAGGATGTTACCAGCGAAATGGCTCTGTGTCACAGAACCCATTAAGATGCAAAAAATCAGTCTCCGAAGAAGAAGAGAAGCATCCATCCAGGGCATGGAATAGCTGGACACAAATGGCTTATCTGAGCCATACACAGGGTCTTTTGGGGCTGCAGGAGGCTGTTGCTGGGAGCTCCAAAGTCACAGTCCGGAGCCCTCTCTGGGCAGCCAGGGCTTCTGAAACACACCTCAATCTGCATAAACCCATTTCTTACTAATGTATCCCTCTCCCATAAGTGCTAGGATGTGGATTGGATGACCAGGCACCAAGAGGGAAACAGGACAGCCCAGAACGGTTGGAGTGCAAGACGGAACCACATGTTGACTTCCTGCACACTGTGGCCCTCCTGGCACCTCACCTTCCCTTCTGCTCTTGCCCGTATTTATCCTAGATGTCAATTTTGTCATGTACAGACTTTCTGGGAGACACCACCCCTTTTGGGAAGTTTTAGAGGAATTGGGGGGAAAAGAATGTTCACAAGGCAAGGGAGACCCATTTTTTTGTATACAGTTGAACTGCCGGAGATCCTCTTTATAAAAATCCCTTGCTGGGGTGAAATGTAATTGAGAAAAAGAGACTGGGAAGGAGGTGTTTTGTTTACATTCCTCATTCATTCCAATTCATCGTATTGTGGTCAGCAAACCAGAAAGGAAAGGACACATTTCACATTTCAGGATGTAAAGAAGGCAGGAGGCTTTTTTGTTTTTTCTAAGCTTCTACACTCTAGTCTAGCCTTTCAGTACATTTTGAAATGCATAAGGGTAAAATTCCCCTCCCCCCCTCCAGCTGTAGTTTTGAAATTCTTGGAAAAACAATTGATTTGCTAATAAAATAGTTCCATAGCTTTCAGCTGCTTAACTTGAGAAATTTATCCCCCAAATATGTCTGTGATCAAAATTAACTGGGCAAGATATGTATTTGGGGGTAAAATACTTAATATGTAAAAGATAGTTTGAGAGATTGAGTTTTGTTTTGTTTTTGAAGAAGAGAATATCATAAAATAAAACTGAAAATTATAGGGAATGCTAACCATGCCTGGTGACTGAGTGACTAGGAAGTTAGTATCAGAGGGATATGTGTAATATATGGTTTTGTTAGTGTATTTGTCTTTTTAAACAATAGTTGATGAAATGATCATTTGCTGGTACATCATCTTATGGCCTGGATGTGAAATTTATATCAGGTAGCGGTGTTGATAACTCCTTAAACATCAAAGTGGGGAAACTCACCAGCACATTCCCAGATGTGTCTTGTCCTTCAAAGTAGTCACTAAAGGAGTCTCTAACTTGCTCCAACACCACTGTAGGTCATGGTTTTGATGTTTTCTGACCTCCTAGAAAGGCATTTCTTTGGGCCCATTAATCCCTGTCCACCTTCTAAGGAAGCAGCCATACTCCCTTGCCCACTGCTCTTGTGCAGAAACCAAAGTTTCAGAAGCAGAAGAAGTCAGGGAAAATAATGGAAAATGGAGGGGGGAAAAAGCCACTGTCAGAAGTCACAGGTCATGTCACCTGCTCAGTCCCACCATCTGCAGGATCTAATGCTATGATTCAACTATAGCCCGCCAGCCTGCTTGGATAATTTGGGCCAGTTCTTCCCTGCTTCTCCCTGATGGGAAAATTCTCAGAAACAACCTCAACGTTCAACTTGTTTGATTTGTGTTGGGCCTTTCATTGTCATTTCTTAACCAAGGGATCCAGAATTTTGGAATATACCCTCCTCTGCACACGCTCATACACACAAACACACACACACACACACACGCCCCTCCTCTCTCAACCTTCTGCCTCTTTGTTGTGCACGGCTGATCATTCCTGGGCCAGTCAGTCCCAACACTGGCTCCCTGGTCATCTCCCATCTGGAGTTTGTGTTTGTTTTCTTATTTGGGGCATCTACCCGCAGCCGGGGATGAAAACTGAACGACTGACTCCTGATCCATGCTGTGGATTTGGTTTCACTTAGCAGTAAAATTCTTTCTGCAAACCAGAAGTTCTTGGGTTTAAAATCACAAGAGTCCATCTCCCATGTCATTGGGTTGTTGGTAATTTATGTATTATGGGGAAAAGTAGTCTGTTCATAGTAATGATAGCTTGGGGAATTCTGTATAGGAGCCAAACAGAGGACAGTTGAACTAAAAAAAATCCCTCTCATTCCCTCTTGTCTACATGATACCTTGCAGGTTTTTTTTTTAACAGATCCCTAAAGAACATTTTATTCCCCTCTCATGAGGTTTGTAGATACAGTTATCTTCAGCTCTGCCTGGCAGGTCAATACAATATTTGCAAGTAAAATGGTGATGTCAAGGCACGTTCATGCCCAAATAATGACAATACTTTCCCTGAAAGTCTAGAATTCTAGAATTATTTGTATCTTAAAGTATCTCTAGTTGACTTTTAGATGGAAACATAAGTTTTTGATAATACTATCCACATTGTGATTTAAGCCATGGCCATTCTTTTTTTTTTTTTCCAAAACCCTCAGAAAGTAGCTTTCCAAGTTAAGCTAGACTAGGGCAATCAAGTGAGTGTTTGACTTGAAATAATTTTTAAAAATAACTTGTTCACCATTCAAGTTCTTCAATAAAGTGGAGCAGGAGCAGAGTGAGCTGCTTTTCAAAGCTCTCTGCTTGGCAGAGGTCTTCCTGCACTTCCGATGAAAAATGGATATGGAATATGTGTGGCAAATGCATGCCACTCCATATTTCAGGGAAATTCTTTGCCGAACATTTTTTGCTGGAGTCACTGTGAAATCTTGCTCCTCGGATCTCTGTCGGGTCTGACCTAGTCTCCCAACCTAGTAACAAATTGCCTTTTTATTGGTTCGTGTTCCGAACGAGATACAACGTCTGCATACTAAAGTATAAATCAGTAGAAACAAGCACTGGTGCACACTACTGGCCCAGTTGTTCTGGGGCAGATGGACTTGGCACAGAATCCTGAAGTTTTACCAGGACTGGGGAACCTGTGGCCTCAAGGCCACACATGGCCCTCCACATCCCCAAGTGTGGCCCCTCGACTGAATCCAAAGTTCACAGAGCAAATCCCTTTATTAAAAGGATTTGTTCTGTAAAATTTGGATTCAGTCAAAAGGCCACACCCAGGAATCCAGTCGTGCGCTCAGTGGATGGTCACTGTGCTCCAGGGAGGTGGGCCCTGTTGCTGTCTTCTGTCACAGGTGGGAACGTCAAAAATGGGTAGGTGTTGTTACCATCCAAGGTCTCTCGACTAAGGTCTGGATTTGAACTCAGGTCTGTTTAGCTTCAACAGCTACCCTCTTACCAGCATACCATACCAATTCTTGTAAAACAAGTGAAACACCCTAACCTAGCAAGCAAGACCTTTTGTTCCCTGGCTCCAGATTACCTTTTCTGCCTTCCTTCCCATCGTCGTCCCCCAGGACCTGAGCCACATGGAGAGCTCCCACTTGCCCTGTTCACTCTGGGCTGTGCTGGCTCTGTCCTCTCCCAGCCTGGCCTTTCCCTGCTGGCTCTGCACAGCAAGACCTGGCTTCCCCATCCCGCCACTCTGAAGACCTAGAGGTAACTGTTGGGACCCTTCTGGGCGCCAGAACAAGTCTGCTTGGATTCAGAGGTGTCTGAGCTGGGACCACACAAGTATGCCCGAATCAGCATCCCATTCAGCTCAGTGTCTCCCACCAGCTGACCACAGGCCTTGGCACAATGAATGTGCTAAGTAACTCTTTGTTTAGGGAAAGGATATATTTTCACCTTGCCCTCCACCCCCTACTCCCTCCTCCTTGCTTCCAGATCTCCCCAGGGCCCAGGCCAAAGACCATTAGCAGGACAGTGTTAATTAAGCACAGTGGGTGCTCTCCTGGGATAGAGAAAAGAGGGGGGAGAGGGGCTGTGCAGCTGTCAGCCAGAAGCTGGCCAGAGTCACTGTGCAGCTAGAGTGAGCACAGGAATGGGTCAGCCTGCAGGTAACACCTGTGTCTCTTCTGCCACACCTGTGTACACAGGCAGGCCAACTGTCACCTTTGAATCTGAACACTGACACATCCGGATGGAGTGTCCCCTAGTCCTCTGGGTGGGTCCTGAATGAAGAAAGTTGAAGACTTCCCAGACCTGCCTGGGCTGTGTCACTGTTAGAGTCCTCCTTTTCCCATCTGTGAAATGGGGGAGCAACCAGGAAACAAGCTGCAAATTCTCTCTTGGCTCAGACACCTGCCCCTCTGCAGCATTAATTCGAGTGCTGGCTGTGTTCAGGAAAGACACCTCCCCATTTCCCAGGGAAGCAGCCTCAGGGACAGAAAGGGTCAGTCCCTGGCTCAAGGCCCCACAGTGGGGAGAGCAGAGCTGCCTGGACACAACTGACCTCCACGGTCCTGGTGTCCTGGCCTCGGGTGGTTGATAAAGACTGGCTCCTAGAGACCGAGGCAGTGACGTGTCACCAGTGGGCCCCCCTCCATTCTTTACGGGGCCTGCTCTGAGACGGTGGTTACTGTCCCCTGCCCCTCCACGTGCACAGAGCAAGTCAAGGGAGGATCATTGCTTGGCCCAGCCAGAAGAATGACTCCAGTGGTGCAACTGGAAGTTCATCTAGTGAGAGCGTCACACCAAGCACTGGCACAGCTCAGCCACTTCTAGGGCTTCTTGTTCCCAGGGCAGCAGCCTGGGAGAGGAACCCGAGCCATTCCCCTGGGGGTGATGCACTGGCTGCAAGTCCAGGCTTTGTTGCTAGGCCGACTTCCTGCCCTGACACTTGCACGCTGCATAAGCTGGAGCAAGCCCTGGAAGCCCTCTGAGCCTCAGGCTTCTCCTCTGTAAAATGGGAGCATGACCCCGTCTCAGGGCAGGGAGGGTGGCCTGAGCTGGGCACAGAAAGGTGCGTGGTAAGCACTACCAATCGGCAGCAGTAAGGCAGTAATTTCTACTGGAGTCAAGTCCTTAGCAATTTAAGGGATTTTTACAACTAAGGCCCCCAGCCCTCCCATGCAAAGGGTTGAAGGAAGTTATTCATCAAGGTCTCAGAAGACTGGTTGTCTGGAGCAGTTCAGAGATAAGGGCCTGGGCTCTGCTAGCTAGATAACAAAGGGCTCAAGTCCCACCCTGGGGTGTTTTCAAGGAAAATGGTGCTTCTTTTTGGGATTGCAATTCTCTACTACCTCATTTGATTCTCAGATTAGAGAAGTGGGGGGCCACCTGGTCGGGACTAGGAAGTCAGCCTTACCGATGAGGAAACCAAGGGCCAGAGAAGCCCAATGACCCACCCAAGGTCTCAGAGCTGCCACTCCCTGCCAGGCCTCCTGGTAGCCCTGGGGTATGTAGCCCCAGGGCCCCTCCTTATGAAGCCTTGCTCATCTCAGCACTGGCCTTTGTTCCTTCTAAAAGTAAGCCACTCCACCTCTGCTTTGGTAAGGACCAACATGGCTCCTTACCATGTGCAGATCTAGAAGCGGAGGAGCCGTGTGCTGGGAAGGTGGGGTCCTTGGAAAATCTGTGCTTCCCCCCCCCCCCCCGCCCAGGGGAAAGGGCCACTTACCAGGCAGGATTTCAGCTATAACTCCATGCCCTCCTCTTCCTCTTTCCACCACCCACTGCTGACCCTGTCCCAAGCCTGTCTGAGTGTGGCACTTATTATTCATACATTAACCCATGGAGGGTTAAGACCTCCTGAGTAAATCTATCCTGGAAAACCCCCTACTGCTACCATCCATAAGATCTGTGGAAAGATATACATACAACATGCTTTGAAGCTTTTTAAAAAATTGAAACAACCCAAATGTTCATCAGTAGGGTACTAATTAAACAAACTGGAGCACACTCCCTAGTGGGGAACCACACCGACTTTGAAGAGAGTCAGGCCATCTCACGGGAACTGATGTGGTGCCATCTCCAAGACCCATGGCTGAGAGACAAGGGCGAGTTGGGGACGTGGAGCCTAGTTGGAGCGTGCGTCTCGTGTGTGTCCGTGCGTGAGTGTTTGTATGTGTGTGTGCCTTCACATGGACATGGCATAAGTGTTCATACATATAAAAGAGTTGATATTTGGAAGGCATTTAGAACAACGTCTGGCACATAGTGTCGTGTCGTGTTGTGTTTGAGAAATAAATATAAAAGCCAGGGGAAAAGGTCCAGGAGTGGTCACCTCTGGAGCAGGGGTGGGCCGGGATCAGGACTCATAATTGTAGGAGACCCGAGTCTCATCTCTAAGGTTTTTCCTTTGCACAAAAACACCACATTCATGTTTCACTTGTGCAATTAAAACCTAAAATGTGTCTCCAAAATAAGAACTCTCTGTCCCCTTCCCAGGCCTTGCTAGAGGAAAATAGCACCAGGTCAGACAAATAACTTGGGATAAGGGACCGTCCGGCCCCAGCCCTCATTTCCTGAACTGACACCTCCTTACAGGCAAACAGCTCCTTGGAAATGAGTCCCACTTGCTAATGACTTGCTCCCCTGGGTGCCGGCAGCAGCTGGGGGTGTGGGGAGGAGGGGAGTGTCCTGAGTGAACAAATTATAGGTTTAAAGTCTTAGGGCTGGATTCACATTCCAGGCTTGCACCTTGGATGGGTAAATGACTTCTTATCTCTGCACCCGGGATCCTATCTTTGCCTTGCACTGCTGTGAGAAATCAGCGGGGGGCGGGGTGTGTGTGTGTGTGTGTGAGCATAATTACAATCAGAATCATCTTTGTCTCTTGGCACCTAACTATATCTGACACATTGTAGGTGCTCCGTGAATGTTTACGACACTGAACCGAAAACAATTTATAAGGAGGAAACCATGAAATGACCATTTTGATCTTTCCAATTCATATGCACAAAGCATTCACTCAGCAGATATCTACCGTTTCTGTGTGTCAGGCACAGCGCTGGAACGAACTTGTCAGTGTGAAAAAGTCCCTGCCCTTGTGTAGTTTACACACAAGAGATTTCCAACAATACAAAACTATTGCTAAGAAGGAAATAAAACAGGTGATCTTAGCTGCTTGATGCCGTGAAGAGGGACAGAGAGAGGAAGTTATTGTTGCAGTTCGAAGTGTTGGCATGGACTGAGCTCAAATGTCTGAGTCATTGGGAGTCACATAAACTCATAACTCAAGCGTGGATATCAAGTTTGATTTATATACTTATACACACATACATATATTCTGCTGGGCTTTTTCTAATAAGTCTGCTCAGTCTTTATCTGACATTCTTGGGGAATATAGCTTTGATATCGTGAAATTTTGGACCAACAACCACTCTCAGACAGACCTGAAGCTCAAATTTCAGTTTCACCGATGCATAGCTGTGCCATTTGGGTGACCAGGGCAGGCTACCAGGGTGTCTGAGCCTCAGAGTTCACGATTGTAAGGTTGTCTGTTAGGACTGTTCTTGGGGTGTGCACCTATGTTACCTTTCCTAGGTACATGACCCCAGCACACAGAAGGGGTTCAACCAATGGAAGCCCTTCTAGACTGGAGGGGAAGGGCAGGCCAGACACCTGTACACAGGCTGGCCACTAAATAGTGGCGGGAGAGGCATGCTGAGCGTTCAGAGCCAGCATTTTCTGCACTTCTAAGACCTAAGTCCTTGTATAGATACTCAATTTGATTTGGAAAATTAACCCAAATTTTCTTCAAGGAAAAAGGGGGGGAAAAAGGGGGACCTTGATAGTATTTGGTTGTCTTTAATATATTTTAAAGCCCTTTTGACTTGCGTTATTATCCCATTTGCACATGAGAAATGAGGCCCTGGGAGACTAAGTGATCACTCAGAGTGTAAGGAAGTAGCATGCAAACCCAAATCTGCCTGCCCCCAAAGCCTGAATTCTCTTCACACAACACATAGCTAGGCAAAGAGATTCAGTAGGGTGGAAATTTCCAGCAAGGGCTTTCAAATCAGCGAGACTCTTGTCTTTGTCTGTGTTGGCTTGGGCAAGTTTCTTAACCTCCCCGAGCCTTAGTTTTTACATCTGTACAATGGGATTAACAGTAGTCCACATATGTTGTCGTGAAGACTGAAGGAGCTAATTGTAAGTCACTTAGCAAGCACGATGGCTTGGAAAATGATGCTACATGGAAAAAATATGAGCCTGATTCACAAGTCAGACACCAGCGTTAGAGAGCAATTTACGTTGCTTGTATTTTTCTTTATGTGTGCACAAAAATGATCTGTGATAAAAATTATGCTATGGCTACAGAAGCTTAAAGAACTCTTTACATAAGAATGAAGGTGCTAAGTGGCAATGTCTGCGCACACTGATGTGAGAGCTTAGTATGGTGCTTGGTAAGTGCTAAAGCAGAGGTTGCAAGAGTGACAGGGCAGGCAGGTGAATGCCTGGCGCCTGGACAGCCCCACTGCCTTCTAGACTATTGTAATTTCCAACAGTGCTGCAAGATTAGTTGAGATAGGAGATAAGATAGCACTTTGTAAACTGCCCCAGGGGATACAACATTTGGGAGTCTTTGTAGCCACCCTTCCCCTTTGCAGCCCTTGGGATAGTGTGGAGTATTTAGGGGAAGTGGGGCTGGGATGTGGCCAAATCCCATTAGCTCTCCCCTCCAGAAGAGGGGTGTGGCAGTGCTGGGGTGCCCAGCTGGCAGGGCCGATGGGCAGGCAGTTAACCAGGCCACTGTACGGAGCTGGGAATCAGGCCCCAGTAAGGCCATTTCTGGTATTGGAAGAATATGCTGTGTACTCACCATCAAATTGGTTTCACTGATCATCACCTAAGAGCACATTTAGGAATGACATTGAGTGTCGGGCAGATGTGGGTGGGGGAGGGGATGGGTGTATACATACATAATGACTGCGATGCGCACTGTCTAGGGATGGACACGTTTGAATCTGACTCGGGGGGTGGGAGGGCAAGGGCAATATATGTAACCTAAACTTTTGTACCCCCAGAATATGCTGAAATAAGAATAAAAAAAAAAAGAATATGCTGGAAATTTGAGCAACACCCCTTATTTATACCTCGGGAACTGGGAAGCCCTCTGCAGAGCAGTAGGATGGCTCCCTGAGAAGCTGCCGACCTTTGGGGCTGGGTAATGATGGGGGCAGAGGTGCACAGTGGGGGATAGGAAATGGGGTGGGGATGGGGCTGCCACCCAGGGCAAGTTATCTGATGCCCCTCCCATACCCACTGGGAAGGGTCCTGCTGCGGGCACCCCTCACCCCTTTTGAGTAACTTGGCCCTCTGGCCCTGGGACATGCTTTGCGACATACTTTGCGTAAGGAACAAGCATCCTGGAGCACCTTGTGCAGTGTTCTATTGGCTAAAACAAGCACCTTTGGGTGTGAAGGCTACTCCCTCCCCAGGGTCTAGCAGGGTCTGACCTCCATCTGGTGCTGACCCATAGCCTGGGTAGACGGTTGCCTTTCTTCCCCTTTCATAGCTCGTATTCTCTGGAGTTTGGGAAAATACGCTCACAGTTCAGATCCCAGCTCTGCCTCTTTTAGCCGCAGGATCGTGAATAAGTCCCATCGAGTCCAACTTAGGCTCTCTGTGCTCATCTTTAATGTGGGAGTAACGACGTAGCTGCCAAGGCAGAGTTACAGCTGCTAGTGGTGCTGGCGTGAGTGTTACTCGTAGGGCTGCTTTAGGGTTAGGGTTACAGGTAAGACTCAGGGGTTAGGCTTAGGTCTAGCCTGAGATCTGAGTTAAAGGTTGGAGTTAGGAGTCACTAGGGAGCTTGATGACTATTAGAATTAGTTTGGATTGACCACAAGGACTGTGCGTCTCCCAGGATTGTTGTGGAGTAAAGAGTCAACTCAGATTAAGTATATTAACTGTATTTTATCAATTCTGAGATGCATTCTTTTATTGTTTGCATTTTAACATCTCCGATGTTGGGGTTTGACTTACCCTTGATAGTGGGCTGTAATTAAATTGGTAGCATGTTTATCTATCATTGTATACATAAAATAATGGTGCACCTTATGATGGATGGCATCTTTCATTGAAGAAGTACATTATATGATTACTATTCCTGAGCCGCCTGCCCTACTGGGCACACAGTGTGCACCATCAGTTTGCTTGGCGAATGACGGTGCCCCTTTCTCTGGGCTCTGGAGGTTTCCATCATGACTATAGCATGTGTCACATGGCATTTTCTGCTCAGTAAACCAATATTTTTCTATCCTGTTCCTGTGACATCCTCCAGGGAAGGAGCTGGTCTTCCTCCTACCTCTATCCCCACCTGGCCCTGGCCCCACCCCCGCTGCACAGCACCAGGGGAGCTGATATGAACCGTGATGTTAGTAAAAGATGCCGTGGTTATTGGGCACTTACAGTGAACAAGGCATCTGCCGAAGGCATTTTTCTCCTCATTTAGTTTTCACAGTAGCTCTCAGCCCTTTTTCCTTTTCTAATATGCCGTGGAAATGAAATCCTGCAATAGGCAACCTTTTGTGTAAATTCTTTTACTAATAAGTTGGTTCCTTACTATGCTGCAAGAATGACCCAACAAGTTCTTTTCTTTTTTTTCTTCTTCTGGGCATTATGAATTCGTGGCTTTAGCAATTAGTACTCGCACTGATGCTCGCATTGCCCCATCTTTGGTGATCGGGAGCCTTTTCAGATTGGCTCCTGAGTCCTGAGTTGAGGAGACCCCAGTAGTTTTTCATCATCGTCTTGCTTTCTTTTTTTTTTTTTTTTTATAAGAATTTTCTTTTTTCTTTTTTTTTTTTTTTTTTAAGACAGAGTCTCGCTTTGTTGCCCGGGCTAGAGTGAGTGCCATGGCGTCAGCCTAGCTCACAGCAACCTCAAACTCCTGGGCTTGAGCGATCCTACTGCCTCAGCCTCCCGAGTAGCTGGGACTACAGGCATGCGCCACCATGCCCGGCTAATTTTTTCTATATGTATTTTTAGTTGGCCAGATAATTTCCTTCTAATTTTAGTAGAGACGGGGTCTCGCTCTTGCTCAGGCCCGTCTCGAACTCCTGAGCTCAAACAATCCGCCTCGGCCTCCCAGAGTGCTAGGATTACACGTCTTGCTTTCTTGTATGACAAAATGTTCCAGAGTCATCTCATCCATTTCCTGCCAAGACCTGGAATTGACCATTCCTGGTTTCTTTAAGTTAGAAATAGTATTTAGAGACCATAATCTGGAGGCCGCAAAAGCTCATTTATACCGGCTGGGTATTGTTTCTAGGCCTTTTCACTGGATCTAAAGTTATCAGAATTAAGAAATACAAATATTATTTGAAGATAAAATATATCATGAGTTTGCACCTATGCTTTAAATTCTAAATCTATATTTAGCTTTTTCAGACTTGGATTTCTATCCACCCCCCCGCCCCCGCCCCAAAAGTCCCGGCTCTCAATGGCAGGTGGGAGAGAGCTGGTTACTAAAGTATGATATGCAAAGCTGGTAAGTAAAGTGCTAACAAAAACAGACAACATCTATTGAATGATTATTACATGCCAGGTCTTATCTAATCCTCTCAACAAGCCAAGGACCAAGTTGTTATTGTTATCTCCATTTTATGCATGAGGAACTGAGATACAGAGAGGCTGAGGGACTTGCGTAAGGTCACACAGCTAGGTAAGGGCAAAGCCTGGATCCGGACTCAGGCAGTTCGGCTCCTGGGCAAACCTCCCCTGCTCAGGACAGTGGTCAACGGAGGGAAACTGGGGCCTCTGGACAGGAGCAGCTATAGAGCTAAGAAATGCAGCGGAAGGAGAGATGGCTCCATGGCAGGGGTGGGCAGGCCAGAAAGGCGTCTGCAATGTTGCAGGCCTGGGGGACACAGTCCAGGCCACAGCCGTTACAGGTGAGGCCCATCACCCCGGCACACAGCGGATCATGCTCAATCTCAGAAAGGCCAGCGGGCCCTGTCCTCCACTAAGGCAGTGCCAGAACATTTTGGGTAACTGATTTGTGTTGTCTTGTCCTGCCCAAACTGGTTATCCTTCAGTGGGAAATGGAATAAAAATTCCTGCTGCACTCAGCTGAGTGAAACTCAGGTGCAGGGATGCCCTTGAAGGAGTCCTTTCGCCAGCAAAGGTCTGGACAAGGGGCCACTGGCCTCTTGCCTGGGCCACCATCATGGAATGCAAAGCCCCCTTCTGCAGGAGTTTCAAGGACATGCTCAGTATCACTCCCCTCTGCCGACAAATGGGGAGACTGAGGCCGGGGAGAGAGAGACTTTCCTAAGCCCATGAAGCTCCTAAGTGGCAGAATTGGGTCCCTAGGCTCTGACTCCCAGCCTGGGGCCTTTCCTTTGGGTTTGCAGCTTGGGAACAGCAGGGTCATTACACCGAAAGTGGGTATGAGTTTCCTAGGGCCTCCGTAACAAGTACTATAGGCTGGGTGGCTTAGACAGCAGGAATTTATTGTCTCGCGGTTACGGAGGCCAGAAGCCCAAGAGCAAGGTCCCGGCAGGGTTGGCTCCTTCTGAGGCTGGGAGGGAGAGTCTGGAACCTCAGGGGTTCCTTGGCCTATGGATGGCCTTCTCCCTGGTCTTCACTCCTCTTCCCTGTGCATGTGCCTGTGTCCAAATTTCCTCTTTTTGTAAAAACACCAGTCATACTGGATTGGGATCCACCCTACTGACCTCATTTTAAGTTGATTTCCGTTATAAAGACACTCTGTTAAAACAAGGTCACATTCTAAGGTCCTAGATAGTCAATGTCTTCAACAGATGAATTTGGGGAGTGGGAACACAATTCAGCCTCTGATAGTGGGAATTGTGGTCCCTGTGGGCTGGCAAACCTCTGGGTCCAGCGGGGTGCTTCAGCTGCTGGGTGCCCTCCCGAGCCCTCACTGGGCATTTTCCTGCCACTCCTTTCCCATGGTGGGGTGTGTGTGTGTGGTGTGCATTGTATATGTGCATGTTGTGTGTGTGGTGTGGGGGGGAGGCGTGGTATGATGCGTGTGTGTTGCATGCATGTGGTATAAGTGCGTGTGTACATCTCCTCCGTGCTGTGCCTACTTCGCCCTCCTCTATTTAATCACAAGCTGCTCCGTAGCAGGAACCACATTTGCTTATCTCTTTGCACCCCGCTCCCAAACCATGCTTCACATATTAAAAGTTCTTCATACCATGGGGTAACATTTTCTAGGCCTTTATCTGCAGCAAGCTCAACTGTCCACTTGTGTCCCTCCCTCTTTCTTTTATGCCTTTATAAATAATTCACAACCATCCTAATAAAAATTGATTTAGGGCAAGAATCTCTGATGCTAAAACCTCTGAGTGAAAATTTTTTGGGAACAGGATATTTATACAGATGCAAAGCCTGGTGTTATGGATTACTTATCAATTGCAAAGGAAGACCATAGGTTTCTCCATAATTCAAAGGGAGAAAATCTGGCAAACACTACCTCAATCAGTGGTCACAGTTACTCTCACCAGGATGGGACCACTGACACGGTGAGCCCCCCATGGGATGCAGTGGGCACTCACGGCAGCATTTATGTTGCATATTTGCAAAGCCTTTTAAACCTGGATCTAATAATAGAGAAGCAATCAGCCACATCCAGAGGGCGAAGTACTCTATAAAACCGGTGCTCCATAACCTTCAAAAATGCAGTATCATGAAAGGTGAAGGAAGGCTGGGAAATTATTCCAGATTACAGGAGACTAAGGACGCGTGACGATGAAATGCAATGCGAGACCCCCGTTTGCATCCTAGGTCAGGGGAAAAGGAACTTGTGAAATTTGAACACAGAATGCGTGTTAGACAATAGTATTGTGAAAAGGTTAACCTTCCAGAATTTCATGATTGTAACTATTGTGCAAGAGAATGACCTTGTTCTTAGAAATACAGATTGAAATATTTGAGAGTAAAGGGTCATAATGTCTGCAACTCACTCTCAAATGACTAATCAAAATAAGAACCACAGGTAGAAAACTGGTGTAAATTTATGTTTTGCTATGTACTGTTATCTATTGTATACCACTGAGTGTATCAGTAATATCACATATTGCCGTATGCAGAACCAGGTGCACTCTATCTCATGGTGGATTTAGAGGCTTTTCATGGATATGCTCTGACTTTATTTCTTATTGTTTTAATAGAGACAGAGTCTCTCTATGTTGCCCAGGCTGGTCTCGAACTCCTGGGCTCAAGTGATTCTCCTGCCTCAGCCTCCTGAGTAGCTGGGACTGCAGGCACGCACCACCGTGCCTGACTTGTTCTGATTTTAGGACCTACTTCTGATCAGACGTAAGAGGCATCTCCAGAGTAAATATTTGTTAACAACATACACAAGCAAAAAGCAAGATAATGGCCCTAGGATTGGGGGCATGTTGAGGCTGAATCAGCACCTTGGGTGGAAGAGAGAGAGGAACTTGGGAAGGCAAAATGAGGCTTAGGCCAACAGTCCTCAAGGTCCCAGCAGTTGCTTTGGATCTTCAGGCCTCCTGCAGCTGGTAGGGCCCCAGTCACCCCCAGTATTGCAGCCTGCCCCCAGTGTTCCCTTCCCAACCCCACTACCCTGCACTATTTTATTCCTTCCCCCTTCCTCCCTCCCTCCTTCTCTGCCTCCCTCCCTCCCTTCCTTCCTTCCTTCTTTCCTTCTTTCCTTTATCTCTCTCTCTGTCTCTTTCATTGTACTTATTTGCCTATGGCATATTATATCATCTACTTATGTTTATTCCTTATTGTTGGCTGTCTCCCACCCCTGAAAGCTCCACAAGGACAGGGATTTTTGCCTGTTTTATTCACCCAAGGGCCTAGAACAGTGCCTGACACATAGTAGGTGCTCAGTAAATATTAATACTTGTTGAAAGGCCAGGTATGGTGGCTCATGCCTATAATTCCAGCACTTTGGGGGGCCAAGGTGGGAGGATTGCTTGAGGCCAGGAATTAGAGACCAGCCTCGGCAACATAGCAAGACCCCATCTTACACAAAAAATTAAAAAATTAGCTGGGTGGGCATGGTGTTGCATGACTGGACCGTATCACCAGCTACTCCAGAGGCTAAGACAGGAGGATCACTTGAGCCCAGGAATTTGAGGCTACAGTAAGCTGTGATCATGCCACTGCACTCCAGACTGGGCAACAAAGTGAGACCCTATCTCTAAAGAAAAATAAAAAAAAAAAAACTTGTTTTTTTTTTAATTTTTTTTTTTTTTTTTTTGAGACAGAGTCTGACTCTGTTACCCTGGCTAGAGTGCTGTGGAGTCAGCCTAGCTCACAGCAACCTCAATCTCCTGGGCTCAAGCCATCCTTCTGCCTCAGCCTCCCAAGTAGCTGGGACTACAGGCATTCACCACCATGCCCAGCTAATTTTTTCTACATATGTTTTTAGTTGTCCAGCTAATTTCTTTCTATTTTTTTAGTAGAGACAGGGTCTCGCTCAGGCTGGTCTCGAACTCCTGAGCTCAAACAATCCGCCCTCCTTGGCCTCCCAAGTGCTAGGATTACAGGCGTGAGCCACCATGTCCAGCCTAAAAACTTGTTGAATGAATGGATGCATGAATGTCTCACTTCTCTTCTCATAGATGGGAAAACCAAGGTACTGGGACAGGTGGCCTTTGAACTGTACCCAAACATGCACACAACTATCTCATACACACAAATTTGGCCCCAGGAAAGCCCTGAGGTGATGATGCAGAGAAATGCTGACCCCGGAGCCCAGCACACCTTCCAGCCCCTCAAGGCTGGTCAGACTCGTAACCCCAGAAGGGCTTTCGGAAGCCATCCAGTCCAATCCCCCAATAGACAGATGGAAAAACTGAGCCTTGGAAGACAGAAGGATCGCCTGAGGCCCCAGCTACTGGCTGGTGGGATCGAAGCCCCAGGCTTGGGTTTTCTGACCCTGGTCACTTGCTCTTTCTGTCATGTTCTGTGTGCCCCAGGCACTACTACTGTTAAGGGCATATTCATGAGCCTCCATGTTGGGACAGGATGGGCACATGCCAGGGCGATGGTGGGCCTGTCAGAGTACCCTGGTCAGAGCGACTGTCCTTGCATAGTTGTCTGACTGGCCTACAGAACCATGTGTATGCTATTCATGCTGTTGATGAAATGGTTTGCGTGAGAATCAGTAGACTGTGGAGCTTACACCAGCACTGTCCAACAGAAATATAGTGCAAGCCACAATGAAATTTTGATTTTTCTCAAAATCACATTTAAACAGTAAAAAGAAGCAGATGAGATTAACTTTTTTATTTTTGCATCTCGCTAAATTGGGCAGGTCTCAAACTCCTGGCCTGAAGCGATCCTCCCACCTCAGCCTCCAGAGTAGCTGGGATTATAGGCAGGAGCCACCACACCCAGCCAGGTGAGATTAATTTTTATATTATATTTGGTTTAACCCAATACAGCCAAAATATTGTCATGTCAACATATGACAATACAAAAATCATTGGCCGGGGCGGGCGTGGTGGCTCACGCCTATATTCTTAGCACTTTGGGAGGCTGAGGTGGGAGGATTTCTTGAGGTTAGAAGTTTGAGACCAGCCTGAGCAAGAACAAGACCTGTCTCTACTAAAAATAGAAAAAATTAGCCAAGCGTGGTGGCGCGCGCCTGTAGTCCCAGCTGTTCAGGAGGCTGAGACAGGAGGATTGCTTGAGCCCGAGAGTTTGAGGTTGCTGTGAGCTAGGCTGATGCCACTCTAGCCCTGGTAACAGAGCGAAACTCTGTCTCAAAAAAAAAAAAAAAAAAAAAAAAAGCATGGGCCGGGCACAGTGGCTCACGCCTGTAATCCTAGTACTCTGGGTGGCTGAGGTGGGAAGATCACTTGAGCTCAGGAGTTGGAAACCAGCCTGAGCAAGAGTGAGACCTCATCTCTACTAAAAATTAGCCAGGTGTCCCAGGTGTCATGGTGCACGCCTGTAGTCCCAGCTACTCGGGAGGCTGAGGCAGGAGGATTGCTGGAGCCCGGGAGTTGGAGGTTGCTGTGAGCTATGATAACGCCACTGCACTCTACCTAGGGTGACAGAGTGAGATTGTGTCTCAAAAAAAAAAAAAAAAAACAACAAACAAAAAAATTTTTAATGATATATTTTCCATCATTTTTTTCATACTAACTCTTTGAAATCTGCGGTACGTTTTACCTTTGCTGCACATCTTGATTTGGACCAGTTGCCTTTCAAGTCCTCAGGAGCCACCCGTGGCCCGTGGCCCCCACGTAGGACAACGTAGTGTTAGACCATGCAACAAAACACCGGTAGGTTCAAATCCCAGCCCCATCACATTAGTTTGGGAACTTTGGGTCGATCAGTTAATCTCTTTAAGCCTTAATGTTCCCTAAGCCGTAAAATAGATTTTGACAAGGGAACCTATCTATTTCTTAGGGTTGTTTAGAAGATTAAAGGTAATAATCTGTATAAAGTGCTTTGTGGACATTTGCTCATTCATTCATCCGTTGGTTCATCCATTCACCGTGTTCAACGACGAGGGCTTGCCACGTCCTGGGTGGAGCACCCGCAGGTAGCGAGCACTGCGCTCAAGCACTCTGCTTATACTGGGCAAGGCGCTGATCACGTGTAGACTAAGACAAATGCTGACAATGCCATGCACATGATAAATGCATATTAGAGATTCTGAAAAACAGCCGAGTTCTCTGTGACACTGCCTGAAAGTTGTGATGAGTCCTAGCTCCAAGGGGGGACCATTCTCCGAGTGCCTGGACCAGCCTAGGGATTTAACCATTCAGGTCGTTCACTCTGCCAGCATTTGCTGCTCACGAGTAGTTGTGCCAGGAGCTGTGAGAGGGACTAGGGCAGGAGAGCTCGGAGCTGAGCCAGGCACGGAGCTTGGAGACATGGGAGCCAGGAAACGGGCCATGGGAGATGGACACAACAGCGGGGAGAGGAGGGGAAGCAGGACAAAGCCCACAGGGAGGTGGAGGGAAGACGACACGCAATGTCGGACCCTCGTTCGGACCAAGGGACCAGGGAGGTGGGAGAAGCAGCTCCCTTCTCAGGTGCATACCATTGGGTGGCACCTTGCACAGTAAAAGCAAAGGAGAGGCATGTGGCATTGTGAGAGAAACACTGCTCGTGCAAAGGCAAAATATCAGAAGGAGTCCGGGAGTTTGGGGGCTGGGCAGAGCTGAAAGCAGGGGTTGGGAGAAGGTGGGGAGTGGCTGGAGAAAGGGAGTGGGTGGACTGCGAAGAGCACAGTTAAGATATTAAGGAAGTTGGACTTTTATCTAACAGCATTAGAAAGGGGGTAAATGTTCTGCTCCGTAGGGCAGGCCCTTGGGCAGAGGTGGGCCACCCTCGGGGGCAGATAGCTGGGGGATAGTCAGGGAGGAAGGGTCCAGACTCCCCTGAACTTGCCCTAGGTCTCAGCTGGGGAGTGGGAGAGCCGGAACCAGATTCCTGGAAATTTGAACCAGTGGAGAATTGGGCTTGGCCGTCAGCCTAAATTGAAGAGATAACACCGGGTCCAACCGCTAAGCTCACCCCTAGAGCGTGCGCGGCCGCCCTTCTCTCTGCAAGCAGGCCTGGGTCACACGCCACCTACGAGAGGCCGTTTCCTCACTGCACCTTCTGGCCTGGTCGTCCTCTCGTCCTCCTCCTGGCCCATCACTCCAACTTCTTATCTTTTCTTATCCTGTTTTTAGATCGTACCCGCACTATCTGAAATGACATGTTTGCCTGGAATTGCCTGTTTCCTCTCCTAGAATGTAAGCTCCTTAACGGCAGGAGCTCTATCTCCTTCGCTGCTCTCTCTGCACCATTTAGAACGGTATTTGACATCTGTAGACGTTCAAAGGACATTTGTGTCCGAAGGATACATGACGGACAAATGAATAAAGAATGAACGAATGACCAGCCTGAGCAAGAGCGAGACCCCATCTCTACTAAAAATAGAAAGAAATTAACCAGACAACTATAAACTATATATAAAAAATTAGCCGGGCATGGTGGCACATGCCCGTAGTCCCAGCTACTCAGGAGGCTGAGGCAGAAGGATTGGTTGAGCCCAGGAGTTTGAGGTTGCTGTGAGCTAGGCTGACGCCACAGCACTCTAGCCTGGGCAACAGAGTGAGACTCTGTCTCAAAAAAAAAGAAAAAAAAAAATGAAGGAATGAATAGACAAATTTGGTGACTGTTTCAATGCAGTTGAGACCAGGGCTCAAGGAGAAGTGGCCCAAAACCTGAATTCAAGGAGGAAACTGGTGTGGCTCTCCTAGTTGAGAAATGTACCTATCAGAACTTGACTTGATCTCAGTGACTGACTGTGGATTTGCATGTAGGGGTGAGAGACAAAGAGACCGATTCTAGACCAGACATGGTACATGGTCCACCCAGGAGCCATATCTGGTCTACACAGATGGTGGGTTTGGACTGCACCATGTTCTAAAACATTTATTTGAATTGATTGCCAACATTTGGAAATATCTAAATATTTCAAATAACAAATTGGGATATCTGTCCATTTGCACTCAGCTAAAAGATCTGGTGACATCAGGTCTGCACTTTTACAGGGCAGAAATTGTCTGGAGACGAGTAGCATTTGCTCCCATTTAATAGTCTGGCTTTTGCATTCAGGTCACCCTAGGCCCTTTTTGTCAAAGAGACAAAAAATTAATAAAGACATAGAAGATCTGAATTAAAATTGACAGGCATGACTTAAGGGACATATATATTAATAGAATTCTTCCGATGGTTAGATTACACTCATTCTTCTCAAGCACATGTGGAAACAGTAACCTGTATTTTAAGATTTCTTACCATTTTTTAATTGATTTCTAAGTTAACTGTATTGTGGTCAGAAAACATGATTGAAATGTATATACTTTATTAGGGCACAGAATGTTTGTCATTATATTTAAAACAATCCATGTCATTCTTTAGAAATCGGGTAGTCTCTGATCACAATAGAATTTTAAAAGTAGGTATAGATAATGCAAAGGCAAATTTAATAATTTTCTATGTCCGAACATTTAAAGGCACACTTCAAAATAAATCATGAATGAAAGAAAACATAGTGGTGCAAATTTTAAAATAATTAGAATTGAATGATACTGAAACTATTGAATGTCAAAAATTCAGTTACGGGCCGGGTGGGGTGGCTCACGCCTGTAATTCTAGCACCCTGGGAGGCTGAGGCAGGCGGATAGTTTGAGCTCAGGAGTTCGAGACCAGCCTGAGCAAGAGCAAGACCCCGTCTCTACTAAAAAATAAAAAGAAATTAACCGGACAACTAAAAACTATATAGAAAAAATTAGCCGGGCATAGTGGTGCATGCCTATAGTCCCAGCTACTTGGGGACTGAGGCAGAAGGAGGCTGAGGCAGGAGGATTGCTTGAGCCCAGGAGTTTGAGGTTGCTGTGAGCAAGGCTGACGCCACTGCACTCTACCCCAAGGATGACAGAGCAAGGCTCTGTCTCAAAAAAACAAAAAAAAAAAAAAAAAAGAAAAGAAAGATAGTTAACTCTTCTTCTTCTTTTTTTTTTTCCCCCTCATACAGGGTCTCACTATTAGCCCAGGCTGGAGTGCCATGGCTATTCACAGGGTGATCATAGCACATTGCAGCCTTGAACTCCTGGGCTCAAACACTCCTCCCACATCAGTCACTGCACCCAGTCTCTTGTTCATTTTTTAAACGGTTATAGGAAGATTTGTGCTTTTTAATTCTTTTTGAATTAATTTTAGAGTACACTTTCCTAGGATCTTCACTATTTCATCTAAGAATTCAATTTTTTGTCATCAAGATTTTTATAGTATTCCATTAGTCTACTATCTTTTAAATCTTTGCTGTAGCTATAATTTTGATCTATTTGTATTACTAATATTGTTGTGTGCATGTGATTCTTTTTGCTAATCAGTCTTACCAGAAGTTTGTTTGTTTATCCTTTCAAAGAACCAACGTTTAGCTTTGTTGATCTGCTCTATCATATTTTTTCTATTAACTTCTGTTCTTATCTTTATTGTCTCCTTCCTTCTATTCTTTTGGGGAGGTATTCTGTTCTCCTTTTTAGTCAGTATATTTTCAGCTCTCTCTATCCTAATATAATACTTACAGCTTTGCATTGCGCTCAAAGTATCACTTTGGCTTCATAACTGAATTTTTTTTTTTTTTTTTTTTGAGACAGAGTCTCACTCTGTTGCCCGGGCTAGAGTGAGTGCCGTGGCGTCAGCCTAGCTCACAGCAACCTCAAACTCCTGGGCTCAAGTGATCCTTCTGCCTCAGCCTCCTGAGTAGCTGGGACTACAGGCATGTACCACAACGCCTGGCTAATTTTTTCTATTTTTAGTAGAGATGGGGTCTCACTGTTGGTCAGGCTGGTCTGGAACTCCTAAGCTCAAGCGATCCTCCTGCCTCGGCCTCCCACAGTGCTAGGATTATAGGTGTGAGCCATCTCACCTGGCCAGAAGTCAACTATCTTTCCATAGGAGAAAATAATTGCAGGTCGTGTATGTATAATTATGTATTTTTAAAACAGGGAGTGCTCCCAAACTTAAGGTTCATTGTAATCTTACAGAAACTCTTCCAGAGATTAGTAAAAACATGCCTAATTCATTTTATGGGGCTAATATAACTTTGGTATCAAAACCAGTCAGGGACAGAATGACTTAGAAAGTAATATTACAAGTTAATCTCATTCATTAATATAAACACAACAGTTCTACATAAAATATTACCATACTGAATCAGGCAATGTATAAAAAAGATAACACAGGAGAACCAAGTTGGTTTTAATCCCAGAATGCAAAGGTGATTAAATATTGGGAAAAATCTATAAAAATTCACTAACAGATTGAAGTAAATAAACCATCCCAGTACGTGTCAAAATAAGAATTTGAAAAATTTAATACCCATTTATAATCAATCAATTAAACAAACAAACAAAATTTACCAAAATAGAAATCGAAAAGAGTTTTTTTGGCAAGGTAAAAGTATCTAACAAAATCATTGATTTTAATGGTGATAAGTTAGAACATTTTCCTTAGAAATTAGAGATAAGATGAGTCTGTTCTATCATTACTATTGCCCTAGAGATGCTAGCCAGTTCAGTAAGGCAAGAAAAAGATGTAAAAGATACAGTGATTAAAAAGGAAGAAATAAAACTATCATCATTCACAGATGATATGATTGTTTACATAGAACTCCAAAAAAATCTACAAGTTGTTAAGATTAATGAATACTATAAAGTTAATATTTTAAAAATTGCATTTCTATACACTAGCAACAAGCGGTTAAAAAATGTAATTTCAAAAATGATATCATTTATAATAGCAAAAAAAACCCCACAATAAAATACACTTGGGGATAATTATTTCTTAAACATGGGAGACCTTTTCGGAGAAAATCATGAGACTGACATGCTATCTGCTGCGCTACCAAGGCACCTTGTAAAGAAAATTACATAGTATTACAGAAAAACTATTAAAGTCACAAAGAAATGGAGAAATATTTTCAGTTCATGGCTAGGAAGACTTGATGTGTTGAAGATCTCAAATATTCCCCAATGGAGCCATAGGCTTACAACAATTTCAATCAAAATCCCAACTGGATTTTTCAAGGAACTGAACGAGCTGAATTTCTATGGAAGAACAGAGGCCCCAAAATAGCCACCACGTCCCTGAAGAAGCCTGAAGTTGAGCGATTTGCGCATCCGATGTTGGAGTCTATTACGGAGCTATTTGGATTATCGTGCTGTGTTGTTGGCACAGAGAAACTGACCAGTGACGCAGAATGAAAAGCTAAGAAACAAACCCAAACACACTTGGTAACCTGACATGTGACTGCAGTGGCTTCGCAGGCCACCGGAAAGAGCGGGGACTGTTCTGTCCAGGATGCTGGAGGGAAAAAATGAAAGTAGGTCTTCTCTCCCGTGACACCTCAAAACTAGATACAGACCAATTAAATATGCAAATGACAAGGGCGCAGCTTTGAAAGTTTTAGAAGAATAGGAGGATATTCTTATGACCTCCAAGTAAGAAAGTATTTTCTAAACAAGGACAATCATAGAAGATGAGATTGGTAAATTACAACCACAGAAAGATGTGTTGTTCATCAAATTCACTTTCAACAAGCCACAAACTGGGAGAAGGCCCTGGCCACACCGTAACCAAGGATCACGGTCCAGGATACATAAGCAATCCCTACAATCGAATTAGAGAAAAGCAAACAACCTTGGAGAAACAATTCTGGAAAGGGATCCTCCCACACACCAGGATATAAGCAGAGTCATACTTCTTTTGATTTTTGGTGGTCTCTGAGTGTGGCGCTAAGAGAAAGATTCAAAAAATATATATTTTACCCAAGAGTACCCTGGCTCACAGAAATGGGTGGCTAACTGCTTTGAGGAAGGCTTTGAAGGGGTGGGGATGGGGGTAGCGACTGAGGCCGCAGGTGAGTCAGGTGAGTCACCGGGAAGTATGGCTGAGTGGGTGACCTGAGATAGGCAAAACTGTTTTGTAAATAGGAAAATAAAAATTCTAATTTTATTATTGCCTGCTAGAATACGGTAATCATGAAGGTAATGGGATTAACATATGGGCAAAGGATTTTACAAAGGGCTTATCGATGGTTAGGGTGGGGTCCCTTATCAGCAGCATGAATTAACCTGCTTCTATAGCTCCCTCCCACCGTGAGCTAGAAGCTTCCAAAAGAAGTGGCTGATGAACTGAGAGGCAAATGAGCCCATGGTGGGAGCTTTTATTAATCCAAACGCCCAGCTGCCCTGGCTTGCCAACTGAGACGCAGACACAGGGGCAGGTTGGGAACCCCGAGCTTCGGGTTCCTTTCCCACAAAAATGGGGTGACGACACCTATCTCCAGCATGTGATGAGATCACCAGTGTCGCCTGGGTAGCCCACAGCCTGGCACGTGGAAAGAGCTCCGTCAAGTTCTGTTGCCTCCTCCTTTCTTGGGGCACATCTGCTGAGGTTTCAGTTCCTTCTTCCCTCTTCATCTCCTTTGCTTGTCCCCAGCTCCCTAGACTTCTCTCTTCCACCTTCTGCGAGCATGTAGCCAGCTCAGCACTTTCCAGGTGTATGTTAATTTTCAAACCCCGACTGGGGATGTAGGTGAGCCCATCACGCAGCACACAGACGTCACAGCTATTGTACGTGGGACGGGCCCCTTTGGAATTGTAGGCTGTGGTCATGAGGAAGATTAACACCAATAAAATAAACAATCATGCTAATGCAACTTGCTGCAGTTTAGCCATCACTTAATCTGTGCCGCGGGCTGTGCTGCATACACTGCCTACTCTATCCCATTTTATCCTCATTCTGTCCCCCAGACCCGGGCAATGTTGTTATGTCCATTTTGCAAATGTGAAAACTGATGCTAGAGAGCGGTTGTGTGTCTTGCTGAGGTCACAGGCCTTGTAGGAGTAGGAATGTACCTTTTCTGTAGATCTGTCAGTTAGTTTAGCGCAGGTACGCAGTCCCTGGGCTGATGTTCCTGGCTCAAGCTATCATACCACCGACCAGCTTTCAAACCCTAGTCCTCTGACTGCTCTGAGACTCAGCTGTCTTCCTATGTGAAATGGGGCTAGCATCAGCTTTGGAGGATTTTTGCAAGGATTCTATTATCAGATAAAAATACCTAAAGAGCTTAACACAGTGTCTGGCACACAATTTGTGGGGATTAAATAAGTTAATTCATGTAAAGCACTTAGAGTTGGGCCTGGCACAGAGTAAACTGCTTGCTGTCATTATTGCTTTTGACAGTGATGTTCCTGGGAACGTCAGATTACAGATGAGCCCCTCCTCATCCATGCAAGGACCTCAGTGTGCTTGGGGTACGTCCGTGGGAGCAGATCAGTCACCATCTGAGTCTGGAGTCAGAGCTTCAGCAACACACACACTCCTTCCAGCCTGGATGTCTTTGGGGAAAAAAAAAATAGATTTTACATAGAAATCTGAATATCCAGCTTCTCTTGAAAAGCTAGATCTGGCAGCCCTGGATGCACTTTCCTGTAGGTGACAATCAGTCATCCCTTTGTAGGCAGCATGTGTGGGTCTTCCCTGCCAGCCTCAGTGAGGGGATGTCCCCTGCCTGGTCCCTGTAGGCATTGCAGTTTGTAACTCCTGTTGGAAGTACCCTGGGACACAGAAGGGGGTATGACTTGCATGTCTGAGAAGGGTAAGGAGAACTTCTAAGAGAAGGTGACATTTCAACAGGTCTTTTTGTTTATTTATGTTTAAATAATTATTTTTTTTTTGACAATTTTTTTTTTTTGTTGTTTGTTTGTTTTTTTGAGACAGAGTCTCACTCTGTTGCCCGGGCTAGAGTGCCGTGGCGTCAGCCTAGCTCACAGCAACCTCAAACTCCTGGGCTCAAGCAATCCTCCTGCCTCAGCCTCCTGAGTAGCTGGGACTACAGGCATGCACCACCATGCCCAACTAATTTTTTTCTATGTATATTTTTAGCTGTCCATATAATTTCTTTCTATTTTTAGTAGAGACAGGGTCTCGCTCTTGCTCAGGCTGGTCTCGAACTCCTGAGCTCAAACGGTCCGCCCGCCTTGGCCTCTCAATTATTTTATTTTTTTGAGACAGAGTCATGCTTTATTATCTGGGCCAGAGTGCCATAGTGTCAGCCTAGCTCACGGCAACCTCAAACTCCTGGGCTCAAGTGATGCTTCTGCTTCAGCCTCCCAGGTAGCTGGGACTACAGGCATGCAACACCATGCCCAGATAATTTTTTCTACTTTTAGTAGAGACGGGGTCTTGCTCTTGCTCAGGCTGGTCTCGAACTCCTGACCTCAAGTGATCCTCCTGCCTTGGCCTCCCAGAGTGCTAGGATTACAGGCGTGAGCCACTGTACCTGGCCATTTTTTTAAAAAATATGAGACATATGCACTGAAGACCATAAAATGTATATTCATAGTTTAAAGAACAATAAGAAAATGCACACGCATTTACCTACTACCTCTGTTGAGAAATGGAACGTTACCAGTAATTCAGAGCCTTGATACTCAGTGTGGTCCCTGAACCTGGGGGCTTGTTGGAAATGCAGCATCTCCAGCCTCTCCCTAGACACAGGGGACCAGGTAACTCGGGTGCATGTTAGAACTGAAGAGCTGCTTCTGTGGTGCTATGTGCAGTTCTCAGCTGTGCCCACATCCCTGTCCACACCAGAGTATTCTCTACCCAGCTTGCAACTAGCTTTTCCACCTGTGTGGGTATCTCCCCAAAATATTGTTCAGTTTTGAAAAACAGCACCAACCTGGCTGTATAAAGAAGGGTGATGTGTTTGCCACAAGCTGAGTGCTGACTGCAGTCTCTGGGGCAAGTTGAGCAGGGGAAGGGCAGGCACGACCCACCCCTTCCCCCCAGGGGGAACTGGGGGACCTGCCACGTGAGAGCAGACAGATGGTCGGCAAGGGGCTGCCCTGTCTTTTCTGCGCGCAAGCTCGGGAGTTAGTCACAGAAGAGAACTTCTTGGGGCCGGACAGCTGGAGCAGACCCTGGACCTGGCCCGGCCAGGGAGAGCAGGAACTTTGTCCCCCCATGGTCACGAGCAAGGCTGGGCCAGGCCAGGCTTGCCATTGTAGCACTTGGACAGTGGGGTCTCAGTGACTCAGTGATGGCAGCCTGGACAACCTGCTCCAGACACCGCAGGACGGAGGTCATGCCTCAGGCCAGTGGGGCAGCCCGTCCAGATTGGAGCAGTGAGATTCAAACTCCAGGCTGTTTCCTCCTCTCCTGCTCTTCCCATCCTTGTAAAACAGTCTTCTTTAAAAATCCCTTTACAGGCCAGGTGCGGTGGCTCACACCTGTAATCCTAGCACTTTGGGAGGCTGAGATGGGAGCATCACTTGAGCCCAGGAGATCGAGACCAGCCTGAACAACATAGTGAAAGCCCATCTCTACAAAAAATAAAAGAAAAAAAATCAGCCAGGTGTGGTGGCGCATGCCTGTAGTCCCAGAGCTATCGAGGAGGCTAAGGCAGGAGGATCATTTGAGCTCAGGCGTTGGAAGTTGCAATGAGCTATGATCACAGTACTGCACTCTAGCTCAGGCAACAGAGCGAGAATGTTATCTCAAAAAAAACAGAAACAGGCTGGGCCGTGCAAGGTGGCTCACGCCTGTAATCCTAGCACTCTGGGAGGCAGAGGTGGGAGGATCGCTCAAGATCAGGAGACCACCCTGAGCAAGAGCGAGACCTTGTCTCTATAAAAAATAACAAAATGTTTGTACCCCCATAATATTCTGAAATTTAAAAAAAGAAAACAAATTAATAAAAACAAATAGCTGGGCGTTGTGGTGCATGCCTGTAGTCCCAGCTACTCCAGAGCCTGAGGCAGGAGGATGACATGAGCCCAGGAGTTTGAGCTTGCAGTGAGCTGTGATGACACCACTGCATTCTAGCCCGAGAGGCAGAATAAGACCCTGTCTCAAAAAAAAAAAAAAAAAAAAAAAATCCATTTACTATAACAGAGTTTCAAGGGAGTAAAATTAGAAGGGTGTGTTCTGACTGCCCTCTTAACCTGGCACTCCTTGACCAGGTCTTTGAACAACAAAGAATTTTCAGGAGGACACTGAGGAAACAGCATTTCTAAAGGGCCACAGGTGTGTGAGGGGCGAGTGATGGTGTATTTCCTTCCCAGGGCTGCCGTAACAGGACCACACATTGGGTGGCTTAAGACAACAGAGGTTTGTTCTCAGAGTTCTAGAGGCTGGAAATCTGAACCAAGGTGCTGGGAGGGCCCTGCTCTCTCTGAGACGCTTTCGTGCCTCTTCCTGACTTCTGGTGGTGGATGGCAGCCCTTGGCTTGTGTCTGCGTCACTCCAGTCTCCACCTCTGTCATCACGTGGCCTTTCCCCGGTGTGGCCCTGTGTCTCCTCTTTTTATAAATGCAAGACCAGTCGTTGGATGCAGGGCCCACCCAATGCAGTAGAACCTCTTCTTTAATCACATCTGCAAAGCCCCTATTTCCAAATAAGGTCACATTCTGAGGTTCCAAGTAGATATGAATAGGGGGGAACACTAGTCATCCCAGTGTAGATGGTGTATGATGGCTGGACCTCAAGGAGGTGACAAGCAGAGATGGCAGGAGACTTCGGGAAAGCAGGTGACGAGCTGACACCTCCAGACCTCTCTCACTGTTTGGCCTTTATTCTCAGCCCGGGGAGGGTTTCTAGCATCGCAGTGATGCTGCAGGTGTGTTTTGGAGCAGGCAGAATACCGCCCCAGCACCCTTTTGTGTCTCCACAGGTCTCTTTGCCTGTGATGAACGTCCCATCCTTCCAGGCTCCTGCCAGCACTGCTGGCTTGTCGTGACCTGTGTAGCCCCCTCTCTCCTTGTTGTACAGGAAGAGCTCGGGGCCAGTGCCCTCTCATTCACGGCTGTGTCCCCTGCACCCAGCAAGGCATGGGCAGAGTGGACAGGACGAGGGAATGGGAAGCCTGAGATCCAACTCAGAGCCAACGCATCGGTCTGTGTCGTTGTCTTCCAAAGAGGTATTTTCCTGCCTTCCTTCCTGTGAGTGCACTTTTTCCCCCCACATGATGGATTCTTCACAATCGAAGTTACAAAATCAAACTTCCTTCTAAACATGCTCAGGCCCCTTAGCAGCCAAAAGAAGGGATGCCCATCTTCGGAGCCCACACACCCGTGTCTCTGGCACCCCTGTGAAATCCCCACCTGCCAGCCTTCCTGCCAGCGTCCCCTGCGTCCCCGCTGCCCGCTGCTGCGGAGTCCCTGTGAGTGTAGCCCTCCTCTTCGATGACAGGCCCCCACGCTTCCGAGACAAGGCACAGTCGTAAAATCAACTGTCCGCAGCCATTTAGGTCTAGGCATGGTTAATGCCAAAACTGGCTTCCAAATTGACAGTTAATGAGGGAAAATGACGAGGGGGCGTGTTAACAGACACAGGCTCGAGGTAATAAACAGGCCATTAAAGCCAGGTAGTAAACAGCTTGCCAAGGACCATTTATGAATTTATTTTTTTGAAGGAGAAAAAAATTAACCAACGAGGCTTGTCTCCTTGGGCGACTGGGTCCGACAGGCAGTAGGAAGAAGTGGGGGGGCTCCTGGGAAGGAGAGACTCTCCCAGGAGGCCCCTCTGGCTGGGGCATGCAGGTCGGGCCAGGCACACGGGCAGGGTGTGCGGTGGGCTCCCAGGGACAGGATTCTGGTCTCAACTCTTCCTCATGCCCTTGGAGGCCGATAGGGTGTTGGGAATTCCGGCACTGACCTTGGCTCTGCCTGTGGCTGACGCTGGGACTTAGCAGTAACCTGACTTCTAGGCTCTCCCTCCTGCAAAGACTGGGATGGACACTGTGATCTCTGTAGGGCCTTGCACTGAGTTAACCAGTGTTCCCTGGCCCCTAAAATTCCTGTCCTTCCTAGAACCCCAGAATGGAAATGGAGTCGTGGCGGATGTAATGAATTAAAATGAGGTCATACTGGAGTAGGTCGAGTCCTGATTCCAATGTGAGAGGTGTCCTTACGTGACGAAGAGACACAGACAAGCAGAGGAGCAGCTGTGCTGACAGTGCCAGAGACTGCAGTGCTGCACCTACAATCCAAGGATCACCAAAACTAGCTGGCGACACCAGGAGCTAAGGGGAGACAAGGAAGTATCCTCCCCCAAGGCCTTCAGAGAGAGCAGGGCCCTGCTGACACCTTGGGGTTAGCGGGAGAGTGACTGGGGCCGGGGGAGAAAATCCAGCACGGAGTGACCCGAAGCAGAGATGCAGCAGAAATGCCAGCCTCATCATATGCCGCCTGGGTGGTTTCGAGTTGTAAAATTCAGATGCCCTGCGCCCCCCACATAATCTGATTTAGTAGGTTTGTAGGGTGTCTCCAGAATCTGCTGTTTATTTTATTTTATTTCATTTTTAATTTTAAAAAGTTTTTTCTTATAAATTTCTTGTACAATAGAATAAGCTTTTTATTTTATTTATTTATTTTTATTTTTTTGAGACAGAGTCTCACTCTGTTGCCTGGGCTAGAGTGCCGTGGCGTCAGCCTAGCTCACAGCAACCTCAAACTCCTGGGCTTAGGCAATCCTTCTGCCTCAGCCTCCCGAGTAGCTGGGACTACAGGCATGTGCCACCACACCCAGCTAATTTTTTCTATATATTTTAAGTTGTCCAGCTAATTTCTTTCTATTTTTTTTAGTAGAGACAGGGTCTCGCTCTTGCTCAGGCTGGTCTTGAACTCCTGAGCTCAAAGGATCCTCCACTCCTTAACCTCCCAGAGTGCTAGGATTACAGGCGTGAGCCACCGCGCCTGGCCACAGAATAAGGTTTTTAAAAGGCAACGCTCTGGGTAAATTTTACAAGGAGAGTGAGCGTGGTTTCGGCATGCTCTGGGCAGCAGATTTTCCCGGGTCACTGGGAGATCTGAGCTCTGGTTTTATACCAGTTTCACTGCGTGACCTTGAGCCAGTCACTTCCACTTTGGGGCCTCAGTTTCCCCATCAGTAAACAGATGGGTCTGGAGTCTTCCAGCCTGAACGGACTGTGCTAACGCAGCCAGCCTGGCTAACTCCTAGCTAGGGCCCAGGCAGTTGAGGGGAAGAAGGAGGAGGCTGTGGTCGGCTGTTCAGTCCCCACCTCCTGCCCTTCCTCAGCCCTGAAGGTGACAAAAGCCCAGAGGGATCAAGTCACCTGCCCAGAAGTGCACGGCTGCCCTCTAGGCTCAGCTATGACTTGTGTGCTCTGCTGACCTGAATGGGAACAGTCGATATTGGGAACCCAAGGGAGTTCAGGAGTGGTGGATGGGCTTATATGGGTTCATGGTGCATCCACACCCCACTAACTCTGGCCTCCATGGCCAGAGGGGGCAGGCAGGGTGATGGTGGGGGTACCCCTGAATCCCTGGGCTGCTCGCTGGGCTTCCCTGTGCCCCTCACTTTGGTTGGGGGAGATGCAGAGATGACCCCCAGGAGGAAGGGATGCAGAGAAGCTGTCCCCAAAGAAGACCGTGTTCCCAAGAGGTATCCCATTGCTGACACGCTGTCCTTAAAAAAAAAAGAGACCTCCCATGCCCCACCTTCCTGAACCAGCCGCATGAGGACAGCAGAGACAAACGCTCGCCCTGGGCCCGGTACACGAGTGCAGGGTTGGCTGCTCTTTGCCCCGGAGGCTGTCCCTGGGTCTCCTCTTTTACCCCAAGAGCCCAGCACAAGCCTGGAACCCAGCAGGGTGTCAGGCTGTGTTTGACAAGTAGACAAACACGAGGTCCACTTGTATCAAATACTTCCCTGGGTGTTGCCTAATGCAGAGCACGGCGCCATCTTGCAGCTGGTTCTCGGCCATCCTCTAGTGGTGGGAAAGGGTGCAGCCGAGTTAGAAGAACCTTCCCCAGAACCAGGCCTAGGGGAAGAGACCCACCGTCCTCAAGTTTATTATTCCTCCTGCTGTCACTGTTCCTGTGGATAATAGTTTTCACCAGTGAAGACTCAAGATGCTGGGAACTTGCCCACGGTCACTCAGCCAATGACAGCCTCGTCCTTCCTGGCATCTCTGCCAGCATTAGACACTGCTAACCCCACCCCCAAAGGCCAGCTCTTTTGCCCCTTGGTTCTTCTGTCATCTTCTTCTGAGAAGACAGCATCTTCTCACGGTCTTCAGACTTCTCATACTATTTCTTCTCAATCTTTGTATTGTCCTGTCTCTGGGTTATCTTAGCTCCAAGGGGTCTAAGCATCTCCCCTGGGCACCTCCCTGTCTTGATGAATCGAGCCACCACTGCCTGAAGCCTGAGTAGCTCATCGTTGGCTGGGCCCTAGACACAAAGACCTTGGAGGGATCCATCGTCCTTGCAAACTCGGTATTTGAAGGCTCCCTGAGTAACTTCCCACTAGAACCCATCCCCTTCCTCACCTTCCAGACTATTAGTTCAAATGTTCCTCCCATGACTCAGACTGATGGGAGTAGGGGCATCATAGGCAGGGGGCAGGGGAGCCAGGACTTGGACCCTGGTTGGTCTTAGTCCAAAACTCAAACTCTTTTTTGCTGTTGTTGTTGCTGTTTTTGGTAGAGACGGGATCTCGCTCTTGCTCAGGCTGGTCTTGAACTCCTTGACCTCAAGTTATCGTCCCACCTTGGCCTCCGAGAATGTGAGAATTACAGGCATGAGCCACTGTACCTGGCCCAGAGCTCAAGCTCTTAACCACTCCATGAGAGGGACAGATCAATGATTAGGAGCATATTGGTCATTTTATTTTTTTAAATATATATATATATATATATAAATATATACTTTTTTTTTTTTAAAGAATTTCCATCACTCAGCCACAGGCTTCCCCTGCAATCATTGGTGTCCCTGTTGATGTTCTCAGAGGCCACTACAAAAGAGAAGCATCGTGTTTAAAGCCCAACACTGAGTCACACAGCACTTGTACCCTGGCATTAAGCTGAGTCATGCCAGTTTTATGTTTCCAAAGCACTGAGAAGCTCCTTGGTTGGCATTTCCCACCCCAGTGACACTGTCAGTGCCTCCAGCCTCTGAGCTGGGATGCTCGCTGCCTTGCCTTTACATATTCCCCAAATATTTGTTTAGCATCTAGACCCTGCTCTAGGCTGTGGGGATGCAGCAGGGAACAAGGGAGATGAGGTCCTTGTCCTCGTGAGGCTGGCACACAAACAGGAGAGAACATGATTACACGGAAAGGTCGTTTCTGAGCGTGACAACGTGAAAAGAATAGGACGTATACAGTGTAACTGTACAGGTGGAGGCAATGCGAGCTAGAAGGCTGGGGAAGGCTTCCTCAGGGAGGGGACATTTGGCAACCCACGTGGAGAGAGGGACGAGTAGCAAAATGCAAAGGCCCTGGCGGGGCCCCGCGTGGCTGGAGCAGAGTGCGGGGGTGGGGTTAGGGGCTGAGCTCAGAGGAGCTGGCAGGAGCCCAGCTACCCTGGGCCTTGAGAGCCACGTGAAGTAGTCTGAACGTTGTTCGAGGTCAAGGGGCCATTCGTCTACTGAGGTTCCACAGGTGCGTGGCTCTGAGCACTCATTCGCTACTCAGGCCACTTCTCAGGGTTTTGTTTGCTGCCAACAGGCTTGAGGAATGAGGTTCCGCCTCCCTGCACGACAAACAGCAGGCTTATTTCCTGCTTGCTATAAAATGGGGGTTCCCAAGCTCAGAGTTCTTCCCCCGTAATGCAAACCCACTGCGTGTGCTAACGAAACTGAGCAGAACATGCTGACACTCTGCCACTGCTTTCACCGTAACAGTCTTTTGTCTCTGACCCGCAGTCTTGTGTCTTCTGTCGGCATCCATGAAACCGGTAGGCTCCTTTGTTAGCTTGTGAGTAAACTCTCAGCCCCTTTACTGCTCTTGACAGGGTGACTTTGGGAAGGTGTGTGGGGTGGAGTGTGTGCGGGGCACAAATAGAAAGGAAGGGGGGAAACCAGTCAGGAGGCTCTCGGAGCTGTCGGGTTAAGGATGGTGGTGGATCAGCCCAGGATGCAGACTGCGGAAATGCAATGCAGTGGGCTGATTTGGGATCGTTATGGAGGCAGAGCTGTTAGATCTTACCAGAGCATGTAGGGGACGAGGGAAAGAGAGGCTCAAGGATGTCCCCTAGGTTTGTGGCCTCAGCAGCTGTCTGATGGCAGTGCCACTTGGACAGGGAGACTGGTGGAGGGGCAGTTTGATGAGCTGTCCTAGGGCCGTGGGCTGTTCAGACCTCCATGTGAGACATTCAGGGAGGGTTTGAGGGTCCAGAGCTTTGGGAAAAGGCCTGGGCTGGAGGTGTGGACTTGGTGACACAGAAAGCCACATGATGGGATGTTGACCTGTCCTAGCCAGGAGCTGAGCCCTGTGTGTTTGCTCTGTAGATCCTCCCAAGCTTCAGCAGCTGGGCCTGAAGTTTCCTCTCCGGCTCCTAGTCCCTCCCAAACTCCCAGCAGCCCCAGGCTTTGAAGTGTAGGCTTTCTGGACCTGCCCTGGAGAATGTCATTTAGTGAACAAGAGGAAGGCTCTGGGGCCCAGTGGCCAGTCTTCAGAGTCTTGGAATCTGACTCTACTGCCATCTGTCAGTGTGCCGTTGAGCATGTTATTTTGTTATGGCAGCCTGAGCAGACTAACAAATTATCTGTTCCTTTATTTCATCCATGGTTTTTTTATTTTTTTTTAAGAGATGGAGTCTTGCTCTGTTGCCCAGGCTGGAGTGTAGCGGCCCAATCACTGCAGCCTCAAAATCCTGGGCTCAGGTGATCCTCCTGCCTCAGCCTCCCGAGTAGCTGGGACTACAGGTCACACCACAGTGCCTGGCTAATTTTTAAAATTTTTAGTAGAGACAGGATCTTGCTGTATTGCCCAGGCTGGTCTTGAATTCCTGGCCTTAAATGATCATCTCACCTCAGCCTCCCAAAGTGCTGGGATTACAGGTGTGAGCCACTGCACCCAGGATTTCATTCATGAATTATTATTGTGCACTTACTCTGAGTCAGGCACTGCTCTGGGCTTTGCAGACACAGCAATGAACAAAACAAAGTGTTTGTGCTCACAGAGCCTGCATCCCCAAGCAAGGGACAGACAATGAACAAATAATCAAACAAAGAACAGGAAAGCAGGGTGTGGTGGGGCCCATGCTGGGCCACCAGATGCCTGTCTTCAGAATGGCAATCCTAATTCCCCATCCACTGGGAGCATTGGTCGCCAATGGCTGTTGGCCGAGTCTCTCTGCCAGTTGCCCTTGGCTGAGGGAAGGAACCTCATACAAGGTCACCCTCACTTCCCAGGGGCATCTGCATCCAAGGACTGGTTCATGTGGGGTTATAAGGGCCTTGCCTCAATTTGGGACAATTTGGAAGGGTCATTCCAAGTCCAGAGCTCCCTGTGGGAAGGTATGAGATGAGACCTTCGTTGTGTAGGAAAGTAAGAAAGTGTTGGATGGGTAGATGGATGGATGGATGAGTGGATGAATGGTTGGATGAATGGATGGACAGACAGAACAGAAGGGTGCGTGGGTGGGTGGATGACTTGGACTTACTGTATTTAACCTCTTCACCTGAGCTCCACTCTGTTTGGACCTCCCTGTTGCCACAGCCAAACCTGCCCTCTGCCCTTTAGCACATGGCGCTGGGCTTTTCCCAGGCACTTTCTGCCACCAGCTGGCCTTTTCCCCATCAGCTGTTTGAGGAACAGCAGGACAGTGTGGGGCACACACTGGCTCGGTACTCCCAGAGACTTAGGTCCCAGATTGACTCAGCTGTTCTGCCTTAGAGAATCTGCTGTACAGGTTAAATTTTGTTTAACAAGTTTCCATAATGCAGGACATATAGTCTGTGCCCATTGAGGGTCATAGCCCTCCTGTCCTTCTGTCCAACCTGGTTTTGCTTTTTTGTCGTTTCATGTCTTGTGCCTCATCTAGACTGAGAGCAGCAGCCGCTAAAAATAAAAACTATTCTTCTTTTTTGAGACAGGGTCGAAAAAGCTCTCAAAAAAGAACTCACTGCAGGCTCAAACTCCTGGCCTTAAGCAATCCTCCTGCCTCCACCTCCCAGAGTGCTGGGATTTCAGGCATGAGTCACCTCTCCCAGCCTAAAAATAAAAATTATTGTAAAACTCTTATTTCTTTGCATTCTGTCTCTTTATGAAGACAACATGGGTAAACTTACGTGGAAATTAGTTTCATTAAGGATAATCAAAGGTGAAATCAGGAATTAGGAAAATGTGGGACTCATAGGCACAAACCATAAGGCATCTACAGTGGCTGGTGCTGAGCTACCCGGCAGACCAGGTGAAAGGGGAATGTGATCAGTTGTGTGGCTCTTAGTTATCCGTGAAGGGAGACTCCAGCAGCCATGTCAGGGGACCAGAAATGGAGTATTCTTCATGCAACAGAAGAAATTAAATCCCATACCCTTCTAAAATTCGTGAATTGAAAGAATTTTGGAATGCTGAGCCTGCCTGTTCCTGGAAAGAATTTCTACATAAAACCTAGACTGATGCAGGGGGGAGGAGGATTGGAAAGAAAGGACGTAGGTGCTGTGAAAAAATTATTATTATTACACATAGCAGCGGACTTAAACCAACATCTCTGATCTGTTGTGCCTCTTGTGGAGAAATGAAACTCATATGCACACTGGTTGGAAAAACGCTTCCACCTAATTGCTTGTGGACGAAGCACTTTATTTATAGACATTGGAGGAAGCCTGGCTCCTGGCTCTGCAATACGGCAGGGAATGGCGCCAGGTAGCTGCCGGCTCCAGGACTCTCTGCGCTCCACGGGGCGGGAATGTGGAACCACTTTCCCTGTAAACACAGTGGGTTCTTCTCTTTTTCTTCCTTAGACACTTTTTTATTTTTTACATTTTAGAGCTCTTTGGAGAAGAACCCGCTTAACCACGAATGTCAGGGGTTAGTCGCCCCTATGCGAGTAGGTGGTAGGATTTGAGGACGAGGGACTCTGCCAGACCTCACTGCTCTTCCTCATGCTTTAATTAACCCCCAGGGACAGACGACGGATGGATTCCACCCAGCTCTCAGATTCTGGAACCACTGCGGAAGCCAACGTGACATTCCCATGAGTTCTCTGGGTTAGAGGGGAGGAGGAATTTGGGACATAGTAGAAGCTCTACTGCCAAATCCATGGGCCCTAGGCAGAAGGATGGTCCCCTAAGAGGGTGACCCTTGCTCTGCTGCCCTTGAGGGAGGGTCAAGGGAAGCCCGAGAGAATTGTTGAGCGTGGGCCATGTACCCTGTGTCCCAGCACGGAAATGGCTCTGGGCCGCAGCTAGAGTTTCCTCAAATGGTGCTTTGGGTCAAGGAGGGGGGCGGGGCAGAGGGGGCCTGTGCATGAGAACGTATGGGCAGGGTTTGACAGTTTGCAAAATTCTCCCAGCTACTCGCCTTTGCATGCATTTCTTGTTGACAAACATGGATTGTGCACCTGCTGTGTGCCAGGCACGGTGCACAACATACTGGTTTTGGAGAGGACAGAGACGAACAGCACCTGCCAGTCCTCGCTCCACAGGAGAGTCTCATGCTGATGAGTCTGTAGCCTCCACGCCATCATCCCCCATCTCCAGGCCCGCAGTCCCCGCAGCCTCACCTGGTGCCTGCAGTGGCCTCCTGACTGGTCCCCTGGTGGCAGCCAGCTGTGCCCCTCCAGTCTGTTCTCCACGAGGAAGCCAGAGGGATCCTTTCCAAAGTAAACCAGATCATGGCACTTAAAAGTAAGTCAGAGACTGCACCAGGTAAGTAAATAGGGAAAATGTCACCTGCATGAAACCTTCCAGGAGCCTGGTGATGGTGAGTTTATGTGTCAACTTGGCTGGGCTCTAGCACCCAGTCATCGAGTCAAACATGACTCTCGGTGTTGCGGAGGAGGTATTTTGTAGATGTGGGTAACACCTACTATCAATTGACATTGAGTAAAGGATGTTCCCTTTGATAATGGGGGTGGCCTCAACCAATCTGCGGGAGGCTTAGGAGCAAAAACTGAGGTTTCTCGGAAGAAGAGGAAATTCTGCCTGGAGCCTGCAGCATTATCTCCTGCCTGAGTTCTAGCCTTCAGGCCTGTCCTGTGAGTTTGGAACTTGCTGGCCTCTACAATCATGTGAAATAAATCCCTTGAAATAAATCTCATCACACACTCTCACACACACACACACACACACACACACACCCTATTGGCTCCCAACTGATACAAACCCCCTCTCTTATTCTGAACAATGCCCAGGTCCTTCGAGTAGCCCACCAGGCCCTCTGCTTTCCTTCCCCCCTGCCCTGCAGCCAAGTGGGGGAGGTCTCCCTTCATCTCAGCACCTGCTCCCTCGCTCAGTAGGCTGCAGCTGCACCACTCATTTTCTCACACAGGGCCTTTGCACATGCTGTTCTCCACCCCCGGCGTCCCTCCCCCTGCATGTCTGCGCTGCTGCTGGCTCCTTCCCTTCTCCCTACAGTCTCCACCAAGCTGGCACTGTTCCTGACCACCTAGGAACTTCCCCCCACCACTCCCTGCTCAGAGGTAGCACATATTTAGTGACACTTTTCCTTTCTCTTCTTTCTCTCCACTTGAGAATGGAAGTGACCCGAGGGCAGAGCCTTTTGTTTATTTGGATGGCTGCTCTCTCCCCAGCACCTAGATCTGTCTGGCATGTAGGAGGTGCTTGTCTCATGTAGCTCAGGCTGTCATAACAAAATACCACAGACTGCATGGCTTAAGCAACAGAAATTAATTTTCTCACAGTTCTGGCAGCCGGAAGTCCAAGATCAAGGTAGCAGAAGTCCAAGATCAAGGTTCCGGCAGGGTTCAGTTTCTGAGCAGGGCTCCCTTCCTGGCTTGCAGATGGCCACCTTCTCACTGTGTCCTCATCTGGCCTTCATTTAGTGGGAGTGTGTGGGCAGAGAGAGAGAGGGGCGAGAACTCTCGAGTGTAAGGCCACTGGTCCTATTGGGTCAAGGCTCCACTGTTAGGACTTCATTTCACCTTAATTACTCCCCAAAAACTCTACCTCTAGACACAGTCACATGTGGGTTAGGGCTTCAACATGAGTCTGGGGGGACACAAGTCAGTCCATAGCAGTGCTGAACAAATACATTCGGAATGAATGAAAGGGCGAAGTATAGGCAGTCATGTGATCACCATTCAGGGGACCCTAACCAGCCTGGAGGGTGCAGGAAGCTTCTAGAAGAGGGGACTTCTGGGCCGAACCTAAAAAGTGCTTCCACACTGATGGGTATTTTGTTATAATTCTTTCTACTTCACGAATCCAAAAGCCAAGGCTCAGTGATGGCCAGCAACCTCCCAGGCTGGAATGGAGAATCGGAAGGCCTGGTGTGGGGTAGCAGTCGGGTTCAGTCAGGAGACAGGAACCGCAGCAGCTAGTTAACAGAGGGAATTTGACAAACAGGGTGGTTAGCTAGCACAAAGTTGTTAACTGGGTAACTGCAAGGAAGGTATCATGCAGGTAGCAACTGCAGGAAGCGGCCACCTCCGGGGCCAGGGGAACAAAGGAAAGAGTTTGAATCATTACAACTGAGAAGCTAAAAGGAGGGCCCAGGGGATCTGACTCAGGCCCCCTGAGGAGGGGCACCAGCCGAGGCGCTGGAGTCCTCAGGGTGGGGGCACAAGGAGGCCGTGTCTGTGAGTGCTGGGAACACTGCAGACAGGATTCAGCCGATTCCCCAGACCAGTGGCGATGCTGGGTGATGCTCATGGGAAGAATCCCGAGCAAGGGAGGGTGCGAGAGTGGGCAGTTACCTCGTCCTGCCTCTTGCGTGGAGACAGGTCCTGGAGATGGTGCTTGGGGACAGACTGAATTTAAAGGTGAGGACGGTAGCATCCAGCAAAGCTCACACAGGCTGACTCTTTGACCCACAATTCACCCCTGGGTATGGACCCAAGAGAAAATGCATACGTGCCCTGGAAGACACAGAGAAGGCTGTTCATGGAAGCTTGATTCAAATCATCCCCAAGTGGAAACAACCCAAGTGTCCTTCAACCAGAGAATGGGTAAATTAATTGTGGCATATACACAGAATTAAATACTACACAGTAATAAAAAACAATTGAGACATGCAATGACGTGGATGAATCTCACAAACGTAGTGATGGCCAAAATACTAATCACTTTTGCCAGTGTTTGACCCTCCTATAAATGGAATTGGACAGTATACTCTTCTGTGTATGCATGCTGTATAATGCCGTTTATAGGAAGTTCAAACCTGGGCAGAAGTAGCTGATGGTGAAAGAAATCAGAACAATGATTGTGTCAGGTGGGATAGAGGATACTGACTGGGTGGGGGCATTGCAGGGGCCTCCACGGGCACTAAAAACATCCTATCCCTTGACCATGATGGAGATGTTAAATGTTAGCATTTGTCAGGTTGTGCGCTTGGGTTTATGCACTCTACTGTGTGTAGGTTTTACCCACATTGAAACTTACTTCAAAAAACCAGTCAAGAGCAGGGACATCAAATCCAAGTGTGAATAGGGGACAAAGACAGTCACCTTCTTGCCGGGCATGGAAAACAGTTGCATGGTGCATAGAGGACCTCAGTAAATTATTGTTAGAGGAGTGAATGAAAGAATGGCCTCAGTAGCCTTACATGAAAAAATACACCAACCTCTTATGGAAGGGAAGGAAATGGAAAATGAAGCCAAACGAAACATTCAGGTTAATAAACCACAAATCTCCATTTATCTATCCAATTTGGAGATGGTAACAGAGTGCTAGGTGGCCATGATTACAATGCCAGCCTCTGTTTTGGTTGACAAATTAATCTGCCCAGGGTTTGGGAAGTGAGGAGCATCTCGGTCTATCATCCCACAGGCCTCATCTGATGCCGGTGGAATAGATGGATGCTGCCTGATTTTCATGTAGATTACCCGAGAGCTGAATGTAAATTGATGTAAATCAGGGAAACGGATCAGCGGCCACGGCCCCTCATTCTCCATCACGGGGCCTCTCCTGTGCACACGCCGGCCGGTGGCTCTCTGGGTGCCGTACCAATCTGAGTCAGGCAGCCTTCTAGGGGTGGGGGCGGGGAGGACCCAGGAAGCCCTGGAGGAAACAGCATTTCCCAGGAAGGATATCTATGACAACCGCCAGCCGCGCTGCTCTCTGCGAGTGCCGCAGACACATCCCGGCTCTAATCGACACATCAAGCCAGCAATGAGAAGATGGTTATGGCTTTTATAAAGGCAATATATGTTCATTGTAGGAAGACTAGAAAATTCAGATAAGCAAAAAGGAAAATAAATAACAGACACAAACAACTCCACGATTTGCATTATGTTCTTTAGACATGTTGTAATGTACATGCAGATATTATGTCCACATATAAAATTTACCTTTTCGTGGGTCATCATTTATCACTGTTTTATTCATTCTTTCAACTCCATGTTCATTAATTTAGAACTGAATGGGGATAAATGAGGTTTATCCACAGGTTGATTTTCCATGAAGTTAATGAAACAAACTATAGGCTGTCTCACTTGCTTGGTCCCTTCCAAGGCCCTGTACCTAAATTTGCATTCATAGTTTTGTATTCTTTTCCTTAAAGAGGACTTCCCAAACTGTCTAATCTCCACATTTTACAAAACCCAACTCCATGCCTGAGCTTAATTGCAAACCAGTGTTGTGGGTTGAATTGCATCCCCCCAAAAGATATGTTAATGTCCTGGTCTCTGAGAAGGTGACCTTATTTGGAAATAGGGCCTTTGCAGATATAATCAGGGTAAGATGAGATAATACTGGGATTAGGGTGGGTAATCCAGTGACTGGTGTCCTTATAAAATGAGAGAAATTTGGAGGGACACACAGGGAGAAGACCACGTGACGACCAAGGCAGAGACTGGAGTGATGATGCATCTGCCAGTCAAGAAATGCCAAGGATTGCCAGCGACCACCTGAAGCCAGAGGAGACAGGGAAGGGCTCCCTAGGCCTTCAGAGAGAGCATGGCCCTGCTCGGCCCTTGATTTCAAACTTCTGTCACCAGAACTGTTATAAAATAAATTTCTGGTGTTTGAAGTTACCCAGCTTTGTATTTTGTTATGGCAGCCCTAGGAGACAGCTATAGTCAGTGGCTCCCAAAGCCTGCTGAGCACCAGAATTACTGGGGGTTTGAGGTGAGCCCCAGGAGGCTGTTAGGTGAGTGAGGTCACAGAGCCACAGAAGGGAGTATGTTGGTAGCATGTCCCTGGCCCACGGCTGAGGCCACTTCCCCAGTCTGCAGACATTTTAATCTGCAGGATTAAAAAGAAACACCCTCTCTTGTTATTTGCCTTCCCTTTTTCTTCAATAAACAGGAAAGCCTGTTTATTGAGCATCTACTAAGCATTAGGCCCTATGCTAGCTCTCCACTTTTGTCACTTATCTGCACCTCACAGTAACTCCCTGCTGTGGTTTGAATGTGTCCCCCAAGGTTCATGTGTTGGAAACTTAATCCCCGATACAACAGTGTTGAGAGGTGGGACCTTTAAGAGGTGTTTATGAAGATGAATGCCGTTATCACAGAAGTGGGTTCCTAACAAAAGGATGAGTTTGGCCCCTTCTCTCTCTCTC
>CM052442.1:7416957-7477566 GCA_028533085.1 Varecia variegata | reverse complement strand
GAGCCTAGCCAGTGGCTGTGGAATGGACAGGACATAAGTCACCACGCCCATTGTCACAGTGGGTCTTACAGATGGGTGGAGTCCTCTCCTTCTTCCTGAAGATGGGCCCCTCCGGAAGAAGGCGCTAGATGGAATTCTGACCAATCACCCTCTACTGGCCATGCAATTGGTCCATGGAGTTGATCATGTGACTCAGCCAGACCAATCAGACCCAGCCAGTGCTCCTCCCGCCTTTGCCTGCGTGCTGGGGAAGGCGCTGTCTCCGTACTCGCTGGACCTAAACCGGGGCATCAGGTCGGTTGGGGACAGTCATTCCATGGGGGGAGCCTTCCGAGAACACGGCAAGAACAGGGGAAAGAGCCTGGAGATGGGAGAGAAAAACCAGGTCCCCGGAGAGTACAGCTGCCCCTGCCTTCTCGTTCTCCATCTCGGTCCGTTTGGGTTGTTTGTCTCTTTCCTTCTCAGGGAGACCTGAGGTTATCTTCGTTCTCACACAAAAAACGTTGGCGGCCCCATGTTGTAAAATGGGATCCAGTGTAATGAACTAACAGTTTCCCGGAGTAGCTTTAACCAGTGGCAATAAGGAGCCCAGCTCCCCCGGGCCTTGTTTGGGGCGGTCCTGAGTGCAAGTTCTACTCTGTCACCGCGAGACCCCGGCAGCACCCACGATGGAACTGGCTTGATGACACGCTTTTGTAGGCAGACTTCCCTTCTCAGCCTGCCTTGCCCACCTCCCTACTGGTGTTCCCTGGGAGCACCTCCCGGGTTAACAACGGGCACTTGATCCCTTGTGTCAGGGTCTGCTTCCAAGGCAACCCAGACTATTACTACGATTCCTCCCTCAGAGGTCACTGTGAGGGTTGGGTGGGGGAGTGTCTGGCAGAGTGCTGGCATCTAGAGCTCTTCTATGATTCATCTGTTTGCTTTTGAAGCCCACACTATGTTTCCTTCACTTTTTATTTTAAGGGACAAAGAGGGAAGCCAAACAGCCTATCCCAAGCTTCTAATCAGGCAATAGTGTGCAGGGAGAGGTTTGTTGTAAATTTTACTGACATGAAAAGATGTATAGCATGCAATTTATCAATAATAAAATATACCAATTCTCTTTATTGCAAAACACGGTGACTTGACTATCATAGAATGCTTTCTTAGATTTTTGTTGAACTCCCATATCTATAGCCAACTACCATTGCAATTGAAGAATGAGCTCACTTCCAACGGGAATGTTAACAAATAAGACAAAAGCAAAGCAATGAAGACTTCACCAATTCATCAATGATTTGAACAGCTTCTTTGCTGACTCACATAACAGTTTTCCAAGGCTGGGAGACTATTTCTTGGATTTGGGGAGGTCTTCACCAGTAACAGCTGTAGACATGACACACTTTAACTTTATTCTGTATCACTTTCTGAAGTCTAGACAATCAACCCAACAGTGTAAATTACTCCCTGATTTGTAGCGTCTGTCAATTTCTACAGAGTAAACATTCCCACCATGGCTGATTCCAAGCTATTACTGTGACATCACTTGTACCCGGATTTGGGAAAAGATGCCCAGTGGCACATCCGTATGGTATTTCCACCATACAGACACAATAGGTGTAAAGAACTTCAAGATCTTAGGTACTGGTAAAATGATTGGAAAGTGATGAGTTTTGACTATTTATTACCTTCGTTTTATTTTTAATCAATAAATTTTATTTTTTAGAACAGTTTTAGGTTCACAGAAAAATTGTCCAGAAAGTACAGAGATGTCTTATATGCCCCCTATCCCTACACATGTGTAGCCTCCTGGACTACTGAACAAGAGTAGTACATTTCTTATAATTGAGTATTAATATTGATACAGCTTAATCACCCAAAGTCCACAGCTTACCACAGAGTTCACTCTCGGTGCTTTACGTTCTGTGGGTTTTGACAAATGTAGGACGGTATGGATCCACCATCATTAATGTTGAGGTCCCCGGGCCTCACCTTTAAGGTACCTAATGTCTTCTGGGTAAAGTTGGAGTTGCTTTGGGTAGTTCTGAACTCAGAAGACCCATCTTGTAACTGGGTCTTATGTCCCTCTCCCCTGCCACTTTCTGCCAGAGCTGTGAGCCATCAGGTGCCCGTCAGGACTGTCTGGTCTGGGTACAGGCACAAGACCTGGGTCCCACACAGGCAGCTGAGCAGATGGGTCAGCAGCAAGGGCAGCTTCTCCACACTTTGTATCCGTCCAGCATGCAGCTGTTTGGGTAAGTGCAATTATGTGTTTGGATGGGAAGCCTTGAGAAGTTTACAATAAAAATCAAAAACAATTTTGCATTGAGGAGGAATCATTTAATTGGAGAGCCACAGCCTAAAGTTTCTCTTTTCATGGGCTTAGCTAGCACGGCTATTATTTTTATTGCCCTCCAGAGAGATTATCCAGAGTATGCTGCCTTAAAGGAACAGCCACACTGTGCTTGGCCTGGCCGGGCCACAGGAGAACTTCCCGAACGCTCCAATAGCCCAGGCTCCACAGTGCAGGCAGCTGGGAATTCAAAGACGGTGGATCTCCCAGTCTATGGTGGTAGACAATTCCAGAACAGGGAGATTTGCTCCACCATGGTAGGAAGCGCAGGAGGGGCACCAACCCAAACCAATCCTGAAATATGGAAACCTTCCTGCAGAGAGAACCCTATTTACGTATTTTGCAAGCTCTCATGTAGCACTTGAAATGTGTTCGTGTACTGTTCTAAATATTTGACAAATGTTAATACATTTAAACGTCCTAACATGTGCTCTTAAACCCATTTTATAGATGAACAAATTGAAGCCTCAGAAAGGTTTAAGTGACAGGATTTGAACCCAGGCAGCCTGGCTCCAGAGTCAGGGCTCCAAATCATAAGACTGTCCATGAAGGCAGCAGAGAGCATAGAGTAGTTAGGGACTTACTTACCAGGGGCGCAGTCGGGCTGGTACAGCAGGTGAGGGTGTGGGGACATAGGAGAGAGTGATGAGAATTCAGACCAGAGTAGTGAATGGGGGACAGATTTTACACACATGCATGTGCATACCTGTGCATACCTGCACAAACAAACACACATGCATAGCCATATGCACACACATGCACACACCTGTATACACCATTGTGCACACGTGCATACACAAACACACAAACACACAGAGGAAACAGATGTCATCAGAATTGTGCTTTAGAATGCTCACCCTGGCAGGTCGGGGGGAACACAGGGAAGTTGCTTCTCTCTGGACCTCAGTTTTCCTCATCTGAAAAATGGGGACCCTTTTTTTCCCATAATGAATGGGAAAATTGTTTGTAAACTATAAGACTGAAAGCATGTGAGCTGTGTATTCAAAAGCTCATGTCCTTGTCAAAAGAGTAAAATATGAAAGTTATCAACATAGCACCCAACACCCTATGCCAGCATGAGGAGGTGGTAAGTGTGTGTGTATCTGTGTGTAGCAAATGAAGAAACTGGGTCCCCCAAAAATGTAAGTAAAATGTCCAGGGACACCGATAAGTTTACGGCTGAGCTGGGACTTAAATCCCGTCCGTCTGACTGGAGTCTTCATTAGGCGCCTGCCTGAAGTCTCCGGGCTCCTGAAATACCCAGGCTAGAAACATCTTTCTCAGACCACCGATCTCCTCTGACCATTCGACCTGCTCACTCCAAGCGAACACTTCCCGCGGTCCCACAGGACAACAATCTACAATCCATTAGCAGCTGGCAAACTTTGTCAACTTAAAAAAAAAAAAATGATGTGGATTATTCATGGCTTGACAAGTGGTAAGATGCCTTTGTTTGCCCCTTTCCCTCTTCCCGCACCATTTCCTGTCTTCTCTAGTCCTACGTGCAAGAGAGCTTCCCCCAGAATGAGTCTGTTGGTATCAGAACAAGGGAGGGAGCTCAGCAGAGGCTTGGAAGTCAGGTCAGGGGTCTGGGTTCAATTTCTGGCCCCACCACTTCCTAGCTATAAAATGGGCATAAACTGATAGTCTTTGGGTAACCCCTGAGAAACACCTAGCCCAGTGTTGGGAAAGAGCATGTGCTTAATAAGTGCTGAGAAATGAAAAGCACCAAGGGGTGGGTGTGTGGCCACAGCTCTCTGTAGGTGGGAGAGCTGTGCAAAGAGGGCACAGCTTCATTCAAACTCCTAAGCAACAGCTGCTGCAGGTCACAGAGCCAAAGAGGTGACTTTCCAGTCCACAGGTCCCCAAGGCTTGGATGGTGAAAGAGAACAGGCGCCATGGGTTTGGAAAGGTCAGTGGAACCGGAAAGACCTGGGTTCTAGTCCCAGTTCTGCCTTTTATTTGCTGGGCAACCTCATCAAAATCACATAGCCTCTCTGAGCGTCATTTTCCTCTTCCATGAAATAGAGATAATTCATTCCATTACCTCTGAGCTACGGTGAGGGTGGCAGACTCTGTGCAAAGGCAGGGCACAGAGTAGATACTCAATAAACAGCAGTTCCTGGAGTTACTGTTTGGACATTTCCCCTCACTGAGGCAGGGAACCCACCTGGCCAGGCCTCAGGAAAACTCCAGACTGCCTGCAGCAAAGAAAAGCTTCCAGCACCTCCTCTCCAGCCGGCACTTGAGGCTTCTCTTACCTTTCTGAAAATTAAATTAAAACTCAACAGTAGTGCCATTGTGGCTTATGCATTGCCGGGCTTGCCAGCGAATAGTCTTTAATATCCACCGCTGACAGGATGGAATTAGCTGCATTTTTTTTTTTTTGTTGTTTGGGTTTTTATTTCTTGCTCCAACTCTCATTCTCCCCCACGGGGTGTAAGCTGGTGTTTAATCCCATCCCAAGAGCATCGGCCACTCTGAAGTAGGACAGGCCAGCGGCCACGGCCTGAGCAGACCCAGGTGAGAGAGCGCCGGGTGAGTGGTGTGGCGTGGGCGGAGGCGGCCCTCTGTTGATCTTCTCCCGTCGTCCAAGTTGGCCAACACAGGTTCTGCAGGCACAAGAGAATCAATGCAGAATTATCGTTAAGCCTCCCGATCATTATCCTCATTAGAGGTAACCGGAGCCCAGCTGGCCTGAACGCAGCCCTAAACCCCACTAAGACGGGACGCGCTCGGGAAGAATACGCTGTATGTAATTTAATAATCCTGGAAACAAGTCTGCATTCTTTTTTGTCTTTGGCCCAAACGAGAGGTAATTCCTGATGCAGCCAGAGAAGTGGAACCGTGCCGACTTGAGGGAAAGGCTGAGATTGGGTGGACACGAAGGATTCGGTGGGATTTGGAGGCTATGCTCTGCTTCTTCTGGATGGAATCACCAATCATTCACCCACAGCCCCATCAAGGCCTCTGCTAGCCCTTCAGAACCTTCTGGAACTTTCCAGAACCTTCAAGTGCATTAGAGAAAAAGGCCCCTTTCTCCAGGTCAGTGGAGCCTGCACTCGACAAGGCATGGTAAGTGCAGAGGGGGCTGGATGTCAACCTTATGCTGGCCCCTTCTGGGCAGCCCCGTTAGAAAGCACCCCCCCAACGGTAACTGCCTTAGCAGCCGCACCCCCCCCCCCCACTCCCCACCAAAGCCTCGCTCAGCGGATGGTTCCCTGTGCTCTGCACCGCTGTCATCTCTGATGTCCTCTCACGGCACCACTGTCTGCAGAACATCTGTGCACCGACTCACCTGTCAACCTGACCTTCCCTGACTCACCTGTATGCTTTCTCCAGCCAGCCCGGCGGTCCCTGCCTCCACCCAGCATGGGGATGGTTGTAGATCACATGCAAAGCAACTTACAGCTTCCAAAACACTTCTGCCTCCTTCGCCTCTTTGGATGTTCCCACAGCCCCTTTTGAGAGTCAGGGCAGGATCATTGTGGCCATTTCACAGATGGGAAAATGGAGACTCAGAGATGCTAAGTGGCTTTCCTCAAACAGGGCCACTCAGGGGCAGGGCTGGGCTGGCCACCTGGCCTTCTGGCTCTGAGTCCAGGCACCCTTCTTGCATCCTTCCGGGCTATGTGGGCTGAATTGTGTCTCCCACCCTCACCCCACCACCCTGCAAATTCATGTGCTGAGGACCTAACCCCAGGACTTCAGAATGTGACCGTATGTAGAGATAGCATTTGTAAGGCGGTAACTAGTTAAAATGAGGTCATTCGGGTGGCCCTAATCCAACCTGGCTGCTGTCCTTATAAGAAGAAGAGATTTAGGACACAGACACAGAGGGCAGACATGTGAGGACACAGGGGAAGGCGGCCGTCTGCAAACCAAGGAGGGAGGCCGCAGAAGAAGTTAACCCTGCGACACCTTGATTTGGACTTCCAACCTCCAGAGCTGCAAGGAAATGAATTTCTGTGGTTTAAGCCTCCCTAGTCCGTGGTACACTGTTACTGCAGCCCGAGCCCACTACAGGAAGCCCCTGCTCAGCCCCTCCCTCTGTGCGGCCTGCCCGGGGACCCCGGCACACCACCCTCTCCAGCTCCAGCCTCCCTCAGTTCTCAGCAGGTTCTTGACACCCACTGAGTGGGACTGAGACCCCGGATTGTTAGAGTGTGGTTGGGTGACAGCAACAGGCCCCAACCCCACGGTTGTTCAGTGAGGTGTGTGTGTGACGGAGCTGGAGGCTCCTTAAGCCGATTGGATTTTTAGGATCTTCTTTCTCATGAACTTGTGTTGTCATCATAACTTATGCTGTGACATCAGCTTCACGTGTTTCAGCAATCCTAGAAACCCTTGCATCCAGGAACACGGCTTTTGGAAGAACTTCTTTGTATATTTCATACATAGATTATATGCACAAACATGTATGTGGACATGGTTTATAATTAGTTTTATGTTCAAGTTTATCTATGGGAAGTCACATGTATTTACCAACACACACACAACTGTATTCTCATCCTAGGTACAAACTAGCTTTTTTTCCAGCCCATGTTTACCACTGGTATATGAACACACCAAAAAGGCATTTTCCTCTGAATTTCCTTTTCCACAAACCTGTGGAGATGCCACCCAAAGAGGTTAAATGACTATAACATGTGTCACATTTTGACTTGATATTTCCAACATCTTCCTTTAAAGCATTTTTGGGCAAGTATATCAGACCCTTAAATTGGGTAGAAATGTTCCAAACCTACAAGCCAACTTCCAGCACTCACTTTTCTCACATCGATGTCCGCTTGTCCCTCTTGTGTGGGTGTGTCCCCCCAGCCCTGAGCACAGAGGAAAGAGTAAACAGCAGGTGCTTGATAAAGGCTGCTGCTTTTCTTCAGGCCTGTGTCTGTGCTGCTGGGCAGTACTGAGAAAAGAGGGAAATCCACTGTCTCCAAGCGACGGCCCCGCCGTGGAGGGGGTGTCCTGGCTTCACCCACCCCCTCGATCTTCCCTCCAGCATGCTGGGAGAGAGTGGACACCCTGGCCGGGAATGTGCACGCCAAGGTCAGCAGAACCGAGCCCTCCGCAGAGGTGGCGGCGTGGGCGGTTCCAGCCTGCGGCCACAGCAACAGCCGAGGGCTCCCCTGACTCTGATCCAAATCAGAGGGGCAGCCCAGGCCAGCCTGGGCCAGTCCTGGCCTCCAGACTGTGGCCAGTGGGCCACACACACCAGAATGTGGCCCAAGGAGACGGGGGCTCAAGTAGAAGCCCACCCAAGAGAAGTCGACAGCCACTGAGGCACTCATGACCTGGTGCTGGGATGGCAGGGCTGGGAGGAAGGGGCTCGCTTAGCCTGGGGGTCTGGAAAGGTTTTGCAGAGGAGTCACATCTTCAAATGACCCCTACAGGTGAGTGAGAGCCCACTGGACGCAGGACGGGCCGTGGGCATCATGCATTCTCAGCAGCCCCCTTCGTTCTGGGCCCCTTCACCCCTGGGATGGGGCTGGGCCTGGCTGTCTACAGAGCTTGCTGTGTGACCTTGGCAGAGAGGGAAGCAGAGTGAGTTTCCTATCAGCTCCCTGGGGCTGTGAGTGGGCTGGCTTGGCTTGTGGGCTGCCATGAGGGGTGGCAGTTGGGAACAGCAGGACAGCCACCCTCCCAAAAGTGAAAGCAAGAAATGGGGAAACAGCTACCCCTGGGCGGGAAGCTCTCCTCCCCAGCAGCTGCCAGGAATGTGCTGACGCAGGAGCCCTGTTCCCAGCAGTGCCAAGGCCCTGGCGCACTGGCCCTGGCGCAGCAACCGCGTCGTCTTGTAGGGCCGAGCGCCCTTCCTCCCGCAAGGGCCTCGACGGGGCCCGAGATGGATAAACAACGCGGAGCCTCAGACTATTGAATTAGGCCGCTTCTGGCGCTGCTATCCTGGCAGAGCGGTTCCTCCTGATTGTTATCAGCCATAATCAAATCTGGGGAGCGGCTGGAATGCTAATACCTTCCCCTGAAGTGTGTCCTTCTGGGGGACGCAGGCCAGCGCCTTCCCCCTTTGTCAGGTCCGGTGGTGACTCCGATCCACAGCGGCCTTGCTCGTTTCATCCAGGGCCTCCCCAAGTGCCAGTCGGCCAAGTGACACCATTTTGTTCCCTGGGAGAGACCGTCCTGACTCACAGCGAGACTTTGGGTCTGGCGGGATGATGGGAAGGGTGGGGAGGTGAATGGACGAGCCCCAGGTGGGCTCAAAATGAGATGTTTGCACCCCAACAGAATTTGCTTATTTATCTCTTCCCTAAACAAACGGCAATTGCACACCTAACATAGGGTAGGGCCAAGAATAAGGCAAGGCCCTGCCCTCCAAGGGCTCACAGTCCAGGGCCAGCGACTCTCCAACTGGCAGACACACATACATTACAGCATGTACAGTTGCAAACACATTGTAGGAGCACAGTCGGGACACCCAGACCAGCCTGGGAGTTGGGGGGATCCCAGAGGACTTCCTGGAAGAAGCTACACATCAGAAGAATGAGGGAGGGACAGGGAGGCGAAGACTGGGTTTTTGTGGCAAGAGACTCAACTCAAGGACCTTTAGGAGTCCCAGCAGGAGGATTCGAATTGGCGCCAGATGCCTGAGAATTGGAGGTCACACTCTCGGGCCTGGGTAGAAGGAAGAATTGGGGACCTCACAGCTGTAGTTCCAGCCTTCCTGACAGGGAGAGTGGCTCCCTCCATCCCACCAGAAATGGTGCATGGGGAGGATGAGGAGGAGGCCTGGAGGAGAGGCCCGGCCGGGCAGCAGCTGCACGAGGGTGAGGTTGCTGACCCAGCTGGGCAAGGTGTGTGTCTGCCCGTGCTGCGCGTGACTCTGTGCTCTGCAAGGAGGGGCTGAGGCAAAGGCTGGGCTGGCCTGTGCCTCACACCTGCCAGGGGCCTGGAGCCCTCCCTAGGCGTGGCCCCAGCCGTGGCCCGGGTCCAGGGCTCCAGCACTGAAGGGGACAGATTGCTGGGCGTCCACACACAGCCTGCAGAGAACATGTCAGCCCCAGGGGCTCACGCTATAGAAGGCGGAGGCAGGCAGGAAACAGAAACGCAAAACCTAATAAGCAAAGATGTTCAGGGTTTCAAGTGCTCTGAAGGCAGTAAAGCCAGGTGGAGGGACGGAGAGTGGACAGGGAGGCCCGACAGGCTGGATGGCTGGATACTATTAATTGGACCCAAGCATGACCAGTACGTAGCCCTGGCCTTGCTAGCTCTGACGGAGCCACCTGGTGACATGGTTAGAACACAAGACACTGGACTCTGTCCCCCTGTGCCTTGTCCCAGCCCTGCCACTCACACTCCAGGTCACAGGGGGCAAGTTACTTAACATCCTTGTGCCTTGGTTTCCTCACCTGTGAAATGGGGATGGTAACAGGGTTAGTACCTGTGTGTGTTTACTTTGTAAGTTGCTTAGAGGAGTGGCTGGCAAATACCAGGTGACACAGTGCTGTGTTGTGCTCGTTGTTGGTGCCCTGGGTTGAGAAGGGTTCTAGGGCGATGGTGGGCTCAGTGTGGGGAGGAGGAACAGGAAAATGTGCTCTCTGTTTCGTTTTGTCCTCCAGGTCCAGCCCAACCCCAGAGACTGGCAGTGCTCTGAGCTCCCGCGGTAGGAAGTCCCCGATTCTCCCTGCCCTGGCTGTGACCGTGGCTCCCAGCTCCCGGCCTTCCCTCTGCTCTCGTGACCTCTTCCATTCCTTCCTTCCTTGAGCCACCACGGGTGGTAGAGTGAAGTCTGCACAAAGGCAGTGCGAGGGGACAGAGGGGAGGGGACCGGAGAGCCACTGCCTGGAGCTTCTTTCTCCCGTCTGTGAGGGGCCTGAGAGCAAGTCTATGCAAAGGAGTCTGGTGGGGACTCAGAGGACCCTCTGGCCGGGTCTGTGGGTCTGTGGGCAACCCACTCCCACCCCTTGCTGCTCAGGCTGTCTAGCTGAACAATGAGGGGCAGACACTTCTTCAAAGAGGAGGGCCCGATAGCAAGACAGAGGTGGACCTCCTCTGTTCGGGGCCTGGGGCCTGGGGACCTGACTTCTGAGGCCTCTCTGGGGAGCTGTAAGGCAGAGGAGAAGTATCCTAAAACCATCAGATGACGTGACCTCTTGAGGGGCTTCTACCCATGACAGTCTGGGATTGGGGTTCTGACTTTCCTGGGGGGAGGCTATTCCTTGCCCTGATTGGGGACGTTCTGAGGACAGAGCCGCCGGTGAGCAGTCAGGGAGGGGAGTGGCCGGGAACGAAGGGCAGCTCGGCTCTGGGGAGGGAGAATTACCCAGGGCTCAGCCACCTTGGACTGCAAACCCAGAGCCGCCGCCCACTGGCTGCAAGCCCGGGCCAGTATTCGGCCACCCTTGACTCTAAGAGGTAGTGACCCTGGTGGCTGGTGGCACTGTGAGACAGGGCAGGCAGAAGTGGGGGTTCATGCAGGGATGGGGAGGGACGGGGTGTCCCCACTCTCACACATGCTGGTGGGGCTGGTTGAGCTCTCAGGAGCCCCCGTTGGTCTGTGATTCCCTCTGCCCTGTCCCTCCCTTCTCCCGGAGAGGCCAGGCCTCTCCCTCACGTCCTGGAGCGCACCTTCTCTGCCTTCCACTCAGAATGCCCGCCCCAGCCTCACTTCCTCGGCAGGCTCTCTCCTCCCCCAGCACCGTGTGCCCACCGCCCTGCAGCGGAATAGCCCCCCAACCTTCCTCCTCTCCAGGCAGAGGCTCAAGGAGACCATGGAGCCCCCGGCCCCTTGACTCGGGCTGCTGCTTGCCCCCGCCATGGCATCGCAGCTCTGCAGCAGCTCACACCACATGGCTGTGTCACGGGCACCAGAGTTCAGGCCCTGGCTTTGCTGCCTCCAAACCCATGTGACCTCTGAGCCTCGGCTTCCTGATCCGTGAGATGGGGATGGTAAAGCTAGTGCCTCCCCCGTAGCAGGACTCGCTGCTTTTAAGGACTCAGACAGTGGCCTGCAATAAATGTGTGTTAATGACACCGCTATTTACCATGTCTTATTATTTGTCACTTATTCCCATACTGCCCCCCAACCCTGTGCCTAGCACAGCTCTAGAGGCTCCCAGAAGAGCTACTGAGGAACTGAAGCTCATAATGTGCCTCGTTACCCTCACATATCTCTCAGAGGCAGGTAGGCCAGGAACTATTTATTCCCTTTTTACAAAAGAGAAAACCCAGGCTCAGAGAGGTTAAGTTGCTTTCCCAAAGTCACACAGCTCGAATCAACAGCCAGGGCTCAAGTGCAGGCTCCCTGGAGGCTCCTGAGCCCAGGGCCTTTTCGCTCATACCTTCCCTGTTGTACAGATTTCCCCCTGAAAATGACTCAACACAGTGAAAATGCAGAGTTGACATTTAAAAGCCGCACGCGGACTATGGTGCCTACAGCTGAAAAGATCATTTTCCACCGTGAAAGTGTCCTGGCCTATTCTGCAAGGGAAGCAAGACACCTCTAGGGACGTTCTGATCATCATGTGACGAAGTCCCTGGCAACAGGCTTCTGCAAAGCTTGCATCTGTCAATATGTTTTTAGGAATGTCGTCACGCCCAGGTTTTAAAACCCACTGATTGTAAAACAAGGCTCAGCAAAGGATGTGTGTGTGGGTGTGGTGTATGTGTGTGATGTGTTTGGTATGTGTACGTGTGTATGGTGTGTCTGTGGTGGGGGTTGTGTGTGATATGTGTGTGTGTGGTGGGCGTAGTGTGTGCAGGTGTGATGTATGTGTGTATGTGTGTGGTATGTGTGATAGATGTGGTGTTTGTGAGCATGTGCATGTGTGTGGTGTGTGTAGGTGTGGTATATGTGTATGTGATGTATGTGTGGTGTGTGTCATGATACATGTGTATGTCTGTGTGTAGTGTGTGTGGCATGTGTGTGTGTGAGTGTGGGCATAGGGTGTGTGGGGTGTGTGTGTGTAGTATGTGTGTGGTGTGTGTGTGTGAGTGTGGGCACAGGGTATATGTGTGTGTGTATGTGTGTGGTGTGTGTGTGAGTGTGGGCACAGGGTGTATGTGTGTGTGTATGTCTCTATGTAGTGTTTGTGGTGTGTGTGTGAGTGTGTGTGGCATGTGTGCGTGTGGGTGTATGTGTGTGTGTAGTATGTGTGTGGTGTGTGTGTATTATGTGTGTGGTGTGTGTGTGTGAGTGTGGGCACAGGGTGTATGTGTGTGTGTATGTCTGTGTGTAGTGTGTGCGGTGTGTGTGAGTGTGGGCATAGGGTGTGTGTGTGTGTGTATGTCTGTGTGTATGTGTGTGGTGTGTGTGTGTGAGTGTGGGCACAGGGTGTATGTGTGTGTGTATGTCTGTGTGTAGTGTGTGTGGTGTGTGTGTGAGTGTGGGCATAGGGTGTGTGTGGGGTGTGTGTGTGCGTACACACAGACAGGCCTCCTGATCAGTGCTTTTCTGCTAACGGTGACAGGGTCAGGGAAGAATTTTCTGTGACTAATTAGGTTTTAACTTGCCAGAGAGAAAGTGGACATTGGCAGCCTATTGTATAAGAGTGAAACAAAGTTTGAACTAGAGTGAACTTAATTTCCTTTGCACTGAAAGGAAAGAAAGATTAATGAAATATCCCCAAATCCATCCTGTTAGTTTTTATTAAATCAGCAAATGAAATTTAACCTCCAATTCTGCTCTAATGTCCTTTCCTGTAGATTGGGTTTCAGCAGGCCTAAGTGAAATAGACACACTCCCTTTAGAACAACATTGTGATATGAAAATTGCATTATTGCAGTCAACATCAGGTTACCTGGGGAGCAAGCCACTTGGAAAACAATTAATTCTGCAAAGAGCAGAATGACACATATGTTGCTTCAAATTTACAAGAGCCACAATGTTCTGAGGGTGTTATTTCTTTAAGATCATTTAGCTCCTTGCTAATGCTGATAAAAAAGAAATCAGTGGAATTTTATGTGCTAACAGTGGCAATGCTTGTAGCTTCACACAGGGTGAGAAAAGGGAGTGGAGGGAGGGCGGCTGACCCTTATCTACCTATTGTCTACCTGTTAATGCGCCTACTTCCCGTGTGCCAGGCACTGGCTGTCTCTCACATATTGTTCTTAAAATGCTTCAAGGTAATAACGCTTACCCGTTTACAAGGCTGAGGAAGCTGAGGCTGAGGAAAGCAAAGTGTACACTGAGGTCAGAGCGTTGCTATCCGAGCTTGTCTAGCTAACCTGCCACCGGGTCCTGGCTTTCTAGTAAGGACGTGTGTATATCGCTTTCTTCATCCGTTGGAAAAGCATCCGCCAGCTGAGCATCGCTCTGTGCCTGGGACCCTGATGGGCTTGGGAACCCCAAATGGCCCTGTGCACGTGCTAAAGACAACACCCCGACAAGATCTGCGCTGTGCTTGGCTGCTCATTCCTTAGTTCATTTGACCTCCACAATAGTCCCACGAGAGGGATGCTAATGCCATTTTGAAGAGTTTCAGAGGAGGGTCATAACTAGTCCAGGGTCACGGAGAATAAGCAGCGGGGCTGGAGCTGAGAGCCCAGAAGTCAGCCTCTAAGGCCAGGGTCAACCTCTCCATCGCGGTGTATCCAACACCACGCTGTCAACACCCCCATACTAGGGTGTCCTCTAGGCACCGTGCTGAGAAGAGGAGCAGAACACTCCAGCTGGCCTCAGAAATGGTTTTCCAGTGAGTTACACAGAAAAGCCTGTTTTCTACTAAGCTTTCTGCTGTTACTGGGTTGCAGGAAAAAAGTTCAAACATTTGCAAAGAAGAAGAGAGGTGGTTTGGAAACTGTCTTTTCATTCCTGCAGGACAGAGACGGACGTGTGTCCCCGTGGGCCTGTGGGGCTGGGGGTGGCAGCCTCACTTCCTCTGAGGCTGGGAGAACCTACCAGACTGAGGTCTCAGTCAGAGCCACCTTCAGACGGTGTGTGCTGCCTCCAGGAGAGAGGAGCTGTCCCTGGAGGAGAACTAAGGGAGACAACTGGGTTGCTTGGTGGGGAGGCTGTGATGGGGCTACGGCTTGGGCTTCTGCCTGCCTAGGACTCTGTACCTTAGATCCGTCATGTCCACGTCTTCTCTGGAGGTCGGTTCAGTGCGCCCAAGGGCGCCGCAGCTCGGAGCTCACTCGGAAGACTCTGCACCCGAGAGAGGACTCTTCCCACTCCCCTCCCAGCTGGGCAGAGCTCTGACGGCATTGCGTGTGATCCTGCCCTGCCACTTGGCTGTCTGGGAGCCTTGGCTATCTCACCTGGGAACTGGGGATGATGACACCAGGCTATTGTCAGGGTTAAAAGAGAGGGTGACTGCCCAGGCACATAATAGATGCTCAGTAAACGTGAATTGAGATTATCCACCAGTTTTTAAGATTTTCTTCCTTCAAAGCATGAAAATTCATACAAAACACTTGAGCTAGAATCTCGAACATTCATTCCTTGCTCGAGGGCCTCCGGGGAACTTCTCTCCAGGGAGAAGGGTAGTGCCCATCAAAACATCACTTCACAGGGGACACTGCAGATTTCCGAGGGCCCACATTTGGGGCCCCATTGCAATGCTATTAGCTGCGTAAAATATTGGAAGCAACAGCCAAGAGAGAGGCCCCTTTGCCAAGGTTCCCCCAGCTCGTCCTCTGGAACTGATTACTCGGAGCCTTGCAGAGACGCAGAAACAAACGATGCCAGGGCGGATGGACGAGCTGGGGACGGGTTCATGTTTCTAATCCAGCGGCCCCCTCCCCCCCTCCCCCCCGGAACAAAGTCTTCTCCAGTTTTTAGTAAACTTAACTTGACAATCGTCAAAGGGAATCAAACAGCACAGAAACGAAGCCTCTGAAAGATGTCAGAAGAAGTCAGAATCGGTAGAAATCTACTACGTGTCCCATCCACCCCTCCCCAGAATTGGTATTTAAATCTTTTAGGAACAGGCTGCGCTCGGGGTTGGGGGTGGATTATTTAACTTGCTGGCAAGAATGCATTTAGGAAGGACGCTCACGTTTATTTTGGGTATTACCCTCTCACCTCTTTAGTGTAATCCTCCCAGACTTAATCTGAGGATTATTGGGAAGACACCAATTAGCAGCAGCGGCTCCCTACCCCAAATCCCCAAATCCGAGGAAGAATCCCCTGAAAGGCAGATAATTAGCTGAGGGTTCTGCTTTGGTCTCTGCAGGCCGAGAGGTGGAAGCCGGCCCGGACCACCAACAGACCGAGGGGGCTCTCAGCAGGCTGCCCCCAGTGTGTCCCGAGCACACCCTGCTGTATCAGAAGGGCCCCCACCAGCTACCTGGATCTCCCCACCTCCTCTGCTCATTAATAACGCCAGCTGGGGGCCCTCTCTGCACAACACCTCTTTACCGCAGAAGGATTTAGCATCTAAAACATCTGGGAACAGCTGGCTTGCTGAGGGGCCCAACTTCTCTGGTCACATACAATGTGGCCAGATTCCTGGGTCCAAGTCCTGCTGGGAACGGGGGGAGGGCAGCCAGATTCATCTTTGTTGGATCATCTCCCATGTGCCAAGCCCTGGGCTGGGCAGTATATTTTAATATAAATGCTTTTCAGTGTAATCCCACATGAAGATCCCCTCCCTCATCTCTGTAGCTCCAGCCCGACCACCCATCTCTGCTGGGTGCCCTGAGAAGGAGAGGGCAGCTCAGGGTGGCCACCCGCAGGGCCAGCACAGGGACTCTTGGCGTTTGCATGTGAAGATACTTCCCGTCCCTCGCAGCTCCTGCCCACCTGTGCATCTCCGTGTGGGGCACTCCTCATGGCCAGAGAGCAACGGATGGATGGGCACCAGGACCTCGGCCAGTAGAGTCCTCGGGAGTGCCCAGGCCACCTCTTCCCAGACTCTGTTGCCACACTCGGAAGGGACCATGTGGAGACAGCAGTTCTGCTGTTTACTTTTGTGCAACAAAACAGACTGTCTCCAGCCTACTCGGGCCAAGGAATCTTCCCTCTGGCTGTGGCTACTGAGGGACTGGTCTGCTAGACACCAACATGGTGAGCTGAAAAAGCTGGAGGTGAGAGCTGGGCCTGAAATGGTGCCTCTGCCCAGACCTGGCTGGGTGGTGCAGACAGGTCACTTAATGTCTCCAGCTGCCGTCCCCTCATCTGTCAGGCTGGATAATAACCTGCCGTCCAGGGTTTGCAGAGGACCAGTTAAGGCTGAGGATGTGGCGTGGCCAAGGCACATGGGTGGGACTCAGTGACTGAGTTTCCTTTGCTTTTCTGTGAGTCGAGGTCAACAAATGTTCTGGAAAGTTTTAATCAGGAAGATCCAGGGACGGCAGTTTTGTGCTCTGATGGAGACATAGCCCACCTTCCAAATGGCTTTCTCATCTAGTGAAAAGTGCCTGGGCCCAATGTTACAGGCACATGCTGGGTTCAAGTAAGGGGGGCCCTAAATGTTTCAACACTAAATCTTCCTAGGAAGCTAAACGCAAGTCTGGGACCTGCCTTGAGGGCTCTGCTCTGTGACCTTGGGTGAGGCGCTGACCTTCTCTGCTTTTCTGTTTCCCAGGCGAGAGCCTGGGCTACTGTCCTCCACTTCCAACGGGCCTGGAGGAGCAGCGCTGAGCAGGCAGGTAACACACACGGGTGAGACCACAGGCCATCACCAGCAACAGCAGCGTCATAAAACAGGGTGAGGCCAGCCCGTCAAGATAGAAGCCTTCTGGTGTATGATAAGCTTCGGTACTGCACATGTGACAAGACCAGGGTCAGGCATCCTGAGCAGCAGACACTGCTAGCGCTGTCACTGGACCACACTGTGACAGCAGCCACATCACCCTCTCTGGGCCACCATCTTTTCAGCTTCCGATGGAGGTCTTGGGTGACATGGTGCATGCATTTCTAAGGATCTGTTTTGGAGGTGGCTAGACTATATGTCCTGGCAACCCCAGGGGTAGTCCTGTCGGGACAGGTATGGTTGAGGTGGTAGAAAGATTCTGTAGGTCTCTAGTGAGCCTTTCTGTCAGATAGGTCCGTCTGGGGCTTCATTCATTCATGGGCTTTCTGCTCAGAACGTATGTCAAGAACATACTTATAAGGGAGTTTTTCTAGAAAACACTGGTTCCAAGCCATGAGCTTCCAGGAGCCACCTGGAGAAGCTCACCTCATGATAGGACCAAGATCGTGTGGCCAGCCCTCTCCTTTCTCCCTTGAAGGGACCAATTTCGCGGGATGTGCAGACCCCCACTCTGCAGGAAGGTGGCCCGCAGTAGCAGGGGTGGGGGTGACTTTGCAGCCCGAGGCCCCAGTTCAGATCCCAGCTGCACCCCTGGCTCCCTGTGTCTGAGTTTGCCCCCCCCACCCCCCGCAGCCTCTTTGAGCCTCGGTGTTCTCGTCTGTGTGCTGGCGATCTTGGCACCAACCCCTCAGGCTGCTCAGAAGACGGGCGGCAGGAGGTGCAGAGTGATAAGCACCTGCCGGAGGCAGAAGCACGGCCTGGCCCGTTGTCGCACCTCTTCCTCTGACCTGCCGCCAACGCGCCGGCCGTCCTCAGGTTCTCCATCTTCACAGACAGCTGAGCAGGTTTGGTCTTGGGGACAGCAGGGACCAGCACTTTATTCATTTCCTTCCCATTGGTTGAGTGGCTATTACTGAGCACCTACTGTGTACTCGGTGTAGTGTCAGATCCTGGGGACAGAGATGGAGAAGGCCCACTCCTTGCCCTCCAGTGCTGCTTATCTAGAGGGGGACACTGAGTGAGCTATTGTGCGAGGTGCAGGTGTTGAGCAGCACTCACAGCAAGGGCCCAGGAAGCTCGGGAAGGGCCCCCCAAGCTCTCCTTTCTACAAAGTGAAGGGTTTGGATGCCACCATCACAAGGAACCTTTCTACCTGCCCGAGGGAGAGCAGTGCCAAGAGGAATTCTCCTGGGTCTTGTGTTTTGGGATCTTTGCCTAAGTCAATGCTGTATACAAATGGAAGTGTCCTGCCCACACCGTCCTGGCCACTCTCACTCAGGGTGCCTCAACTTCCCACATGGCTCTTCCCCCAAGGGCCGCTAGCCATGTCCCCCCACTGCTGGGCACGCTGTGAGCCCCAGTGGTGCCCACACTGCACTCCTGTGAAGGCCATCCATGGCTTCCAGTGACAGCCACTTCAGTTAGCACCCACCTTCCCCCAGAACCTTCAACCTACAGACCCCAGAGAAAGGTACATGGCCCCTTACACACCTCCCCTCTCCTGCTGCCTCCAGGTCTCCTCCTCGCCCTCCTGCACACGCACACATGCGCGCACACACACACAAGCACACGCCCCCTCTGTCAGCAGTCTTTCCTATCACATGGTGGATAGGAGTGAGATTTCACAGAAAAGGGAATTCTAGAAGAAATGGCTGAGATTGGCCACTGATCGCCGGTGCAGCTCGTCCCCGGGAAGACTCAGGGTGAAGCTGTCTGCCAGGGCAGAGCAGAACCAGCCCCAGAGGCTCATCCCACCCTCCCCCTCCCTCCTCTGCAACGAAGTATCAGGGGAAAGGCAGTGCGGTGAATTATGTGGATAGATGCGGTATTTTATGAAATACAAGAAGAAAAGTGCTCTAAAACCCATAATCATAAACACAGCATATGGAAAAAGGAAAAAGCCAGTTTTGAGTAAGAAGTGTCTTTTATCTACTCCCACTCCCTCCCCTTTCTGGTCAATATTAGATACATAATCAGAGAAATGCTTAAATTTCACCAAAGGCTTGCTTGAGTTGGAAGCTTGATTTTTTTTTTTTTTTAAGAAATTCCCCATCATCCATTCTACTGCAAGAAGGATTTTCTTTCTCAAATGCTTTCACCTGTCAAAAGCCCTCTGTCCAGAAACTTAACAGATCCGTCTGCTCTGCAGAAAAGAGGCCACGTTGAGTGAGTGCCTAGCATAAGCCGGGCACAGCAGCAGACCTCTGGCATCTCCTGCCGGCCTCTTGGAGGGTCTGCGAGGGCAGCGGGCCGCCCACGGCTCTGCGGCTCAGAGGGGCAGTGAGCCCGGCCAAGGAGCACCAGTTAGGGCACAGCCAGGATTCTGCCCAACCCCAAAGCCCATGCACCTGGCTCCCTGCACAGTTCTGCATCAAAACACAGAGGAATGGGGGTGGGGGTGTTTCCCTACAGCAAACCCAGGTGAGTGTTCCTGGCTGCCCTCACACTTCTGTATTTGTTATTCCTCTGCTAGAAAGAGCGACGAGAAGAGTGCTGTCACCTCTACCTGACATATTTATTCCCTCCTTCCCTCCCTTCCTTCCTTTCTGTCTCCCTCCCTCTCTCCCTCTCTTTTCCTCTCTTGGTTGTTAGTGTTTTCTTATTTATTGAGATCTGACATGTGCTATAGCATGCATGCACCTTCCAGCCTGTGATGAGTTTTTACCTATACAGTCATGCATAATGTCATTCCAGTCAACGATCGACAGCATTTACAACGATGGTCCTGTAAGATTACAATACCATATTTTTACTGTATGTCTTCTATGTTTAGATACACAAATACTTACCATTGTGTTACAGTTGCCTATAGTATTCAGCACAGTAACGTGTTGTGCAGGTGTGTAGCCTAGGAGCAAAGGGCTGGACCATACAGCCCAGGTGTGTATTGTCGGTGTGTAGGCTGTACCATCTCGTTTTGTGTAAGTACACTCTGCGGTGCTCGCACAAAGACAAAGTAGGCAATGCATGACTGCACCTACATTCATAAAATCACCACTCAGATCAAGGTATAGGACAGTTCCAGGCTCCCCCGTGCCTCTTCCCAGTCAGTACCCTCCCCAGCTCCCACAGCTCCCAAAATAGGTAAGGGATATCCTGATCTTGAACACCATGAATTGTTTTCACAGGTTCTTGACCTTCACCTGGATGGAGCTGGGCTTCTTTAGCACATCACCGTATCTGTGAAATCTCTCCTTGCTGCATGCATCAGGTTGTTCTATTTTGTTGCTGTATAGTTTCCCATCGGATGATGGTATACGTGGATAAGTAATTAGTGATTATCTACTCTTAATGGACATTTGGTTGTTTCCAGTTTTTAGCCAATGTGTATAACATTGCTATGAGCGTTGACAGCCGTAAACACTCATTTCACTTGGGTATATAACCGAGAATAGAATTACTGGGTCATGATGTATAGGATGATGTGTAGGATGTATAGGATTGGTTACTGTTATTTGTATGTCAGCAGTGATAGACACTATTGCAAAAAGTTAAGGTTAAACGCCACCTCCCCTAGACCCATCCTCCTCCGGTGTACTCTGTTTTCTCATATGCTCCTACCACATACCTGTACACATGAACCACATACATAGTATTTTTCTGCATTTCTTTCTTTTATTTCTTTTTCTTTTCTTTTTTAAACAAAAATAAGATAACTCTCTAATACTACTTATGACTTGCCTTTTTTGGCTTAAGCATTGCATATGCTGGCCATCGCCAGACTGGTATATATAAATCTACTCATTCTGTTCAATCGCTGTATAATATGCCAGAATGTGGGTAAAAAATTATTTGTTCAACCAGCATCCTTTTTGATAGAGGTGATTTCTAGTTTTTTCACCCCAACACAAAATGCTACAATGGAAATTTCAAGATATACATCATTTAGTACTGCTGGTTTCTTTCTTATAAAGCAGATTCCCAGAATTGCTATTTCCAGGCCCAAGAATATGTACACTTTAAAAATGCCTATATCCAAGCCAGATACAAAAGGACAAATATTGCATGGTTCCACTTATATGAGGCAGCTCAAATAGTCAAATTTATAGGGACAGAAAGTAGAAAAATGGTTACCAGGGACTGGGAGCAGACAGGAGTGAGAAGTTGTTTCCTGGGCGCGGAGCTTCTGTTTGGGGTGAAAATGTTCTAGAGATGGAAGGTGGTGATGGCTGCAAAACAATGTGAATGCACTTAATGCCATTGAATTTTACACTTAAAAATGTTAAAATGGTAAATTTTGTGTTGTATTTTACCATTTAAAAAGTTTAAAAATAAAAATTTCATATATTTAGTGATGACTTTCTGAAACCATTCTTTGCATTTCAGAATATTATCAGGGTACAAACATTTTGGTCACATAAATTGCTTTTGTGCTGTTTGAGTCAAAGTTTTAAGTGTGTACACCCCCCAGACAGTGTGCATTGTGCCCATTAGGTGTGAATTTACCCATCCCCTCCTCCCCCCCACCTGCTTAATTTCCAGTGAATGTTATTTCCACACGTGCACATAAGAGTTGATCAATTAGTTCTAATTTTTTTTTTTTTTTTGAGACAGTCTCACTCTGTTGCCTGAGTTAGAGTGCCATGGCGTCAGCCTAGCTCACAGCAACCTCAAACTCCTGGGATTAAACAATCCTCCTGCCTCAGCCTCCCGAGTAGCTGGGACTACAGGCGTGTGCCACCATGCCCGGCTAATTTTTTCTATATATATATTTTTAGCTGTCCATATAATTTCTTTCTATGTTTAGTAGAGACGGGGTCTCACTCTTGCTCAGGCTGGCCTCGAACTCCTGAGCTCAAACGATCCGCCCGCCTCCGCCTCCCAGAGTGCTAGGATTACAGGCGTGAGCCACCGCACCCGGCCCGATTAGTTCCAATTTAACGGTGAGTACATGTGGTGTTTGTTTTTCCATTCTTGCAATACTTCACTTAGAAGAACGGTCTCCAGTTCCATCCAGGTTAATACAAGAGGTGTTAGTTCCCCGTATTTACGGACAATAGCAGACACTATGGTGTCCCAGTCCCATCTCTTCAGCCCTCTTGGTTCCAGTATGTTCCAACAGCATCCCACTGCAAGCACCTGAGACTCTCCACCCGGGGGCTTCCTCGTGGCCCACATGGAGGAGCGGATGGAAGTAGTAGGAAAGCATGCTCCCTGGAGCAGCCCTCAGCCCACGATCGATGGGAGGTGGAAGGAAATGCCCCCCAGTTCCTCGCCTCTCACATGGGGCAACTCTTGAGGCACAGTCCACACTCCTGCAAGGTCCCCAGCGAGAGTGGCCTAGGAGCTGCAATGTTAACCTGCTCAGTCATGAACCTTCTGTTGCCTTCCTTCCTTCCCCTCCTCTCTCAGATCCCCACTGCCTTAGCTGTGCCTCCTGGGATCATCTCCCAAATAAGCTGTGATGCTCACACCCTAGTCTCAGGGTTGGCTTCTGGGGGACCTGACCCAAGACACCAGCCATTGGTTGAACAGCTACCATGGGCCCAACACTGTGCTATGCCCTGGGCAGAAGACACAGGTGAGTCAGCACACTGGACAGCCAGGGGCAGAAACAAGACCCCACGGCTTGCCCAGAAGTCCCTCCCCCACATCAGGCAGCAAGTTCAGGCTGAGAGTTCAGAGAAGAGAACAGCCTTGGAGGCTGCCACATCTGGACATCCTGGAAGAGGCCCACGCAGGACGGCACATGTGGTGGGAACAGAGGGAGGAAGGTAAGAGTATGTACCTGTCAGGAGGCCCAGAACACGCAAAGGGCTGGGAGCTGGAATCTGCAAGCTCTGTGTAGCGTAAGGGATGTCCTGGATTTGGCCATGGGTTTGCGACTCACCTCTGCTCTGCAGAAGCTGGGGGGTTGGGGCAAATCTCTCAGATGCTCAAAACCTTTACGCTCTCCTCTGTAAACAGTGGCAAAATGATGTCCACTACCAGAGTCTCTGGGAAGATCAAGTGAGTCGGTGTGCATGAACGTGCTTTGCAAATCATGGTGCAGATGGTAGTCATTTGGGTACGTGCTTCCTTAAGAGACTGGACATCTGTGCCTGGGGGCTTAAAAGACTGCCATAACCCTCCACCCACTTGCAAGCCCCTCCCCCCACCACACATACACACTACCAACATGATCCCAGTGCTCTCCAGCAATGCAGAAAAAGGATTTCTTACCAATTTGATTCTTCTCAGATTCATTGACTGCCTGCAAAGTGCCTGGCATTGTGCTTGGGCTATTGGAGGGACGGAGATAAAAGAGCCACACACACACAAGCCATGAGCAGCTCGGCTCACCTTCTGCCCGGGGATGCTGACCTGTAAACAGCTGAGGGCATCATCTCACTTCTGTGAGCCTCAGTTTTCTCATCTGTGAAATAGGAGAATACCACCAACCCCACACAGCGACTCAAAAGATTGAATCAAGCTGATAGACGTGAAAGAACCCAATAGGGTGGCCCTTACCTGGAAGCTTAGGAAATATGACCTATAATAGCCTACTCTGCACTCACAGTCACTTCAGCATGTGAGACACAGGGGAAATGCACTCAACAACCAACATGGGCTATAAAACATAGGACATTCAAATTGAACAGATACACTACAGTAAATTTACTTATCCATTCATCAGGTGATGGACACCTGTGTTGTTTCCAAATCTGGGCTATTATGAAGAATGCTGCTATAAACATATTTATATATATATTTGGTGGACATATGTACACATTGATATTGTGTGGACACCAGAAGAGGAACTGTTGGCACATAAGGCATGCATATATTGAACTTCAGTAGATACGGCCACACAGTTTTCTGAAGCAAATGCTACCAATTTCCACTCCTACCAGGCGTGGTAAGAGTTCTTATAGTTCTACATCTTGGGCAACACTTGGTATTACCAGTCTTAAATTTTAGCCATTCTGATGGGGGAGTAGTAGGATTGCATTGTGGCTTTACTATGCATTTCCCTGAAAACCAATTCAGTAAAACACCTTTTCACATGCTTATTGGCCATTTGAATGTCTTTTTTCATGAAATGTCTGTTCAAATCACTTGCTTACTTTCCTATTGAATTGTCTGTCTTTTTCTTATTGATTTATAAGGGTTCTTTATATATTCTGGCTATGAGTCCTGTGTCGGTTGTGTGTATTGCAAATATCTTCTCTCACTCTGAGCGTATTTCGGGGAGGTTAAATTAACGTGCCCAGGGCCACAGAGCTAGTGAGGTTTCAGTCATTCTTTTCCAAGATTGGTATGTGCCCATTAGGTCTTCATGCTGCATTAGCACCATCACACCTCCAGATTTAACATGTCCCAGGACAGACACAGAGCACCAATCCAGCAGTCATGTGCGAGGGATGGATAAGGTGAGTGCTCCGTTGCTAATTAGAAAAGTGTTTTGGGAAGAGCCTTATACTCTGAGTTTCCGCATCATTGCAAAATATCCTGGTTGGTTAAAATATGCCTCTTATGGAAACCCTTAGGGACTTACCGATTTATTTGACTATGTTCTGACTACAGAAGGATGCCCTTGGTCATTCCTCAAGTGCTGGTTCTCAAAGCGTGGGCCCTGGACCTGCAGCATAGCATCACCTGGGAACTTACCAGACACACACATCCTCAGGTCTCACCTCAGACCTTCCAAATCAGGCTGGGGAATGACACCCAGCCACCTGTGTTCCCTCAAGCTGGGAACCCTCCAGGTGATTCTCACACCTGGTTGGCGTCTGAGAACTGCAGTTCTGATCAGCCTCCACTGAGCTCAGAGTGTCACACTGAACCCAGAGCTCCAGCTTTTTGTGGGCCAGCATTTATGGGGTATCTTCCAGGCCCTACCCTGTTTAGGCATTTTGCAGATACTGTGGCATTTAACACTCAAGGTAACAAGGTGTGGTATAGTCATTTCCATGTTATTGATAAGGAAGCTGGGCCCAGAAGGGTTGAGTGACTTATCGGAGGCCACACAGCTGGAACATGGGTTCCAGCCCATGCCTGTCTGATTCCAAGGCCCACACCTGCCCACGGCTGCTACTGAAGTCAACTATGCACAGTGTCAAAGCCCTGACATAATTATCTCAGAGGAAAGTCACTGTTGGGCCTTCCCTTCTCCCCTTATCCACATACTCTGGATCGAGAACTGGGGTCTCAGAAAACATCAACTCTAGAATGACGGAGCCAGGAGGCCCTAGGAGTGTCTAATAAACCAATCCAACCATTTACTAAGATCTGTTATATGCTGGGTGCTCTTCCACACACCACGGGGGCAACAGACACCAACAGGCTTGTTCTCTGCCCTAGAACAGCCCACAAGGAACTGGGACCAAGCAAGCTGACTGGAGCTTTGAAAGAAGGGACGAGGAGGAAGGGATTCACCCTGCGTGGATGATGGAGGCTGGCTGTTTGTGGAGGGGGGTTAGCAGGTCACCAAGGGACGGGCAGGCAGGACCCCAGCAGGCTGCGGAGACACCGGGTAGGGCAGGAAGAGGGACTAGTGTGAGCGGAATGCCAAGGAGGGCCGTGAGGCTGCATTTGTGGAGTCCCCCATGGCAGGGTCGGGAAGGGAGGATGGAGTGGAGGGGAGGAGGGAGTCTGGAATGGGAGGACGAGACCAGATTAGCTGCAGAACTTGTTCTAAATCCTGTTGAGTGAAGGGGGCTCCTGAAGTTGCAGAGCTGGGGCAGGAGGATGGCAAGACCTGGCTCCAGGGCCAGGGAGGTCTGGTAGGAACATTTCTCTCTTCATCTCCTCCTCCCCACTACTCTCTGGAGTAGACAGGATGGTGCAGGGCAGAGAGGAGGGTGAGGTTGAGGTGGTTAGCAGCGGGAGTGATGTTCCAAATATCTATCAGTCAGAATGACATGGGCACTGACCAAGCAGATGGACACCAGCTTTAAACAGCCAACATCGATGTGCTGGTGTGAACCGACTGGACGCCAGCCCTGATTGACACTGGAGCTGGCGTTGGCTTATGATGCCAAAACAGTTCCCCAGGACCTTGACACTTTTCCCCCGATGCAATTAATCTAGAAGCATCCAGCTGTGTTACAAATGCCCACTCTATCCCAGATGGACAGCGCCCTCTCTGTAACAGCTATTGGGGAGCCCCCGGGCTGGATACGGCAGGAGAAGATGCCCGAAGGTGGGGGGAGGAGCGTACCTGTTCATGCCTGTGACAGCATCGCCTGTAGGAGCCTGGAGCAAAGCTGACCTGGGGCTGCCCGATGACAAATATGAAACATGTTGGGTGACCAGGCTCTGTTAGTGTTTGGAAATCCGTCAAAGCTTTTTAATTAAAGTTAAGAGGATCTTTGAGGAGCCTGCGCCCTCCCAGCCTGTGTGAATGTGGGATTAGTTCCGGCTGACTGATGGGTGCTGGGTGGTGGGTGGTGGGTATGAGGTCTTATTCAGAAGATTGTCTTTGAGAACCCAACACGTCGACTTTTACTGGGTTGAGTTTCAGTGAGGGTTTCTCACCCCCTAGTGGGCTTAATCTTTGCTATTTACTTTGCTGTGAAAACCCAAGGTCACTCATTCTAGTTCCTTTACTGTTTTTTCCCTAGAACCTAGTTCTTCCAACCTGTAGTCCAAAAGTCTTTGTGTGACCCTCTAAGGATGCCTTTTATTTTTTAAGGAAATGGTCAATGATCATTGGAATGGCTGACATTTTTCCAACATTTGCTTACATTTCTGACACATTTTCACTCCATCCTTACTTCCCAGCTCCAAGAGGAGGCCAAATTCCCATAGTTCCATCAGACTGGCCTGGTAGCAGCACCTGATTTAATAGATAGGCCCAATTTGAGAGAACCCGACACAGTGAAATGAAGAAATTGGAATTTAGTAAACGGAATCCTTGAGCATTGAGAAAGGACAACTAATCACATTAGGAAAGGATTCTCTGCTTCAGCAAAGCTTTTTGGCTGGGTTAGCAGGCTGCTCTGCTGCAGGAAGGGTCTAGTCAACCTTTGCACCTACCCACCTACCATGTGCCCAGCCCTGGGTGAGGCATTAGGAAAAGCTGAACGATGACAATACAGTGTGAAACCAGCTATGATAAGGGCAAGGCCAAGGGACGGTAGGGAGCAGACCCGTTAATCACCTGCTGCTTTGGAACACCTGGTTCTCAATTAATCTCCCCCTCTGCATTCTACGAGCTCATGTTCCTATAGCACAGACCTACCACTGTTGTCTTGCATGAGAATTGGTTGCGTACGGGCATCTCAGGAACAGTGGTCGACATGTTTCTCTCTGGCCCCCTAGTCCTTAGCCCAGTGACCGGCACATAGTAGGTGCTCAATAGGAAGTGAGGCCAGGTGCGGTGGCTCATGCCTATAATCCTAGCACTCTGGAAGGCCGAGGTGGGCGGATCATTTGACCTCAGGAGTTCGAGACCAGCCTGAGCAAGAGCAAGACCCTGTCTCTACAGAAAATGGAAAAATTAGCTGGACCTGTAGTCGCAGCTAGTTGGGAGGCTGAGGCAAGAGGATCACTTGAGCCTAGGAGCTTAAGGTTGCAGTGAGCTATGATGACACCACTGCACTCTAGCTGGACAACAGAGCAAGACCCTGTCTCAAAAAAAAAAAAAAAAAAAAAGAAGTGAGTCATAAGACTAGAGCAGATAGTGGCACCAAAATCTGTTAACCTCTGCCAGTTGGTTCTCAGAGGGGACTGTTACAGCATGAGCCAGTTGGAAAACAAAATTCAATTTCTTAAACATTCAAATTTCATGGAGCATTTTCAGGCCCTGGGTGTTCCAAAATTGGAAAGATTGGTGTTTGATGGAGGGGGCAACTGTGATGATCAGTCCTGGTGTGGCCTGGGGACAAGTGAGAGGAAGGGCCTCTTACAGAATGATTGAGGGGTTGGCTGATTCCAGCAGGAGTTTGCTGGAAGAGCTCCGGAGTTCCTCTCCCACTGGAGGATGCGGCTGAGTAGAACGGGGTTCAGCAGCGATTGAAGGTGGCATCTGAAACCCCATGTGGGTTTCGCTTTTACTCTGAGGTTTGAAAGCTATTAGCATTCGCTCCAGGGCTCTCCCCAGGCAGCTCCCCAAATTCCCAAATTCCATGCTATTCCAGAACCACAGAGCATTCAGGCTGGAAGGGTCTTTAGTAGGGTGACCAACTGTCCCAGTTTGCCCAGGACTGTCCTGCTTGTAGCACTGAAGGTCCTGTGTCCTGGGAACCTCTCAGTGCTAAGCAAACTGGGGCAGTAGCCCTAGTGTTTAGAGACCACCCATGGACCCATACAGACCAGGTTCGGGCCCCAGGACTTCCACCTCCTGTCAGCCTGACTCCAGGCAAGGTGCCGTATCCTCCCAAGCTTCTATTTCTTTATCTCTAAAACCGGGAATATCACAGAGTCTTCTGAGGTTGTCGTGAGGATGGAATGAGCTAATGCATGTACAGCACACGGCACAGTCCCTGGCCCCTACTAAGCAGTCAGTAAATTACAGCTGCTATTATCGTAGTCAATGTCGTTTTCTTTGTCCTTATCATCATCAGTATCATATCCTGAATGCTTCATCTTGCAGACGAAGCCCAGAAAGAAAACTGGCTGGTCGGGCTCTCTCAGTGGGGCATGGTGGAAAGGCCAGGACTCCAAGCAACACCCATGACTCCTAGTCCAGTGCTCTCCCTTACACCAAACCAACGGAGTCATGGGCTCCACCTGAGCAGCTTCCAGGCCCCTGCCAGCCACTCCCCAGGACACACACTTGCTCCACGTTCAGGGCGAAAACCATGGCAACAGTTGGAGCTCTTTGGTCACAAGCAACAGAAACACGTTCTGGCAAACCAAGAAGAAAAGGGAGTCTCACAGGCCCGCATGGAAAGCTGAGGATCCAGTTTGGAACAAGTGAGTCAGGCAGTCCCTGAGGGTGCTGGGGGCAGCAGGGATGCACAGTAGTTGCACCCAGTGCTGCCATGAGTGAACCCCAGAGTTTTCCCACCCCTGAATCCACCCAAGAGCCCGAGGCCCAGGAGAGAAAGCCTAGCTGGCCGAACCCCTTGGCAAGGGTGGGCGGGGAGAGAAAGGGCGAGACAGATGGGCCTCGGGGCCTCGTCTGCGTCTGCAGTGGGAGGGCAGGCACCAGATTCGGACCTCTACTCTGCCTGCTTTCCAAGGGGGTGCCTGAAAAGGAAATCAGGGTGCTATTAGGAAAGGGCAGTGGGTGTTAGGCGTGTGGCCCCAAACAATAACGTCCACTCCAGCCATGAGCTCGGTGAAGGTTGTTCTGGAACTCAGTCCGGAGCCATTAGAATCTGGCCTGCACTTAGCCCAATTTCCAGAGGGGCCCTGCCAGAGGGATGGAGTGTGCTCCTGTCAGCTAATCCCCCGCCCTGTTTTCTTCCCCTGCCACCAATTTCCTTCTCCAACGTGACACTTTCTCTCCCAGGGGCCGTTTCCTTTGCCTTCCTGGCTTGACTTGACTTCCTCAAAGGGGGGACCTCTTTGCTAAGGAAACCCATTTTTGGCTGGACTAAGATCACAGCTGGCTATAACTTTCCAATCCGCATGAAATCCAAGTCAAATGCTCTCCTCGGAGCAACGTTGCTGCAATTTTGCTGAAACCACTCTAACGGAACAGTAGTAAACATCCCAGAGACTCAGTGTGAACCGGGACCAGAAGCCTGTTTTTCTCCAAATGGGTCCATTTTTCACTTTCTATTTTTCCAAAACGTTCAGAGTAACAATTTGCTGAAAACCTGGAATATACCGCGCTGTTTTGAAGTCCAGGCTGTCTTCAAGGGTTTTTCTTGCCTTCGATTTAACTTGCTGGGCGCCTCTGGAGTCTGGTATTAATAATAAATATTATTGCCGTGCATCCTTATTTTTCCCTTAATTTAATTAGAGAAAATGTAATAGCCCTTATGAAAACAATATATGAGTTTTCAAACCTAATTAACATGATACAAAGTGCGCAGGTCACGAAAATTGTTGTTTTCTCTGGAAAGCTTCCATGCAAATAGATAAAAACAAAACTGCATTTAATTCCACAGCCTCGGCTAACAGGCAAATCAGAGATGACGGGCTTTCGCCGGAGGGCTCCGTCTGCCTGGTAATAAATACTTTCCTTTTGTCACGATTCAAGGCCGAGGGAGAGCGATAGGCAACCCCTATCAAATACTCCGAGGTGGAGTCAAGTCAGCCATGACTGGGCTCGGCCTCCGACCCTTTGGGATGCTGAAGCTGCAAAGGGAGCGAGGCCCCCTGCGCGGCCTGCTGAGCTCTGCGTGTGACACTCCCTCCTTCGTCCTGGTCAAGGCTGGCCTGTCCCGGGCACAGGGCCATCCTTCCTCCTCTGCCCGTGGTTTCCCTGGGCACAGGGGTCTGGCCCATCACCAGGCGGAGCAAGGACGGTGGACTCTGTTCTCAGCTCCTCCCAGAGCTTGGAGCCTGACTCTCCTGGGTGTCCTCCCAGCAGAGCAGAGGCACCGCTGGGCAGAGAGCACCCCCTAAGTTCCTGGGGGGACTCTGCCAGGGCCGTCCTGAGCCTCCCCACTGTGGGCACATGGACGCACTTCCCAGAAGACGTCTCTACTTCCTCCTTGCTTTCAGCAGCAGCCCTGTGCCCTAGGAACGCACCCCACTTTCCTCTCCTGGGTGTGATCCAGGCCCCCCACCACCCCCTGGAGGCGTGGGCAAGTCTCCCAGCCCCATGCGGCTGGCCTGGGAAAGGGAGATAGTGAGAGTCCCTCCCTACAGTGTTGGGGAGGCTGAGCACACAGTAGGTGCTTTATGAATGTCACTTCCCTTTCTTTTCTCTGGGGCTGACAACTCCCACTCACTCTATGCAAAGTCTGAACTTGGAGTGGGATGCGCCCCCCACTCAACCTTCCTTTCTTCGCTATCACAAAGCAGAAACCCACAGGCCTTTTGCTCACAAAGGCTTTTGGAGAAGCAGCTGGATCTTTGCACCTAGGTGTTGTGCAGGCCAGGACTCTGCAGGGCCAGAGGGAGAGGAGGACATGGGAAATGCTGCGGGGCAGAGGCTTCTGGACCCAGGGGAGAACCAGGGTTGCAGCACGGCACACACACGACAACATTCTGGGTTCTAACCGATCTCCCCAGGGAACTGGAGCAGGAACCCAGAACACCAGATGCAGAAGTCACTGGACTCCACAGAGAGTACAGCTCAGCAGGGTTTGGGAACCATCAAGACACCCAGGCTCGCAGTGGCCAAGGGGAGAGTCTGTCCCAAGTCTGCTGACTCCAAACACAGGGCCACTTCCCTTGTGACATAACTATACTAAACCTAATGCATTATACTTTTCACCTGTGATCATGAAATTGTCAGAGCATAACCCCTTCACTCCCAGGCACAGCATCTGCCTCCTCTGTGCTCCCTCTTCTCTGTGTTCCTGGCCCTCCCAGCTCTTACAGGGCTCCTTTGTCACCACCTGTTTACATGTCAGCCCCCTCCCCGCCAAGTCTGCCCCTGTAGGGAACACATTTGGTGAAGGAGACAAAGAACTAAGGTGTAAGTGAGAGCACTGGAGCACGTTAGGAGTTGTAAGAGCTACGAGAAAAAGAACAGTCAGGACAGGGTAGGAGGCTGGGGACACAGGAAGTGGAATCGATCCTCAGCGTTCAACAGGGTGGCCGGAGAAGGTCTTTGAGAAAGTGAGTCAGATGGTTCATTTTATGTGTCAACTTGACTGGGCCACGGGGTGCCCAGATTAAACATTGCCTCCATGTGTGTGTCTACGAGGGGGTTTCTGGATGAGATTAACATTTGAATCCGTGGCCTCGGTAGACGGCCCTCCCCCAAGTAGGTGGGCATCACCCAATCCGTGGAGGACCTGAACAGAGGAAAAGGCAGAGGAGGGAGGGATTTCCACTTTCCCCTTTTATTTTTCTTCCTCACTGTTTGAGCTGGGACATCTCATCTCATCTTCTCCTGCTCTCGGACTGGGATTTACACCCATGGGTCCTCTGGTTCTCAGGCCTTCAGACTCCAACCGAGTTACACCATCAGCTTTCCTGGCAGATCTCCCCAGCCTCCATAATTGCACGAGCCAAGTCCTCATAATAAATCTCTTCACATATATCTCCTGTTGGTTCTGTTTCTCTGCAGAACCCTGACTGACACAGGGAGCTTTGCACGAAGACTCGAGCCAAGCTGCTTTCCGAGGGACCAGAGCTGCAGGCCGCGGGAAGGGCTGGAACCAACGCCCTGAGTGGGAGGAGGACAGGGGGCTCGGAGTGGAGTAGGCTGGAGAGGGATGAGGACACAGAGCTAATGGGGACAAGGTCATGGAGGTCCTTTGAGACTGTAGCAAGGACTTTGACTTTAACTCAGAGGGAACTGGGGAACCATTGAAGGTTTTTGAGCAGAGGAAGGACCTGATCTGATGCATGACTGCAGAGGGACCAGTTGATGGTAGGGCAGCAATCCAGGTAAGAGATGACAGGACTCGGCCAAGGCAGTGGCAGTGGAGGTGGAATTCTTTGGATTCTGAATATATTTTGAAAGAAAGAAAGAAAGAATGAATGAAGCCAACCCACATGAGATTCTATTTGACATCTGATTTTCTTCAGAAATCTGGAAAATCCGTATAGCAAAAACCTCAATTTTGAATTCTGGTTCAGGGACACTGTTTCCCTTGACACCCATTTTCTGTTCTCTGAGGGCCTCGGAATGTATGAGTCTCTCCCGTTAACTCAAGCTACTCCACCATCTGCTTGAGGAACCGACACCCAGATGGGAGAGGACTTGTTCTAGGACCTGGGGCTGAGCCTGGAGCCGGATCTCCCAGTCCTCTGCTCCGCTGCTCACACAGTATCCCGAGGTGCTGTCAGTGATTCCAGAGCCGGGTCCTCCAAGGCCCTCCCAGAGCGCAGTCGGGGAAGGGGGGTCAGGGCAGCAGAGCCTGGGTCCTGGCATGAGTGTGGCAACTCCAGTCCCCGGAGGAGCAGGTGAGAGAAGAGAGGGGAGCTGCCGCTTGCAGAGAGTCCTGGCCACGTGCTGGGCTCCACACTGTGCACCTTGTCCCTCCGTCTCCTTCAGCTGGCACAACCACCCCACTTTCCAGACGGAGAGACCCAGGCCGACTGAGACGAGGCGATTGCCTGGGGTTTCCCCCAAGCGGAAAGCGTTAGAGCTGGCCTGAAACCCAGACCTGCTGATTACAGAGGCCACGTGTTCTCCAGAGAGCTCAGGGCAGGCCTGCCTGTGGGTGCACCCCCCCAGGGTTCACCCCAACATGCCACGGAGGCTGCGGAACTGACTCTCAGAGATCTAACCCGAAACGTGGCCTTGGCCTGTGTGGTTTAGGGAAAACCAAATGGTAGACAAGAAATGCCATGTGATTCCTAAAAGCCACCTGTCTCTCAGGCCTGCTAATGTCCTGGAGGTGTAAAAACTGGGAGTTCTGGGTGGGGGGAACATTTAGTGCCCCTCAGAGGAAGGGATGCTGTTTCCCTGCATGCTCCCTTTGCTGTCAAACACCCCCACATTTCACAGACCCCCTGCTCCACGTGGGCAGCGCACGTTCAGGCAAACACCACACACCACCTCTACGGAGCTGATCATATGGGCTGCAGCTGGGACTCATGCGTTCCTTCCTATAAGATCTGAAAAGGAACAAGAATCACCAATGCCCTGCTTCCCCCGGTGGCCTTAAATGGATTGTGGAGGGGAAACGGCAGATCCAAGTCGAATTTCCCTTTTCAAGATAAAACACTTTGGAGCCAGATGGACCAGAGTCTGAGGCACAGCTCTGCCCTTTCATGTGTGGGACGTGTGGCAATTTCTTTTCACTTCCATGGGCTCCTCTCTTGTAAAAAAGGGAGCCTCTGGGGGCTGTTGTAAAGATTCACAATAATGTGTGAAGTCACAGCAAGATACCTGGCACATGGATATCACCACCTGGACTGAGTATGCTGGAGCCTAAGGTAAGGAATTAAAATTTCATTACAGAAGGACAAGAGTCTTCTAATTTCTTGCACCAGAAATCAAACTTTTCTACATTTTTTTTTTTGCATTGGGAAAACACACTTTAATCAACAGGTATTTTATTTACTCCTCCCCTGTAAGCCTGTGAATTAGACATCATTATTTTTATTTTAAAGAAAGGGAAACTGTGGCACAGAGAGGTTTAAAGTCACACAACAAGTCGATGGCAAAGGTGGAAACTTCAAACCCAAAGCACAGGGCTGACTCCCTGCAGGAACTGCCTGTGTCCGCCGAGTGCAGACTGGATGCTGGGCCTCTGCTGAGGAAGGAGGACATGACGAGACGTAGGGGCAGAGGGGGAGGCAATGCCTGTAGCTGCCACTTGTTGAGCAGGGAGCACATACTGAGCCTTTCTGTGCATGTCCTCCTTTTGGTCCTCCCAGCTGCCTTATTCAGCAGGTGGCATGGGTAGGAGCAGGGACTGCAACCCGGTGTGGCGGCCTTCCATCTCTGCTCCTCCAGGGGGACCCGCCCCACCTGCCATGTGTCAATTTCCTGGAAAATGAGGCTAATCATTGTACCCACCTCCAGGGGCTGTGAAGAGCCGTAAGGTGATGCACATGACGTGCTGGGTCTGACGTGGGGTGAGTGCGCGACACACTCAAGTGAGTGAGTACTGAGTCCATTTCACGGACTATTCGCCCTAGACCGGCTAGCGGTACCTTTTGTCAGATAAATAACAAAACTCACGAGCCATTACCCAGCACAGCATGGACCAGGCAAAGTAATAGGTGCGTGGATGACATGCAAAGGGGAACACTTCCCAGGGGCATTCACTTGACCCCCACCTGCTATGGACTGAATTGTGTCTCCCCAAAATTCGTATGTTGAAGCCCTAACCTCCGGTGTGACTGTAATTGGAGATAGGATTTTTAGGAGGTAATTAAGGGGTTAAATGAGGTCATAAGGGTGGAGCCCTGATCTAATAGGACTGGTGGTCTGCTAAGAAGAGGAAGAGAGAGCGGGATTTTCCTCACCCTCTTGTGAGCACATAACAAGATGGCACACCCTCCACGCACTAGGAAGCCGGCCTTTAGCAGAAACTGAACTTGCCAGTAACTTGATCTTGGACTTCCCAGCCTCCAGAACTGTGAGAAAATAAAGCTCTGTGGTTTAAGTCATCCCAGTCTACGGTATTTTGTTATGGCAGCCCAAGCAGGCTAGTACTCCAACACAACCCGGTTCTGTCACAGAGTAGATATTGGATGGGTCAAAACAGTGTGCGCCACACAAAACCAGGCAATGCTCAGTGACAACCAAAAGACAAAGTATGTCTCTAAGGGCTGGAGTGGAAATACACCCAAGATAAAAGGTTGAATGAAAAGGCAAGCAGTTGAACAATACATAACATACTATCCATGTATGAAAAACAAAATGCCACCTGCATGCACACATACACACACACACACACACACACACACACAACAGTGCTATGCGTTCTTATGGGATCTTACTTAGGTATGTAATACATAGAAAAAGGTCAGGAAAACCAGACTCATCAATCTAATTGCTTTGGTTATTTCCAAGGAAGAGGGTAGAATGGGGAGAGAGGGTCAAGAAGGACTTTAGCTTTACTTGACTTTTTAACATTGAGAATGTATTTATGTATTATGTTTTTTGAGGACAATAAAAGCAATAAAATTTACCAAAAAAAAAAGGAAGGAGAAGAGGGAGCGTCTGCTGTGAGGTGAGATTTGCCCCCATCACTCACATCAAAGTGGCAGCGTAATTTTCTAATGCCTCTTCACCCCACACCCCATCACATCTCTTAAATGAAAGACTTTCTGAAAACAGGAAGAGCACAAAGAGGATGAGAGGGCGGCAGATCCATTAGACAGTCGGGGGAGCGGAGAGGAGGCCGCAGCAAATGAGAGCGAGAGATAAGGGACAGAGGCTGTTTGATCAAAGGCTGCAGCGTATGTAACAGGCATCAGTATCTGCCACACGTGTTCTCGTTGAATTTTCACCGAGGCCCTGCTGAGGGTTACTCTGCTTTGCAGAAACTCAGTCCCTCGGGTCCCTGGGCCCTGCCTCCTGCAGGCTGCCTCCCGAAAGTTCTTTCTGAAGAACAGATCTCAGCCCTCCCTCTAGCACTCGGCCTGGGCTCTGTGCCGGTACCTGGCAATGCTCTTCTCTCCTCCTGACCCACCGGCACTCCCTGCCCAGGGCGTGGTCCTCAGGAGCCACTGGCAGCCCAGTTCCCTGCCTGCCGCTTCAGGCCGGGGCTACTGAGCACCTTCTGTGTCTGCACAAGGGCACACTCGCCTCATGCTACTGGCCCTGCGCCAACGAGGAGGCTGACGTCTTTGGGCAGGACCAGTGACACCCTCGTTGACTGAGGTGTGTCGTCTCCCAAGGAAACTGGTGGGGACGAGCTTCTTTGGGTATATGGGTCACAGTCCAAAGATTGGGGAACCAAAAACATCACTCTTGAAGGGGTGTTTAAGACTAAGCAGGAATTGGGAAGACCCAGACCAGTCACGTTAAGAAGTGGCTGATGATTCAAATAATTATAAAAATAAGATGGGGTGCTGAATACAAGAGAGAGCAAAGAAATATATTACTGATGTTGCTGTTTGTCGCATATTAATTCATTCTTTAATTGGAAATAATGGATGCCTGTGACAGAAGAAAGGCAGGCCACGCAGAAGGATATTCACTAGTATGAAGTCTCCTTTCCACTCCAGAAGCAAATGCTATGACCAGTTTTTGTCTCTTACACACACATATCTGCTGTTTCATACATCTGGAAGTAGACTGCATACCATTCAGCATTTTGTTTATTTTTCAAGTGACAATATATGAAGAAAATATAGATGAAGAAGTTTCCCACCCCCAAGTGTTCTCAAGACCTCACCAGACCTCCATCTAAGAAGAATAATCTGACATTGCTCGAAGTGCAGTGTGAAGGGAATTTAAGAAGAGGCACGTACTGTCCACAGAGGTCCTCCGGGAGAAGGGACAAGCATGTGGCAGGGGAACCCTTTGTGTCCAGGTATGATCACGAGGCCTGACTGATAGGTACAAGCACTGTTACAAAGGAAGCTATAAAATGCACAGAGGAAGGAGGGGCTGGGCTGTGATGTGTCACTCTCTCAGGCTGGTGACACTGACAGGAGGCCCACCTGTGTTCCTGTAGATATGGAAACACAATTTTACAACATGGTGGCAGGAGCCGGCATGGAAGGAGGTCTAAAATTACTCAGATTTTAGAATGACATCACAGGTAACTCCTCAACACAGTCTGGGGCAGCCTCTTCCAACCAAATACATTAATATTCCTCCAGAAAATGTTTTAATAATTTTTGGTTATCAAACCACTTTGAATCTCAGAAATGCATAGAAGGTTGTGAAGCTTAATAAAACACCTACTTCAAAAAGAAAAATACTAAATCCAACAAGAAGGAATAAGGTTCAAGAAGAAATGAAGTGAGGAAATGTGTTACTAAATCTAAATAAACATTGTTTGTATAGAACCAAAAAATTCATGGTTTGGGGGAGTGTTAAATACAAGAAGGAACTAAAATACTTGACAAATATTAGATGAAAATTGGGAGGTAGAAGATCAGAGTTAAAACCTAACATCATTGTATTGTCCTAGAAGATGACAAAAATATCTTTAACCTCTAAGAAATATTTTTAAACTTAGAAACAAGTTGAATAATGTCAGGCTGAAAACTAAAATTATAAAAGACTACAATACATAACTTCCAAACAATTAAAAGGGGGAAAGAAAGTCATCAAGACGTGACTTAATGTTATAAAGCAGGAAAAGTGAGAAGCCATGGAAAATCATAGTAAATAGAAAACACAGAGCCAGACGACAGAAGTCAGCCCAAATACATGAACAAATATAAAGGGATCAAATTTATAGATTAAAAGATTGAGATTTTTTTTCAGATTCAATTTCTAAAAATCTAGTTACATGATGTTTAGGAGATATATTCAAACTATGATGCCACAGAAATATAGAAAGTAACAATATAGAGAAAGATACACAAAGCAAATAGATACTAACCCATGGAGATCTTGGGTCACAATATTAAAATCAGATAAAGTCATCCTGAAGGTGTTATTTAACTGTGTCTCAGTGAATACAAAAAGCCCAATCAGCTGTATGAAAAAATATAAACTTATAAAATAGACAAACGCCAATATATTAGTCCCAGACTTCACATTACACGGGAAATTGTCTGTTAATGTATCTGTATTGGCCACCAGATTCCAAACTCCTGGGAGAAGCAAGCTGTGTCTTATTAGGAGTCACTTAGCCCAGGTCTGACTTAGAGGGTTCTTAATAAATGTTTATTGAATAAACCAGTGGTTCTCAAGCCCGCTACACATCAGAATCTTATGGGAGTTTTTAAAAATACTGAGGCCTGGGCCCCGCCCCAGACCAATTAAAAGATAATCTCTAGGGGTGGACCTCAGTATAGCATATTTTTTAAAAGCTCCCCAGGTGATACTGATGTTTGGCCAGGGCTAAGAGCCGCTGGAATAAATAAATGACTGAATGACCAAATGAATGAGTGTCTCTTTGATTTACAAAAGAATTCATTGCGGGATTCCTTTTAAAAGCACATTCCCATGGTGCATTTTCAATGTAATTTGATTTTTTAACATTTGATTTACACCCAATATTGCCAGAGTAATCTATTTTGTATAGCAAGGAACATCTGTATTATCTATCCATTTTTTTTTTATGGATTTGGGAATATTCTGTTTCTCCATTTAGAACTGAGCTGGAGACCTGAGCAAAGATTGGATCATTTCCTGTTCTCTGAAAAATGCTTTCTCCCACTCTGGCATTTAGAGACCATTTCCCAGCAATATTAAGCATGTGATTACTTAATGAGACACTTAAAGCAGTTTGGAGAAGTATAAAAACATCGTCTGGGCTTCCTACTCCTGATGTTACATAAATGACATGAGGGATTCAACTCAGTCCAGCCTCCGCGTATTATCCCCTCCACTGTGTGCCTAGTGGTGTGTTAGGTGCTAGGAGCAGCAGGGGAGACAAAGTCCGCTCCAGCAGGCAGAAATAGGAGGGCAGAACACAGGACAAACAGATGTCCAGGTGTAAGGTGAGGCCACAGAGATGCACTTTCCCTAATCCAGCACTGGGAAAGGAAAGGACAGATGGATACGTTCTGACTAAGTCTCAGGTAGGCTGGAGGGAGAAACATCTCACAGAGGAAAGAGCCTTGGAGCTCTGTCTTAGAGGACGTGGAGGATTTCCACCACGGAGAAGTTGGGGGAAGCTCACTGCAGCAGAGGGAACAGCATGAGGAGTGTAGGGAACAGCATGAGGAGTGTGGGAAACTGCAGCAGAGGAAGCTGCTGCTGTTGGAATGTTTCTGGGTGCCTTCTTCCAGGGCTCGGGACTCCCCGTGGCCACCTTGCCCCCAGGGCCCAGGTCGGCCATGCTGGGCATTGACTGTCCCTTCCCTCTGACCCCTGCTTTTATAACTGTTGTCTTAGTTTCCTAGGGATGCTGCAACAGAGTGCCACAAACTGGGTAGCTTCAAACAACAGGAATTTATTCCCTCACAGTTCTGGAGACTAACAGTCCAAACTCAAGGCATTGGCAGGGCCAAACTCTGAAGTTCGTAGGAGATTTTTCCTTGCCTCTCCCTACTTCTGGTATCGCCAGTGATCTTTGGCATTCCTTGGCTTGTGGCTGCATCATGTCAATCTTTCGTTTTCACACGGCCATCTTGTCCCTGTGTGTCATCACATGGTCTTCCCTCTGTGTGTGTCTGTGTCCACATTTTCCCTTTTAATAAGGACAACAGTCCTATTGGATTAGGGGCCGCCCACACTAATGGCCTCATTTTAACGCAGTTTCCTCTGCACAGACCCTATCTCCAAATCAAGTCACATTCTGAGATGAGATACTGAGGGTTAGGACTTCAACATGTTTTCTGGGGTGCACAATTCAACCTGTAACAATTGTAAAGGTTGAAAGATAGCCCCAGTTTTATTCTCATTTCTTTCCTTTACCAATTTCTTTTTTTTCTCCTGCCTCTAAGCAATTAGGATTTCTCTTCCCCCAAATTCTGAGTCTTTTGCATCATCCTCCCTTCCCCCCACCCTCCCTCACCTCAGCCACCTTGGGACATCTGGACAATTCAGAGCCTTCTGCAGCCTAGGTTTCATGTGGGGTCCTGCCTGTCTTGCCCTCTGTCCCTCCTGGTTCCCACAGCTCGGTGGTCACAGCACACCTTTTCCCTCCAGCAAGGACTGGAAACGGCTCTTCCCACGATCCTCAGAGTCCTTACTCACTTTAGGCATCTCTCAGCCATCTGCTGCAGATGCGCACAGTCCTTTGGTGCAGCGCTTTTTGACCCCACCTCTGGGACAATTCCTCCGGGCCTCCAAATCCTCAATTTCCCCCTCTGTCAATAGCAGCATCTTAGAGGTAACCCTGGAGCTTCCCCAGCACCTCTCATCCTCTTCTTTCCTCTCCGACATAATCCGAGCAAAGTCCAGTCTTAACTTGTCGGGCTCTGTCCTTCACCAGGATCTCGGCTCCCCCTTCATCTGTCTCCTGGAACATTCTTGAGTGTCTGCAGCCAAAACTGTATTTCTTCTCTGCTCCCCGTTTCCCTCCCCACTGTCCCTCGGCTCGCTCCCTGCCCTCTCCCTTTGCTCCTCGGTCTGTTATTTACATAATGTCCTTTCCACGCTCTTCATCTGTGCAGACTCCCTGTCGAGGCTCAGAGGGCTAATGCTCCTTCCAGAACGTGGCTTGTGCGGCTCAATCTCTGCTCAGTCATCTCCAGTCGTCTCACGAGGGGTGTCTCCCTGCCATGGAATGTGCCACAGAGGCCTGGGTAGGGATTCTGCTCTGCCAGTGTGGCAGGGGTCCTCTTGGGATGAAGAGCTTAGCTTTCGCATCACACAGACCAGGGTTTGGCTTCTCACCATCATGCATGTCCTGTGACGTTGGGCAAATCCCTTAACTATGTAAGAACTGACTTCCTAATCTGTGCAAAGAGAGAAGAGTAGCATCTACTTCGTGGGGTGGAGCAATCAGTCAGGCCCCGGCAGGAAGCAGGTGGCAATTTTGAAATAGGATAATTCTAGGATTATTCAAAAAGAGTTTATATACAAAGGGTCTATTTACAAAGTGGCAGGTTGCAGCCAGCTGTAACTACTCCAGGCCCTAAGAAAGGGGGCGATGGGGGAAGGCAGGAGGGACGGTACTAGGATCCCAAAGAAGAAAGTCCTACGGAGTCAACCACCTTCAGAGAGGGGTAACCCAGCGTAGGGCCCAGCCAGTTCTGCAATAAATGTCTCTCCCTCCTCCCTCCCCTGCCTCCCGCCCATGCTCTCCACCAGCTGAGCCCCGCAGGAGGCCGGAGACAGGGGAGCCCAGGCCATGTGGTCCAGCGAGGTCAGCCGGTCGGGCGTGGGGTGCGGGGAGGGCAAGGAGGATGTGGAAGGGCAAATGGCGAGTCAGCAGAGTTTTGTAAATCAAGTAAGATAGGGCACGAGAAACCCAGCGCCTGGTACCCAGCAGGAGTTCAATAAATGTGTAGACTGTTCCTCTCCTTCTCCTCCTCATTGTTACCATAATATTATTTAGATAAAGCCGAGGATGGTCTTCCCGACTTTCCTCTCACCAATTCTCGTTCTCCAGGAAAAGAAACTACCAAAAACAACTTCCTCTTGAGTTGTCGAGGAGTGCCTGCAGCTTCCAGTCCACTCCAGAGAACCACCCACGGTCTTCACCTCGGCCTTACCTGATTGGACCAGGGGAAGGAGCCTCTCGTAGGCAGAGAACCACCCAATGTTTTCACCTTGACCTTACCTGATTGGACCAGGGGCAGGAGCCTCACCCTCATAGGCAGAGAACCACCCAATGATTTCACCTCGGCCTTACCTGATTGGACCAGGGGCAGGTGCCTTACCCTCATAGGCAAAGAACCACCCAATGTTTTCATCTTGACATTACCTGATTGGACCAGGTATGGACATCTATGAGTCTACTGGATGGTGATTGGCCGACCTAAATAGGCTCCTCTCCGACCTGTCTGCCTGCGAGCTGTTGAGAGGCAGCACGGTGGTGGCATGGTAGAGACAGGCAGAGCGGACACCGAATTCTAAATGGCTGGGGATGTCCCCGAGACCCAGAGCTACCACTGCCTCCCGAATGCTGGTCCAGCTGTCCCCGAGGCCTGGTGGGGCAGCACTGAACTTCTCATCCTCCCGCAGCCGCCCGGCTCTTCAGGGAGTTGGCTGGGGCTGCAATGACTTCAAAGCACTGCACAGCCGCAGCATGTCCACAGGAATTCCTGCGTTCTTCCCAGGCTGTCCCAGTCGGCCCCCGGCAGGTAAGCAGGAGGCCTGGCTGCAGCCCAGGTGTCTCCTGAGAAAGGGCTGCCGGTCACAACCAAGCACCCGCCCCTCTCTGCAGCTGCCAGAGCACAGGGGATAACGATGAGGCCCTTCAGTGTTTAAGGACCTTTCTTGATGACGCAGTTACTTAGTTTGTTATTCTTATAATCAAGGGGACCCACTAATATGTTAAAGGAATTTATTCAAAATAAATATTGAGCAAATATTTAAGCTACAGTGAACTGTGGCGGAGGAACAGAGCACAGTGACCCGCTCAAACATATTCAGTCCCCCTCGCCGGGCAATTTTCCATACCTTTTTATAATTACTTGCTGTTGTTTTCATCTCCAGATTCCAAATATTTTACTCTCTAACACATCTGTTGGACATTTGATGTATGTTTTCTCCTTTCTCTTTCTGGACAGAAAGCTAGTCACATGGAGTCCAGCCTGGTCTTTGTTTCCAAGGAGAAGGCTGAGTCCCCGCAGGACTGGTAGGTGCATTGCCCAAGGTCTCAGAGTTAGAGGCAGAGAAGAGACCAGAGCCCAGGGCCCAGGACTCCTGGTCCAGTGCTCCTGCCAAATCCCACGTGATCCCCTTTATCTGCGGGCAAAATGTTCTCCGATATGTGAGCCTATGGGATCGTGGGCCACCCTAGCCTGCTCAGGCTTCCAGAATGAGCAGCAAGGCCACCACCTCCTGGAAGCTTCTCCTGATGAATTCTCCAGATTTGAGGCTGCACAGTGCTTTGTCCTGCACATTTCTTCCTTTTAGCACAGTCAAACGTCTTCATGCCTCATACCTGATATTGGACTTCAAGCCCTCTGAGGTCAAGACCCTGGATAAATCACCTTCATATTTCCCTAGGGTGCCCAGCTCAGAGCCAGTATGTGTGTGGATGAATGAATGAATAAATGACGGAAAGAATGAAAAGAGCCGTGATTCTGTTGGAAAGTGGCCACTTTATAACTGGTAGCCAGCCTTGGTATGAGAGACGATACAGTGCAGAAGTCGAGAGCATGCATTCTTGAGTAACAAGGAGCCAGCTTCTAACTTCTCCCCTACTACTCATAAGTGGCGTGATCTTAGGCAATTTTCTTAATCTCCTTGTGCCTCTGTTTACCTGTGTGCAGATAAGGATTATGTGAGTCTCTCACTCCATTAAGGTGTTGTGAGAATTAAGTGACAGATTGCACGTACAGCACTAGCACATCTTCTGGCACATAATAAGTGCTCAATAAACACTTATCATTAACAGGTTACTATTGTTACGAGTTGGAAATCACCCCCACCTCATATGCTTTATGTTTCTTCTCTGTGACAATGAGGACCCACCTTCTTCTAACGCTATTTAGTTTTTTTCATTTGAAGCTTGGGCACTGATTAAATCTAGCCACTCTCCTCTCAGCCTTCTTAAAGTGTTACCCACCTTTCAGCTCAGAGTCTTTTCCTTTTTTTGTCTCCACCACTGTATATGCTGATTGGGTCTCAGTTTTGCACCTGGCCCTCAGCATCCTGGTCAGGGCTGGGAATCGGGTGAGAAGAGCGAGGTGCCTGCCTTAGGCACAAAATGTGAGAGGGTGCCAACAAACTCAGGAATCCAGAAGTTATATATATAGTGGTAAAATATGCATGATATAAATTTGCCATTTTAACCATTTTTAAATGCACAATTCAGTGGCATTAAGAACATTCACAATGTTATGCAACCACCACTATCCATTTCCAGAACTTCTGCATCTTCCCAAAGAGAAATTCTGTACCCATTAAAAAATAGGTCCTTAGAAATAAATATCTTAATGCATTATTTGTAAAAAATCAAAATGAATTGCAAAAATGTGATGAATAAAGTATTAAAATTTAAAGAAAGATGGGATCAATAGGCCAAAGTTAATTAAAAACCCTTTAAGATTGTTCCTTGGTCAAGAGAAATTGCCAAACATGACAATTCTCTCAATTGATATTGAAAATGAGATTAGCAAAGAAATAGAGTTTTTAGAAATAGTATTGATGAGTTTGTTTCCATTAAAGCCAAGAAAGTAAAATTATGTTAAATTCTGTTTGGGGTATCAATAAAATAAAATATTTAAGCTTAAAATAATGTTGTGATTTTAATACACTTAATTTTCAATCTTTCAATTTTTTTGCAACTGTGTTACTGTTCTGGGGGAAAAAATAATAATTAAAAACTAGGTAAAGGCCAGGTACGGTGGCTCACACCTATAATTCTAGCACTCTGGGAGGCCAAGGCCAGAGGATTGCTTGAGATAAAGAGTTCGAGACCAGCCTGAACAAGAGCAAGACCCCATCTCTACTAAAAATAGAAAAAATTAGCTGGGCGTGGTGGTGCACACCTGTAGTCTCAGCTACTAGGGAGACTGAGGCAGGAGGATTGATTGAGCCCAGCCAGGAGTTTGAGGTTGCTGTGAGCTAGTCTGATAACATGGCATTCTAGCCCGGGGGACAAAGTGAGACTCTGTCTCAAAAACAAAAAACAAAAAACAGACAAACAAACAAAAAGTGTGAAAACATGTATAGAGAGACACACATTTTCCTTCTGCCTTGGGCTCCCATATGGCTCAGCACAGCTATGTTACTGATCCTGTAAATATAAAACTTCTATATTTTTCTCATTGTGGAATTTTGGCTTTAATTTTGATTTTAAAATAATACATTAAAATATTACTTATGTTGATTATTGAATTTTTTGGTGCCCTTTTAATATTTATACCTGAGGAGAGAGTCTCACTCACCACACTGTACTCCTGGCCCTTCCCTGGGGGCTTCCAAGAAACGTGGACATGACCCTGGCTCTTATGGGGGATGAATACCCACTCAGACAGGCTTTGCACACATGTGCTTCTCCAGAAGTACTGGAAGGAAAGACAGAAGGTGCCAACACCATGCCTCTCCTCTCTTCCAAGGACAGCTCCGTGCTTTGCAGGATGCAGGGCAAAATGAGCATGTGGGGCCCTTGTTCAAAAGTTATCAAGAACATCAAGATGGCAGCCGCAGAGCATGAGACCAGGTGCTGGGCCCTTCTGAGTGTGGGGGCCCTCTGTGACTGCCCAGGTCGTCATCCAAGAAGCCCTCCCACCCCCCTGCAAAACCTCCAGCCCAAGCTCCTCCACATGAAGCTGGCACCAATCCTGTAGCTCTTTGCTGCGTTTTCCTGAGCGTGGAGTGTATGTCTGTGCTTCTCTCTCCAGACAAAAAGCATCTCAAAAGTGGGACCGTTTGCAAATACGGTCATTTGCTCAATTAATGCTCATTCACTCTAATTAATTCATTCATTTGTTCATTCATTCCTTCACCAAGTGTGTGTGGAATACCTATATGCCAGGCTCTAGGCAAGGTGTTCAGGATCCAGAAAAGAGCAGCACCAAAGCCCTTGCATTAAGGACTCACAGGGTCCTAGGTAAGTACGGAGGTGATTACAGTGCAGGTGCCTTCACAGGGCTGGCCGCAGGGAGCAGGGGGTGAACATGGCTGTTTGCATGAGAGGTACTGTTGACCCCTCCTTCCTCTTCATGCAGGCTGTGTGACCCTCATGATCTATGGCCTTGCTGGGGAGTGTGGGGTGGCCTCAGGCTCTCTTCTTTCTAACCTGGAGGGGGTACAGAGAGCCCTGTCTCAGAGCCAGGTGTGCGGCCCCTTCAGCTGCCAGCCCTGAGACCTTGCTCCAGTCTTTCAGGGCCTCAATTTCCTCCTTGCAAAATGGAGAGCATCTTCTCTCATACCTCCCAGGCGTCTATGAAGCAAATCAGATAAGTGCTTGTAAAGTCCATATCCGTGTGAGCCAGTGGTCTTGTAAGGGGATAGATCCGGCACCAGGAGCCACTGTTACACAGCTAACTTGGCTATTTAATAGTCATTCAGCAAACATTTGCCAAGCACCTACCGTGTGCTAGCCCTGTGACATCTGTGGCATCTTAAGGCTCATCAAGCATTTGTGTACATTCTGTTTTTATTCTTCCAGAAAAAGGAGATAGTTGATATTAAGCCCATGTTTACGAGTGAAGAAACTGAGCCTCAGTTACATGGAACCCACAGTCACTTGGCTATTTGGAGGCCTCTGTCCCCATTAAGCACTAACGCCCCATTTTCCCTCATCCCCAGCCCCCGCAGTCACCATTCTACTTTATGTCTGTATGATTTTGACTCCTCGAGGTACTTCATAGGACTGGAATTGAACAGAATTTGTCCTTTTGTGTCTGGCTTATTTCACTTAGCATGATGTCTTCACGTTTCATCCACGTTATATCATGTGTCAACATTTCCTTCCTTTTAAAGGCTGAATAACATTCCATTGTGCAGTTAGACCACATTTTGTTTATCCATTCATCCATCAGTGGACATTGGGGTTGTACCCACCTTTCGGCTATTCTGCATAATGCAGCTGTGAACTTTGGTGTACAAATATCAGTTTGAGTTTCCAATTTGGATGCTTGGGGCATATACCCAGAAGTGGAATTACTAGATCCAATGGTAGCTCTATGTGTAGTTTTTTGAGAAACCGCCATACTGTTTTCCACACTGGCTGCAGCATCTTAAATTCCTCGGGGTTACGTTTTACCAACTCCTCTGCCTCTGTGTACTAAGCGTCTATTCTGTGATCTGCACAACGTCTGTTAAAAGCCTAGATAAAAGGTAACATTTAAAAATAGGAAAGACTGAAGACTTGGTGACTTAACAGAAAACACGGGGGAAGGAATCAGGAGACGTTCAAGGAGGTGACACTGAGCATACAACAGCACCAATGTGCAGAACTTGTTGCATTACAGAGCTTTTGAGTGTACTTGTAATCATGGATAATTTTATTACTTTTTACCAGATGCCTGTTAAATCCCTTCATATAAAAAGCAATGATTTTTCTTTTGCCAAAGGACTTGGGAAATGCCTATTCTAAAACCATGAATACCGGGGATACCAAGCAGAGAGCAAAAACCCCAATGCAACGTGTCTACCTTTCCCCATAAAGAACATTATAGGAACAGAGGATTTTTTTACATGCTCATAAAATGATTATACTTGTTCTGAGAATTTCCTGGTTTGAGTATGACTGTTACAGACTTATTTCATAAGTTGATTTATTTTTTTTAACAGTATCTGCAGGGACCTGTGTTTTAATTCCAGTTGGCTTTTGTTTTCCTTTTCCCGTATCACATCTGAAAAGTCTCTTTCCGGCACACTGCATTTGGAAGTGGCTAGAATTGTAAGAGGTCCTTGGCGCTCCGAAATCCTGTTTGTGTTCTCGGCTCCTAACGTTCTGGTTTAAGATTTTCCTTGCCTTGAATATTCATTGGCCATTTCTGTTGTTGCATTTACCAAAATAAAATCCACTTCAGCTTGTTCGTCTCGGGGAAAGGGCTGGTGAGCAGTCTTCTGACAGTTGTATATTAAATGCAGGTGGCTTCATGAATGCACTTTCTGTCTGGCTCAGAACATTAACCATAACCCACAGTTTCTTCCAAAGGAACTGGAATGAATTAAATTGTTTAATAAAACCTTACTTACCTGGATAAACTCATTTCTATTTTGCATTTAGATTCCTTAATGCATCTTTCCAGATTGTTATTTGTAAAATAAAAAGCTAGACGTGTTTACTTAGAAAGCCAAACATCGGACCCTAATCCTGGTTCCTATCCAAGTTCTTTGCAACATCTTTTTTTCACATTTCCTACCATGTTATGAACGGTTGCGTATTTCATTTAGCATGAATTGATAACTCCCACCCCAGATCCAAATTAAGACTCACTTAGGCATTGCATTTGTTTCCCTGCATATATTTCTCTCCATCATGCCCATGAAACCTGTACTGTTTTATACAGAAAGGTGCCCGAAGTTGCTGATTTGCAAATTGATTTTAAAGCAATGGCCTTGCAAGAAGGCCTCGCCTGACTTCTAGGTGAAGCACTTCAGGATTATCAAGGATCCATTTAAGGAGCTGCTCATAGAAATGTTGCTATATCCCCCTGTAAAATTATTCCAGAGCCAATGTGGTAGACTGAGCTTAGAGTTTAGTTCATGCAGAGGCTGGACTGAAGAATCAATACTCTTTCCTCTCGTCCTTGCCAAAAGCAGTTCCTGGCACACGGCATACCCTAAGCGAGTGCCGGCTGACTTGATTGCTGAATACGTGAGTAATGAGGATGACTTACTTCATCCTATTTCCCCTTTCTCCCTTTTCCAGAAACCCAGTGCCAAATTTTATGCTCAAATACAATTAAGTTTATTACCATGGATATTTGACCTAATTGCTTCCTCTCTTTCTTTTTAAACATTCAAAATGTCTATTTAAACAATTTTATTGTAAACCTGTCTTAATATAAAGTACTAGAGATGATGTCCTTCCAATTGAGCCAATATTCACTGAGCATGTGCTTTTTCTGTCACCTTCCTTAATCTGCCTCCCAACGCCATGTGCCGAGAGTCAGCTCTGTATTTAATAGATGAGGAAACCTAAACATTTTTGTCCTTGATTTTTTTGAGGGGTTTGCAGAGGCTGGTAGGTAATATTTTTATAGTGCTGACTATGTGTCAGGCACTATGCTAATTATTTGACTCAGTCCTCTCTCTCACACACACAAACGTGCACACACACTTCACGAGGGAGGTATTCTTGGCATCCTCCTTTTGTGATGAAGAAACTGAGACTTGGGAGACTAAGTGGTTAGCCAAAGGGTGCACAGCCGGGAAGTGGCAGGGACGGGCTTTGAACCCAGGACTCCTGTCTCCCCAGCCAGTGCACCCAACATGATGCACAGGTGCGGTGCAAGATCACTGAGCCAGCAATGTGTTCATTCAGGTGCAAATTATTCCTTTCTGTAACTGCAGTGGTCCAGCTGCTTCTGTGCTGCTCACTGGGCTTAGGGTAAAACTGAAGTAGATATTACTGTAGAACAAAGTAGCTGCTAGACCAGGCACCGCTGGAACAAGGGATAGGCTTGCAGGCTGCACAAGCTCAGCTTTGCTGTGGGTTTCACTGGCTGCTCGGTGAAGGAGAAATGGGACTGGCCAGGCTGCAGGGCCCGGCCCTAACCCTGGCACTGTCCCCACCTCACAGTTCTGACCTCAGGCAAGCCCCTTTCCCTGTTTGAGAACCATCTCCTGATGATAGGCATTGGGCGGGATGTCGCTGGCTCGTGGCAGCCCAGAGAACCTTCCCTTCCCTCCTCCCGGCCCGGCCATTGGCAGAAGAGACTCTCTGGACGCCCCGCTGTCTGCAGGTCTGCTGCAACCCAGCCCTTCCCGTCAAACTGCTTGAGAAACTCGACAGGAACGTCAGAGATGAGGTGCCTGAGGTTTATCAAGTTTTCAAGATTACACCTCCATAAACCCCTCTACAAGGCCGCTCTGCACCGGTCCTCGAGCCTCCCGGCGCATCGCTGTCACCTCTCTGGCAGGCGCCACCAGAGGCTCAGGAAGCCAGACAGCCGCCCCCCACCCACCCACCCACCGATCAGACCCACAATGGCATTGTTAGGAGGAGGGGGAGAGAGCGCAGCGCTGGTTACCTTATAATCAAATTTTCACTGCGCTCTCCGACAGGTTTTTAAGTCACTTAAGGGATCTATTTATATGTGAAAGCATCGGCATCGTGCAGTAAATCCAACCACAAGCCAGTCCCATATTTTATTAAGTTTAAGTTCAGTGAAAGTGCAGAGCAAACGAGGGCCCTGTGTCTCTCTGCTACATCTGATTTGCGGTTCCCATAAAAAGGCCCACATGCCGCTGTTTCAGATGTGTTTTGGATTGAAAATAGGATTAATGTGCTAAAGTGTGATTAGAATGGTTAAACACGATTAATTGGAACAGACTTCTGCTGCCAAGGGAGCTCCTCCGAGGCTGGCCCCGCTCCAGGTTACCAAGTGAACAAAGCCGACCAACTGTCCAACTTTTTCCATGTCTCGCCTCACGTGCCTTGCCCCTTGCATTTTCTCATCGCCAGCCTGTCTCAGGGCAGATTAAATGCAGCTGAGAATGTCGGGCTCGCCCGGCAGCGGCCGTCCTCCGGGAATAGGCAGGAACCTCGGGCCCGGCCTGGCCTTGGCGGTGCCGGCCGAGGGCTGCTGTGCACCGGGGGCAGCGGGCCAGGTGGCTGGGCCGGGGTGGGAGTAATTTGGGGTTTTTTAAATGATCTATTAAACCCCTGAACTTTAATCAAGCTGCTACCACACTGACGGCTCTGATTTACTCGAGGAGCCAAGGAGTGGGCAGGAGGGGCCGGGCCAGCCTCCTGCAGGCCGCCAGGGTGGGCAGGAGGGCTGGGCCGGCCGCGCAGGTCACCCACAGCCCCAGGGCCTTCGTCCTCGGCCACCGGGCTGGACAGACGTAAACCTTCCTCCCGCCCGTCCTCAGACCCAGACGGAGCCCGGCCAAGCGTCCCGGGGCTGCCGCCTTGGGCTTCCCCTCGGACACTTGCCTGGCTGGGGCGGTTTGTCCACAGCAACGTCAGCAGGGAGAAGCGGAGACTCCCAGGCCGCGGCTGCTCTGAGGCCACCGTCCGTCTGAGGCAGGGCAGCCCCAGGAGACGTCCTCGTACACTGCACTCAGGGAACCAATGTCTAAAAAGCGGCACTCCTCAGACGAGGTAGCTTGAAGGAGCGTCTTTCTAAACCCTGAAGAAGAAAACTTGTTGTGGGCCTTAACATTTAGAAGCATCCTGCCCCTTTCAAAGGGCCATCTGGATATTAAAGGAAAAATGTTCTAGAAGGGACCAATTTCCCCCAGTCCTGGGGCTCCCAAGTAGTGTCCCCAGCAGTTGCTGAGTGTGTGAGGGAACCTTACTGTGGTAAATTATATTTTTATTTGTCTCCTGGGTCAGCTAAGTAAGGGGGTGTGTACGTGTGTGTGAGAGAGAGACTGTCTCTGCGTGGCATGTGTGTCTCTCTGTGTGTATGTATGTGAGTCTGTGTGTCTATGTGATTATATGGTGTGCATGTGTGTCTGTGTGCTGTGTGAGTGTGTGTGTCCACGCATGTCTATAGTGTATATGTGTGTATGGTATATGTGTCACATGGTGTGTGTGTGTGTGTTCATGTGGTATGTGTGGGGTGTGTGTGCATGTCCGTGTGTGTAGTATGTGTGTGCCTATGTGGTATGTATAGTGTATGTGTGTGTGTGTCCATGTATGCTTACAGGTATGTGTCTGTGTGTAAGTCTGTATGTGTGCATGTGTCTGAGTGTGTATGGTACATGTGTCCCTGTGCTATGTATGTGTGTGTATCTGTGTGTGGTATGCATGTGTGTATCTATGTGGTATGTATGGTGTGTGTGAGTCTATGTGTGGCCGTGCTTGTCTATGCTATATGTGTGTGTCTGTGTTTATGTGTGTGTAGTGTGTGCAGTGTGTGCATCTGTGTGTTGTGTACGGTATATGTGTGCGCCCATGTGTGTCTATGGGTGGGTGCGGGGGCAGGGGGATGAAGGGGGAGTCTAAAAACAGGAGTCGGGCCTTCTGGAAAGGCTGAAAACCTTGTAGGGCACAAGTCAGCCGCCGTATTCAGACCACGATTGATGGTCTGAGCCGGGCACCTGGGAGCAAAAGGAGGCACTGGTCGTGACCACACCATGATGGTTGAGGCCCCTGGAGACTATCCATCAGCGGCGAGGTGGCATAGCCAAGGGGCTACCCAGCCAGGGAGCAAGTGGCAGACGTTTGGGATCCTCGAAACTGCAGAATGGGGACAATATTCCCTCAATCTCAAGACCCACGTTTTTCATAGAAATTCGGGCACATCTCAATTCAAGGCATGTGTTTAATGAGGACATCTTTCTTTTTTTCTGTAAAATATTGTTATTAAAGCAGTGTTGAGTCTCCCAGTTCCTGGTGCGTTAGAACTGAGAAAATTCAGGAAACCTCTCTCCTGAGGTGGTTCTGTAGGTTGAGAGACACCGCGTGTGGGACGCAGCGCAGCGGCTGTGCACACCCAACACTTGGTGAAAGTCAGCAGCCGTCGCTGGAGCCGCAGTGAGTCTGCTTCTGCGTGTTGGCCTCTCACGCTGGGAGTTCTCTGAGGCGGGGCCAGGTGGGAGCCACATCCATGTCCCCTGTGCCCACGCAGGGCCCGGGCCCCATGAGGCCCTGCTCATGACGGACGACTAGAAGATTCTCCCTGAGCCTGAAGAGCATGCGCCCACCCAGCCAGCCAGGCCCTGCCCCCGGGAATAGGCAGGACTTAGCTCTGCATCCCCTTGTCTGTTTTTCTGGAAACATATGCATCCTGGAGGTGTGAGATCTGGAAGGCCCTCAGCCACCTGGCCAAGGGCACCAGGAAAATCAAGTGTTTACGGGATTCACAAACAGGAATGTTTCTTTGGCACCTCGGGGTCCCAGGCCAGGATTTCTGCTCAGCCCCCGCGGGGCTCTTCTTCCCACTAAGCAGGGCTTGGGGAGACTTTCCTGTCCCCTCTCGTCCCGGCACTGCGGAGGGCAGGAAGGGCCTTTCTCGACAGCACAGAGGCCACGCTGGCCACAGGTCACGTCCCCCCAGGTGGGCTGAGGCCCCTGTGCTGTCCCTGCAGGAGGACACAGTGCCCAGCACCCCGTGCATGATGGAAGGGATGGGATGGAGAATGGGCGCCTGGAGGGGGCTGATGTGTTTGCCCACCGTGAGCCCGGACCTCGCAGCCCAGCCGGCCACCTCCCTGCCCAGCCGAGTCTTTGTCCTCACCTGCAAAAGGCACAGGATTGACAGCCCCACCTGGCTCAACTCGCTCGGGAGAGACTCCGCATGTTGCTGTCTTCTCACGCCCTGGGCCACGTCCAAATGTACCGGGGGTCTTGGTTTGAGCTCCCCGAAATCAGAGCCCTGAGAGACAGGACACTGGGACTCAGAGCAGGTGAGTGACTGAGGAGGTGGTCCCAAGACGCAGGAAGGAAAGCCAAAGAGGCGCCTTGTCACCCTGGTCCCCGCTGTGGGCAGGTTGGGCCAGGTCCTGCTGGGGCCCCTCTCAGGACGGTGTAGAACATGCCACAGATTGTCCCTGAAAGGAGGGGAGGCGAGGACATGTACCGGTGGCTCCCATACTGCGTGGGTGAGGGTCCTCCAGGGGGCTCACCCTCCACACTTCAGAGCTGCCCTGCTTGCAGCTCCCTCAGCTTTCTAGAAAGTTCTGTGGCAGAACAGCTGAATGCTGGCACTTAAGTGTATGTGTATCTGTGTGTTGTGTGAGTCTCTGTGTGTGTCCGTGCATGTCTGTAGTGTCTGTGTGTGGGGTATGTGTGTGTATCTGTGTGCTGGAAGCCTCAGCCAGCCCCGACTGGTTCACCACAGCCGCAGGTGCGTCAGAGGAGGCTGAGGTGACGCGGGCAGGGCCCTGCGGGTGTCTGCACAGGTGGGCCAGTATTTACCACCCTGCTCCGTGCCACCAGGGCTTCCCGTTCTGGGCTGCGTTATGCTTTTGTGGGTCCCTTCCTCCCTAAAAAAAAAAAGTAAAAATTCTATTTTACACATACTACACACACAGACATGCACACACACCCCACACATACCACATGAACACACACACACACACCATGTGACACATATACCATACACACATATACACTATAGACATGCATGGACACACACACTCACACAGCACACAGACACACATGCACACCATATAATCACATAGACACACACACACAGCTTTGGTATAAAGATGAATATGATATGGGCTGGATTTATTATTAGTATATAACACGTCACTGTATTCATATTTTTCTCTAGATTTTAAAAAATTACAGTTCAAGCATTTTCATGGACCGTGGGCACGGTGCCTTCTGAGACCAACAGAGAAGACAGCCCTGCTCCAGTTGCTCCTGGAATAACCACCCCTCCTGTCCCATGGCCCAAAAGGCTTCTGGTCCCAACATTGGCCTCCTCTGTCTATGAGCTGTCCTGAGCTCCAGACGTTAGCACGGCTATCCCAGGTCTCAGCTTAATGTCACCTCCCATCAGAGGCCTTCCTCTCTCATAGCATCCTCTCCTGGTCCTGCACGGCACTGACACTCCTGCAGTTACATGTGAGTTAATTTGCTGGGCGTTGAACACCCATCTCTCCGTCCTGACCGTAAGCTCCCAGAGGGTGAGGACTGGGTCCTCTGATTCAGTGCTGTGACCCCCCAGGATCAGCCAGGCACACAGGGACTGTGCTGGGATGAGCTGCCCAGAGCCCCTTCAGGAAGGAAGGACTCATTCCCCGTGCTGGGAGGGCATCCAGCAGACAGGCCTCGGCCCCCTCCCTCCAGGCCTCCCCTCTTCCAGGACAAGCTGCATCCAAGACTGAGCACCCTGGGCATAAAGCCCTGGCCCTCTTGCCCCCTTGCCCAGCTCTGATCTGACAGGTTGTCCGTCTACAGAGCTCCCGGGGCATGGGCTGAGGCCTCTGTCGGGCTCTCACCACAGCCGACTTCTCCCTTGCCAGTCCTGCCTGTTGGCATTCAAGGCGCACATGCAGGTGCCTCCTCCAAACTTCGCTTCCTTATGAGAGTCAACTTCCCCGGCCATCCCCAGGTGACATTGGCCCCTGCAGACATAGCCATAGTCTAACGTGGGCTGAATGGATGAGGTTGGTCTCTATCAAAAGAAACAGGCATTTATTAACAGCCTGCTGGCATTTCGATTTTCATCCATGGAGGAGATTTTTAAATACTGTTCCCTGAAGTGTCCTCATGGCTTTATTCTGAATGAGTGAGCCACACACCTGCCAGTCCCTCCCGTCCAAGCCACCCTGCTGTGTTCCCACCTTCCGTGCTTGGTGTTGGCGTCGATTTTTGGTTGGAGAAAAGGCTATGCCATTAAAAAAAAAGTTAAAAACCACTGGCTTAAGTAACAATAATGCTAATAATGGTGATGATGACAGCAAATCGCCATCCAGTGCTTACTCTGGGCTCAGCACTCGCCATAAATTGCTGATCCGATCCCCACATCGGTCCTGCAAGGTTGGGCACGTCACCACCCTCAGCTTAGAATGCGGGGACCGAGGCATGAAGATGTTAAGCGACCTGCCCAAAGTCACCCGCTGGGAGGTTATGAAACTGGCGTTTCTACTGGTGTTTTTGTAGAATTTAGTCCCAAGATCGGATGGATGGAGGTGCAAGATTCGGGACCACGGTCTCTGGAACACAGCCTGTCTCGTCTCTCTTGACTGTTGGAAGGAAAGCACCAGCTTTTTTTGAAAATCAGAAGTCGGGCAGGCTCCCTTCTCTGCTCTTTGTGGTTCTTTCTTTCTCTGGGGTAATTAGTGCTAACCACTCACTTTGAGTGGGGGCTGGGAGGGTGGGGAGGAAATAACAAGGAAGACAGTAGCTGAGTTTTAAAAAAATTGTCCCAACCAAACTTTGAGAGTCCAAACCCCTTATTTCACAAGCAGGGAGGAGGCAACTTGGCCATGCTTACACAACTCAGCGGCTTCCAACCTCCAAGCCGGGCCAGGGCTCTGTCCACTCGACCGGGCTGCTTCCTTCACTCTCAGAAACTTCCAGAATGAAGATCAGGCCTTGATAAGGCCCCTGCCCTGTGAATACCAAATCAGGGGGAAGTCTGATCTGACTGCATTGCCCGGGCCCTACGCTCCAAGGCAGCCTGGCACCAGGGCTTCACGATGTGCTTTGTTTAGCACCGAAGTGAGGTCCTGGGGCCTCTCAAGGAAAAAGGGCAAAGTTTCCCAAGGTCTCCAGAGAGAGATGCTCCAGCTAAGTTTGGTCTACATCTTCCCCAAGGATCCAGACGGCAAAGATAACATTTGGGATTCTGCCAGGCGGGCCCCACTCGGCTCCATGGGACCCTTCCTGGGTTCACTTGGGTTCATGGCACTGATTCAGCCTGGAGCTCCACAGCTGAGTGACCGTGCCAGGGGGCGGGCCTGGGGGTCCCCAGAGAGGAGCTCTCACCCTCAGCCTCCTTTGCTGCATACACATGCAGGGCAAAGAAGAGGGTGCCTTGTATCTAGAAAACTCATATAGTCACGGGTTTAGAAAAATGAAAAGAGACTCAACGCCTGCAGGGCTGTCATCTCAGTTTTATTTGAACGTCCCTCTTCCTGCATCGCCTGCCTGCCCTACAGGGTTATGGCTTCTGTGACATTCTTACACAATGATGCAGAGGTCTGTTATTTGCTGTATCTCTCTCTGGACAGAAGTGTACTTGTTGAAGACAGCCCAGAGAGGAAAGCAGGATTAATGGGACATTAACCAGCTTTCTGGTCAACCTCGTTGTCTCACACTGGACTGTATCTACTTTCAGACAAAGATAAATAAGCCTGAGGTTTCAAGTGGGCTATGTCACCTCTTCTGGGGCAGACACATGATTTCTGTAAGACTTTGGCCGTATTTAAATGAGGTAGGGGCGCTCTACCTACCCACGCCCCCGCCACCCAACACACACTCCTATCGTGGTGGCCCTTCTGGGGACAAGGTAGCCCAGGCTGGGAACCGCTGGTCTCTGTAATCCCAAAGGAGCTTTGAGTGTCCTGCAAAGCAATGACACTCTACATTCTTTATTTTTTTTTTTCTCTCTTTCAAAATATTAAGAGGGTACAAGTGTTCTTGGTACGTGGATGAATTGTCTGAATTGTATAATGCTGAATTCAGGGCTGTTAGTGTCCCTGTCACCAGAGTGGTGTCCATTGTACCCTATCGGTAAATTTTTACCCCTCACCCCCTGACAGTCTCCCCCTCCCTAGTTCCCAACATAATCGACACCACTGTATGACTGCGTGTGCCCATCGTTTAGCTCCTGCTTATTAGTGAGAACATGTGGTGTTTGTTTTTCCATTCCTCAGATACTTCACTTAGGCTAATGCATTATTTCCCCACTGGATTACAGAGTCCCTGAGTGCGGTGGCCTGAGGCACAAGTCTACACCCTCCTCCCGCCTGCCCGGGCTGAGCTGAGTCACTTAAGACTAATGTATGCGTTTGGCTGGCTCGGGCTTTAGTCTGAGCTGCTCCCGTAGGAGCCAGCTTTGTGATTTGGGCAAGGTACCTCCCTCTCTGAACCCCACCTTCTCAGATCTGGGAAACGGGGATGGTCAGCCCAGTTTGTTCTCCCTTGTTTATTCAAGAATTGATGACCTGTCCGCAGTGTGCAGATACCATGTGGTTGCAACCTGGGGTAGGGAACATGGGTGGTGACAGAGTGAGGATCCCAGGCTCCCCAGAAAGGGAAGGCACCACGTCAACAGTCTACACTGACTCTTCATCACCCCAGAGCAATGTTGGGCCCGAGGGCCCTGGACCCCCCATGTCACTTCCAAGACTAAAGACAAGCCCCACACTTTCACTCATTCCACAAACATTTACTGTGTCCCTTCTATGTGCCAAGTACTATCTAGGTGGCTAAGATAGTCAAGAGTAAATCAGACAAAACCAAACAAACCAAGCAAAATAAACAATTAGATGAAATAAACATATGGGTGAGATTGTACGTTGTAAAGTGAACACAGTATATCATATTGTGATAGTGAGTGTTATAGTATATGACAAAGTGATAAATGCCACAAGGAAAAATTAAATAGGGCAGGGTCCATGGGGTGCTGGGAGGGGCGTGGGGTGCAACTGTAGGTGTGGTGGTCGGAGAAGGCCTCCCTGAGAAGGCAATATTTGAGCAGGCTCCAAGCAGATGAAAGAGTGGTATGTTCAGATATCTGGAGAGTACATATATTCTAGGCAAAGGGAGCATGTGCAAAGGCCCTGTGGTGCCTCAGGTGGGGGTGCATCTGGCAGGCTTGAGAAACAGTGAAGAGAACAGTGAAGGGAATAAGGCTGGTCGAGAAAGAATGGGGCCAGATCATGTCAAGCTCTGTAGCCTTTGTGATGATGTTGGCTTTTGCCCTGTCCTCCTTTCGGCATCTCAGTCCTCCACAAGCCGCAGAGAGGGGTAAGAAAGGGAAGGTTCCAGCCCCAGGCCGGCTACTCTTACCAAGCCACCTTCTCTCGAGGTAAGAGCCTGGAGAAACCTTCATGGAAGCCCAGCCTGGACTCTCTTCACTCCACTGTCACAGATCAGTCAGGGCTCCAGGGAAGTGCTTACAGCAAGGTCACTGGGAGTGCTCTTGGGAGTCAGGAAGCATTTCCGTAGCGGAGCGCGGGAGTAGGACTGGGCAGCGGGAGGCCCCGAGAAGCAGTGCAGTCACAGCAGAGGCCTCAGCCGATCCTGCAGGGAGCTCTCGAGCTGGAGTGGCCCTTTAGGGAGACTTTAGATGTGGGCTGTCCCCGGAAGGGGGCACAACCTGGGGTACAGCCACTCCCTTCAGCTGAGGGCGAGTCCTAGAGAGGGCCTCACGGAGAGCAATTGGCTCCCACCCTCCTAGCAGCTGGCAAATGAGGGTTTCAGTTCTGCAGGAGGCTCTGGTCTGCACTCGTGACGTCCACGTCACCCACCATGTTTGTATCCCCCACACCAGGTGGGCCCCTGGCTCTCCTTGTACCTCCAGCGAGGAAGCCAAGGGGCCCTGTCCAGCTGAGACAGCTGTGGCCATCGGAAAGTCATCATCACCTACGGAGAACCTGCTCAGCCCTAACAGCTCAGCTGCGTGGCGTGGGCGAAGTGCTTTAACCTCAAGGAACACCAGCCTCCTTCTACTGTGCAGTGAAGGGAGTCACTGTGGTCAGCTGAATGATGGTTCCCGCTGTGGTCTGAACATCCGTCCCCTCTAAAACTCATGTTGAAATTTAATCCCCAGTGTGGCGGTATTAAGCGGGGGCTTTAAGAGGTGATTGGGTCGTGAGGGCTTGCCCTCATTAATGGATTAATCCATTCATGGACTCATGGATTAGTGGGTTATCGTAGGAGTGGGACTGGTGGCTTTCTAAGAAGACGAAGAGAGACCTGAGCTCGCATGCTCAGCCCCATCACCACCTGCTGCCCTCTGCCACCTGGGGACTCTGCAGAGATCCTCACCAGCAAGAAGGCCCTTGACTTTGCCCTTCTCAGCCTCCATAACTTTTCTTTATAAGTTACCTAGTTTCTGGTATTCAGTTGTAAGCAACAAAAAACAGCCTAAGACAGACCCCAAAGGTCTCCCTGTCCTAATTCCCAGAACCTGTGAAGATGGCAAAAGAGACCTACCTTGTAGATGTGATTAAGGACCTTGAGGTAAGAGAGAAGCGTGATTACCCAGGCAGGCCCCGTGTAATCAAAGGGCGGTGAGAGGGAGGCACAGAGTCCGAATCAGAGGAGATTGGAAGGTGCCACCTTGCTGGCTTTGAAAGAGGAGGATGAGCCACGAGCCAAGGAGTGCAGGAGGCCTCTAGAAGTGAGAAACGGCCAGGAAACAGATTCTCCCCTAAAACCTTCAGAAAGAATCAACACCTTGATTTTAGGACTTCCTAAAACTGTAAAATAATAAATTTGTGTCATTTTAAGCTACTAAATTTGTGATAATTTGTTACAGGAGCAATAGGAAACCAATCGTAACTAATGTGAGATTTTTGTAAATATTAGCTTGCATCATAAATTTATATAATAATATAAATAGCATGATATAAACTGACACATAAAATGCCTAATAAATGTCTGCATCTTTTCCTCTTCCTCATACTGAGTTAAGGCCCATCTTCCTGCAGCTCCCACCATCAGCCCTGATAAGTCTCTTCTGTCCTGGGGTCACCAGCGCAGGTGTAAATCCCAGTTCACAGAATTGGGAGTAAAAGAATACCAGTTCTCTGTTTTCCACACATCAACTTGGTTTTTAATCAATGCCCCTTCCACTGAATGTCCATCTCATTCATTTCTTTTAAGAAATCATTTTTGCTTCTGAAGAAGTGTTAGTACCTACATGCACAGGTGCAGAAGTGTGTGTAGTAAATAGCAAATCTGTCTTCCACTGCTGTACCCCAGCCCTCTCCCTGGAGGCAGCCAAAGTCATCATTTCTTGTGTATCCTTCCAGAGTATTCCACACAAATGGCCATGTGTGTATTTTTCTATTTTGAGTCAAATAGTAACATATTGCACACTCTGTGTATATCACATTCCTCTCTCCCACTGAAAATATCTTGGAAAGATTTCCACATAAACTGTTTCCACAGAAACAGTTTCCTCATTATTTTTTTCCAGCTGCCTAGTATTCTGTTGAATGGAAGTGCCAGCATTTATTTCACCTCTTGGTGGCATTTAGTATATTTTCATTCTTTAGCTACACAAACAATGCTGCGATAAATAACCTGCCACTCATTGTTTTGTACATCTGTAGGATAAATTCCCAGACAGGACCTGTTGGGACACAGGGACAGGAACGTATATGTCTCTGAGTTTCCCACCACAGAGATTAATACTCTGTGGAAAAGGTGGTTTGTTTCCCCACGCTTGACAAATCAGAAATTTATCAAACGTATTTTTGCCATG
>CM052442.1:7354162-7416457 GCA_028533085.1 Varecia variegata | reverse complement strand
CCTTCCCTTCCTGGGCATTTCCAGGCAGTGGGGTCTGTCTCTGACCACCCAGGCCCCACAGTCCAGGGTCCTCTCTGTCCCTCCTGCTGCTCGGGGGCCTCCCTAATCCCTCCCCCAAGCAGTCTCTCCGGGGCACACTTTGTGGAACAAAAAGGCCAGGAGATCTTGCAGGCCCCTTAGGCTTTCTGCCCAGCCATAGATGCTGCTACCTGCTTGAAGAGGTGGAGGGAAAGGGGGAGATAGAGGCAAATAAAACATAAATGAGCATTTCAAAATGTCACCAGCCTCACCTATTGCTATGGTTTAACGTCCCCTCCAAAACTCATGCTGAAATGTAATTGCCTTTGTGACAGCACGAAGAGGTGACTAGGCCATAAAGACTAATCATCCTTTTCATCTACAAGGAAGAGCCCCTTCCCTCTTCCCTTTAACTCTCAGAATGGCCCATGGAGTAGGCAGAAGAAGGATGACTATTTCTGCTTTCGGGAGTGGAGACTGAAGCTCAGAGATATCAAACAAGTGCCCCAGAGTCACACAGCATGTCAGAACCTACAAAGTTTTGCAAGTAAGATTATCATCTTAAATGCTGCATCGCTTTACGTAATTATCAGCTGACATGTCTGTCTCCCCGCTGCACTGAGTTCCTTGAAAGCGTGGCTGCGTCTTGTTCGTCCCTGTCTTCCCTGCCCCAGCAGAGCCTGGAGATGCTTAAGTTGAAGGGACTCGATGCAGATGGTCACTACCCTGGAAGTAGCTGATATCAGGATGTGGTGTGCAAAGGAGGGGCTTGGAAGCCCATCCACAGCCCTGGCTCCCATCAGCCTGGGACGAGCAGTTGGAAAAGAACAATAACCACGAATACCACAGAAACACAACTGTCTTCACAGCACTCATCGCATCAAACTTTCTTGTTCATTTATTAGTGTATTCATCTGCTGACATCACAGAGCCCGGGCCATGCTACTTCACCTGATGACCCCAGGTAACTTTCTGAATTATTTTTATCTTCTGGTCTGTAACCCACTCCGTCGTATGCAGATTTATGAGAATTCTTTCCATATTCAAAACTTAAAAAGTACGATGAACCAGTCCAAGTTGGACACCAATATACCACTTCCTAACTCTGTTAATCCTTTACGATCTGGCTTTGGTTAAAAGAGTTTCCCTTCGGGAAGGCCTTCCCACTGTAAATATTACACAGGAAAGGAGATGTTCCTTATCTGCAGAAAAGTGATCGTTGGATCTCAGCCTGAGGACTCAACTGGAGGAAGAGAGAGGAAAGAGGGTGTTGGCGTGAGATGGGCAGTCCTTCCCTGGAGGCTGCCAGACTAGCCATGCACCAGTTTCAATGTTCCTGGGGTTCCCACATGTACACATGCAATAGTCCAGTTACTCAGGATTCCAGATCTAGGAGGAAATTGAGACATGAGCTAGGCTGCACCCACCTGGAGAGCCCAGATGACTTGTTCAAAGTCCTATAATCGAACAATAGTAGCAGCTGGGATGGACTCAAGTTTCCCAATCCACTGCTCTCTCCCCTCTGGCAATCTGACACACCCCACTTTCATGCAAAACACACCTTGACCTTATTTGGTTTGGATGGTATCATTTAGTCAAGTCATTTCTTCATGCAACATTAAGACAGCGCTGAATATTATTAACAGGTCTCGGATGCAATAATAGGAACCCAAACAGGTGATAACCTGACCCCTTGGGAGACCCCAGGCCAGCAGGGGAACAGACACAGGGTAAACAATTGCCATAACATGCCCTTGGTGCTCTTGCTAGAAGTCGGGGGGGAGCTGGGGGAGCTTTGTAAAGGAGCTGCCTCAGCCACACCTGGACAGGTGAGTCGCTGCTTGCCAGGCAGAGTTGGTGGAGAAGGAACTCCAGCCTGAAGCAGCAGCGGTGCAAAGGCCCTGAGGCTGCTGCAGCCTGGTCTGCCTGAACTGTGAGCAAGCAGGAACCAAGGTGCCCTAAGGATGCGGCTTGGAGGGGGTCCACGTGGGAGGAGCCTGAGGCAGCATAGGAAAAAGGGAGGCCCCCTGTAAGATCTCCCACTTCCTCCTGCCCCCTTGTTGGGGTGAGCCTGTCTCACAGCCAACCCCATTGGCTCAATATTCCTCTGAAGGGTTCCCCATCCGAGAGGATGAAACTCAACAGAAGAACATCCTCAGGTCAGTAAGAAGATGGGGCAAACTGAAAGAAAGAAGGAAGGAGGGAAAGTGGGTAAAATAGAAGGGTGAAAATAACATTGAAGTCAGTACCCCCATGTCATGGGGTTTAGACCCCAAATCTCCTCCCATCATCTGTCGAATCTGGGTGACAAATACCTATTAGGCAAAGCTGCAGTGTGAAGTCAGGGAGTCCTGAACTCAAAGCGCCCAGCTTGTGCCTGGTACACAGCAGACGCCTCGTACAAGCGAGGTGTCCCTTCCACGGCAGGACGCAGAGAGTTACAACTCCATCACGAGTTGAAAGGACACTGTCAAGAGAGGAAACTGTGAAATAAGGTTAAAGGATTGAAAAGAAACTGAATTACTGGTGTTATAGTTTAGGCCCTAGTACTCAAATGAGAGTTTTGATTTTCCTGTTTTTTTGGTTAAAAATGAAATACAACTAAAGTTCCTCAAGGTGAGGCCACTTCCCAGAGCAGCAGCCCCCGGGGCTCCATGAGTCCGTCCCAGGGAGACTGGGGGGAGCAGAGCAGAAGGCAGGGCCCGTGCGCCTGCACCCCAGCCCCCCAGCATTTGGTATAGGGCGGAGGCCGGCCCTGCAGAACAGGCCCAGGAAGGCTCCAGCCCCTTCCCGCAGCACAGCCCCGGCCAGCGTGTAGGGCACAGGTCTCCTGGGGGAGCTTGGGACTCCGCCAGGCTCTCTGCTGCAGCCCAGGGGACACCACCACATCCCTGACTGAGTCCATGACATTGGCATATGGTGGAAGACATACCCCAGTGAGCCCCATCTTCCTCGGTACAGATTCGATGAGCCCTTCTGAGTGACACTACACATCCCAGCTGGGCCATTGTGGGGGGACAGTGGGCTCCTTCAACACACACTCACAGATGCAGCCCTCGGGGCAGGCTCCCCTGGTTCTGACACCCCGGGGTGTGGGGCCAAGTCTGCAGCCCCCTTTCCCACTCCCAGACCCTTTGGTCATACTGTCAACAGCCACCTTTCCCCCTAAGGATACTCTGGTCTGTGGGTGCACAGCCACCCCTCCCCCAGGAGACGGCTGTGGCTTACTGGAAGGCTGGCGAGGTGGGCAGGGTGTTCCAAGGAATCTAGCTGCGGCCGTGGCAACCCCCAGCAAGTCCTGCCCCCTCCATGAGTCTCAGTTTCCCCAGTTTGCCTTGGCTTTTCCCTCTCCAATTCTGAGTCAGAAACAAATCCATCTGACACCCCTTTCCTTTATTGATCCCCAGGAACAAGAAAGCTGGCCTATTGCTGGGGCAGACAGCCCCTAGCTGGGTACAAGGTAAGGTGACCAACCATCCTGGTTTGCTTGGAACTGAGAGTTTCCCAGGATGTGAGACTTTCAGTGTCAAAACCCAACAGTCTGGCTCACGCCTGTAATCCTAGCACTCCGGGAGGCCGAGGCGGGTGGATCACTTGAGGCCAGGAGTTTGAGGTTGCAGTGAGCTACGATGATGCCACGGCACTGTATCCCTGGTGACAGAGCAAGACCCTGTCTCAAAACAAACAAACAAATAAAAAGCCAAGAGTGTCAGGTACCCAGGAAGGTTGGTGACCCCAGTACAAGGGTAGGATGATTTTTTTTCCCTCTTCTGCATATCTAGAGGAAAAAAACTATTTCCTGGCTGGTTTTCTCAGGCTAATCATCACCACCAACTCTTTTAGGGGAAGATGACAAGGAATGAAAGGCTCTGCCTGCGGTCAGAATAATAGCAGTAGCATCTTCAGCACAGGAAGAAAGCACATGGGCGTAGTTATACACGAGGCAAAACAAACCCATGTGCACATCTGTATCCCACACCCAGAGGGCCGAGGACAGACAGAAACCTGCAAGGCCAGCCTGGAGGGTCCCCCAGGATGCAACAAGTAAAGGCACGAGGGCTTTTAGCCCCCAGAGGTGCCAGCTGGCCTTGACCTTCTGTGCCTGAAGGGATGGATAAGAAAACAGAGTCGACAATTCCCCAAGGCCCAGACACGGCCCAGGTGACTGTGGCAGAATCAATACAGAGAAATATTCAAGCCCACAGGACCTGCCCAGCCAACGTGCCAGCCACTGGCCACTCGTGGCTGTGAAGTTCCGCATTTGAAATGTGGCCTGTGTGACCGAGATGTGCTGTAAGGGTGGATACACAGACATTCGAAGACCAACCAAAAGAACGGACAAAAGCATGTAAAATACCTCACTGATACTTTTTACGAAGATTATATATTGGAGCAATAATACATTGGCTATAATAGGTTGAACTATATTATTAAATTTAGTTTCACCTTTTTTACCTTTCAAAAATGTGCCTACTAGAAAATTTTAAATTATATCCATGGCTGTATGAGTCTGCTAACGCTTCTATAACAAAACACCACAAATTGGATGGCTTAGACAACAAAAATTCATTGTTCTAGACGCTGGGAGCCCAAGGTCAGGATGTCGCAGGGATGGTTCCTTCCGAGGCTGTGAGGAAGAATCAGCTCTAGGCATCGCCCCCAGCTCCTGGTGACGTGCCGGCGATCTTTGGCGTTTCCTTGGCTTGTAGATGCATCACCTTGATGTCTGCCTTCACCTCCACCTGGCACTCTCCCCCTGTGAGTGTCTCCAAATTTCCCCTTTTTATAAGGACACCAGTCGTATTGGCTTACGGCCCACCCATGGTCTTATTTTAACTTGATTTCCTCTGTACAGACCCAGCCCCTCTGAACTGCATGGAATGTCATGGCCTCTCTCGTCCACCAGCTTAAGCGCCTGGGGTTGGTGGGCTCAAGTTTCAGTACGTGCCCTTGGGTCACTTATTTAACATCTCTGAGCCTCAGTTTTCTCATCCGCAAGATCAGGAGAAAAGAGGCACCTGCCCCGGAGAGTGTGTAGGAAGCAAAGGAAATAGCCCACATAAAGCGCCCAGCGTTGGGACAGGGTCAACCGAGCCTCACTGTCACCTTCGTTGTTACCCTCAGGGTTGGGCTGGGCGCGAGCTGCAGCTCACAGAGCACACCGAAACCCACGGTTCCTCGAGCACTTCCTGACAACGCCGGGGCTGCTCGCCCAGGTCCTCCTGGGCCCTGGGAGTTTGTGAGACCCCGGGAAAGGCAGAGAAGGCCCAGAGAATTCCTCTTTCTGGAACTCTCTATCAGCGAGAACAAGGAGGGGTTGGGGCAGGTCCCGGCACACCCTTGGGACCAGCAGTGCTGCTGGCGGCTTCCTAAGGCAGCAACGGATGTCTAGAGCCTCCCCGCGGCCTCTGCTCGGCCATCCTTTGGACCCATCAGGGCACTAGAAGAGCTTTGGCAGCTTTGTGGGAGACGGTCATTATTAAACACAGGTGTCTCCTTGGTTCACCCTTCTCGCAGCTGACCCTGCCCACCTGGCTGCCTCATAAACATCCACTTGCTGGCCTGGGTGGGGATGACACTCCACTCTGGTTCCAACACACTTTGTTTTGTGCCATGTCATTAATTTCTGGCAAAAACAAACGCTCCCAGGCCCATCAGCCAAGAGCCAAGAGCAACCAGCCAAGAGTAATCTAGACCCCAGGGCTCCTTGGCTCTGTGAAGAGTGAGGCTGGGACCTCCAAGGAGGAGGCCACTAGCTCATGGAAACGTGACCAGCGGCTGGTCCCTGCTTGGACAATGGCAACCTGCTGGGGAGAGGCAATGATGGCATTTTTCAATGCACACAGCGCATTGCCAGGCTTTGTGGAGAGTCTGAGCAGCTTAGGTGAAGGTGGTGGAGAAGGTTGTGCAAGAAGGCCCTGGGAGGGCGTGCGTGGTGTGGACCGAAAGCACAGGGGACCTCAGGTTGGAGGCCCCTCCTCACTCGGGAGATGCCCGTGCCCGGCTGAGCCTGTCCGTCAAAGGCTGATCTCACTTCGGTTTCACAGCAGCCAGTAAAGAAAGGGCTGTGATTACGCCCCTTTGACAGGGATCTTCTCACCCTGGCTTTTTTCTCCATGACATGGGGGACACTCATCTTTTCAGCACCCCACCCCACCCCAGGAATCCCTGTGTCCCCAGCACTGGCTCAGGCACCAGGCCAAGGAGGGGTTCAGCTCAGCTTCTGAGAAATGGACACACGGGACCGGGGCTCCCCTCATCTCCTTCTTCTCAGCAGGTGCTGGGGAACGGGTTACCAGGGTGTCCAGAAAGGGGATGGAGGGAAGAGAAGGGAACCCACATTTGAAGAGTATTTTTCCTGCCAAGGGCTTTTATGATTAAGCATTGAAACGTTTAGATTTAATCATTGCATCATTACAACAACCCAACAGGAGGATTTTATTATCCTTATTTTATAGATGAGGAAGCAGAGACTCTTGGAGACCAAAAGGCATGACCCAGCACACGGGGGTAGGCTCAGAGCCAGCTCTCTGACCCAGGGAGGGAGGCCTGAGCCTGGCCACAGCGTCCCCTGGGCCTGCCTTGGAGGGTCACCATGGCGAGGCCTATCACTCACCTGGGCTCCTGCAAGGCAGGGCCACCCCCTTACACACCTGTTTATCTCCCACTTCCCTTTCTGCCTTGCATACAGTCAGTCTAACGCGCTTTGAACGACTGAATTAATGAAAGGCAAAGAGGAAAGCTGGTGGCGTCAGTTTTGAAAGGCAGTGGGACGGGAATTGTGAGTGGCTGTGAGGAAGGCTGTTTTCATTCTCTCCACCAGGATCTCCCACAAATGGGAAGAGCCTCCCATGCAATTCTTGAAAGAGTTACCAAGCATCTCAGCATGACCCTGATGGAATGTGCTGGAATGTGCTGGAATGTGCTGGAATTCTGTCAACTGCAGCAACAAAGGGCTTGGGGGTGGGGAGGTACTGTGTGTGTTTGGGCCCACGCCATGGCCAGGGAATAAAAACTAAAATTGGAGAAACAGCAACTTTCAGATCAGCAGGAGATTTAAACATAAACCTTACTATTTAAAATGCTTTTCCTTGTTTCTGAACTGAGTAGAGCCTGAGATTTCTTAGCACTGTGTCGCTGCTTCACATTTCACGCTGGTTTCAAAGGGGATTGGAAGCGGCTAAATACTCAGGTAGGCGGATGAAGGAAACACCTGCATGATGTAGATTCAGCTCGGGGTTTGTTAAATATTTTTCTTTTTCTTTTTCTTTTTTTAATACCTCTAGTCTTTCTCCACTTCTTCTTGAGGCCTCAGATTCACCAGACTTATTTTAGTCTGGGGGCATTAAGCCCCCATTGTACAGAATGCCTCTCTGGAAGCCCAGAGAGGGGAAGTGATTGGCCCAAGGCCACTCAGCAATCTGGAGACCTCTGACTCCAGACCCCTGACCAGGGTTCTGTCCTCCAGAGATTCTAACTACATGGTCTTTCCTAACACTTTATCTTTTTCTCAGTTGGCCCCTTGCCTTAGATGAATTCTAGCCAAAGCCATGGCTTGAGATAAAACAGTGGTTTGGGCTCTTCATTCCTCATTCTTTGGAGAATCATCTTCCCCCCATTCTACAATAATTGGTGTGCTTCAGGTGGGGCTGGCCCAGGGGAGCACTCAGGCCAATCAGAGTGACTGACTGTGATGGGCTCAGGGCTGGGCCAGTCAGAGTCTTCCCTGGGACTTTGGTGGAACTTCAAGGCAAAACTATCATTTCTTCTAGCTTTGGAGCAATCAGGATTATAGAGGCCTGGAGCTGCCACATGGAGAGAGCCTGTTGGAGAATGAAGACCGAGTTGAAAGATGGGAGGAGAAAAGTCCTACTGACATTATTTGAACCTCTAAGTCCATCCATGTAAGAAGAGATCACCCCACTAGGCTTCCCAGAAACATGACTCAATACATTTCCTTTTGTGAGTCAAGCCAGTTTGAGTTGGGTTCTGATCATTTGCAAATGGAAGAGTCCCAACTCATACATAGCACTTAGATAAAACCTGTTCCAAAGGCTGAAAGAATGATCTGGGTCCCCTTGGGCGACATCAAGAACCTCCCCTTGCAACCTTGCTCCCAGGTGGTCTGTGAGCGTGAAAGCAAGTTTCAGATCACACTTTGCCCATGTGTAAATATTTACTAGCAGGCAGACACAAATGCTGTCCTAGGACTGTTCTGTGGCTCCATGGAGGTCCAGCCCTCTATTCTTGAGGGGCTCCTATAGCAGACAAGCTCATATTCTAGCTGTAGGATTCAGCAAAATTTCTCGACAGACTCCAGTAACCAATCCTCCTCTAGGCACCCAAACAGCCACTGATTTGAGATCCCCAGTCTTGAGAGGCACCACAAAGGCTGAAGATCCTAAGGGCTCTAGATTCTCTCCCCCATGTATTTGTTTATTCAGTCATTTATTTGTACCAGCAGGGACTCATGGGTATTTATTTTATACTTTGGGCTATAATCGAATAGCACATTCTTAATTCTGTTGCTCAAATTGTTTCAGTTTTGACCGTTGGGAGTCCTTTCGGGTTGGTTCCTGAAGGTACAATTTTGATGATTTACTCCAAATACTAACTAACCACCTCTGCAGTGTGTTCCTGTGTAAAGTATATTTCTGAAATTAACACCCGGCCCCAAGAGTGTAGATTAAGACTGATTAACCTAATAAAATAGCAATCAAACTATATATACTTTACTTTTTTTTATTCATTTAACTTTTCCATCAGTGTCTATGTAGTGTTCCACGGAGTAGATAAACCGTAGCTTCTTAACTCTTGCGGTTTGCCATTTTAGAGAACACTCCAATGAACATTTTTTGTGCATTTTTACATTTGTGTTTATTTCCTCATGAAAAAGGTTAATGCTTAATTCATGTGGCTGGATCACCTTCTAAAGGGCTTTCGTACCACCACCAACAGAGTATGTGAGTTCCTTAAACTGTTATTATAAGACAGGTGACACAAAATTGCAGATAAAGAAACAAGAGGAAGTGTACCCACAGACACATACAAACATGCACACATTTCACCAACGCCCCCGTCTCTATCCAGCTGGTTTTCAAACTCAGTTGCATGCAAGATAGCAGGGAGGTTGACCAGATGATCTTTTGTATCTTCGAGGGCTCTCCTAGTTCTGATCTGTAATGATTCTATCCATGGTATATAAATATCAACATGTAGCATATAAACAATTTAACGTATAAACATTTTGGGGCTTCTTGGAGGAAAAAAAATCCCACCATTTCTCTGGGAAGAGTAACAGAATCGCTGCATTATCTCCACCACACGGTGCAAAATCCCCCAGGCCAGGCACCACACTTGGTGCTTTACTCTTACACGTGTCAGTCCTGCCCTCCGCCATCCTTGAATCCTGCTGGTGTTCCCATTTTGCAGGGGGGGGAGCTCCCAGGTGGGCCCCATTGCATTACCTCCATCACACCTACCGTGGCAACGTGGCTTCACTGATGGACGTGTCAGTTTCCCCAGTTCTGTGACCTTGCCGAGAGTGGGGTCCTTGTCTTCTTCCTTCCTTCTCCCAGGGCCTGGCACGGGCCCGGGTGCACAGACGGTGCTCAGACATACTGACTGGAAGGTTGAGGCAGTGAAGGAGGAAGCAGAGATCAGGATACAAGCACCTTGAAACTTATTAACAAGAAGTCTAAAGGGAAAAGGCAAAACTTTACAAAGAAGGCCATGAAGGGCAGTGGAGGGAGCTGTAGCACAGAACGCACAGTTGTGCCCCGGGGTCTGAATCCCAGTTTGCACCCTGACCCTGCCTGACCCCTATGACCCTCAGCCTCTCTTACTGTGGTCCCACCTACCTGGGGAGCTGAGAGAGTGAGAAGGAGTGGACAGAAGTTGGGCATAGATGCCCAATAAATTTCAGGCATAATAATTTTATTTATTAGCCAAGTGACCGGGGATGGTCCTGCGCAGTCCTGCGGATTTCTATAAATGGGAATGGCAGCACATCCTCAGGGGCCCACACTGAGGGCTCAGTAAGGACATGTAGGCTGATCCCTCAGCGTGGTTCTGGACCTTGGGGTTCCACCAGTGCTTGTGGGATTCACCCAGAAAGAGATGTAAGGTACTGTGACTGTCAATCTCTTCATTAAAAAGAAATCTCATGAGATATGCCAAAACTACCAACAAGGATTCAAATTCAGCTGGGTCTTTGGTGCTCAAAACAATAGCTGAAAGTTCCAATTCAGCAGCAAGTGGTCAAACTCTGGCAGAGTGGACACAGATGCAGACCCTAACCTGTGGCAGTGCCCAGCCCTGGGAACTGGACCGGTTGCCTCCTTCTCTGAGTCTCTGCACAGCACTGCTAATCCCCCTAGCCATCTCTCCTCTTGGAAACTGCTCTCCGCCTGTCTCTTGGACAGGCTGGACCCCCTCTTTAGTTTGTATAGTGTGGAGCTGAGAGCACGGGCTTAGGGGTCTCAGACATACCTGGGTATTATTCCAGCATCTGCCACTCACTAGCTGTGTGGTCTTGGGCAAGTTACTTAACCTCTCTGTGCCTCTGTTTTCTCATCAGTAAAATGATAAAAATGCTCCCTACCCAAGGCTCAATGTGAGGATTAAATGAGCTAATGTGTAGGAAGCCGTTAGCCAGTGCCTGACACAGAGAAGCAGGCAAACCTGAGAGCTATTACTAATATTACTATTACACAGGATGCTTGCAGACAGGCTGGTGATATGCAAAGCATTGGATAGCAGGTGCTGGCTAAACGTTTTTTGAACACGCACAGGCATGCGTAACTAAATGCAGGTTTGAATGAATACCTCCTACTAAGGCCCCTGGTATTCACATCCTCCCTTTCCTCCTAGGACTCCTCTGCCCCTTCACTGCCCTGCCTACACCCCCACTCCCAACAGGGCCTTGTTGCTGGACCTCCGTGCTGCTCCGCTGTTTCTGAGCTCCGGGTCCCCCTCGCCTCCCATCGGCTATGGCCCTGGTGGGTGGTGGTGGTTGGGCCAGTGCTAGGAGCCCCTTTGTGGCTAGAAACTGAGCAGCAAGTCCATCCTCCCGGTGTCCCTGAACCCCGGCCGGCTGAGCATCCCTCCCCAGCCCAGCCCCGTGCCCGACCGGGAGCATATTTCAGAGTCGAAATGAAAGGCGAGAGGAGGGTTTGGCGAGGGCCGGATAACCCCGGGAGGAACTGCGAGGTATTATAAACAGTGTCACGTCAACTCGAGATTGAGCCTCAGATCCTGACTTGAGCGCGAGGAAACGGGGCTGTGACAAGGAGCCGCTTCCTGCCAGACGAATGTCCGGAGGTGTCTCGAGAAGGGCACGGTGACAGGAGAGGCTGAGCTGGGTGGGGAGGCGCGGCTTATGCACTGCAGGTTTCGCTAAGTGCCGCTGAGGGGGAGCCCGCGGGAGGGGGGGGGCTCGAGATAGCTGTGTCCTCGTCACCTCTGCCTGCAGTCACCACCCTCCGGGAACGCCCAGGGCCCTCAGGGGCCCTCAGCATCCTCCCAGGTTTAAATATTCCTGGCGCTGGAGAATATCCTTCCTCCTGCCCCGCTCGCCTTATCAGACGCTCCTGGAATGCTGAGCTCTGGTGGCTTCCGAAAGCTTTGGGAAGGGTCCCACAGCACATATTTGAACTTTTCTGGAACAGATGTCCTGCCTGCGGCGGTGGTTCCAAGACGCGTGAGACCTGCGTCTCCAGGGAGAGGTGCCTGCAGGAAGATGAACGTGGGAGATGTCGTGACGACTTCCCTGCGGGGGAGGGCGCTCACTGCCAGTGGCCGCCCGCGCAGGTGGCCGTGCGCGCCCAATGCTGCTGCGTGCGCAGCGGACGCTGCCGGTGTGGCCCGAGGCACACAGTCCAGACTGTTGTCACCCACCAGTGCACGCAAGTCGCACTTTATGGAGTGAATTTTTCAACACCTAAGAGCCCCCAGATTCAGTGTACCCCAAAATAGTACACCACTACTAATACTACAGTGCAGAGCCTGAGCTCCACAGCCATCAAAGCATGCATTGTACGAACTGTGGCAGCAGGATTATTTTCCTGTCTCGTCTGTATTCAGTTTTCTGCACGAACAAAATGATATGTTTTCCAATAATTTTCAATGCAAATGTTTTTTAACACATTTCAATTTTTTTTTTTCAAAAGAGATAAATTGGAACATATCCCATCCACCACTTCTTATCAACAAGGAGGATAACATTGAGGACAGCATGTTACGTATTTATTTATTTCACAGGTGGAACGAGCACACACTCAGGGCCAGGCTCTAGGGCCCAGGAACGCTGCAGGCACAATCTCTGCATCTCAGCGCCATGGTCTTAGAGGCAGATGGGGGCTCTAAAACATGACAGATACACCCTGTGCTAAAAACGTTTTGGTAGCAATTGGGATCCAGGGCAGTGAGAATTCACACATACGTCCATTGGGGGTCCCTGACTCAGGGGAGGCTTCCAAGGTAAATGACATTTGAGCACAGCCTTGAGAATAAGAGGGCTTAAGGGGAGGGGGGGCCTTCCAAGCAGAGCAAACAGCAAGCGCAAAAACAGAAGGCCATCAAAGAGCCTGGCGTTTCACACTAAAATATTTCATGACAGCTGCTACTTCTAATAATAACATGAGTGACAATAACACTAGCAAAAAGGGATTCTTACCTGCTTTGCATCTGGCATTGTGCTAAGCATTGCTCAGACACACCTCCTTTGATCCTCACCCTAGCCCAGTGACATACGTGCTCCTGTCATCCCCATTTTACAGATGACGAGACCGAGGGAGGAGCTGCAGCTTGGCCAAGGTCGTGGAGCTAATAAGACCCAAGCGATCTGACATCAACACCTACCATGTTCTTTTTGTTCTTGTGTTGCTCTGGGAAAAAAGGAGGATTTTGTCAATTAGCTGTTATTGAACCAACCTGAAAACCCTGGGAGTAGGTGTATCGTCTCTCATTTTGCAGGTGAGGGGTCTATGGTTCAGAGAGGAGGCATGAGTGGCCCTTCAGTTTTCTTATCTAACAAAGAGAGGAGGGACACTATTAATACTAAGCCCACAGGGCTGTGTCAAGTTGAGACAGGTAAGCACCTAGCACATGCTTGGCAAGTACTTGGTGCTCAGTAAATGTTAGCTGCTGTCATTAGTACCAGGGAGTAAATGAACACCATATTCTAGGACTGAGTCTTAGAAATCCACGGGCATCTCAACCTCCCAAAGCAGGAAATGCTTTTCTGCTTCTCTGAACCCCTTGTGACACACGGCATCGTGAACAAAACACAGACTCTGGAGCCAGGCCAGGGTTCAAATCCCGGCTCTTCTGTAATCTTGCTGTGTAAATTTGGGTAAGTTACTTAACTTCACTGAGCCTCATTTTTTTCAACTGGAAAATTGGGATATTTATACCTGCTTTGTGGATTGTTATAAGGAAGAAAAAAGATTCCTTCTTCATTCATTCATTGATCTGAATACACTTTGAGCTCCTGATTTGTGTCGCACCACTGTGCTCGGGGCTGGGGTGGTGAGCAAGACACGAGGCTTGGTCTCGAGAGGCACATGGCCAGCCCATCGTGCTAGACTCTTCCTGCACCTACAGAAGAGCTTGGAAACCCTCCAGTTGCATTTTCCATGCAGTTTGTTGGAACAGTCAGGATCTGAGGCCAGAATACCCTGGATTTGTGGGAGGCAGAGCTTTCCTTCTGCGGCCAACAGGGAGGGGGCAGCTGTGGATAGTCTGGTCCTCTTAACAGAGCCGGTGCATCTCCCAAGGCTATATCCACCTCTTGGTGTCTGGGGTCCAAAAAAAGGAGAGGCAGAAAGATATATTTTCCAACCATCTGGGTTTGGGCAGAACCTAAAACACACTCTGCCAGGCAAGCGATTCCCTCTCCGTCTTGGAACCAGTGGGTGCTCCTGGAGAGATTTTATCCATATGTTTCAGTTTCATCAACACATAATTCATCAAAACGTCGCATGGAAGCAGTCAGGGCCTGGGTAGCTTCTGCCCTCCGTGAGCCCGCGGGGAGTCCCCAGCACCCCTGGCCCTCACGCAGAGCATGTGAGAACACTCCCCTCCCCCACTCGGTCCTGTGTTTTGTCACTTGGGCCCCATGGAGCATCACTTGTACCCGCTGTCCCCAAAGTCTTTCTTGAATGTGTTTTCTACATCTTCTGGCCCTGACATCTCTTTATTTGGGGCTCAAAAAGAGCTTCAGGAATGAGGAAGAGGAAATCCTCACCCTGGTCCGCCGGAGACTATGCGTCTACACACACATGCACACACGCACACGCTGTTACCCATGAATGGAGACTCACAGGTGTCATTGATTTTTTGTGCCCATAAGAATATCACTCTATGAAGGCAGAGAATTCTGTCCACCTTGTTCACTGTGGTATTTCCAGTGCCTGGATCAGAATCTAGCACATAGTAGGTGCTTCATGAATAGTATTGCAGTAACAAATGAATAAATGGAAAATAAATGGTAAGCTTTCTTAGAGGATCTCTGAAGGTGGGGAAGAAAATTACCTCTTTTGAGCACCTACTATGTGTCAGGCCAACGCTTGATGCTCTACACAAAGTCTTCTTTCTTACAACCATGTTGCAACATGGGGTCACTGTGCTGGAGGAAACAGGCTCGGAGAGGGTCAGTAACTTGTCCAATGACATCCAGCTGGCAAGGGTGGGAACAAGGGTTAATGCCACGCTGCTTCTCCTGGGCCACGTGCCTCTCTTCTTGAGATCAGTGAATGGAACGGAAGCCCCAAATGTACACCAAGCCACACTGCTGGCTCCCTGTCACCCTGGAACCCCCGAGAGACAGCCCAGTGGAATATAGAGGACAGGACAGACCACACCATGGTGAGATGTAAACACTGCATCTCAGCAGCTTGGTGCACTAAAGATTCATTTCTCACTTGCATTTCTCAACCTGGTGTGGGTTGGGTGGCCCTCCTGGGTGGCTTTTCTCAAAGAGAGGACTCAGGCAACCCACTGCTTCCATCCTGTTGCTGTATCACACAGGGCACACTGCTTCCAAGGCTGCAGTGGAAGCAGACAAGAGGATTGGTGCACGATGCAAGATGTTTCTAAGGGCCAGGCCTAGAAGTAGTGAGGAACTTTGGCCAAACCAGCCTCTGCCCAACCTAGCTGCAAGGGAGGCTGAGGAACAGCCTTCCTGAGAGCACAGAGCAAATCCAGCACACTGAGCCCTGTGGCTCCACACACCTGCCTTGGGGGCCCTGTCTCTCTGCTGCCTTAAACCCCCCTCACCAGACCTCGCTCAGCCCTCAGAGCCCCAGGGACGAGCCAAGCTCCAGTGCCCTGCGCATGTATGTAGGGCTTCTCCTCCTGGGCCCCAAAGCTGAGGCCAGCGGCTCTGTGAACACCTCCTAGAAGCTGAATGAGCCTGGTCTGGGGTCTCTAGGGGCCTTCTACAGCCCAGACGAGCTGCAGGGAGCCCCTCTTCCCATGCAGCCCTGAGCCCTGGCCCCATTCCTGTTTCTGCTGACTTTGTGGCCCCAACCACAGACTTCATCATGGTGCCCCAGGCCTCTGAGATCAGCTCATCCCACATGGAGGCCTCTCTCTCCCTGGCCCCCTGGGACTCAGCTCAGGGTGGTTCCTGAGGCCCCCAGGAGCCTGTGCACTCTCTGTTCTGGATCCAGAGGCAGCATGTTCAGTCTAAGCCTCCAGAGATGGGGTCCATCCTTCACTCACCAGCACTATGGGTCCTGCCCACCAAGGACAGGTTTATCATGGGATTGGCTCAAGCTTTACGGAGACTGAAAAGTGCCATGATCTGCCGTCTGTAAGCTGGAGGCCCAGGAGAGCCAAGGTGAGTCCTAGTCTGGTTTGAAGACCTGAGAGCCAGGAGCTCAAGCAGAGAGAAAATCTCCCTCCCTCTACATTTTGTTCCATTCAGGCCCTAATGGACTGGGGAGGGTCCCCTGCTTCACTCAACCCACAACTCACATGCTAACCTCTTCCAGAGACTGCCTTGCAGACCCACCCAGAAATAATTTTTCACCAGATATCTGGGCACCCCTTAGCTCAGTCACATTGACACATCACAGTGAATTCCTCGGAACACTAGCACCTGGAGATGCTCTGCCACAAAGTAGTTCCCTAGCCAAGTAACTTTGGGAACTTCTGACTGTAGGCAGCCATCTCTACTGCCCCCAGTTCATCTTTCATTCCAAAGCACCTCAGCCTATAAATGCTCTGAGAAGTCCTGTTTTATTTTCTTTTATTTAGCTTGACACCTCCCAAACTTTGACCACAAACTTAGTACTCATTACCTCATAACAGTTCTATGGGAAACTCATTGGGAGATCTCCCCTAGACAGTTCTAGACTCAGTTTTAGAGATGAATGACACCTGGCCCCTGTTCTGGGTGACTCACCTCCTTGGTGGGGGCAGAGGACAAAAAATACAAGTATGATCAGTACTTGGCCAATCAATGTCACTTGATAAAAAATTATCCACCTACCTGCTTAATTTTTACTGTAACACTTTTTTTTTCTTTTCTTCTTTTTTTGAGACAGAGTCTTTCTCTGTTGCCTGAGCTATGGTGCTGTGTCATCAGCCTAGCTCACAGCAACCTCAAACTCCTGGGCTCAAGCAAGCCTTCTGCCTCAGCCTCCCGAGTAGCTGGGACTACAGGCACTCACCACCACGCCTGGCTAATTTTTCTATTTTTAATAGAAACGGAGTCTCACTCTTGCTCAAGCTGGTCTTGAACTCCTGAGCTCAAGCGATCCTCCTGCCTCAGCCTCCCAGAGTGCTGGGATTACAGGCCTGAGCCACCACGCTCGGCCGATATATTTTTTTCTTTGTTCCTCTCTGTCTTCCTTCCTTTTGTGCTGCTATATCGGAATACCTGAGACTGGATAGTTTATAAAGAACAGAAATTTATTCTCTCACAGTTCTGGAGGCTGGAAAGTCCAAGACCAAGGTGCCAGCAAGTTTGGTCTCTGTTCCAAGAGGCGGCTGAGCCCTCTGGAGAGGAGGAATGTCATGTCCTCACACGCAGAAGAGCAAGGCTGGCATCAATCCATCCACGAGGGCAGAGCCCACGTGACCTACACACCTCCCACCAGGCCCCGTTGCATGGGGATTGGACGTGAGTGCTGGAGGGGACAATAACATTCCAACCACAGTGCCCGCTCCCTCTCACTGGACTGAAACCTCCACAGGGGAAAAGTTTAACCTGTTTTGTTTACTGTTTTATCCCCACACCTCTTGGTGTGTCTAGCATGGCGTTTGGCACATACCAGGTGCTTACTAATTTTTGTTCAGAGTACAGAATTAGCACTGTCACATGGCCAGTATGTGATGGAGCCCAGATCTGAAGCCCGGCAGTCTGACTTCACAGTCCACACCCTAACCACTCTGCTCACCGCCTCCCAGTACCAGGCTACACTGAGTAATTGAATAAGTGACCCAAAGCCATCGGTTTTTTTAAAGATGGTCACCACCTGAGCCCAGCTGCCCCCACCTGCCACATCCTGGTCTCCATTTGACTCCTACACAAGTTCTTCTCCTGCCTGTTCCAGACCCTGCCCTCAGGCCAACCCCTGGCTGATGATTAGTCCCCCATGACCTGCCCAGTGCTGCTGTCAAGCCCCAGCAATTGAACCTGGGGGTGACCACGTTCTCCACAAGGAAGAGAATTCTATCAAGAGCCCAGGAAACCCAGCTCGACAGCTTCCCGCTCTCTCCTCTCCTCTTCAAGTCTGAGGCCAAAGGAAGTGGCCAAATAGAATGACTCTAAACTAGCAATTCCCCCGCTCCCTCCAGTCTAATAAAATGAGAGAATGGAGAGGACCGGGGCTAAGATCAGAGCCAGCTCCGCCAACTGCTGCCCGACCTGACCTGCTACGCCTGGGCCTTAGCGTCCTTGGCTTGCCTGGCAAGGGTCATCAACTCGAAAGCTCCACAGAAATAACTGTCAGTGGGTTGATGTAACACTTGCTAGCACAGGGGTTGTGTGTGAGATGCCAGGAATCCTAGAGCCACGGGTCCCCTGCTGGAGAGGGTCAGGGAGGGCCTCTCAGAGGCTCAAGTACTTTTGACCTGAGTCTCCAAGGAAGAGTTGGAATTTTTTGGCTGCAGATGAGGCTACAAAGGCAGGTTGTGCAGGTCTTGAGAGCCTGCCTTTCCCTGTAGGCAGCAGGAAGCTTGTGAAGGTTTTAAGCAAGGTTCTTTGAGGCTAGCTCTTGTTTCAGTATTGGGATTAGATTCATCTGTGATTTACAGAAAACTCAAAATAACAGTGGCTTAAACACACAAGGATTTGTTCTTTTCTAGAAAAGAAGTCCAGAGATAGGCAGTCAGGGATAGCAGGTCTAAAGGCCTCGGAACCAAGGCTCCTTCTTTCTGCTCACTTCACCTCTACCCGTGGCTTCATCACCTCAGGGTCCAGTGTGGCTGTTGGGGCTCCAGCCTTCACATCCACCCTCCTGGCAGCAGGATAAAGAAATGGGGTATAGATGAAAAAGGGCACATTTCCTGCAAAGTTGGCTCCTTTCAAAGAGCTTTCTCAGAACATACACAACTTTCACTTACATCTTCTTGGTGTTATTGGCCAGAACTTAGTCTCACAGCCACCCTAACTGAAAAAAAGGATAGGGAATATGGTCATTGTTCTGACTAGTAATTTTCCCTGCTACGTATCAGAGTCCTGTAACTAAAGAAGGTGGTAAGAATGGATTATTAGGCATCTGGCTACAAAGGCTTTGAATTTCAAGAAACAATATCTAACACCCAGACTTTAATACTTCCTTGATACGAAGTCCCAGGGTTTGGTTGCTAGCTCAGCAATAACATCAAGACACAGATTTTTTTTTATCCTTTGTTCTGCCATCTTTAGGGTTTGGATATTAATTGAATTATTATTCAATTAATTATTCAATTATTCAATTATTCAATTATTCAATTATTAACTGGGTTAATATTTGTAAAGCACTGATGCTATATAAAAATTTAAAAATATAATGCAGGTATCAACTCACAATCACAAGATGACTGCCATAGCTCCAGACATCACATCCTGTCCCTGCATCCTATGAAGTAGGAAAGGAGAGAAGCTATTATCTTCTCCTTTTCAACAAAATGGCTGCCCTCCCCAGGGCCCCGGCGGCTGTGCTGGCTGTGAAGCTCAGAATCAGGCCTCTAGCATGTGGGCAGCCCCAGCGCTGACTGGTAATTGCATCAAATGTTCTCCTGCTCTGCCATCAAGAATGCTCATTTCACCAGTCCCTGAGGGCACAGGGGCTCCAAGCAGAGTGTGTCAGGAATTCTGAGCTTTCACCTTGGCCTGAGCTTCCCAATTTATCTTGCAGTTTCATTAAATCCTGCGCCACATACCACAGACATATTTCTAATCTAACGGCCTGTTGCAGGGATCCAGGACATTACAAATACAGAATGTTCTTTGCCTGGTTTTCTTTCTTAAAATCAAATAACTCTATTCACCGCTCCATCCCTGTGTCTCGCACGGTTCACTTAGATTAATAACATTCGAGATTCTGCCTATTAGGTATTGAAACCAGCGAGCGAGCGAGGCCCTTCCAGCCAATTCCAATTCCAGATACCGCATGATGGAAACTATTTCTCCCTGACCCTGTTGCCAGCAACAAGCCTTTCTCTAACGGCTTAATTAGGATTCAAGATTGTGTCCAGGAACGCAGCGCCTCGGAAGGAGCCAAGCCGGCGTGTTTACAGACTTCTGTGTTCAGTTCATTTCTGGTTTTGCATTTTGCAAGAGGAGGGAAAAGGAAATGGCTGTGTAAGAGAAAGACAGACAGAGACAGAGAGAGAGAGAGGCGGGTTTTTAATGACAGAAGGAAGCCCCAAATATGGTGACCGTGGAGGTAAGTTTGTGGCCAGGCGGGAAGGTAGGGACAGTGACGAGAAGTTGTGAACCTGTCCTTCCATCATTGCTGATGGAGCCTGTGCATGGGGAAGAAGACTTGTGTGGAAAAGCGGCAGGACTCAGGTTAAATTCTCTCTTCGTTCTTTCTAGCTGTGTGACTTTGGACAAGTCACTTCACCTCTCTGAATGTTAGCGTCCTCATCTGAGGAACAAAAATACTGTTTCATGGAATCATTGTGAGGTTTATAAAATAAGTATGAGAAAAGCACTTGACGTTGCCATGGCACGGGGGAGGCCTTGGTACATATGAGCAGGGATGAGTTGAATCTTAATCCCCTGGAACTTTGTGTCACCCTAGACACAATGTTCAAACCTTAAAGCTGGAAAGTGGCCAAGCCTCTAAGGAGCTCCGGGTACAATTTACACTTCCATGGCATCAGTTTTGTCATCTATAAAATGGGTTCATAACAGTGTGATTTAAAAGACAGAATGCACATAAAGCTCTTAGCTCTGTGCCTGGCACGTGGCAGGTGCTCCAACTTGGGGGTGGGCAGGAAGTCGTCTGGTCAAAGCCCCTCATTGCACCTCTGGGGAATCTGAGTCCCAGCGGGTGACATGATGCCAGTGATCCACAGTTATTTATTAAGAGATGAGTTCTAACCCCAGTTCTTCCATTGCTTTGACTTTTAAGGTGCATCTAAGGGGATTGGTAGAAGCCAGAAAAAGGATGAACCCTTGACAACACGCTGGTGAGGAAGACTTTGGGAATTCAAAATAAACAGCTTCAACATGGAAAGAGCAGATGCCAGAAGAGAAATCCTCCTGGGAACCTCCACTTATGTCAGCTTTTTTCTTATCAACATTGAAACGATCCTTTAGATCAGTTTCCTAATTGCTCTTAGAAAATGCCATTTTGCGTTCCACCCAGTACTTGCACATCTAGGGGTCCTCGTCTCGAGCGTCTACATGTGGGGATGTTCACTACAGAGCTCATCGTCACAAGACACTGGAAGCGTTGGGTAAGTATGGCAATCCAGAGGGCGAAATACAAAGCAGCTGCTAAAATTGACACGTGTAAAGCATTTTTAATGAAACAGGAGAGAGACTTATGATATAATGTGAGGGAAAAGATACAAAGGGACAGAAAACTCTGCATCTATTTCAACTGTGTAAAAAAAAGTGTGTATGTGTGTGTATGCTTAGAAAAAATACTGGAGGAAAAATATACCAAACTGGTAACGTTATCTATATCAGGATGGTATAATTAGAAGTGATCTCTTTCTATCTACTTACTTATTTATATTTTTCTGTATTTTGCAAATGTTCATAGTGAGTATATATCACTTTTACATTCAGATAATGTCATTGAAATGTTAAATAACATATAAAAGGCAAATATAAAGTGAACCCCCCTAGTCCATAACAGTACCTTTCCTCATTGCACCAAGCTTGAGGAAGGGTCTAAAGTCCAGTCTACCATTCCACAGAAGGTAAGTGCCTTACACATTTGAGGGCTCAGATCTTTCCTTTGATGCATCATTAATGTCAAAGGAAGAGACAGAACACTTCAAAAAGAAAAGAGGAAGTGTACTTTCAAAGAGTGCAAGGGAGTAAAACTTCAGAAGGACCAGCTCACTAAGCACAAAACAGTAAGAACTTAAAAGAAAAAATACCTGAAGAATTACCAATATTTGTGTTATCTATTGCTGCATAACAAACCATCCACCTGAAAATGTAGAGGCTCAAAACAATATTGATTTAGTTCTCACAATTCTGCAAGTTAGGGATTCAGGCAGGGCTCAGCTGGGCAGTTCTTCTGCTTCATGTGGCATCAGCTGGGGTCACTGAGTCAGCTGGGTTTGGTGGGCAGTAGATTGGGTTGGCAGGTCCAGATTTTACTGATACATCTGGCACTGAGTACTGAGTACTCTTCCGCATGGACATGGTCATATTCTCTCTCTCTCTCTCTCTCCCCCCTTCTCTCTATCTGTCTCTCTCTGGATGGCTCCCCCAGAGCACAAAAGCAGAAGCTGCCAGGCTTCTTGGGCTACACCCAGAGTGGCACACTGTCACCTTCACCACATTCTGTTAGTCAAAGCATTTCAGGGCCAGGCCCAATTCCAGGAGAAAGGAAAGAGATTCCATCTCTTGATGGGGGAACAGCATCCCAGAAAGGGGTGGGAGGAATTGCAGGTGGCCACATTTGGAGATAAGCAACCACAGTTACCAAGGTGACCTTGATCTGTTCATGAGGGGGAAATAGCAACTTTCTCATGTGCCCATCATCCTGGTGCTCCCTGAGGCCAGAAGAGAGGAGATGTGAGCTCAACTCTGGGTCCACCCCTTAGTGGATATCAGTTCAAATCCCAGTTCTACCACATACCAGCTAGCAACCTCAAGCAAGCCAATAAACTTCTCTGAGCCTCAGTTTCCTCACCTGTAAAATAGGCATAATAATGTCTGCCACATATGTTATTAGTAAGGATTAAGTTAAAGGAGAATATCCAGCACAGTGTCAGGCCAGTGGGGCTACCCAATGAATGTTAGTATTATTCTTCCTTCTGTCTGAGGCCTTTGCTTTAATAGTAAGATTTGGTCAGTAGAAACAAAGACTTCTGCTTTTTTAAGTCTTCTAGGATTATGAGGCTCTGAGCAGACATTCTGGAAATGAAGGAGTAGCTAATGCTTTTGTGAGTCTAGCAAGCTTCTCCACCCTTTTCTTCTGACAACAGACACCCTGAGCATAGGAGGGTGCTGCTGTGTGACCCAGGCCTGGCCAATCACAGTATCTCTTCCCTCTGAACCCAGTGATCGATTCGAGGGAGGGCACATGACTCACACGGACCAATGAGAGTTCTTTCCTGGGATTTCTGAGCCTGCAGTCCAAGAGCTGGAAGGATGGGATGTTAGAGCTACCATCAGCTGTCTTTGCTGCCAGGAGGGATCAAAGCTGGGCAGAGAATATAAGAGAAAAATAGAGAGAGAGACAGGGTCCTGGTAGCCTACTCATTCAGGGGCCCACCCCAATAACTTCCCCAGCCAAGGCAGCTACAAATTCCCTTTCTTCTTGAGCCAGTATGTGTCGGGCTTCCAGACATTTGCAGCAATAGTCCTGACTCATACAGATCTCAAGAGGCAGAGGATCCAGAAATAGGAGAACTGGATGCAGAAGCACAGGGAAGGAGGAGAGAGAAATGCAGCGGCCAGAAAGAGATCATTCCTAGGCCACTCACGCTGCACAGCATGGTGTCAGAGCAGACACCCAGCCTTGCCTGTCCTTCTCAGCCATCACTTCTATGAGAGTGACACATGCTCACTTGTCACAGGAGACGAGAGCAAGGCTGTTCCTTGCAGTGTTACCTGGGCAAATGGAAAATAAGCAAGACGAGCAAACACAACTAGCATCATGGGTGTTAACTCTGTGGTCTTCCAGCTGGCATTTGAAAAGTGCATTGACAGCCACAGCCTTGCACTGTCCCATCAGACTTCTAACCGGTCACGCCTGTGTGATCGCTGTAAAGTTGCCTGGCCCAAAGCTATCGGACGCAGACTGGTGCCTGCAATACTAAGATCTCTTACTTTGATCTGATTTTTGCTTTGTTTCTTTCCAGTTTAAAATATACTTGCATTTCCTTTTTCTCTTCCAAAGTATATGGGGTATTGCAGACATTCAGGTACCCCACCACCACCACCAATCTAAAACTTTCAGGTAAGAAGTTGTATCTACAGGGAAGTGGAGGGATTTGGTCAGATGGAGTAATTTTACGGTCTTGTCAGTAATGACTACAATACTAAGTGATTAGAGGTCATTCAAAAAATATTTGAAATTATCTAAACCCACCCGAGTATGTATGCTTATATGCATGTGCCAGTGGAAGAGTATCTCAACAGAGCAACGCACTGAAAGGGCAAACTCATGTGCAACTATCTTTTGTTCTTAAGAATATATATGTTCCAGGAAGACTGTTAAATTTTAGGTGGTCACTTTTTAACTGTAGTTGCCACTATAATGAATATCATTATGGAAGTTTTGAACTCTCTCATATCTATTATAAGGCAGAGTGGTTATCTTCCCAATCTCAGAGGAAGAAGAATCTATTCTCCCCAACTTCTGACTGTCAACACTAAGGAGTAGAGGTCACAGGCAGTCTCTAACGTTGGCATTCCTGGCATGGCTGTGGTCAATAAATAGCTGGCTACTGTGACTTATTTGAAGGGTGACTATGAAACTTTATTTTACTCTCAGGTAAGAGAACTCAGTCACTGTACTGTATTTCTTTTTTTTTTTTCTTTTTTTTTCTTTTTTTTGAGACAGAGTCTTGCTCTGTTGCCCCGGCTAGAGTGCAATGGCATCATCATAGCTCACAGCAACTTCAAACTCCTGGGCTCAAGCAATCCTCCTGCCTCAGCCTCCCAAGTAGCTGGGACTACAGGCATGCACAACTATGCCCAGCTAATTTATCTATTTTTCTTTTTTTTTTTTTTTTTTTGTAGAGAAAGGGTCTTGCTCTGGCTCAGGCTGGTCTTGAACTCCTGACCTCAAGTGATCCTCCTGCCTCAGTCTCCCAGAATGCTGGGATGACAGGCATGAGCCACCATGCCCAGCCCATTGTACTGTATTTCTGACTTGAGCTTCTGAATCTATGAAGCAACAGCCAATGGAATATATAAAGTAGCATTAAAAATTTAACCATTAAAGTTAGTAAAAAACAGAAAAGAAAAGAAAAACAACATAAATGACCACCAACAGAGGAATGGCCAAATATGTATTTGAGATAAATTTATGCAGTTGACTACAAAACAATAATGTAAAATATTGAGAATAATTGAAATATTGCAAATAATCAAAAGTAATGGCATAGAAAGTTCTTCAAGGCATATTGTTGAGTGAAAAGCTGAGTGCAGAATGGTAACAGCAAACAAAGAAACAAAACCCAAACACCGAGAGGACACAGAGATGACATTACACAGTGTATATGTGGTGCATAAATGCGTGGATACGAACCAAGTCGATGATGGTTTCTCAGGGGCAGCTGCACAGGAAGCAGGATGGGATTGGGAAGGGAGGGAGTGGCCAAAACGGACTTCAGCCTTGTCTACAATGTATTCACATTTGTAGATGTACCACGGAGTATATCATGCATTAATATATTATTTGTATAATTAATAACTTTCTTTAAAGAAACCACCATGAACATAAATGGGGATTCATAGCACTTTGATTTTGAGATCTTTTACTTCAACATTCTTAATTTAGAGTTGAAGAAACCAAGGTTCAGAGAAGAGAAGGGATGCCCTAAGCCCAGCTGAGCTGGAGTTGGTGCTAAAGCCCCCGGTGTTGCTCTGTCCCCCGCCAGTGGGGGCTACCAAGCTGCCTTCCCAGCATCCGAGAACGCACCCGGAGATAGAGAGCCCGGGCCTGCGATGACCTTGTTCCATCTCTCTGGTCAGCCTTGACCTCCCTGGCCAGCCTCAGGATGCCAGGAGAAGAGTGCTGGACCAGGAGGCAGGAACCGACTCAGGATCGTCCTCTGCTGCCACCTCCTACGTGGCCTTGGGTGAGTGGCCGGCTGGCTCAGTGGTCTCCCTGCTGTCTTCCAACTCTCGGGTGCTACCCTCTATGAACTTTGCCTGTGGCCAAGTCCATACGCAACATACCCTCCGCATGACCCTAGATCTTTGCCTGCTGTTCATAATTAAGAGAAGAAACCACCAAATGAGCATATGCGTAAATATATGCAGCAATGAAGTCCCTTTTTTTTTTCTTTATGTGAACTATTTTGGCCTAATTCTCTTTTTTTCAAAAAGAACGGCTAATATTTCATGGGGAGAGATAAGATCTTACTTTAATACAGTTAGCTTCAATTGACCTTGAACTGAATCTACAAATTTCTTAGAGGTGACCTCTTCATCGACGCTTGATACACATTCACAAATAAATGAACTGAGAAGATTCCTATTTAGATAACTAGTCCGATAGAGGATCCAAAATAAAGGCAGATGTCTAGGGCTCGCGAGGAGAGTTATGGAATCAGGGAATCTTAGAATAACAGCGTTTTAGAATGACAGGACTGTAGAATCTTAGAGTGGCAGAATCCAGAGCTGGAGGGGACCCCCTAAAATGAAAACATTACAGGCAACTAAACTGTGAACTCTTTAGGGAAAGGGTCAGGTATTGGACATCCCTCAGCATCCGCGTTGGCACACAGTAGGGGCACTGCAAATATTTCATAAGTGAATAAGTGAACAATCAAGTGTTAAGGAAGTACAAGTGCAAAAAAAAAGCCAGAGGAGGAATCACTGATTCACTCACTTGCTCACTCAGCAAAGCTCGACTGTACACCTACTATGCGTCAGGCTCTGTGTAACAAAAGGAGCACAGAGATGCGTAAACCCTGATCTTGCCCTTGAGGGGGTCTCAATCTAGTGATGGTTACTGGGGTCTCAGGAGGGTTCTGGGAGGGTTTCTCTTATCAATCTCCCTTTTCCTACCTAAGCTGCTCCTTCGGGAGGCCCCACCATCTCCTGACCTTGGACCCGGCTCTCAGAGGGCTGCTGGCAGGTGAGCAGTGGAATCTTGCTTGTCACTGAGCAGGACAACCGGCTAAGCTTTTATCACCAGCAATAACAGAAGGAAAGAAATATTTTTAAAGGAAATATAGCCCCCAGTTCAATCGTCTGTGCTTTCCTTTCATACACAGTTACAGGTCATTATTAAATAAAGCATAAATATTTTCCACTCAGTACATACCATGTGTTTTTTTGGTGGCGATTCTAACCTAGGTCAAAATTTAAAGGACTATAAGTATATGGAGTTAGATAATCATCCCCCATTAAACTCCACCTGCTAAGGATTTCCAGGGACTCCAGAGCTGGGTTTCCCACATGCACTGCCTAGCAGCAGTTCTGAGAGAACTTAATAGATAGAATACGCAGGGGAGACTTTGGCTGCCAGATAGGTTTGGAAAATGCTAGTTCAAAGTAAAGTTCAACATATTTCTTTGTTACAGGACTTCTCAGAGCATTTATTATGCCAGAGGTTACAGTAAATCTCCATAGGGGGCATGGGATGCAGCTTTTCTCAAATTTGAGCACAGAATCCTTCTAGATAAACCCTGAACTGGTGGCATAAAGCAAACCACGTTTAGACAAGACTACCAAGCCCAAACATGTACAGTGTTACTCTGTAAATCCCAGGGGGGTGACAGGCTGATGATCTTTTTCATTCGTGCTCCCCCTTCATCTCCACCTGGGCTTTCTGTCCACCTGAGCTGCTCCTGGAGTGCTGCGGACAGTCACCTCTGTCATTGATTTGCCCCTTCCCCTCCCTGTGGGGCAGAGCCTCTGGTGGACCCACTCCTGGCTCCCCCCACGTGAGTAGAGCGGACCTGACAGAAGGGGACAGAACAACACATCTTTGTGGGGAAACTGTTCATGGTCCAGAACGGCTGATGCTAGGTACGAAGTTGAGAACTGGCAGGAAATGAAGATGGAAACGTAGACAAGGAGCAGATCGGGAAAGACCTGGAACATCATATCAAGGAATTTGGGCTTTCTTTGAAAAGCAAACCAACTACTGCCAGGTTATCAGGTGAGTTCGCTCTCCGTGGCTCACTCCTTCCCTCCAGCTGAGTCTCTGCTCTAAGGACACCTCCTCCGCGCGAATCTCTACCTGAAAATCCACCACATATTCTCTGTCTCCTCGTCCTGCTTTGCTTTCTTCCGTGCACTCATCAATACCCGGCATTATATTTGAATGTTAGTTCAGTTTGTCTTTTAGCTCTCTTCCCTGCAAGCAGGCAGGCCTTCTGAGGCCAGGCACTCTGGCTTATTCTCTGATATGTCCCCAGCACACGGCACGGTGCCTGTACACAGTAGGCTCTCAATAGACATTTTGGGTGCATAAAAAATTTTAAGCAGAGAAGCAACATAGCCAGAGGATTCTGAGGGCACCGTCTCTAAAACCCATTCCTCATGACACTATTCAAAAGGTAGGCCTTTTATTGAAAGGAAATATATTATTTGCAAAAACATGATTCTATGTAACTGCTGGCATCTATAACATTTAAAGAAGAACTGAAAAAAAAAAAAAAACCTCAAAGACTTAGAGGACATTTAGTCCAAAAGTCTCAAACAGCCAGTCCGAGGGCTCTCTACCTACAAATGTGCTTTGGCCAGCATACCCAGCCTTTTTTCCTTTTTACTGTCTTTAGGCAACTGTGCCACAGTCCTCTATCCTCCCTTTTGTCTCACACTTGGTTCATGTAGTCCATATACATGACCAGCCTTCAGATAATTTGTGTATATAACTTGACCAAACTTGTCATTTCCCATTAGAGGAAACAAAAACTCAGAGACAAGACAGAACCTACTCAAGGTCTTATGGCTTAAAAGGAGCCAAAACCTGGACTAGAACCTGGGTCCCCAGACACCTGGCACCCTGTCCTGCCCATTACACAATCCTGTCTCCCTCATGGCCTGACAGAGTCTGAGCTTGTCGTCTCTCCCTCAGGGGCTGGGTTTCTCGTCCTCTGCACAGATGGCCACTGGGAGACGGTTAAGCAAAGCAGAGACAGCAGGCTGAAGGGGGCAGAGTGGGCTTGTGGGGGGAGGCACAGTCCCAGGAGGAGGCCTGGAGCTAAACACCTTGTCCTGGCCAGTCTCTGAATGCCCGTGACTGGCCCCATAAACGCTCCCTCAGGCAGGACACTGTGCCCGGGTTCCAGGAGACCTCACGGACAACTCTGTGACAGCCCCCCGTCCTGAAATGCGCTCACTCCCACAGCAAACTCTACCTAAGAAACGTCCAGCATTCCACGCTGGGAAAAACACCGGCTTTGAACACAGAGCCCCCTCAGATGGAATCTCTACTCTGCCCCAACTTCCTGGGCAAATCCTATCACCACACCGAGTCTCAGTTTCTCTGCCTGAATATAGCGAGGGCCACAATGCTCTCCGCATCCATTGCTTTGAAAAGAGAAAATGAAATAACATGTTTCGGGCACTTAGCACGGTTTACGGCACACAGAAGGAGGTTCAAAATGACGCTGCTTGTTGTTATTGGTGTTCCCAGAGAAGCAGACCCTGAATCAAGGACTCTAGTGCAGGTGACTCCCGGAGACACCAGGATCAGGGGAGGTGAGACAGGGAAGGAAGGGGCCAGTAAATGATGAATTATCGAGCCCACTGCCACTGGGCAACCAGCGCTCAGTGCCCCCAGGGAGCTCTGGGAAACGGTGCAGAATTTACACCTGGGACAGCCTGCCTAGGGGTGAGGGAGCTGGGGCGTTTATCCACCAACTTCCCTCAGCCATCGCTGAGGGCCGCTCCCGAGAGGCGTTAAATCCTCAGCCCTGCGCGCCGGCCCTGCTTGCCTGAGACCTGTGTGCAGGCTCAGACAGAGAGTCCCCGGGCAAAGAGATACGGGAGCCGACAGAGAAATGGGCGGGGGGCACTGAAGTGGTCAGGCCATGGCTGCAACTGCGTCTGCTACCCTTCTGTCATGCTGCCATCGAGAATAGCTCACATTTAACGAGCCCTCGCTTTCTTCCAGGCAATATTGCAAGTACTGTGCATGTGTTCCCTTGTTTAATCCTCATGACAAATCTACAAGGTGGGTCTTACTGCTACTCCAATTTTATGGATGAGACATGGAGGCCTAAGTTCACGTAGCTAGATCTGAACCCAGGCTGACTTCAGAGCCTAAGCTGCTGCACACGCTGCCTCTTCTCAGGGAACACACAACGGCACAGCCAGTTAGTGGAGAAGTCAGACTCAAATCCTGAATTATAGAGCGTTTTATTATTGCTCTGTGTGTATCTGAGTTCCATCCTTGGCTATAGCCTGTCCTGGGCACAGAGTGATCTTGTACAAGCTGCTTGAACTCTCTGGACTCAGTTTCTCCAACTGTAACTCATGGGTTAATAAGCGCAACTACTTCATAAGGCTATTTTCAGAATAAACAAGAAGATAAATTCAGCAATTGGCATGCAGGGTATTCTCAGTAATACAGAGCTATTATGTTTTTCCCACCTATAGAAACTTCAGTTTTCTTGGCTAAGAAGAAAAAAAAAGCCTAAACCTATCTCAAAGGATCTCTTGGTTATCAAGTGAGAAAGTATATGTAGATATTATTATTTCCATAGAGATAAGGAATTGGAAGCTGACAAAAGTTATAAAATATTCTATGAGAGTAGGACCTTAGTTCTGATTCCTATCAATTTCTGTTCTTCCACTATCTAGGGCAATCTTTTTCATTCCCATGGCTTCAACTACCATCTACACATTGCAGGTATTGTATTTTACAGGTATTATATTTTTGTTTGTTTGTTTCTATTTTTCTGCTGATATTTCCTCTTTCTTCATTCATTAAGTGCATATTTTCCTTTACATCATTGAGCATAGCTATAATAGCTGCCTTAAAATCCTTGTCTATAATCTACCATGTTGAGGTCACTCTCTACTAATTGTTTTTTTTTTCTTGATAATGGGTCATATTTTCCTATTTCTCTGTGTGTCAAGTAATTTTGACACTTCTTTCAGGTGTCTACTCCCCTACAGAATCTGCCTGCTTTGACTCACTCAGTGCCTGTCTTTACATAGTTGTCATTTATATTGTATTCTGTGTCCCCCATAACTTACAATGCAGAGAACTGAAGCCTCCCTTTCCATTTCAAAGTCATGAATAGATAGTTCTGGGCTCACTCAGTCCCCAGCCATCAAAGAGCCCATTCAATATTATTTTTTTCCAATCAGTTCAGAGACTTGTCACATTCATTTTCTCATTTGTCCATCTGTTCGTTCTTCGATAGAAAAGCAGAAATGTGGTTTGCAGAATCCCAGGCCCAGAATCACACGGAAAAGTATAGAAGGAGTTTGGAGCTGAGAGAAAACCCTCGGATAAATCACTTCCCCCTCCACATCTCTCTTTTCTCCTTTGCAAAAAGCTGGATGTTTAATTGAGCATTATATGCAATAACAAACGGAAAAAATGAAAACAACTTTTTCAGTCTAACAACTGGCAAAAAGAATTATAGTAAAAATATATAATAGAATACAGCTGGCCAGGCGCAGTGGCTCACCCCTGTAATCCTAGCACTCTGGGAGGCCGAGGTGGGAGGATCGCTTGAGGTCAGGAGTTTGAGACCAGCCTGAGCAAGAGCAAGACCCCATCTCTACTAAAAATAGAAAGAAATGATCTGGACAGCTAAAAATATATATAGAAAAAAATTAGCCAGGCATGGTGGCGCATGCCTGTAGTCCCAGCTACTTGGGAGGCTGAGGCAGAAGGATTGCTTAAGCCCAGGAGTTTGAGGTTGCTGTGAGCTAGGTTGACACTACGGCACTCACTCTAGCCCGGGCAACAAAGTGAGACTCTGTCTCAAAAGAAAAAAAAAAAGAATACAGCATATTTCTTAAGAATGATTTGGTTGAAGTTAATTACAAGAGAAATTTTTTAATGTATGGTTAATATAATAAAGTTATAATGATAAAAACAAGATATAAACAGGTAAATATAATAATGGGATCCCAATTTTGTTTAAAAATATGTATGATATCCTTTAAGAAAAGACTGGAAAGATATGTAATCAACTGTTAACAATTGTTATGTTTTAGAGGTAGGATTATAGGTGATTTCTAGTTTCTTCTCTTTTCCAATTTTTCTAAAATGAATATACTTTATGTTTAAGTAAAAAAAGCTTAAAAATTTTCTTAATTAAATGTATAGACTTATCACCAAAGTCCCTTTCAGCCAGAACATTCTGTGACTCATTGGTTTATTCAGCATGTATTTATTGAGCACCTACAGTATACCAGTCACTCTGCTAGGCACTGTGGAGGAGTTAAAGGTGATTAGTATACTGTATCTTACAGCTTACAATCTGGAGGGGAATCAAACACATCTCATTCATTTCTAAAATCCTAGTGCTTGGCTCAGTGTCCCAAACATAGCACGTGCCCATTTGATGTTTGTTGAACAAATATTGATTATAATCACCTAACTCGAAATCAAAGCAGAATAGATACCTGAGGCAAGGCGATACAAGAGGTGTGCAGAGGAGGTGAGCAGAGGGAATAAGGGCTGCAGAGGGGAGCGGCGTGTAGGCGGGGAAGTGAGATGCAGGTGGGAGGGCCAACCTGCCCGCATCTGTGTGCTGGACTTAGACAGGAATGGAGAGAGCCTCTAGTTTGCTCCGCCTCCGCCAGGAGGTTCTTCCCACGGCTGGGCTCCCAAGCATACCTGTGGTGATCACAGGTGCTTGCATTCCCAGGGGAGGTCAAGGAATCAGGTGTGTCCCTCTGTAGGTGATCCCTTAAGTCAGCATCCCTTGCTTGTGGGAAGGAAATTAGTGTCTCCTAAACTTTCTTTCCAGCTCAGTGAGAGGCTAATGGACAAACGCAGGTTGGCCGCTGTGCAGAGGATTTCCGCATCCAGGCCAGGGACGCTCTTTTGCCCCAGTTCCTCTGTGTGGTGCCTGGTGAGGCTTCAGGTGGCCGCCTCCAGAGGGAGGGGACGACGCACGCCCCTTAATTAACAACCTGAGCCAAATCGAAAACAGCTGTGAATAATTAGACAATTTAAGTGCTGTGAAGGCGGAATAATTTCTGTAGCCTTTGTAATAAATCTTAGGCTGTCTCAGTCCCTACGCTGGACTTGAACTTTTCTTTTTCTTTCCAGGGGTGAGTTAGCACATTACTCATAAGGGAAACAGTATCCCTTTTGTTTTGGCTGGGTCTGTTTAATAACAAAAGACCCTATTGCAATTATGGGGGCAGCACGGTGACAAAGCAAGTGCCCCCATCTGACGGGGCTTGCAAACTCCGTGGTGAGGTGGGCGGCAGTTCCCTGACCCGGCAGTTCCCTGACCCAGCTGTCCTGCCCGGTGTGCCTTGATTTCCATTCTAAATGATCTTTGCTTTCAATCAGCTCCAGATTTTGGAGATAGCGGTAGAAAAGACACAGTGCCCACACGTGTTCATGCCAAACAAGAAGGACCTCGAGTCCACGAGGGGTTGAGCTTGTGCAGGACGCCAAGCCACATTTTTGAGAGAGAGGGAGAGAGAGAAACTCTTAGAATTAAAGAGCAGGAAAGGAGCAGAGGGGCCCCTAGATCAACCCCTCAAGTTAGAGAGGAGAATCACAGAGAAAAATTGAGGTGGCTGAAGCTACTGTTAAACGTGTAGCAGAATCAGATCTAGAATTTGACAGCCCCTCTAGAGGGATACTGCCTTGCAGTTTCCAGCTGATTAAGTAATCAAAATCATTTGAAGCTCCCTTCAAAGGTAATATAGCTGCTATCCGAGCACACTATAAGATTAAAAGTGTAAGCTCTGGAGAGAGTCCTGTTTTCTAATCCTGGCTCTGCCCCTTTCCAGCTGTGATCTGGATAAGTCATTTCACCTCTCCAGTCTCAGTTTACTCATCTGTGAAATGGGCATGAAATAGCTTCTATGCTCTGTCGTGAGGATTGAAGAGATAATTTATATTACGACCTCATTGACTGGAACTGCCTATTCTACACTGGCACCCACGCAGCTGAGCATGGCTAGGGAAAGGCCCACAATGCTGGCTGGGCTCTCCTTGAATTCAGGATCCCAATGCCTCAGGTGGACTCTTGGGGCTCCTAGCAATGCTTTTCCATGTCCCTGATCATCCTCCCCTAGAAGACCCTTCCATGCTTCTCCTCTTCTCAAATTGCTAACACCTTCTCCTCCCTGCCTGCTCTCAGCGGATGACCTTGCATCTATTTTATTTTGTCAAAATGAATTTGAATCCATCAGAAGAGAACTTTCAAATGGCCCTTTGTGAAACTGAGAAACCCACCTGTATCCGCATACCCTGCTGTTCCTCTTGTTAAAGCACATGCATGCCCACAGTCTTATCTAAGCCATTTCTTCACCTTGTACTGGATCAAAATTCAGAGAAGCTAAATGATTTGCCCCAGGTTAACAGCAAGTAAATAGTAGAGCTAAAATTGTAATCCTGGTCCTATTAGAAGATAAACTCTGAGAGATCTTTTCCTCAGTACCCAGCAAAGAGCCTGGCACATGGCAGATGCTCAGCGTTCGGGATGAATGAATGAATGAATGACCAATCTATGGATCTCATAGGCTTCCCATGACACCAGTGACTTATCAGCTGTCACTCCCCGTCTCTCTGTCCTCATCCCAAGAGCAGAGGCCTGTGTAAAGAGGTAGCAGCAGGAAGGCTCTTGCATAAAGCCACTAGCAGAAAAATGGCCAGGGAGCTTGTCACATGCCCACAGCCCGGGATAGAAGAAAAGAAAAAAAAAAAACAAACCCACCTTCTAGAAATTGTTACCCTGAGCCAAATTTTATGTTACTCGTAAGACATTTGAACCCTAAACTGACACATTAACACAAAAACTAGTCTGGGACAAGTGGGACTTGCAAAGACCATTCTACAGAGATGATTTTATAACCCAAAGCACACAGCATTCCCACAGGAAACAATTCCTATGGGAGATGAGGTGGAAATAAAAAATTGTAAACCTCATGAACAAACAAATCACCTTGAGAGTAAGCAAGAGTTGGCACCCCAAGAACCGGGGAGGAGAACACTCTGAAAGCAGCTATTTCAAACTACTACACTGGATCATAATGAGAGAAATGGTTCAATCCAGGTTTACTTTCTTAAAGAGGAGCCGATGGGACCAGAGGTCCAACAGGCCACAGATCATCAGACCTAGAAAAGCAATTGCTCCATGATTTGCCCAGGTCTAGTCATTAGCGTATACTACAATTTTCACAACACCCACAAAGAACTTAAATTATTTACCTGTTTTTCTTTAAGTTGCCTCCCTTTAAAAGTTTTCATTAATTTCATTTAAAGAGAAATCTTTTTTTTTTTTTTTTTTTGAGACAGAGTCTCACTCTGCTGCCTGGGCTAGAATGAGTGCCGTGGCGTCAGCCTAGCTCACAGCAACCTCAAACTCCTGGGCTCAAGCGATCTTTCTGCCTCAGCCTCCCGAGTAGCTGGGACTACAGGCATGCGCCACCATGCCCAGCTAATTTTTTTTCCATATATATTTTTAGCTGTCCATATAATTTCTTTCTATTTTTAGTTGAGACAGGGTCTCGTTCTTGCTCAGGCTGGTCTCGAACTCCTGACCTCGAGCGATCCTCCCGCCTTGGCCTCCCAGAGTGCTAGGATTACAGGCGTGAGCCACCGTGCCCGGCCTAAAGGGAAATCTTAATGATGCAGTAATCCAAACAAATTATTGAGTTTGATGTACTATTTATGTTGTTTTATTAAACATTATAATAAATATATAATTATCGTTTTTAAAATGTGTGTCCATGTATTAAAATATGTCATACATCACCAGTGGTGCATCAACCAAACTTAAGAAAATCTTAGCCCAAAGCAACCCCCTCATTTCAAAGACAGGAAAGTAAAACTTTGCCACAGGTCATAGAACAAGTTCAGGACAGAGTCAGGACTTGAACCCAAACACCTGACTCTTAGGTGACAGATTGAGTACTGTATTCTGCGTCACGATGCTGTCATTCATATTTTTTCTCACATAACTTTTAAATCTCTTTGCAAAAGTCAGAAATTCTTTATGCATTTTCCAAAATAAATGTATAAACGGTCTTAAAAAGAGGGGCAGTTATTTCCACCAGACATTTACTATATTTCTGTAAATTAAACCCATATTTATGCATGCTAATGAGCTGGGAAGTGAGCAGCAATCCTTTCCAATGAATGGAGAAGCAAGTCTGCGTGGAAAGCATTAGAGTAATAATATTGCTAAAGTCACAGTTAATTGAGGAGCTCACAGGCCTTCATTAATGTGAAGTCATTCATAACACGTTGAAAGAAATTAAATTAAAGGGAGCGAGATTTCTTTTACCACTAAAATATTTCTAATCTATGGGTGAGCTGGAGCCTGCCTGCTTTGAACAACTGCAGAGCAAAAGAGAGGTTTGGGTATTTTTTAATTAAGCTCTGAGTACAACCAACTTTCAGTTATCTCTGGGAGCAAAATTATCACCACTGCTTGGTCTACGAACTTTCCAGAGAAAACATCTCAAGTGAAGTATTCAAACCCCATATGCATCATTCAAGGCTTCTCTCAGGTCTCACTGGCCTTTCCTGAGCCAATGTCCCACCACTTTCTCCCATACACACACACGCTAGACTTAGGCTTATGCTTGTATAGGTTACGGAAGTGCCCGCTGCTGTAACAAGTAAGTCCCCAAATTGCAGGGGCAGAGCACTAGAGAATTTGATTTCTCACTTCCTCAGTAGTTCAATGTGTTTTCATTTGCTGAGCAGCTCTCCTCCACGTAATGATGCAGGGATCAAGGCCCTTTCCATCTTGGAGGCTCCATCCTCCCTGGGAACTTGGAATCCTCTGTATCTATCCAGCAGACAGAGAGAGAGTTTAAGGACATGGTGTACTCCTCTCTTAATCATGGCAACCCAGGTGGCACACTCCACATGTGCTCACATTTCACCAGCAAGAGCAGTCATTTTGACCCTCCAGATGGAAGGAGGGCTGGGGCATGCAGTCATTGTGTAGACAATCCTTCCTGTCCGCGATCCTGCTACACTTTCTCCACCTCCTGAACTCCTATGCATCCTTCAAGACCCTATTCATCCTTCAAATATCCTCCATCCTGCAAAGCCAACTCAGATGCCCTTGGCAGAATTAGCCGACCTCTTTTTCTTGTTTCCATGACATCTGGACATATCTCTGTAGGACATATATTGGGTATTCAAATGTCTATCTCTCCTGACACCTGAGCCCCCACAAACTAGGTCTGTGTCTTACTCATTTTATGTCACTAGTAACCCTGGCTCTGTTTCTGGCAGAGAGCATTAGGCACTCAATATGTAGTTATCCAATCAAGCCAATACATGCTCATAAAATTCACTAACAAGCATTTAGTGAGCTATTACTACGCTCCCAGGACACACATCTCAGTCTCTAAAGTTCACGTCTCAGCCGCAGACATCTCCACGTAGGGCCCTCGTCTACCCATCAACGTGGAAGCCTCACCTGCCTTCTCCAATGCCACAACTAGGAGCGGGGCCGTGAACACGTTCTCCAAAAGCAGCACCTTCTTAACTGTTACGATAGTATGTCAACAACTGCTAAGACAATAAAAAGAGAGCAGGAAGGTGGTGTGAAAGCAAGACCACGAGACGCACGGCAAAGACGGTCGACAGGCTCCTCTGTCGATGGCAGGTTCCCCTGAAACCGGAAGCAGCCCAGGCGCATCCCCTGGTATTGCCACCAGGCCCCTGCCCACCTAGGACCCTGCACTCCCCTTAATTAGGACGTGTTTTGCCTCTGGCTGCAGACACCAGGCTCTCCCCTCCCTCCCCATCTCCACACACACATTCCAGAAGATCACGCGACTGAGAACTGCCCCGACCCCAGCGCCCATCCCCGAGGGGCAGCTTTGCAGTCGTTACTGGACCTGGGATCCGGGCCAGACCTCCTGGATTAGAGTCCTGCCTGCCTTAGAAGAGTTTCTAAACCTCAGAGACCCAAGGACTCCTCATCTGTAAAATGGGATAGTAGCAATACCCCCTTAGCAGTGCTGTTGTGCGAGCTAAGTCAGTTCTGCATGAAAAACGTTTAACCGGCACCCGCGGCACAGCGAGAGCAGGTCGTGCCCAGAAGGACTAATCCAGGCTCTCTCTCTGCCTGCTGCCCTCTTCTTCCTCGTTGGTACCCAAGGGCAGGTTTCCCTGCCCGCCCACATCAAACCAGACACTAGACCCCGAGACCTCTGGCCAGGACGCCAGCTGGAGATCCTCTGAGGGGGGAAGGTGGACTTTCCTTTCTCAGAAACTAGCAGGGACTGGACCCTGGCACACAGGAGTCAGGGGGACAGTGACATCTGCTGCTGCCAAAGGCCGGGGATCAAAGGAGAAGCCGCTTGGAGGCCACCTTGGCTCCCCCGCTGTGGCCCACCCCCGAAAGTGGACGGACACACTTGGGGGCAGTGTCCCTCAGAGCAGGGGGGGAGCGAACATGTTAGCCACTTGCATTGTTATCATTAACAATAAACAGCCTGTCCCCCTGTGGAGACCACACAGAATCTGAAGACACTCAAAACTGCAGAACCATTTAGAGAGGTGCAGCAGAGCAGGCAGGTGGGGTTCCTGAGCACAGTGGCTCTCAAACCGGGGCACACAGCGGAAGCCCCTGGAAGAGTCCTTCATACAGGCTGCAGGGCCCCCGCCAGGAGGTTCTGCCCGAGGAGGTCTGGGTGGGCTGAGGATATGACACTGCCACCAAACTCCCCCGCAAGGACGCTGCTGCTGGTCCCCTTCAAATCAGTGTGTGTGGCCTGCACATTAAAATTGCTGGGGGCACCTTTTCAAACAATACCCATGCCTGGACCCTGGGCCCCAGAGATTCTAATTTTAAAAACCAGCATTTTTAAAAAACCTCCCAAGTGACTTCTGTGCCTCTGAGGGCAGAGAACCTGTGTTCCAGGTAACCAACAAATGCCTCCTGCGTTTTCCCTGCCTGAAGATTTTCACCCCAAAAACCTTTCTTCCTCAGATTCCATAACTAATTCTAGTTCTATGGTAGGTTGTTCTGGAATGTAAGGAAGTACTGGTTCCATTGGAATGATATCAGCGCCTCTTGGTAACTCTGGTGCCAGGCTGTGCAGGTCAGCAGCAGGGACAGTGGTGGGGGGGTGGGGGTGGAAACAGAAGCCCCCCTGGAGACGGGGTGTGCCGGGCGGGAGGCGGGGTGTGCCGGGCGGGGCAAACCCTCCTCTGGCAGAGGGGTGGGCGAATCTGGAAGGGGTCTCCCCAACATCAAGCAGCAGATCTGGGGGCAGCAGATGCAGGGTGAGGACTGTGTTTCCCAGGGCCACTGTCACATGTCACTGCAGACTTGGCGTCTGAAAACAGCAGACATTTATTCTCCCATAGACAGAAATCTGAAGTCAAGGAGTCAGAGGGGCCGCACCCCCTTGCAGGAGCCAGGTGAAGGTCTCTTGTCACCTCTTCCAGGTCTGGTGGCTCCAGATGTTCCTCGGCTTGCAGCTGTGTCACTCAGCTCTCTGCCTCTGACTTCACTGTCAGCGTCCGTCAGCGTCTTCTCCTCTGTCTGTTGTGAGGACACTTGTCATTAGGTTTAGGACCCACCGGCGTAGATGATCCGTCTCAAGATCCTTTATTACGTCACATCTGGGAAGACCCGACTTTCAGTTAAGCTCCCACACGCGGTGCAGGGCTTAGGACGGAGACTTATCTCAGGGACAGGGGAGCCCACCGTTCCGCCCACGGCAGCCTCTGTGTATCCACAGTCTGCAGGGAAGTGGTCTGATCCATGTCCCCCATGTGCTTTCCAGCTCAGCGCCAGGTACAGAAGAGGACTTCACATCCGGATTTCAGAGTCACAACGTCCTTGTCTGAGGAGTGGAGAGGGACAAAGAGGAAGAGTGAACTCAGGGAGGGGGGAGGCAGATGGGGAGGGGACCAGCAAGAGAACAAGGGTTCCCACCCCAGAACCAAAGCCCAGAGTCCTGGGAGGACAATGAACATGCAGGGGACCGTCTCCCACAAAGTGAGGCCCGCGTTGGCCTTGGTCTCCCTGCGCCGCCCTCCCCTGCAGTCTTGTGGCACCATCCTCAGGACTGAGCTCCAACGCCGCTTCCTCCAGGAAGCCCACCGGTTCACCAGCTCTTCCCAGGGCTGAGTCGGTCGTTCCCTCCCCTGGTTCCTAGAGTTCTCAATTTGAGGGAGGACAGGGGGACAGGCAGGGCCACAGGAAAACAGGGCTCTGCTGAAAGGCTAAAGATAAAACTTGCCAAGTCCTTCTGTAGAAATGCTTCTGTAGAGACGCCCTCTTCTGTGCTTTCTTCTAGAAGCGTCCAACCCATTTGGTGGGCTTTGTCTGTGAAAGAAGCCGTGGAAAATACTTATTTCACACGCCACTGGGCCATTTCCTATGTTTTCAAAACATAAGTCAGTAACGCCCCACAACATCTGGCATGCGGCCATGTAAATTAGTGACTATTTAAAGCCATGAAAATAGCATTTCTACAAATGCTTAAGTCACAGGCTCCAACGTTTGGGGCCACGCCCTGTCGGGCAGATTCCCCAGCCGCGCTGGGTGTCGGGCTGGGCGGAACATCCTGGGCCCACGTGCGCGGTGGGTCCCGAAGGCTCGGCAGCCAGGACCTCGGTGGCTGCCCCCTCCCAGCTGTTCTCAGCTGCAGGGAGATCGGAGTGGCCACCCTCAGCGTAAGCTGAGCTTGGGGAGTAGGATTTCGCCAGCAAGACCAGAGCAGGCAGAAAGAAAACGTGAGTCAAACCTCGAGAGGATAAATGTGCACGGAGGGTTCACTCAACAGGACTGGCCCAGGACGGTGTCAGGGGGCCGAGGCGGGGGTCTGGAGGCTGTGCCAAGGAGCTTGGGTTTCGTGTGAGGAGGAGCCATTCAGAGATCTGCTCAGCGTGGAGACACGATCAGATGGGTGCTGGGGAAGATTGTACAACACATGCAGAAGCAGCAAGAATTGATAAATTTGATTATGTAAGAAGAAAATTTATGTAAAAGCAAAAATTTCTGCCTGGAGAAAACATGACAAACTACAAAGTGGAGGAAAAAATATTTGCAACTGATATCACAGAGAAAGGGTTGAGGTTCTTCATTTCTAAAGAGCTTCTATAAATCCTTCAGTGAAAGACCAAATTCTGGATAGAAAATTGAACAAAGGGAGTGAACAATAGTTCACAAAAAAGAAATAAAAATGGGTTTTAAACATTTTTAAAAGGTGTTCAAACTCACTTAAAAATTTTTTCATTTGTATGAAGGAGGGAAGTAAGTAGGAGGGTTCAGCTTCCTCTTTTTTTTTTTTTTTTTTTTTAATTTTGAGACACAGTCTCACTCTGCACTCGGGGTGGAATGCAGTGGCATTGTCATATCTCACTGCAACCTCCAACTCCTGGACTCAAGCAATCCTCCTGCCTCAGCCTTTTGAGTAGCTGGGACTATAGGCATGCACCACCGCACCCAGCTGATTTTTCTATTTTTAGTAGAGACGGGGTCTCACTCTTGCTTAAGCTGATCTGGAACTCCTGAGCTCAAGCGATCCTCCCGCCTCAGCCTCCCAGAGTGCTAGGATTATAGGCATGAGCCACCGGGCCCAGTCCAAACTCACTCTTAATAAAAGAAATGCAAATAAAAGTACAATGAGATTCTATTTTATCTACTAAATTTACAAATATCAGAAAGTATATTTTTATATATGTTGGGGGAGGTAATAATTCTCTACCGTTGTGAAGAACAGTTCATCAGTGTGAATTCAAAGTCAAATGCATGTACCCTTGGCCCTGCAACTCACTTCTAGGAACTCATCCTGCAGCTATGCACGTATGTGGGTTTTCATCTGTAATAGGAAAAGAGCGGAAGCAAAGGGTAAGCCCGTGAACCATCAGGTGATGGCTAAGAACACTGTTATGAGTTCAGATGTGTCCCCCCAAAAGATATGTAGCAGTCCACATCCCCTGTACCTCATTTGGAAATAGGGTGGTTGCAGATGTAATTAGGTAAGATGAGGTCCAGGTGGAGGAGGGGGGCCTTTAATCCAATGGGACTGGTGATCTTCTAAGATGAGAGACACAAAGAGACTGCCGTGCGATGACAGAGACACACGGGGGTATATGGGCATGTGACAACAGAGGCAGACATCGGGGTGATGCAGCTGCAGACCAATGAACACCAAGAATCTCAGCCTCCACCCCAGCCAGGAAAGATGCACAGAACAGTCTACCCAGCGTCTCAGAGGAAGTGTACCCCTAATCTGGGGCCTTTAGCCCCCACTAGCTTCATGGGACTTCAGCCCCAGGAAACCAGCACAAACACACACTCTGCAGCTGCACTACCTGGGTTAACATTCCCTCTCTGCCACTGACTGGCTGGGAAGCCTCAGTTTCTTGATTTCTCTGAGCCTCTGTTTTCTCATCTTTAAAATGGAAACAACACCACAACATGTCTCATAGGGTTGCATTTAGTTCAAAGGAATGAATACCTGAAAAGCTCTTAAAGAGAGCCTGACACATAGAGTGCAAGTATATCAGGATCACTAAATATAAATAGATACATTTTTATATAAGATATAGTACATGTGTATAGTAAAATACTGTATGGATCTTAAAAGAATGCTTGAGCGCCATGTGCGCTGACATGGAATGATCTCTAGGCTATATTGAAAACAGAAAGCAAGGTGCAGGGCGGCGTGTGTAAGTTGCTCCCATTTGTGTAGGAAAAGACAAACAGTGACTCTGTATGACATGCAAATGTCATACAGACTTTAGGGTAACTGTTAACTGTGGGTGTCTCCAAGGGGCACCCGTGGGGCTCAGGGACAAAGATGGGAAAGTCTGTAACTTTTCACACACTCTTTGCACTTTTTGAATTTCGAATCTTGTGCATGTATCACCTCTTCATAAATTAAAAGAATCAAAAACTTTAAAGAAAGACCGTGTTGTCAAACAACAGGCAAGGAGGACCAGAGTTTAGGGGCTGACTAGGGTCCAACGTCGACAGTCAACCGAGAGATGATTCAATCCTGGATCAGGGCAGGGGGTGGGGAGGGAGAAGCATGAACGTGGAGACAGATTCAAGACGTGCTGAGGAGATGGACTCCCGGGAGACATCGGGGTGGGGGGCGGGAGAGGGAGACATCAGGGCGGCTCTGAGGCTTCCGGCCTGGACCAGCTGGTGGCGGGAGGAACCACCTGCCGAGATGGACGGTATCTTTGGCCATTCAAGCTGCAGTAACAACATACCATAGACTGGGCGGCTTATAAATCACGAAAATTTATTTCTCATAGTTCAGGAGGGTGGGAAGTCCATGGTCAAGGTGTTTGGTGAGCACCTGCTTCTTCTTAGACGACTGACTTCTGACTGTTACCTTACCTGTGGAGGGGCGAGAAGGAGCTTCTAGGGTCCCTTGCATAAGGGCACTAATCCTGTCCACGAGGGCTGCACCCTCATGACTTAGTCACCTCCCAAAGGTCCCACGTCTTAACATCATCACCTTGGGGGTAAGGATTTCAACATGTGAATTTTGGGGGACACACACAGTCAGACCACAGCAGGGAGCGGGTTATGGGACATGGACAGCAGGGCAAGGAGAGGGATTCGCTTGAGAACATGCCTTTCGGCTTCTCGTACATCCGTATTTGGTCTGAAAGGCTTGTTTTCCACTCTCAGGAACAGGGGCCACTGTGTTGTTCCAGAAAGGAAATTCAGTTTGGACAGCGCCAGACTCGTCTCCCCGTCCCACCACTTCCTGGATGTGTGAGCTTGCACGAGTCACTCTGCCTCTCTGAACCTCATTGTCAAATGAAGCCATAGACAGAGCAGGAAGGTGTGGGCTACACAAGGTGATCAACAATGGTGTTGACTCCAGTCCTAACTGTTGCCATACATGTATACACAAGTCGCTTTTTTCCTCTCTAAGAACTTCATATGGATATGGAAGGCTTCTTTTTAAATCTGCTTTTGTTACAGTGAAAATAAAAGTTGGCTTTTGCTTCTGTAAAAAGAATCTTTTGGATTCCAAATAAAGAGACTCTGGAATTCAGAGGTTTGTTTAAAATTGGCAGATCCCAGGAGTCTGTGTCTGCTCCCGGCATCACGGGCAGGAAGTCTCCCTGTGACCACCATGCCAGGCAGGCAGACACAGATTTTCAGACAGAAATGGCTGGGAGCTAACCTACCGGTAGCGACAGTGCTGACGGTGCCACCTCCCCTTTCCCTGGGTGTCCCCTATGCTAAAGAGCTGTACTGATATCGCTGCCATGAATTCCAGCTGCAGCTAACAAGATAGGGCATAATTCCCAGTTCACAGATGGGAACCTTGAGGCTCAGAGAGGTTACACGACAAGTCCAAAGTCACACAGCTGGACTAAAGGGCTGAGGCCAAGTCTGTACTCCTGACCACTGCATTATACTTTCTCCCCAGGTTGCTTCCTGTGCAACCGCTGCTGGGATCGGGCCGCCCTTCGGAGGTGGGGCCAGTTTCCTGAGCCACATTAGGGTATCATGGCAGTAGACCGGGCAGCAGAGGTCTGGGGACAGCCCCTCCCAGCCTTGGCTTTCCCTCACACATTGGACCCAGGCCCCAATTTGTCTGAAATGCAGAGGCTCTAATAAGATGCTCCTGTATCCTTTCTTCATAGCAATGACATAAGCCAGTTTCCCCCGTGTGTGGCCCACGGGACACCAGCCCCTGCAGCTGTTTTCTAGGGGACCAAGAGGGACGGAGTTCTGTGGACGAGTTTGGGAAACACAGCATATTATATTTTCCTTTGGGAAAATCATGACAGTGTATCAAGGGCTCTGAGAAAGTCAGGAGGAGAAACAAAACATAGCAAAGCAGATTAACCGTGTTTAAAGCAGCGTGTCCCCATCTTATTCCAGCAAGAATCCCTAAAATCAGGCTTCTGCGAAGGCCCTCAGGGAGACGCTGGCCCAAGCGACTGCTCCAGCCCCTTTCTGAGACACAGAGAAAGCGGCCACAAACATTGGGTCTCCCAGGTGGCTGGGAGGGACAGTGAGAGCTGACACTGGAGGTGGGGTGATGAGACACCTGGCTTCAGGGGCCATGGGCTGCACATGGCTTAAGGGGGTGCTGCTTCTGGTCTGGGGGTACCACATGGGCAACTACTAAGGGGCAGGAAGCAGGGACAGGAAGGGAGGTGCACCCCCACGGGTGAAACCTGGCTGGCTGCCAGCGGCTTGGCAGAGGGCCCTGGGTGGACACTTTCCCAAGCTGTGAGTAAGCATCACTGGGCCCTGGGCACACGGTGAGGTCACCGAGACCCTCTCGAGCCTGACCCAGAGGCTGGGCCCTAGACCTGCCTCTGCCTTCAGAAACACCAGTTTTGAATCCATCTGTGGCTTCATTTCATGGCCTGTACCACGTCTCTGCCCTTGAGCCAGTTGTCACCTCTTCCTGATTGCTTCCTCAACTAATGGGTTGAATCAAATCTGGTCATTTCACATTTTCATATATATTTACATTTATCTTATTTATGCTTTACACTTACAAAAATTATCCTTTAACATCCCACTTACAAATGTCGTTGCAAAAATGTAAACAAAATACCAGCCCTTTTTCCCCATTAATATTTCCCTCCTGATTTCCTTGAGCTCACAGAGCTCTCTTTTCCATGTCTTTGACTTACACATCTTGCTCATTGAATTTGGTTATTTCTCATTCCACAACTAAAGGTATTTTATGCTATGGATGTGTATCTGTAGAAGGAAGAAACATGACTCCCCCACACAAAGATATATTCACTTCCTAACCCCCAGAACCTGTGAATATTACCTTATATGGCAAGACAGTGAAAATTACTTTATATGGCAAAAGAGTTGATAAAGTTATCATGGGTTATCTAGATGGGCCTCAAATACCATCACTTATATCCTTACAAGAGGCCGGGCACAGTGGCTCACGCCTGTAGTCCTAGCATTCTGAGAGGCCGAGGTGGGAGGACTGCTTGAGGTCAGGAGTTTGAGACCAGCCTGAGCAAGAGTGAGACCCTGTCTCTACTGAAAATAGAAAACAGGCCGGGCGCGGTGGCACATGCCTGTAATCCTAGCACTCTGAGAGGCCGAGGCGGGCGGATCGCTCGAGGTCAGGAGTTCGAGACCAGCCTGAGCAAGAGTGAGACCCCATCTCTACTAAAAACAGAAAGAAATTATCTGGCCAACTAAAATATATATAGAAAAAATTAGCCGGGCATGGTGGCGCATGCCTGTAGTCCCAGCTACTCGGGAGGCTGAGGCAGGAGGATTGTTTGAGCCCAGGAGTTTGAGTATGCTGTGAGCTAGGCTGATGCCACGGCACTCTAGCCTGGGCAACAGAGCAAGACTGGGAATCAAAAAAAAAAAAACTTAAAAAATAAAGTCCTTATAAACCACAATTTTCCAAGAGGCTTGCCTGCAAGGAAGAGTTTATGGATGTCGGGATCAAATAGAGGCCACCCAGGTCAGCAACTGTGTGGTCGGCCCCCTGCAGAGGGAGAGAACCCTGAGAGAGGGAGTCCAGGTAGATGGCACAGACCACAGAGAAGGGTCCCCAAGACCTGGCCCAGCTGGTCCCGCCAGTCCCCAGCCCATCCCACAAGCCGACAAGGCTTAGCAAGGACGTGAGCATGAACCCTCACTCCTTCTGCCCCGGCTCAGTCTCGTCCCCTCAGTCGCTGAGCCGGGGAGCTCACCCTCCATCTGTCTTGCAGACAAATCAAATACATTCAGAGAACTTCAGCTTGGGGATGGAAATAAGGAGGCAGGAAAGAAAAAACTTCACCCACGTGTTCTTCAACTCCACTTCCCCCCAAATGTCGTTCCTAACAGGAGGTGCATTAGTAAATATTAGAGCTAACTGCTGCTAAGATTTTCTCTTTTCTTTTTCTTTCCCCTTTTCCTTTTTTTTTTTAATCTGGTGTTTATAATTCCAATTGGTGTAAAATTTCCTGATGGTTAACACATCACATTACCGACACTTTTGAATGAATGACTCATTCCCGAATAATTGACTAGCTTTGTAATTTGGGAAGTAAAATCACATTTACGAGTCCCCCGAGTGGAGGGTCTATATTGTTGTGCATAAAAAGTAGATAAATCATAAAAGCAAAATCTGCAAACACTCCCATTAGCCTTTGTCCCAGCGTTAAGGCAGTGCCTCGCAAACGTGCACAGCTGCCTGGAATCACCAGAGTGCTTAAAACTCGGGCCCTGCTTTATCCTGATGGTAAAATCACATGTTGGTTATTGTAATCTTGTCTGTGTCCCCTCTTCCTGTCCGGCTTCTCATCCCAGTTCAAGCCACCTAGGCCACACTGACTTTGGGTGCTTTGTGGCCAGCTGTGGAACCCCATCAAGAAGAAACACTCCCCAATTATGACAGATTCGATTACAAGCAGCATCCACAAATAATAAATAGGTGCATTGCCAATTTAGGGCTCAACAAACCCACAGCATGATCCTAATAAGACCTGACAAGGGTTATTTTTTTGGTTTTGTTTTTTTTTTTTCAGTGGTTGGGAGTCAACTATTATTACTTTGTTTTAACTACATACATGCATGCGTTTTTAAGCGTATCTATTCTTAAGGGCCAAAGGTACACATCTAACTGCAAAGGCAGACTCAAGCCTGCGCTATTTTGTGCTGGACTCTAATTGTGTTTTTATGTGCTGTGGATTTGAAATCTAGAAGTCTTGGGATTTTAAGCCTCAGGTCCTTTTCCCACTTTTCCAGAGTACTGTAAATTAGTTTAGTATGCTTGAAAGAACCCCTAATTGTAACTGCTCTTGTTGACATATCAACTTGAGGCCGCACAGAGCTGGCTTTGGGACTGTTGCCCTTGGTTTTGTAGTTATAGTGCATTTCAAGGGCCTGACAGGTCCGGTGCTAAGATGTTCTGAATTAGATTTGAATTACAACCGCTAAATGCCCTTGTCAAAGATTGTTAGTCCTGACACTAGCCATATACCTTGAGCTGACTGTTCCGATGCAAGGCCCACGGCTTAAACAAAGACATGCCCCCAAGTTTCATTCCGAATTGTCAAAACGTAATTGAGTTAAAAAGAGCAACTACAGCATAAGAATTGCAATCTTCGCTGCTTCTTTTCGCTTTGAAATAAATCCAGGGGACAATTTAGCGGCATCATAGGCACAAAATGAGAAGAGTGTTTTCCACCAAGATGCGAGGTTCTTAAAAAATAAAAATCCAGACCCATCCCTGTATTTCAGGATTAGAATAGCCAAAGACCTTCTCAAATGCCTTTCAATTTTTGGACTTAGTCCTTCCCGAAGTGAAAGAAGTAAAAATAGCCAGCTAGACAATTGACCCAGCACAGTGCCAGGTACATGGCTGTCACTCAGCAAATGTTGGTCACGGAAACGAATGAATGAATTTTAAGAGAGATCGACAGATCATGGGTAGAAAGATAGGACGTCGGAGTCGGGCTTGAATCCCCTTCTTGCTGCTGGATGTGTGATCTCACCAATGACTTATCTTTTCTGAGCCTCTGTGTCCTCCTCTGCAAACATGGGGGTGACCAGGCCTACTCCCCAGGATATTGATGGAGATCGCAGCTATTAAAGCCACGTTGGCCTGTCAGCATCCCTTGGCAAATTTTCTTTCCTTCTTCAAGACGGTACCCATAAGAGGGCTTCATGAAGCTGCAGTGGGAACTTCCAACCAGAATCCATAAAGGAGCAAGGCCTAGAAAGGCTGGGATGGGGGTGCCTGGCTCAGAAGCCGTGAAAACCAGGCAGCACGTACAGCTGGGAAGCTGCTGGTGTCACACAAAGAGCCGTGGGGACCGTGGTGGCTGAAGAGTGCCTGCTCCGTCTGAAAAAATCCCCAAATTCACATTTCAAACACGTCATCCAAAACAAACTTAGCTGCTGGAGGTTTCAGCCAGGGTCCAACAGTTTGCACTTAGAGGATTTATACCTTGATATATTTAAGGGAAACCAGCTGGTGAATTGGAAATCGGGCTGCCAGATAAAATGCAGGACCCCCAGTTATATTTGAATTTCAGATAAATAAATAATTTCTTAGTGTGTATATACATATATGCTCCAAATATTTCATGGGCATATTTAAAATTATTCATTGTTTATCTAAATTTGAATTTAGCTGGGTGTCTTTTTTTTTTTTTTCCCTGCTAAATCTGGCAATTCTCATTAGAAAGAGCCTAGAATTGGGAGTTAGAAAAGATGCATAAGTTGAAGCCCAGCTCCACCTTAGTGATGCATCTAACCTCCCTGAGCCTTGGAGTCCTCGGCACTGAAATGATCACATCCTCCCCACGTCACAAGGGAGGGCAGGAGAGGATGAATCCCCCTAGCACTTTGGGTGCTGCAAAGCGCCCTACTGTTCACTGTGCTTATTATTTCAGAACTGGCAAGTGCCATCAAGATGCCAAGTGCAAGAGGCTGTCTCATGACCGGCGTGAAAAGTCCCTCCCTCCCTCGCTAAGAAAAGTATGCAACGTCTCAACTACACATGTATTTCTTAGCAGGGATGGAAATAGCAAGTTATCAAATTGCACCGTTGGATTCTTGGACTTGGAACAAGGAGCACAAATCTGGGCAGCTTAACATGTAAAAAAATACCCCAGAGAAGACGTTCCAGTGGCTTGTTTGGGGGATCCCCCGTCCAGGGGCGAAGGAGTGTGATGAAAGATGAGGTTGTCTTTACACATCTGGAAAGACCATCTTGTGCTTCATTAGGGAAAAGCCCGAGGCACCCAAAGAATGTTTGCCCTGGCGGCCACAGCAGCGGAGAGGGCAGAAAGAGCAGGTAGCAGACAGGGACAGAGAAGTCGCTAAAACTGGAGATTGGGCCTTAAACTCCGACCTGAAGGGCTGAGAACAGCCGCCCTTTCCTCGTCTAGGCGGCACAAAAATCTCTTCCATGCTCTCAAGTAAATAAATGAGAGGAAGAATAATCATTTTTGTGGGTCGTGCAGAAAGCCAAAAGCAAAATATCCTCCTTAAAAAAAAAAAAAAGCTGACATGATGAAGTATGTGTCTGCAATTACCTACTGGACGCCCCGTGGCATAAACAGAGTTTCATGAAAGTAAATGATTTCTCAGTTCGGAGAAGCCTCAAGACTGACGGAGGAGAGACGCCTGTCCCCAGACCCGTCAGCTCTAGCATTTAAGCCGCAGGTTGGGGGGAATTAGCTCAATGCAACACCCCTTCGCCCCCTTTGTGGCGTTGATTTCCGATTCCTTGAGCAGCTGACGGGCTCTGGGCGGCCCCCTCCCCTCCCCGGCCTGATTCCGATGCAAGTCACAGCCCGGAGTAAAAGCTGCTGCCGCTTAAGAAGGCCTATTTTGACACAGTAATTACAGGGCTTGAACGATGCTTTACATTAGAGTATAAAACACTCATTAAATTAAAATTCTTCCATGAAATCATGAAAATAAACAGTCTGTCCAAGCTGGCATCAACAAATTCACAGGGCGCCTCTGCGTTTTCTCAGCCCCGGCCAGCTACGGCCGCATTTCACCACGAAGTGTGAACGGCTCGCATTCCTTTGAAGGCCACATTCTGCTTCTTTTTAAGATTATTGCTTTAATTGTTTTTACAATTTGTAAGATTTTAAAGCTATTAAGCTTCAAAGTTGGGGGTGGGAGCACTTGAAATGAGGACCCTTGTACCCTGCCCAGGGGTGGGGGTGAGGGGCGGGTTACCACTCCCAGCCCCCAGACCCTTCTGGGACAATTAAAATGCAGGGAACAAGAGGGGATGGCAATTTCTCCGTGGCCTCTTGAGGGACAGAATATAAACCTCACATTTCAAAGGTTTTAGACAGCAGAGAGGCGGTAGGGTTTCAGGGAAAGAGCAGGGGGCTGGGAGCCAGCCAAACTGGGCATGAACTTGGCACCTGGCTTCTCCAAGCTCACTTCCCTTATATAAAATAAGAAGGATAAATAAGTACAGTGGATTCTCATTATTGCAGTAGTTCTGTGGTAGTTCCATAAAGTAGCCACAAACACCCAATTAGCCAATACCGAACCATATGCTCCTAGGAGAAATACAGGGTTAGGTTCCTGCAAGCCTCTGGTTACATTTTTGTCAACTGTTCAATACATTACCATGTTTTATGTGTGTTTCTGTCTCAAGACACCTTATTTAATACATGCTGTTGATTTATTAACATTAAACTCAAGGCCAACAGCACAGCCAACATATGCCTGAACGAAGCTTATCTAACACACGTATTTTGTCCCTAAGGCACATCACAGCCTTATTGTGCTTAGGAGCACTAGACAGCACTTCAGTATTGTGCTTGGGGCCATTTTAAACAGCAAAATCACCGACAAAAAGTGCGAAAATGCAACAACAACAACAAAAAAGGAATTAAATAGACTGCAATGAAGACACTTGTTTGCAGTGCAAGAAATGAAACAGGAAGGCAGAGCGTCACCTCGTTCGACCCCAGCTGGAAACAAGCAGAGACTCAAATTTTTCCACACTCTCCATTTTGGGGGGCGGGGGGCTGTGAATGACTGTAAAAACTCCTCTGGGGCTACAAATAAATTTTATCGAGGAGGTGAATTCACAAATATAGAATCCATCAACTGCACTTTATAGGCACGAACAAGGAAGTGTTTAAAATAAAAAAAAAAGAAAACCAAGGTAGCCACTTCGCTTTCCAAGCAGGAAGGTCAGGGAAGGGAGTGGAGATTCACATCAGGGGAGAATCAGTCTTGGTACTTCTCTGCTGCCCATGGAGACGAGAAGGAACAAAGTCGCAACAAAGAGTTTGATCAAGTTGGAGGAAAGACAAACGTTAAGACCCAGGTCTCTAACATTTTGTTTGGCACAACATGGTGGTGGGCCAAAGGCTTTGTCCAAAGGGTGGTAGAGAAGTTCTAGAAAGAGAATAAAATTGAAGCAAAGATATTTCAAGGTTTCTGGGGTACTCAGAAAAGCCAGGTGAGGGAGGAGGAGGAAGAGTGACAAGGAAGGACATTTGGGGCAGCCTCAGGCAGGCACAGCCCACACCAGGGCCTCCCTTCACACGTCCAATATTCCACGTTGGGATGTGTGCCTCACTGTGCCATCAGGGTTGCAGCCTCCCTGTGCTCAAGCTTCCAAACCTGCCTTTCTAGGAATCCAGATCAAGGGATAGACCATAGGCATGGGCAGAGCATATGGAGTGAGATGTAGGTAGGTAACGGAAAATCTAGTGAAAACAGGAGCTTAGAGTTTGCAAAGATGAACAGATATGTACACCCCCCACCAGGATTCTCCAGAGAAATGGAGTGCAGAGTGATAATAAGGTCTCGCCATATGTGGGGTAGGAGTTCAACCCAGTCTCATTTATCTATTAAAAGGAAAGGCGAGCCAAGAAAAGCAGGGTGGCATGCAACTATAGTCCCAGCTACTCAGAAGGCTGAGGCCGGAGGATCACTTGATGCCATGAGTTCAAGGCTGCAGTGTGCTATGATTGCACCTGTGAATAGCCACTGTACTCCAGCCTGGGCAGTATAGCAAGACCCCATCTCTAAAATTAATTTAATTAAAATATTTAAAGAATGAAAGATGACCCCAAAGGCAGTATTAGGGAACACCCAGGAGGCTAGTACTTGGGACATACTGAGTTGCTAAGAAGATTTAGGATAATTTATACGAACAGCTCAATAAATAGTAATGAGTATGACTGTTACCATTAAAACATAGTAGTTTTTCCCTCTAATTCTTCCCCCTACTTCTCACTCTTTGGTAACTCCTCAAAACAGGAACTTAGTCTTCTTTGGATCTCCAGGGCTTAGAACAAAGCCGAGCACATAGTAAGTGCTCGGGAAACATTTGCCAAAGAATAAAAGAAAATGAGCACGGATTTCATGAAGACGGGACTTGAACTCGACTTGAGTTCGAGTTCTGATTCTACCACTTTGTGACCATGTGATCGCAGGCAACTCAGTAGAGCACCCAGAGCCTCAGGTTTCTATCAGAAATGGGTGCAATAGTAGCACTGACCTTCCGCTAGGAGTATTTTGAAGTTCAAAGCTGAGGCATAGGAAAGTGGTTTGAAAATTACCATGAACTCTACAAATGTTATTAATATTTATTTTAATTGCTACCCAAAGGTTAGGCCTTTGCACTAAGCCAGAGGACTGTTAAGCCCAACAAAACCATATAATCAATTCTCAAACAAGTTCCACCTTGACAAAGAACCAGTGCAGAGCAGGAAAGAAACCCACATTCCTATGGATGCCTGAGAAAGATCCAGAACTGTAGCCCACAGGAGCTGGAAGGAACCGCAAAGACTCTCTCCTTCCTGCTTCTCACTATACAGAAGAGGAAACTGAGGCCATTATTAAAACCTTGTCACTAGGAGTAGAAATGCTATCATGTATTTAGGAGGGTTAAATTAAACCCCACTTTTAAAATAATCATTTTGGGCTTTTCCCATCTGGCTCATCCTGGAGCTCCTTGTATTGCTTAGCTATCAACGAAATGCAATTGTGATTTTAAAAGCGGTAATGGTGTTCAGGGCTGTTGAGCATAAAATGATACAGACATGTGCATATCTTGCTGGCCTGCACAGGAATCAGAACAATATTTCTGAACAGAGTTATATCAATATCTATAATATATCAGGAACTTTTGACCCAGTAATTCCATATTGAGGAACCTATTTAAAATATTATATGTACCAAAAATCATGCACATAACTGTTAACCATAATATTTTATGTAATAATGAAAAATCAAAAGCCCTTTAAATATTCAACAACAGGGGACCAATAAAGACAAAGTGGTGAAATATTACCGAGCCATTAAAAATAACAGCAGTAAAGAGTTCTAACAAAATGAGAATATGTTTCTGATAAAATGCTATTGATAAACTGCATTTAATTAATTTCTTCAATTTTTATGTGAAGCTACTATGAGCCAGGCTACAAGTTGAGATTAAAAAGTATTCATTCATTTTCTTATGCGTTCATTCAACAAAGAGGTATTGATGGCAGGTGTGTGCTAGACGCTGTCCTGAGATCTAGGATACAAATGATCCATTTACTTATCCATTTATTGAATATTTGTTTGTCAAATACTTACTAGCCAGGCACTCTTATAAGCACTAAGAAGCAAAATTGTATGTAAGTATGTAAATAACACCAATGTGGGAAAAAAAGCTGGAAGGAAGGCCAGGTGCAGTGGCTCAAGCCTATAATCCTAGCACTCTGGGAGGCTGAGGCAGGAGGATCACTTGAGCTCAGGAGTTTGAGATCAACCTGAGCAACAGCAAGACCTCATCTCTACAAAAAATAGAAAGGTTAGCTAGGTATCATGGTGTTCACCTGTTGTGCCAGGTACTTGGGAGGCTGAGGCAGGAGGATCTCTTGAGCCCAGAAGTTTGAGGTTGCAGTGAACTATGATTATACCACTGTACTCTAGCTGAGGGGACAGAGTGAGACTCTGTCTCAAGAAAAAAAAAATTCTGGAAGGAAATATACTAAAATGTTCATAGGCATTAACTCTGAGTATGGGATTATTTTGATGTTTTTCATTTTATTGTACAAATTTTCTGCAATGGACATTTATTGTTCTTGAAATCAGAAAAAAAAATTGTTGACTAGAAGAGAGATGTTAAAACCAGAAGTAGGGCATACATGAGTATGAGGAGAACCTGTTGCAGGGACAGTGCACTCGAATGCGAACATTGTCCCATGGCTCCAAAACAAGTCACCATGGGTCTCTGCTTCCACCTTCTGAACACCGTGGCATTTTTTTCCTGAATGAATGGAGTTCGCCTTTCCCTCCACACTTAGCCAGGTTTCTCATCAAAGCAGAAAGATCAGGGACCTGCTAGTTAAACAGATCTCGATTTTTGTCCTAGCTCTGCCATTTGATCGTCATGAGACATGAAAATATTTTTTAAGTTCCCTGGGCCCCTAATTAATCTGTAAAATGGGTATAATAATACCTACCTCATTAGATGCCCATGATAGGTGTCTTGGTCCATGTGTGCTGCTATAACAAAATACTTCAGACTGGGTAATTTATAAACAACAGAAATGTATTGCTTACGGTTCCAGAGGCTGGGAAGTCCAAGATCAAGGCACAGGCAGACTCGGTGTCTGGTGAGGGCTCCCTCTCTGCTTCATAGATGGCATCTTCTAGCTGTGTCCTCACACGGTAGAAGGGGCAACAAACTCCCTCTAGCCTCTTTAATAAAGGCAATAATCACCTCCAAAGGCCCTACCTCCTAACACTATCACATTGGGGGTTAGATTTCAACGCATGAATTTGGGGAGTACACAAACATCCAGACCATAGCAATGGGTAAGGGATATATTGTATGTGAGGCAGCTGGCATATACCTAATCGATGTTTAGCATATGTTATTTTTCTCCCCTAAACTTCCCCCACCCTGCATTCTCTCTGGGAAATACAAGGATTTGTGATATGGTATTCTAAAATATCTTTAAGAATGATTAACTTGTTAGAAATATTCCAGGAGCTCAGAGGTAGGGTCCAGGGCTGATGTATTATCCACGATGTCATTAATGGCCAGGGTCTTTCTCACCGTCTGCTTTTCCAGCCTAGCAGGTGGCTTCCATCCTCCCGCTCTCAAAATCGCTCCTTTTCAAACCAGAAAGCAATAGTTTTCCCAGTAGCCTGAAGAGACAGGCAGCTGTGAGCTTATCACTGAGTGAAAGGGCAAACACGAACTACAAGGGAATCTGGGAAAGTCGTTTTAAACTGAGGACATCGCTACCCCAAATAGAATCAGAGGTTGTTTCTAAGGAAGAAGAAGAGCGTGGTATTGAACAGGCAACTGTGTCTGTCTGCTGGGAGTTGATACCCGTTACCAGAAATGTGGCTCTCAGACTCTGTTCTAAAGAAACAACCCCAAAAGATTTCATGCATGTACAAAAATGTTTATTGATGAATTATTTATAACAGCAAAAAGTTGAAAGCAACTGAAGTATCCAAAAATACCAGGGGTTAATCAAGTTACAGGGTATATCCACTTGTTGAAATATTATGTAGCCATTAAGATTATTCTTAAGAAAACACGACACAGGATGGAAACGTGTATGTTAAGAGAAAAAGCAGAATCTCTGCTCAAGGCTAAAACTATGTGAAATATGTGTGCCTGTGGAAAAATACTGAAAGGGACTACAAAAATAGTAGCTCTGATGAAGTGTCGTATCATGAACAATTTTTTTCTTTAGTTCAAAATTTTCTACAATGCTGTTAGATTATTTTTTCCAAGAAAAAAGCTATATGTAAAACACTAGATTATCCCCAAAAAGCCTAGCAAAAAAAAAAAAAAAAAGAGAGAGAGAGAGAGAATCAAATATTTCTTAGATCCTGAAGGGGTGATTATTTTCTAAGCTTTGAAGCCAAAGAGAAAATTTCAAAAGAAAAAAACATGCAAGTCTGATGAAACAAAATATAAACATGCAACTAAAGGCAATCCTTAACCCAATCCACTTTATTTAGCCAAAGAAATTGTTTTAACGGTAGAAAAACTGCCGGCACAATAGCTGACAATGTTATGTCGTAACCCAGGGCCAGTTGGCAGAGGGAGTTGGCATGAACTTTTGGAAGGCAATTTGGCAACATATCCCAGGAGCTGTAAATAGAATCCCAGCTTTGGGCTAGTATTACCACCCTAGTCACAGTGTGCCAAAGACATAATTCAATAGAAGATAAAGCTGTGTGCACACAGATGTTCCTTGCAGTGTTGTCTATAAAGCACCACATGTAAAGTGTCCCATAACATGCCAGTGGCTTAGGAGAGCGTCCACATATGCCATGGAATGCTATTCAGCGTTTGGGGTAGCATCACTTCGAAGACAATGTATTTCAAACTGAAAATGTGTTTTGACATAATAGATGTTTGAAAAATAGAATCACAGGGCCACAGAGCCCACTTATTCAACAAATATTTATTGAGCACCTTCTGTATACAAGATGGTGAGGCTACACTAATACTGAAGGGGAGTGCAGGGTTCTGGGAAGACAAGTAGGGCTGAACTCAACCTAGTGCGTGTAACAGCATGACTGTGTGTATAGGTGTGTGCACACCTGCACAATGGGTGTGGTGTGGAGGGTGTGGACAAGGGTTACGCAGGAATATCCAAGGTAGTATTATGGATGATTTTTTTCTACGTTCAAATTTTCCTAAAGTTGTTACATTGCTTTAAAAGTAAAATTTTAAACTTCCAGAATAAAATAATCCTGTTCTTGTTCTCTAAGCACAGGCAGGTGAGGAAGGATATGTGTCTGAATTATTAAAAATGTAATCTTCATTCCAAAAGTTGCGCATGTAGACAATAGTGATCAAAAGCTCAGCCACCACAGTGGGAAATGTGACCAGTGCTACTGAGGAACTGGAAGGTTAATTGTATTTAATTTTAATTACATTTAATAACTGAAGCAGTGGAAAATATTCTCTATTCAATATTTTATTATATACCTTATATATTAACATTAATTAATATTCAAGTTAATTTTACCTGGGTTTTTTTTTCCTTTTTTATTGTGGCTACTAAAAATTATGAGACTATATACACCTTCCATTGTATCTGCATTGAACAGTGATGTTCTAGATGCTAAGTTGTTGTTAATTGTGTTTTATAAAAATCTTTTATAGTTTGGGGCTCGTCTTTCTACTTTTCATAAAATCTTTTGATAATCAAAACTTCTATATATCTTTATGACCTTTGAGTAAGAACGGATTTCTTAAAGATGAATTCCAAAATCACAAGCCTTAGAAGATTGATAACTTTAACTCCATCAAAATTTTATCTGAAATGTTAGAATTCAATGTCATATTCAAGTCCATCAGAAATTATTTTTTATGGTGTGGGGTTAGGACCCGTTTCTTTTTATCCAATATAACTTACCAGTTGTCTTAGCCCCATTTACGGACCAGGGCAACCTTTCTTTCCCTTGCTCTTCCTGCCAATTTGTCACATACCAGGTCTGCATATTGAGTTAGTCTGTTTTGGATGTCTTTTCTGTTCCTGTGGTCTACTTGTCTATCCTTGTGCATACACCACATTGTCTTAATTATAATCATTTTATATCCTTACTACTGGCCAGGTAAGTCATCCTGACTGCTGTTTCTTCTTCAGCAAACTCTTTGCTACTCTTGGTCTTTGGATCTTTTGCATAAATTTTAAAATCCGCTGTCAAATTTCTTCTGAGGAAAAAAGAAAGCATAGGAAAAAAGAAAACATTTTGAACAGTTTGATAGAAATGACTTTGAATCAATAAATCAATTTGGAAAGAATTGATGTCTATAAAATATTACATTGTCCTGTCCATACAAATGTTATGTCTCTCATTTATTTAGCATTTTTAATGTTTCTCAATACATTTTTATAGTTTCCTGGTTTGTCTTGAACTATTTTGCTTATTCTATCACTTGATTTTTTGTACTGTTGCAAATGGTATCTTTTTATTGCATTTTCTAACTGTTCATTGTCGATATATAGAAATGCAATTAATAGTTGCATATATTACTCTTATTAATCTAGTATAGTAGTCTGCTAGGACTACCATAACAGAATGCTGCAGACTGGGTGGCTTAAAGTACAGAAATTCATTTTATCACAGTTCTGCAGACTAGAAGCCTTCAGGGTTGGCTTCTTGGGAGGCCTCTGTCCTTGGACTACAGACAGCTGCTTTCTCCCGTGTTCTTACACAGCCTTTTCTATGTACACGTGGAAAGAGAGAGAGAGATCTGGTGTCTTTTCCTCTTCTTACAAGGACACTAGTCTTACTGGATTAGGGCCCCAGCCTTATGAGCTCACTTAACCTTAATAACCTCATTAAAGGGCCTATACACAGTCAGTGGGGATCAAGGTTTCAACATATGAATTGGGGGGCCCTTCTCTCTCTTCTCCTCTCTTCTCAGTGGCAACTCCTCGACCCATTTCTTTTTCTTTTTTTTTTTTTTTTTGAGACAGAGTCTCGCTCTGTTGCCCAGGCTAGTGCCGTGGCGTCAGCCTAGCTCACAGCAACCTCAAACTCCTGGGCTCAAACGATCCTCCTGCCTCAGCCTCCCGAGTAACTGGGACTACAGGCATGTGCCACCATGCCCGGCTAATTTTTTCTATATATATTTTTAGTTGGCCAGATAATTTCTTTCTATTTTTAGTAGAGACGGGGTCCCGCTCTTGCTCAGGCTGGTCTCGAACTCCTGACCTCAAGCGATCCACCCGCCTCGGCCTCCCAGAGTGGACCCATTTCTTTATGTAGAGTCTTTCCACAGTTCTGCCTTTTGTTTTCAGACCCGATCCAAGGCTGATCTGTCACATTCAAGTGTTCCTTTAAAATACCAACGCAATTTCCACCCAGGAAAGAGAGTGAGTTTAAATGATTTTCCCAAAGTCACACGGCTAGCGAATGCTGTCAGGGGACTAAAACTCAGGCTTGCTTCGTGGTTGAGAGCAGGGGATGGAGAAGGGGGTGGGATCCGGCTGCTGGGGACCTCAGTGGAGGTAGGAATGGCCATCGGTGGGGTCCCCGTCCCTCCGGTGACAGGCAGCCTCTGCGATGGCCCCAGTGATCCTGCCTGCTGGTGTGCGTGCCCTTGTGTAACCCCTTCCCTGTGAGTGTGGGCTCACTTCCAACACATGGAACACAACAGGAATAGTGGGATGGCACCTGCAATTTTTATTAAATTATAAGAAAAGACTGTGGCTTCCATCTTGGGTATGGGCTGTCTCGCTCTCTGGGTCACTTGCTGTGGGGGGAGCCAGCTGCCCATACTGCGGGGCTCAGATGGTGAGAAGTAGAGGGGACCCCCGGCCCACAGCCAGGGAGAGGCAGAGTGAGCTGGAAGTAGGTCTCCCTCCAACTGAGCCTTCAGACAAGACGGCAGCCGTGGACATGCTCAGATTCCTGACCCACAGAAACTGTGAGATAATAAATGTTTATTGTTTTAAACTGCTAAATTTGGGGAAATTACAGGTCAATATCATTCGTGAACAGAAATGCAAAAATCCTAAACAAGATATTAGTGAACTGGATCCAGAAATGTATAAAAAAGAAAATAAACCATGATCAAACTAGACATATTCCAAATATGCAAGGCAAAATCAACGTTAGAACACATATTAGGAAAATTCACCATATTAACAGCTTAAAGGAAATTAGCCATATGGTGATCTCAATATTTGCAGAAAAAGCATTTGGTTAAATTCAATTCATGGTAGAAACCCTTACCAACTATGAAGGGAATTTGCTTAAGTTGATGAAGAGTGTCTGCCACTAAACTGTAACAAATATCCTACCCAGTGATAAAATGCTAAAATCTTTCGCTTTAAAATAAAAAAATGAGACACAAATTTCTGCTATCATTGCTTCTATTTAACATTTACTGGAGGTCCTAGTCAAGGCAGACAATAAGAAAAAGTAGTAAAGGGAGTGAGTATTGGAAAGGAAGAAACAGGAGCACCCTCCCTCACAGATGATGTTCTAGTCCGTCTGGAAAGCCCAAAAGAATCTGTGCACAGATTTATCACAATTAACTAGTTAATGGGAACTATTACAATCAGCTAGTTAATGGGAAGGAAGTTTAGCAAGTTTGCTAGATGTTATGGGCTAAATTGTGCATCCCACCAAATTCATATGTTGAAATAAGTAATATTTAATTTTAAGCTCTTTAATATATAAGCAAATACCACTCAAAATCTGACACATGTGAAGGCCATGGGACTATGTGTACATGTGTGAGTGTGCACACGTGTGTAAGCCAAGGGAAGGGACTAAGGTCCGCACGGGCCGACGTGCACATGCAGAACAGAGGGACAGCCGCTACACTGGGTGGTGTGAGCACAGGTACCAGCTCTGAGCCTGAAGGCGTTCTGTGCCCCACAGAACGCACAGAACCTGTGGATGGGCACTGTGTCTACACAGAATGCGGAGGGGAACTTGGGCCCATTTTTGTGGCTCCTTAGGGCCATGGAATCCTGGCTGACATCGCAATTTTTTTGGACATCCCAATGCTCCAGTGTCTGAAGATGGTGGTTTTTCACTGGCCTTTACAGTTTATTCATTATTCAGCCTTTCTGAGGTGCGAAAGGAAAGATATGTGTCCCTCAGCATGTCTTACGAAGTCCCCTTCTCCCTGAGATGGAGGGCTCAGGGCCATGGAAGTCTTTCGGAAGAAGCTCTTCCCAGGGAGGCACAAAGGGACTTTCCAACTGTCAGGGGGAACTGAGTCCCTGCTCCTGACATGGTCTTTCCTTCTTTCCTTTCTTTCTGGCTTTGGTGATGTGGACAGTCCTAGGAACCCCAATCTCTCTTCCCCAGTGACAAAGGTGGACTGGGTTGGTGGCCATGGAGCGGGCAGAGACACCCCAACTCAGGGCCGTAGACAAAGCTCTGGAAACCCCTAGCCTGCTCTCTACAGGGGAAGCAGCTGCCCTGTGGTCGGAAGCCTCAGTCCGAGATCCCTGAGCGCGGGCTGATGCAATCGCAGTGGTTGGGAACATTCTTGGAACGTCTCTGTTCCATCAGAGTCCACAATTATGGCCACCGGGGCTCCGTCTGAAGCCATTCCAGGCGATGGCCCGCCTTGGCGATTGCCCCGTCTTAGCTCCACATGCAGATCTGGCGCTCAAGCTCCCAGCCTTATGAAGTTACCACCAGCATGATGCTTTTTCCATTTGCGTAAAGCAAATCTGAAACATACACATGCATATATTTTGTCTTGAGCTTGTGGACATGTATAAACCCCAGCAACTCCAAGAGGACTACTCTAAATGTCTATTTTATTCACCCAGGTTGTGCATTTCAGACAGCCTGGAGTTGAGGGGGAGTTGTTTCTGCATACTGGTCATTTCATGGGAATGTCTTTGGGGTATTCGGGGGCACGGGGCAGGGTTCCCCACTCCAGCCACCCACACTGGTTGGTGGTGGACAGCCCTGGAAGACAGCCACCTCTCCCAAGCCATGCCACAGCCATTCTCACAGGGGGTCCCAGAGCTGACTGCTCATAGCGACACAGTGCCCCCCTCCAGCCCAAGACCTTTATTTTTTCTTCCTGCTCCACAAACTTGTGAGAACACACAGCCTAGGCGCAGCACCGTGTAGTCTAGCACTTCCCAATCCTATTCCCAAGACCTGGATTTATAGGATATTAATTAGTGGGCTCCAAAACAAAACAAAATGAAAGTACTTAAATGCTGGGTTAAACAAAGTGGTTTTAATTTCTGATCCTTTCCTGCAGGACTTCTCCGAGCCTTTACTATGCTAAGGTGCCTTGTGAGTTTGTAAGACAGAGATCCAGTATATAGCATTTCCCAAATGAGGACCGAAGCCCACAAGTGCGGAGGGCAGCTATTGTGTTTGCTTGCCCGGGCTTCCCTTCCCTCTTCCTCCAGTGTAGGGGCTGGATGTGGGCCTCCCTCATCACTCTCATCACGAAATTGAACAGGTTATTCAGGCCTGGCTCCAAAGAGACCTCCTTAGAAATTCTCTGCTGGCTCTAATTTATGAAAAAGTCCTCTTTTTGACAGGGTTACTGAGCTGAAAGGACATGGGTCTTGAAGCCAAGGTGCATCCTACCAACATAGTCAGGGTCTTTAGATCCAGCCGTGCCTGAAGCCATCTCTCCCTGAGACTTGGGAATGGTTTTCATCCCCAGGAGCAGAGAGAGTCGTGGCCAACACAGAAAATATCTATGGGACAATCGTCCATGGAACGTATTTCAGGAAGAACTTGTGATGGCCAGGATGCTTCCAAATGCAAAGCACAGAAACCCCTGCTCAAAATGACTTCAACCAGGAAGAGCATGGATTTTCTCATCCAAACAGAAGTCCCTCTAGAGTGGCCCTGGGGTGGTGAATGCAGCTTCTCAGTGAT
>CM052442.1:7221988-7354062 GCA_028533085.1 Varecia variegata | reverse complement strand
GCGACAGTGCTCGCCAAGGTCACCCTGCGACAGTGCTCGCCAAGGTCACCCTGCGACAGTGCTCTCCAAGGTGAGCCTGATCTAAAGAGGATGCTTTCATTCATGCATACGTTCATTCATTCATTCAGCAAACATCTTTTAGGGTCAAGCCCTGTCCTAGATGAGAAGCCACAACAGGGCACAAGGTGTGGGTCTTCCCTTCCAGGAGTGGGAGAGACGGACATGTAAACCTTCCACTTCAAGAGAGCAGGTGGGTGCTGTTGCTGAGATATGCTCTAGATAGTAGAGGACCCCATTGGAGGGGCTTCCTGGAGAAGGCAGCATCTGAGCGTAGCCCTAAGAATAAAGAGGACTAAGAAAGTCGAGGGACCACCAGGGAGGACAAGGGACTGGCACGTGCAGAGGCAGAGAGGTAGAGGGGGAGAGTAAAGTGTGGTGTGAGGGGCCAGGGCTGGCGAGACAGGTGGGGTCCCCTCATGGGGGGCCTTGAAGCCTGGTGCAGGGACGAGGCAGGGGCTTTACCCTGAGAACAAAGAGATCCCAGAGGGGTTTTTGGCCAAGAAAGGTTGTATCAGAGAGAAGGAATTCATTTCTCTGGGAAGGAGAAGGCGTCAGATGCATTGAGTGGCATTTTCCCTTGGCCCTGAAGGATAAGCAGGAATTCAGAAGCCACAGGGGAGGACCAAAGGCATCCCAGACTAAGGGGTTAAGATTCAACCCGTCAAGCAAAGGCGGGAAGGCCAGGAGCGGGTGAGTGGTGCTGGGAGCTACAGCACGTGGCACAGTGGAGCAGGTTCAAGTGCGGCCGCCTGAGTGAGAATGGTGATGGCTTCCAAAACCCTCAATGCTTTCTTGGGTCCAAGCACTTCTTGCCACCCCTTCCTGAGGGTGGCTGAGCTCAAAGAAGCAAAGAGCCCTCAGCAATAGTTCATTCGCGTTTGCACAGCACGTGAGCGTTTGCTGGGCACTTGCACAGGATCGCCTCGGTGATCCGGGGCAAGGGGGTTATTCTCAGCCAGTTGACGAGCAGGCTGAGATTCTGGGTGGTTCCATGGTTATAGTCACCCTGCTGGTGAGTCCTGGAGCCGTGATTTGAACACAGGCCTCCTAGAGGCCCACGGCCTCACCCTCGGTAGCGTCCCACAGTGCCTGGTAGGCGTTCGGGAAGAGCTGAGCGGGGGCTTGAGGACCAGAACTCGGGGTGTCTCTGCACACTGTGCTGCCCGGGGGGTCCCCGGGAGTCATTCCAAGAAGGCTCTGGGCGCCCAAAGGTGGGGAGGGCTGTCATATTCACATTAGTGGCTGGGGTCAAAGGGCCCTGGCCCCAACAGTTGTGTAGCTCTCTGAGAACCACTGGTGGAAAACACAGGTCCCCAGCCAGGCCCTGTATCGTCTGCAGAAACTTCTGGACTGAGGGCTCCTAGGACGATGTCCTCTCGGCAGAAGCCTTCTAGGGCCTGCTGGGGGTCTCCTGCCTTCCTTGTTTGGGGACACTTAGAGGCACAGGGAGGGGGCTGGAGAAAAGTAAGGGTGGGAGGGAGGGGAGAGAAAGGGGAGGGGAGAGAAAGGGAAGGGGAGAGAAAGACAGAGAGGACTCAGATGCTGGTTCTACAGGGTACTTACTGGCTATGCGACCCTGGGCCAGATTCTTAATTAAGTCGCCTAACTTTAATATTATTTGCATAACAAAAGTTTCTGGAGCACTTCCCATGGGCGGAGTCCTGGATACAGACGGGAGGCACAGGCCCTGCCCCTAGGAGCCCGCAGTCTGTCCTGTGGCAGAGTCAGACATACAGACGGATCGCCTAAGTGCCATGTTGTGTGTTCATCTCAGTCTCTCCTGCTGGAAGCTTCTAGAGGGCAGGACGCTGGCTCTCTGAGCTCTGCATCATCAGCTGTGCTTGGTGCTGAGCCTGCTGCCTTTCCCAATGCCCAGCCCACATTCGCTGAGTATAAACGAATTGAATTCATCTTGTGGCTGGAGGTGCAGATCAGTTCAGACTGGGCACATGCAGAGAGCCCTCATCCTCCTTCTCCCCTCCTTCCCCCCAGGGGAGGGCTGGAGCCAGATACTGGCAGGCTGGTCCTTCCCAACACTGTCCAGTTGTTAAGGCTCCAGGAACATGTGGAGCCCAGAAGCCTACCTCAGTTTCCCCAGCAAGGTCCCTGGCTGAGGCTTGGTGGCCTTGGGAGAGCAGGCGACAGTGTTGAATGGACATGGCTTTCCCACTGACCACCACGCTTTCCACTGGCCTGGGCTGGACAGAGGAAATGTGCTCTCTCTTCCATCCCGGTGGCTTTGGGAGTGTGAGCTACAGCCTGACCGAGGGAACCGCGCTGGGATTCTGCTGTGTGCGGGGGCTGCTTTCTCAGGGTGCCCCTGGCCCCTTTGTGCTCCTTCTCCAGGGCCCTCTTCCCCAGCCACGGCAGCCTGGAAGATCCTGCAGCTTCATGCTTGGCTCATTTCTTGGAAGCCCGCTGGCCCCAGTGGGCTAGACCTGCAGCACCCGGGGTAGAGCTCCCACCCCACAAACTGGGGCTGGGGATAGGGCTTCCACCCTCCAAATGAAGGAAGAAACCCCCAGACCTCTTGGCTGCTCTTGCCTGGAATAGAGTCTCTGTGTTATGGAGCTGGTGAGGATGAGAAATGCTGGTGGCCTGCCCCTCCTGGGGAGACACCGTAGCCCTCCGCCAGGGGCTGGGGGCAAAGGGACCCTGAGTTCTTGGCTGCATCTGCCAGAGCGGAGGATCTGTCATGCTCTGGGAGTGGAGAGGAGGGAGTGGATTGTGGAACAGTTGCCAAAGATTTAGTAGATTTCCTTGAATTAATGTTTTTTCATTTGCTGGAGGCCCTTAGGGCAATTTCCAGAGATTTTAATAGTTGCTTTTTAAAATAATTTTCACCTGTTATGGTTGTTTCCTGGGAGAGAGGGTCCTCGCAGCCCCTCACACTGCCATCCCAGAGGTCCTCTCTTCTCCCTGGGGTTTTGCAGCAGCCTGGTGGCTGGGATCTCTGCTTGCACCCTTGTTCCCCTCCACCCACCCTCCACCCAGCAGCCAGAGCAGTTCTGGAAACACAGCAGGTCACGTCGCTCCCCTGCCCACCACTTGCCCAAGGCTTCCCGTCACCTTCAGAAGAAGCATAAATGGCCTACCATCTGCAGAATGTTCTGGCCCTCTCCCCCGCCACCCTCATAACACGTCACTTCTGGCCTTGTTCCAGCCATAGGCGCTTTCTTCCTAGTCTTGGAATATGCTAGACTCTCCCTCCCCAGGGCTTGGCACTTGCTAGTCCCTATGCCAGGAACACCCTTCCCTCCAGCTGCCCGTGGCCGGCTCCTTCTTACCATTCAGATCTCAGCTTAGGCGTCACCTCCCCGGGGAGGACTTCCTGCTCTGCTCTGTCATGTTCCCTCTCCTCTGCCCGCCGAGCCTGCACACCGGGGCTCTCCCTCATTACCCTGTTCATGTCCTCCATGGCCTCTCTCCCCGCCTGAACTCCCCTGGCTCAGGGACCTGGTCACTTGCTCACCACCGGCTTTCACCAGGAGGGTGTCAGAGTCTTGCCATCCCATTGCCACTTACCCTCCAGTACCAGGAATGACACTGGGCACATCGGAGGGGCTTCACCACTAGGTGGATTTTACACTCCCTTTTGGCTGTTCCATCAGAGAGATGGTTAATTTTATGTGCCAACATGTCAACGTGGCTAGTCTACAGTCCCCAGCTGTTCGGTCCAACATCAGTCTTGACATGGCTGTGAAGGTATTTTTAGATGAAAATAACCTTTAAATCAGTAGACTTTGAGTAAAGCAAATTACCCTCCACATCCAATCCTTTGAAGGCCTTGAGAGCAAAGACTGGGGTATTTCTAGACTGCTTTGGACCTGAGACCACAACATCGACTCCTGTTGGGATTTCAGCCCGCTGGCTGGCCTGTGTGTGGATTTTAGACTCACCTGCCCCCACAGTTGCATGAGCCAACTCCATATAAAGTAAATCTCAGAAAAATAGGGAGGAGGGGCATGAAGAGAGGTGGATTAATGGGGCCAAAATACATGTCGATAGGAGAAATAAGACCTACTGTTCGATAAATCAGCAGAATAATTATAGTAAACAATAATCTATCGTAAATTTCAAAATAACTAGTAGACAATAATTCGTATGTTTCCACCATAAAGAAAATATAACTGTTTAAGGTGATGGATATCCCAATTACCCTGATTTGATTATTACACATTATATGAATGTATCAAAATATCACATGTACACCCAAAATATGTATATCTATTATATGTCAATAGAACAAATCAATACATCAATCTCAATCGATAGACAGATATAGATACACGCATGCTATTGGCTCTGCAGAGCCCTGGGGTTACACTATGGATCAGCTTATTTTGGGAGGACGGCAGTTCCGTGAAGGCAGGAACCACCCCACCCTGTCCCTCTGTGCCTCCCCCAGCAGCCAGGTGACGTTGGGCGCCAGGAGGTCCTCCTCGAGGCCTAATGACCTCTGTCATAAGTCAGTGAATATCTCTGGGTCTCCCTGCAGTTTAGACCCTTCGCAGCTGTGCACAAAAGAGAAAAAGAAAACCTATCTGTGCCCTAAGTTTCCAATCTGTTTCCTTTAAAACCAATGAAGTTTACATTATACTGGAGCCTCTTAAAGACAGCAGGCTTTATCCAGTTGAAATTGAGTCTGTAGATGCAAAATATTTTAAAAAATAATGAATTGGTATTTGATATTCCTATATTTCAATATTCCTTTGATATTTCAAAATGAAACTTAAACTGCTGGGGTTTTATGCATTCTTCGTCTTTCCTTTGATTTGGAGCAACGCGGTGCTTTGAATATGTTTGCTTTAATCACTGGACCATGGAGCAGGAGGGACGCGCATCTTGGTGGGGGAGGGGCTGGGGGTGCAGCCATCTGGGCCCGGAAAATGACTGCCTTCTGCAAATCACGGGATCTTCCTGCTGGAGCCCGGCCGCGGGGGACTGCCAGGCCCACGCAGAGGGGCGGGCTACCCTGGCTGTGCTCCAAGGGGGGACACTTGAGCCTCTACCTCACAGTTCAAAGGCAGAAAAGCAAAGAGAGCAGCTGCAGCCGAGCCCCCGGCAGGTGCCAGGACCTGGGACGAGTTCCTGGGACATCTGATGGGCATCTGATCTGGAACTCGAATGGTCTGAGTGTCTGCTGCCAGGTTCTGCACTGGATAGGGGGAGATATGGGTGAAATCTATCCTCATTGAGATAGCCAGCCCTGGTCCTAAAGAGAGGACACAGCCTTGATGACCGCAGTGACAGTGAAGGTGACAATGTCAATGGTGTAAAGAGGGCAATGATGACAGCTGCACTGGCCCATACTGACAAGGCACTTGCTGTATGGCAGACATTGGTGCTGGGTGCTTTAGGTGGACTATCTCATTTTGCCCTCAGACTGTCACTTTCTGCATCCCCCAAAAGCAGACCCTGAGACCAGGACTTGGGTGCACTCATTTATTTAGATTGTCCCCGAAAGTAACATGAGGAACTGTGCGCAGAGATGAGAAGGGCCAGTAACGGGTGTGCTCAGTTGGTCACCTCTGTAGGCAATTGCCGCTCCATGTTGAGGGGGACCCTCTGGGAAGCCATGTGAAGCAACTCAGAGTCGTCCCATGGGAGGAGGCTGGTGCTTTCATCCACTGCCCCCCTCCCCACTCGGCCATATCCCCATTGGTTGGACGGTTTCCCCTGGGGCGGTAACTCCCCCTGCAATCCTAAATTGTAATTGCCAGCTGGGGACAACCCCCCAGTGACCCGTGAGCCAGGGAACAGCTTCAGGCAGAGCCACCCAGGGCCCTGAGAGAGAAAACTGTCCTCAGCTGAAGGGCCCACTGCAGCTGCCTGTGAGCTCCAAGATGGGCCAAGGAGATACAGGGCTGGACATTGATAGAACCTTCTACAATAATTTTTGGATAAGTATTTATCAACTCCATTTGCCATAATGAAACTGAGGTTCGAGAAATGGCCAGATCTTGTCCAGGTTTGTCCAGCTAGGAAATGTCCATGACCCTCAGTGAATGTTTTCTCACCACCTTCGATGTGTGTGGCATGGTGTTGAATGCCGGTGGGGACAGATGTGAATAAGATGTGGTCCCTGTCCTCAAGGATGTTGTGCAGGATGTAAACAGGCAAACCCCAGTCCTGCATGATAAATGTCACCTAGAAGTAAGCATACAGGTAACATGGGGGAGGCCAGGCACGGTGGCTCACGCCTGTAACCCTAGCATTCTGGGAGGCCGAGACCGGAGGATCCCTCGAGCTCAGGAGTTCGAGACAGGACATACGCAGATACATCCTCGGGGGTTATTATGGGACGGGCTCACGCAATTGTGGAGAGGCGGAGGTCTCGCATCTGCAGTCTGCTGGCGGGAGGACCAGGAAAGCAGTGGCGTAACTGAGCCCAAGACCACAAGCCTGAGAACCGGGGGGCCGCTGGTGTACATCCTAGAGGCCCTTGAGCCAGGAGCGCTGGTGTCTGAAGGCAGGAGAAGCTGTACACCCAGCTCTGGGGGAGACAGGGCAGCCTTGTTGTTCCGTTGGGCCACACATTGGCGAGGGTGGCTCTTCCTTACTCTGTCTACTGGCCCGAATGTGAATCTCTCCCAGAAACACCCCAAAGACATGCAGAAATAATGTTCTAGCAGCCACTTGGGCACCCACAGCCCAGGCAGGTTGACACGGACGCCCATCCTCCCTCTTGTGTGTGTGTGTATACATGCGTGTGTGTGGGTCTGAGCGTGTGCTTGTGGGAGTGCACATGAGCACGTGGTAATCTGTGGCCCTGAGTGTGAGCTCACGTGTCTGTGAGCACGTTAGGTGTGTTTGAACGGCTGGGTGTGGGTTAGTGTGGGTGTGTAAGTGTCAGGGAGTGGGGGAGCTTGGGAGGGGAGGCTGGGTGTGATTGTGGGTGCACACACGGTGAGTGGGGTCTGGCCAGCCAGGAGGACACACACAAGCCAAGTCCTGCCCTGCCAGCAAGTAAAGCCAGTGTGGGGACCAACAGGCCACCCAGAGGCCCCCTTAATAAACAGGCAAGACAGGCTGCACTGCCCAAGCCTGCATGGAGGGCAGGAGACACCACCAGAGCCGAGGAGCTCGAGGACAGAGCCGGGACCTTGTTCAGGGAAGCACCTGCCTACCCCAGCCCTGTGCCCACATCTCCTGGGACATGCCCCAGGACAGGATGCAGGTCGCCACACATCCCAAAGAGGAATCCTGGGAGCAGGGTGGTCTCTCTCCGGCTCCAGCCGGGTCAGGCCCGGCCCCGGGGGCACCCTCATTGCTGACGGCTGCCACTTTCCTAGTGCCACTGAGGGTTTCAGCCTCTGCCGAGTCCAGGCACCTACTGTGCCCTCGGGCTCCTCGAGTGTTTACCCGACGGAGTTAAAATCAAGCAAACATTCTAGGAAAGGAATCCAGCCCAGGCCGGGGCAGGGTCCAGAAGCCTCGGCCTCCCGGGTGGTTTGGGAGCCAGCAGTGTGTGGGTGGGGGCATTCCTGAAGGGCATGGGGGTCAGGCAGAGACCACCCCACCCCACAGCCACTGGACCTGCTTCTCCGCCCTGGGCCTGCACCCTCCACCTGGGACCACTCAGAGGCTATGAGGACAGCCCGTGTGCTGCCAGTCGGTCCATGTATCCTGCCTGGCTCAGAAACCACAAAGGGTTTGGGGCAACATGAAAAGACACATGAAATGTAATATAAAAATGATGTAAAGAAACCAGCCGGGGGAAACTAAGGCAGGAGGAACAGGGTGAAGCTCAGAGTCAGGTGAGCAAACAGTAACGAGGCCGAGGTCCTGGGCAGGCCGGGCCGGCCAGGCAGCCAGTGCTTCCTAGGAGTTGTCCCCGAGAACCACGGTGTGGAACACAGAAGGGGACAGGCTGCCCTGTGGGAGCGGGGAGCCCTCACAGCCCCCCAGGCCCCAGGTCCCACAGTCTGGCACCCTCTGCGCTGTGCGATTCGGTCTCCTATGGGCCAACGTCAGGCCCTGCCAGGACTGAGAGGGCCCCGTCCGTCGGGGACTGAGGCAAGAGTCCCAGCCCTTGGGGCCAGGGGCACTTCCCTGTCCTGCAAGGCCCTGCAGCACTGCGCAGCCAGAACATGCCACCTCATTTAATCCTCCCCATCCTGTGAGATGGGCCCTCTGGTCACCCACATGTCACAGAGGAAGACAGTGACAGCCTGGCACTCAGACGCACACCTGGCACTGCCACCCTATCCCAGCACCTCTCACCGCTCTGAAGGGCTGACCCTGGGCAAAGGGAGGGGCTCATCCAGTGTGTCCCCAGCCCCAGACCTGAGACCAGGAGAGCCAGCCTCGCGGGCAGCTGTGTCCAAAGACCCCGCCCACAGACGCGTGGGTGTCCTTGGCAGGTGGTGAGTTCCTTGTCACCTGGAGTGTCCGACACCGTTGACCTGCAACGGCACAGGGAAGGGAGGCCACGGGTCGGGCGGCTGCCACCCACCCTGAAGCCCTGCGCATTCAGAGTCCGAAGGGTTCCTCCCTCCAGCACACCCCTCCTGCGCTCTGTGCCCTGTTGAGCTGAGTGTGGAGTCACGTTTTGTCAGCCGCCAGCCTGTCTGTGGTGACATCTAGACCCTGCACCCACATTACAGCACAGCAATGGCCAGGGGTGGGAGGGAAGGGGATTAAGGGGACGGGGTGGGAGGGAAAGTTGCTTTATAGCAGCTCGCTTTTGTGTCCTTTCTGCAGTACACAAGTTATCGACTTGAATGCTTTCTCATTTAGTGGTTTGTGTTGTCAGAGGGTAAAATCTGATGTGTAGCAAATGTCTCTGAGTTCACCAGTAATAGCGCCCCAGGAGACCACACTAAGGAAGTTATATGCTACCAAATAATAAAATATCTCCCTGTGCTTTCAGAAGCTTTGGACAGCAAAGAGAGACCGCCAGGGGACTCCGAAAACCTTCAGACAGGATCTGTCTGGCTCGTCCAGCCCTATTCACAGTGACTTAATACATCACGGGGAGGGGTTGGCAGGGCCAGGAAGCCACGCACAGCCAGATTCCCTCGGTACGAAATACCATCAATCGAAACATTTAACAACAGCATCTGGAGAGGGGCGAGTGAACAACAACAAAAAAACCCACTATGCTAAATATGCACTCAGATATAAGATGGATCCTGACTTCAAAAATGTTAAAAGTAGGAGGTAAGAGAAGGAACATCCACTTGCACAAAGAAAACACGGGGGCTTCTGCCCCTCGAGACCCGCAAAGTCATCGTTTCCGGCCCCTTTCCCTGGGGCACACTGTGTAAAGCTACCCAGACCAGCATGTAGTATGAATCACCAACTCTGAAAGAGAAAGAAAAAACACTCCAGTCCCACAGATCTCAGGGCCCCGGACAGCTTTCTTAGCACGCACCACAATGCTCTGTGCTGCACACTGTCCAGCCTGTCCCCCGAGCCCTCAAACAATGTCCCTAGGGTCACCCAGCACTGCCCACGTGTCCCTGGACAAGAAGATTTGCAAGGAAATTCAAGGCAAGGGAGGAAATTAACAAGCCTGTATGAGCCCCAGCCCTGTGTCGGCCTTTGCCAGAAGCTGTCATGACAAGGCTAAATGAGACCAAACCAACCCTCAACGAGAGCAGACAGGAAGATGATGTGCCACGTACATGAAGTCTCATCTGATCCTTGGGGCAGCTGCCCCACATAATGACCATTGCCATACTACTGATGGGGAAATAAAGGCTGGGTGAGGCTATATCACTCCACCAAGGCAGGCAGCCAATAATGGTGGAGCCAGAATGCTAACTCAGCCCCTACCCCCAGGGCCTGTCCTGGCACCACCCCCACATGCAGCCCTTTCTGCAGAACCCACAGCCCAGAGAGGTGTCTGCAGACAAGACAGGACAAGCACCGCACCCCCCGCACCCCAGCCCTCAGCACCCCTCCGCACGCTGCTCACACAATTCCACATCTTGGATATCGGCCCCTCCAATTCGGCCAGTCTGTCCACTTCTTTTAGTTTCCACTGCCAAAAACTTAGACAGGCCCCATGGTCATGGTCATGGGAGCCCACCATGACCTCCCCACAAGCTCTCAGCTTCCCCTCTCACTCCCTAAGCTCCAGTCTCCACACAGCAGCCAGTTTGCTCTTAGTAAAACACAAACCAGAAAAGGCCCCTCCCCTGCTTAGAATGCTCTAGTGGATCCCCCTACCCTACGAGGCAGTGATTCACCTCCCCCTGCCTGGCCGACTCACCTCGGGCCAGGAGCACCGTGCCGTGCCCTGCGCGAGCCAGCACTCTCCTCCTGTTCCCTTCCGCACCTGTCCCTCCCCAAGCTACCTTCTCTCCCAGATCCCTGCTCTTTTCCCTGGAAGTTATAATTATATATTGTTCTCTGTTTATTTGTTAAATGTCTGTCTCCTCCACTAAGGCAGGAACTCACAGATACGTGGAACTGGGTCTGTTCTGCTCACGATTGTGGTGTTCATGCCGCACAGAGCCGGCGCCAGATCAATGTGTCGAGCGAACGTGTGAATTCGTGAACAGGAGCCGCACTGCTAGTCACCAGGGTGTTTCCCCTGCTGCCCGGGCCGGCGTCATTCCTTTTCACTGGGTCTCAGGCAGCCACTCCCAGCTCAGTGGCGTTGACAGCGTCGCTGGAATTCGGGGCCAAGCACACTGCGGTATGTCCACACCGTGGCCTACGACTCAGTGATAAAAAGGAACAAACTGTTGCTACACACAGCAGCCTCAATGGATCTCAAGGATTATGCTGAGTGAAGAAAGCTGGAATCCAGAGATGACTCACTGCATGATTGCATTTGCACAGCCTTCTCACCTGGCCAGGCCACACAGATGGGAAAAGGTAAGTGGTCATGGCGGTCAGGCCTGCGGAGGGCAGGTGTGTGTGCAAAGGGGAAGCGCTGGGGAGACCCTTTGTCATGACGGAACAATCTCGATCTTGACTGTGCTCGTGGTTACACGGGTCTTACATGGCACAAAATGTCATAGAACTACACACAAAGACACACACACAAATGAAACCACATGATCACACGTAAAAACTGGTGAAATCCAAGTCAAGTCTGTCGTCCTGTTAATTACATGGTGATGAATGATGTCTGGTTCTGATGAGGCGCTAGAGTCATATCAGACGTCACCACTGAGAGAAGCTGGGTGAAGGGTACACAGGACCACTTTGTACTATTTGTGCAACTTATTGAGAGTTTATAATTATTTCAAAAGAAAAAGAAAAAAAAGTAAGATGGACTCCACGCGCCACCCCAGGCTCAGACTCTCTGTCCCTACCTTCCCTACCTCCATCCTTGGGACGCCAGGTGGTCTCTGCTCCTCCCACCGCAGCACCCCCCTTAATACCTGCCCCAGCCGCTTCTCAGATGACCTGCAGACAACCCAGAGCCTTGGACCAGTCCCACACACTCCTGCAGCCGAAGTGACTGGCACCCACAGCCCCCACCCCTCCAGCGTGGGGGGCCGTGCACGTGGACGAGTCAGGCGCCCAGCCCGGGAGCCTCATTTTGCACCACTTTGGAGGGAGAGTCCAGAATGTTTCCAACCTATCCTCCTCCGATCAGCTGCTAAACCCAGGCTGGTGCCCTCTCTCTACGTCTCAAAAGAGGAATTCGCAGAGACGGCAGATGAGAAGCCTGCGTCGGAAACCTTCCTTGCAGACCTATCCTCAACGATCCAGGGATGCGGAATCGTTAATTGAACCATTTTGTCCCAAAGAAGCTGAACCTCTCTTCCATCAGCTGTGCCATAGGCCACAGGCAGAAAAGATGCTGGTTTTAGTTAAGGGTGGAAACGTTGCCCGTGATCGCTGCATTGGACCCCAAGATAGATGCATCAGGAAGCCGGCTTGGGTTTGCAGCTCAGGGATGGGATGGTGAGTCTGGTTTGAGCTCAGTCCAGATTCTGGTGGGGAAAAGCAAGAAAAAGAAAACAATTCCCAACTTGCAGCCACACATCAAGCAGCAACTGCATCTACAGTAAGACAAGACTGTGTGGGCACAGTGTTGTCTTAACCCTTGGCTAGCCCCTGAACACTGACTGTCTACACAGGCAAGGGCTGGGGGCCACCGGGGGGTCTGCGGTGAACCGAGTAACTGGACTGGCAGAGAGAAACAAGCACCAGATGAGGAGTCAGTGGGGTCCTAGTCTTGGCTCTGCCCCTAACTCACTGTGTGACCTTAAGTAAGACCCTTTCCCTCCCTAGGTCTCAGTTTCCCCATCTTCAAAGTGCACGGATGTCCGAGGTCCTCATCAGATCTACACCAGGGGTTCTCAGCCCTGGCGCTGTGGAAACTATGAGCTGAGAATTCTCTGTGGCGGGCTGTCCTGTGTGCTGCAGGGCATTGAGCAGTACCCCCAACCTCTGCGCAACAGATGCCGTGAGCAATGCTCCTCCCCGCCCCACAGCGTGACGGCCAACAACGTCTCCAGCCATTGCCAAGCGTGCTCTGGGGGGTAAAACTGCCCTGCGTTAGACTCACGCACCCTCCAGTCAAGGTGGAGGGAGGAGGTCCTGCAGGCCCTACAGGAGGAGGAAGCCCCACACCTGTCTCCCATCCCTGCCCTGTGCTGAGCTCCCAGTGGGGTCCTCCCCTCCAGGTTTGCTCAGCAAACCTTTCTAACAATGGGTGGCTGGTTTTTAGCAATCACTGGGGATCCTTTGACATGGCTGCCACTCCATCTGAGCCATGACTTGACGTGGGAGCCCCCAGACTCTTCCAGCAGCTGCCCAGTGAGAACCAGGCCCCTGGCCCCCACCCTGTGCTGCAGGCGGCAGGCCGATGGCATCACTGCTCCTGCAGGCTGGCCACACCTGCACGGACGCCTGACCCCACGTGCCCCGACCTCCCCGGGCTGCCCTCGCTCCAGCCTCACACACCCGCCTGTGCTCGCCCCAGCCTTGGGTGGGCTGTTCCTCCTGCCTGGAGTCCTCTGTCGGTCGCCAGGTAGTTCCACAGGTGCTGCCCCCAGCTCTTGAGTTTTCACTCCAAGCTTGACTGTGTTAAAACTTGCTCGGCCACCTTTCCTAAAACCTTAACGTCCTCCATCCCAGCACCCCGTCCCCTCCTTGCCTTGTTTTCTCCCTGGTCCTCATCCCGGCCGGCATCCGTGCACTGAGTTAGTAAGGAAGGCACAAAGTGGGGGGGGACGCTCCTTTGGGACCCTAAAGGGGCTCCAGGGAGCAGCCACGAGGAGGCTGCTCGCCGGGAACTATTAAGTCCCCACAAGGAAAATAGAACAGGATTTAAAAAGGAAAGGGGAAGGACAGAGGAAGGGGACTTTCCTGAGTGCCTGACACTTTCTATTATTTCATCCGTTCCTCGCGGGAGCCTAGAGACAGGTGTTTTCACTCCCATATCACAGGGGTGAAAACCAAGGCTCGGAGAGCTTAAGCTCAAGGTCCCAGGATCATTAACCGCAGCGGCGGGACCAACCTCAGGTGTGCCCCGCTCCGAAGCCCGCGGCCTTGCCCTGGCCTCGCCTGCATCCAGGAAGCACCAAAGCACAGGACAGAAACAAACCCTCTCGGGCGTCTGGATCTTGACTGTTGGAGGGAGGTTGGCAGCAGGGACTCCTGACACTCCGAAGCTGCGGGCTCCTGTCCCCAGCGCCAGGAGCCAAAAGCCCAGGCCCCGCCCGGGTCCCACCCCCCAAGCTGTCCGCTCCCATCAGGACGGGGCCCCTGACATACAAAACCCAGGCCCTGCCTCGGGCTGGTTTCGGGTTTCTGCAACACAGTAAATCCGTGTGTTTTTATTTCTCCATCTGTAAACATCTCTCCATCTAATATGGTAACTGCTGTTTATACAGAGCTATAAAAACAGAGGTCAGAGCACAATAAGATTATAGTCTTACTTCAATACATCCAATCCATAATAAAATAAAATCTTACAAACGATCCAGAGGAGCCGTTTAGGGGTTCTTTAAGAATTAATGTCTGTCATATGTAAGGATTCTATTTGGGCATAATATTTTCCACAGCTGTCAGGACCTATTTAAAAGGCAATATCCTTTTGCTGGCATTTGATTTAGACTCTGTTTATACCGTGTGGAGGATTGTTAATTCTGCGATGTCTGACTCAGGGGTGTTTGATTACACGGAGGCCACCCCCAGCAGGGTGACACACGATGTCCTGGGAGGGCTGGGTGCAGGGCGGCAGCCAGGCCCCTGCCCTGATGAGGTGTGTCTGCGGGGATGGGACCCCACGGTGGGGACACGTGCCGGCTGACACGGGGCATTCGCGTCTTGGAGACTCAATTTCCCAGTTAGTGAGTGGAGCACGAGCCCTGTGCCTCACAAGGCATCCTGGGCTGCATAGGACCCCATATGTTGAGGTCCTAACTCCAGAACCTCTGGATGTGGCTGCGTTTGGCGATAGGCAGTGGTTAAGTAACATGAGGTCAAGTGGGGGAGCCCTAATGCAATATGACTGGTGTCCTTGTAAGAAGAGGAGATTAGGACATAGACATATGCAGACCGTCCAACCCAGGCTCACCAAGACCCAACTCCTGAGCTCCCTGCCCCCTGCAAGCCTCCTGCCTTAGTGGCTGTCACTATCTCAGAAATGGCACGTTTCATGGCTCAGGCTAAAAATCCAGGAGTCCCCAGCTCTTCTCTGCCACACCTAGTTCATCAGCACAGCCATCCCATCAGCTCCACCGTCACATGTGTCCAGAATCCAGCCACTCTCTGCCCCCTCCAAGGTTCCCATCCTCATAGAGCCACCACCACCTGTCGCCTCCTAACCCCTGGCTGGACTGTATTCGTTTCCCGTTGCTGCTGTAACAAAGGAGCTCACACACTCGGTGGCCTGGAGCAGCCACACATCTGTTCTCCTGCAGTTGTGGAGGCCAGAAGTCCAAAATGGGTCTCATGGGTCTACACTCAAGGTGTTGGCAGGGCTGGTTCCTTCGGGAGGCTCCAGGGGAAAACCCGTTCCCTGGCTTTTTCCAGCTCCCAGAGGCTGCCGCACTCCCTGGCTCGTGGCCCCGTCCTCCCTGCAGCGCAGCATCCTCAACCCCTCCCTCTCCGACTCCGCCTCCTGAGCCGTCACCTCTTCCCACCTTTCCGCTGACTCTGCTTCCACTCTGCCCCCTGCAATCTATTCACCTCCAAGCAGCATGAATGATCCTTTAAAAATCCAAATCGGGTCATGTCACTCCTCCGTGTGTGCCGCATGTCCCATGGCGGCTCCTTGTCTCAGAGGAGTCGAGAGAGCCTCCCACTGGCCTAAAGACCCCTCGTGCTCCAGCTCCTGAGGCCTCTGACCTCCTCTCCTGCCATTCCCTCCTCGGTAACTCTCTTCTCCTCACACTGGCCTTCTAGTTCTTTCTGGAAAATACCAACATGTTCCATTCTCAGGACCTTTGTCCTTACTGTCCCTCTGCATGTGTCCCCCCAAAACCCTTTCAGCCTACAGGAGTCTGCTGAGATGCCCCTTTGTCAGAGAGTTCCTCCCTGACCACACTGTCTAAATTACAGCCCAAAGCTCCACCTCATGGCCCCAATTTCCCCATCCTCTTCCATGGCTGCATTTTTCTGCATGGGATTTATCATTGTCTGATGTATATTTATTTGCTGATAGTCTGTCTTCCCATGAGGCTGTGAGCTCCATGGGAAGAGGACATGGTCTGTTTTCTCCCCACTGCAACCCTAGCTCTGGCTGGCACAGGTGGACATGCACACACAGTCATGGTTGAATAGACAGGTGTACATTCTGAATAATCAGTTGTTGAGGTCACTCCCATGGTTCTTGAACTAGAAACTGTTAGAATTGGAAGGCCCTTCAGGATCGTCCTGTCCCACCTAAACTGCACGGGAACCCCCTCAGAGTTTTTCCCAGCAGAGGGTCTACCTGCCATCAGGTTGAAGAGCTGAGCTTCACCCACTGCTGTATGAGGCCTCTGCTGGCAAGGACACCATCTTCATCTTTTGAGTTTCAAGATTCCAGTAAAAAGCCTGGATATATGTTGGGCTCTCCAAACATGTTTGGGGGTTGGATAGATAGGTGGATGGGGAGATGGAGAGGCAGACCAATGGAATGGATGGAAGAAAGACTAGATGGATGTATGGATGGAAGGATGTATAGATGGAGGAAAGGATGGATGGATGGTTGGAAAGAAAATGGATGGATAAAAGGATGAATGGATGTAAGGAAGGCAAGATGATGGATGGATGGATGGAAAGAAGGAAGGATGGGTGGATGGAAAGAAGGAAATATGGATGAATGGAAAGATGGATGGATGGACAAAAGGATAGATGGGTGGAAGGAAAGAAAGATGGATGGATAGAATGATAGATGGAAGGATGGGTGGAAGCAAGGATGGATGGATGAAAGGAAAATGGATGAATGGAAGGAGGGATAGATGGAAGGAAAATGGATGAATGGAAGGGTGGGTGGATAGATGATAGATGGAAGGATGAATGGAAGATAAATGGATGGATATAAGGATAGATGGAAGGAAGGAAGGGTGGGGATGGATGGATGGGTGAAAATCAGCGACATGGAGCTCATCCCTTTCTAAGGCAGCCTGTGGCCACTGGGGAGAACTGATGGACAAAAAGCCCTTTCTCGAGTTGCACTGGAGTCCATTTCCTTGTGTGACAGAGCTGCTGTTTCCCAAGAACTGCCTTCTTTTCATTTTCTATAGGTTTGCGGGCAGAAGAAAAGAGTGACAAGGTTTGTTCTCCCCCGGCTCTGTGCTCCCACCTAACACTCTGGTAGATTCCTGCCATGCCTACTGGGCTGCCGCCTGTGGGGTGCATGTCCCCCTCGACACCACAGGCTCTCAGTTTTCTAGCACAAGGCTCAGGACACCAGGAAACATCTGCTGAAGGAAGGCCAATGTCATAAAGGACAGCAATATCGTAGCCCACAGCAGGGTCCCCACACCTGCCCTGCTGCATTCACTCAGCAGTGACCCCATTCCAGAGGAAGACTTTCACGGGGCAGCCGTGTAAACGTGCACATACAGAGCTTCAACCACGTAGCCACGCCACGTGGGCTGCATTTATGTAAAATATCTAACCTCCCTGACAAGGTGACAAGGACTGCCTTGGAGGCCATCGCCCATGGAGTGTGAGGACAGCTGTGTCACTACTCTCCTCTGAACCTGTACAAGGAGCAGATGATAGGAGGCCATCTTTGAGGCCCCTCCCAGCTCTATCTCTCCTGTATACAGGGATGACACAAAAAGGGTTGTCCCAGACGTGAATTAGGGCCTCTGTGCTGCACCACAGTGACTGACAGCCCAGGCTCTGAACTCAGAAAGACCTGGCTTCTAATCCTGGCTCTGCTCCTTGCAGGCTGTGTGACCCTGGGGAAGTCACTCAACCTCTCTGGGCCTCATTTTCTTCATCTGCAAACAGAACTGATGACAATCACACTGACCGCACAGGGAGGGGTGAGGGTGAGAACTGACCAGACAAGTAAAGAACGTTCCGGCAAACTGCCTGGCACGTAGGAATAGTTTCATACGTGCTTGTTGTTATTGTTATGATTGAAACGTGTTCCCGGGGTGCACGTATGCGGTCCCATCCCCGGCGGTTGCCCGGCCACAGGGCTGGGCAGCACACGGCAGCGTTTTGCCTGTGAAAACATTTTGGTGAAATTTTCTGACCCGCAAAAATATTTTTACAGTGAAAACTCACGTCTGTCTTGGAGCTGCTCAGTCTCACTGGCTTGTTTAGCTTCTCCAGAAAATAAACAAAAGTGAATATGTGGACACCAGGGGATGGACTCAAATCAAACAAATGTGGCCGTCACCAGCCGCCAGCGTACCCCTGCCTGGTCCATAAGGGCAACGGAACCTCAGAGCAGGTCACCAGACCCAGCAAACTAAATAACCTTCCCATTGCCCAGGAGGCCTCTGAGCACAAGGCCTCGCACCCTGGAGGGCCGCTAGGGCCTGGGGGCGCTCGCCCACCCCTCACTTCTCAGAGAGGATGACAAAGCCCAGAGAGGGAAGGGGACCTGCCCAAGATCACACAGCAAGATTGTCATTTGTTAGTTTGTTTAGACATCTGATATTACTGATTGAGCACATGCTAATTCTCTAAGGAAGCGAGCGCCATCACTTTTTACAGGGCGATGAATGTGGTTTGGAGAGGTTACCTGCTGTGCCCAAGGTCACCACACGTAGAACCTCAGGCTTCCTTCCTTCCCTCTGCACTTGGGAAACCCTTTCCTTTGCTTCCTAATCAGCTGACTTGTCGGGAAAGATGGTGGGAAGTTAAAGAACAGGCACAAGTCCTGGCAAGACACAGGTTCCCAGGATCATCATTTAGTGGATGTGCAACCACGGACATGCCATGAAACATCACCACGTTCCACCGTTGTCCTCTGTAAGGTGACAGGCCCGTGCAATGGAATGCTACACAGCAACAGACAGGAGCCACCTGCCCGCACACACCCCAACCCGGCTGCAGCTCACAGACATCACATGGAGGGAAAGGTGCCAGGCAGAAAAGCACTCTCTGGGCGAAAACATTCACGTGAAGTTCAAGAACAGACACGCTCCTGGGGTGATAGAGACCACAGCAGTGTCTGCTCTGGGGTGAGATGGGGTCTTGGAGGAGGCATCAGGAAGGGAGCCCACAAGGGCTGGAAACATCTCACATCTTGGTCTAGGAGGTGGTAACCTGGGGTCTACATCTGCAAAAATTCATGCAGCTATACCCCAGAGATCCGCATGCTTTAGTATTTGCAAGCTAGGCCTCCATGCAAATAATTCAATACAATAAAATGACGGTGACAGAAGTGCCTGCTTCACAGAGGCGAGTTATGCTGGTGAGGCACTGTGGGTGCGAAGGCAAATGCCTTCTCTTTTTTATTGTCTTGATCAGCATTTTGAAATCACACAGTCTCCCTTTACTTACAGACAGACTGAATAACTAGGTAGATTCATTGACAATAGAGGGGCTGGTCCAGCAGAGAAGAGACTGGAAACAAGCTCCTGGCCCTTCGGCTGCTTCTTCCCGCGTCTCTCCAATCAGATAACCTACGTGCTGAGGTTTGGGCGTGTCTGCAGCTAGCCCACCTCAAGACCCCTGCAGGAAGCTGCCCTGGTCAGTGTTTAGCCACCCAGATGCTCACTGGAGTCTCCTCATGGCAGAGGAGGCCACTGAAACCACTGTCAGCTCTTCCCAGCCCAAAGCCCGTCTCTTGTGCCTCCAGGTGTGTGGACATTTGGAAGGACACAAAAGGTCACCTTGGAGAAAAAGCTGAACCCAGCCCGAGGCCACTGCTGTAGCTCACCAGACTGGAGCCCATGGGGTCAGCCCTGAATGAAAAACAGTCAGGGGGAGTCCTCCTTCTGTACAAAATATCAACCCTGCTACTTTCCTTTCTCAACAATGGAACATGCAGCAGTGAGTGTGCTTCCTTGGAGGGACAAGCCCCAGGGTTGGTGACCAGGCAGGAGTTCCACAAGGAGTGCCTAAGTAAGGATGAAAACAGGGCAGTCCCTAAAATCAACACAGAATACCAGCATTTGCAGAGCCCGTTTGGAGTGGTCACCCAGCCCCTGTTGAAACCCCAGCTGAGCCTAGAAGTATTGGAGAGGTGCGTCCAGGCCCCTTGCCACCTTCCCCATCCCCACACAGGCCTTCTGCGATGGAACATGCATGCGAGTTGCCTGGGCATCTTGGTAAATGTAGGATTTCATTATGCAGGCCTGGGGTGGGCCCAAGACGCTGCAGCCTAACAGCCAATGCTGTCGGTCCTACACCACACTTTGAGTAGCAAGCAGTTATGCAAATGCCTCCCTGGCACCACGTCAGAGACTTCACCACCCCGAGCCTCCAAGCTAAGGTAGAACCAGGAACACAGTCAACAACACCAAGTTTTCCCCTGGCCGGTCTCCACCCTTTGCTTCTCTCTCCCAATCCTGGCCTCAGCTCCCTGGGAGTCTGGTTAAATTGTCATTGACATTCTCATGACCACATCTTCTGGGCCACCAGGTCGTGTCTGCTCCAGTGCCCTGCAGTTTGGGGACATGGAGGCCTCTGAGGCCTAGAGGGCCACCCCAAAGGATCCCTCAGGCCCTGCTGCAGTGAAGGGCACAGGTGGACACGCCCAGGTGGCACTAGGGCAGATGTGGGTCTGGGCGTATGTGGAGAGCCCTAGGTGGGAAGTGCTCCATGAACCGATCCTAGCAGAGGCCCTGGAGGTGGAGGGGTGCATTTGTTTCCTGGGGGTGCTGTAACAGAAAAACACAAACTGAGTGGCTTACAACAGAAATCCACTCACGGTCTGGGAGCCGATGATGTCGGCAGGGCCACGTTCTCTCTGAGGCTGGAGGGAAAGACCCTTCGTGCCTCTTCCGGCTTCCGGAGGCTCCAGACGGTCCTAACTCCAGCCTCTATCTCCACCTTCCACAGCCTTCTCTTCTCCGTGTGTCTCAGCAGATTCATGTGGCCTCCTTACAGGGACACCAGTCAGTGGGTTTAGGGCCCCCCCTTAATCTGCTATGACCTCATCTTACCTTGAGTACATCTGCAAAGACCCTATTTCCAAATAAGGCCACATTCGCAGGTATCTGGGGTTAGGACTTCAGCGTATCGTTTGGGGGGGACAAAATTCAACCCACGACAATAGGGGAACCCAAAGCAAGGAGGGGCCAGGAGCCGCCCCCAATGGCCTGCTCACCAGCGCAGCACCGGTGAGCCCCGAGCTGTCTGGGCCAGCTGGGGGTCTGCCCTCTGCAGAGCCTCTCAGGACCCTCAGTAGTGAATTCCTTGCCTGTAAACCATGGTCCATTGGCTGTAAACTGTTTGCAAGGTTTTAAATAAACACTCACAGCCCTTCTGAAGTCTGGTGACTCACCACTTACTCGGGGCTTTGGCAGTTGTCAGCAAACTCCACAGTCGCAGACCCTGAAAACAAACCAGAGGGCAGAGCCACCCACAGAGGCCACAGGGAGGGTTCCCGTGGCGACAGCCCAAACCAGGGCACCTCCCACCACCCTGCCAGGGCCAGGCCAGCCGTGGGGGTGCAGCCCAGGAAGCCAGGGAGGGGAATGTTTCTCCACTGGTTCAGACACTGCCTGGAGGGTGGGAGCTTGGCCTCCTTCCCTGGCCAGCCTCAGTTTCCCCATGTGGTACAGGGAGGTCCGGTTCAGTCCTGTAATGGGATAGTTCAACGAAAAGATTTCATCCCCTCAGGTGGGCCGGGGACTGGACCCTTCCTTTTGCCATAATGGAAGTCAGGGGACCTCAGTTTCCCTTTTGAAAAGACAGACAGCCGATTCATCCTCTGCAGCGTCCGGCCAATATCACTCTACAGCCGGGTCACAAGGTGGCAGCCTGTGGGAAGAAATTCCGCCCCCAGCGGGGATTAGTTGGGCTACCAAAGGGTGGATTGGAAATGCTTTTAAGTAGTGGCCAATATTTAAACAGGGGAAATTTCATATGAAAATCTGAATTTCAAGCTTTTCTTGAAAATCGTAACCGGCTGTGTGGGCATGGCATTGCCTTCGGGGCTTGGATCTGCACCTCCTCTTTGGTGGGTGTGTGACGGGTCCCCTTCCCCAGGCGGTACCCTGGCCTGGGCCCGAAGGCCAGTTGTGCCCGTTTGTGCCCCCGCGCTGCTGTTTCCCGCGCCTGCCTGTCAAGAGTGCGAGACCAGTTAGAAAGGCAGAGTGCTCCAGGGGAGTGCTCCAGGGCTGAGACTCCTCATCTGCCGCCAACCAGCCCGGCATCTGCACAGAGACCTCACTCCACCCAGTGCTCTCCCCAGTGCCCTGCTTCGGGAAGTTTCCACCAAAGAGCACTGGGTTTTGAGTGTGGACTCCAGGCTCCCTTAGGAGCTGGAACCCCAGCCTGTGCTTTTGCTGTGAGGCCGCAGCCATGTCATTTAGCCTCTCTACGCCTCAGCTTCCTCATCTTCCTCATAAACAGCACCGACCGCACAGGGGAAGGCAGCGTGAAAGACAATTTGCGTGCCCGGCAGCATCAGCAGCTGTTTGCACCGTTGTCCTGCTTGTTCTCCTTGCCGCTGCTGTTGGTAGACGGCTCTGTCCTGGCTGCACACCCCCAGCAGCAGCTCCCGAGACCAGGACTCAGGGCAGGTATTTGTGGGGAGGCAGTAGGGGAGTGGGGACATGAGACAGAGAAGGGAAGGCAGCCAAGAAAGTCACAGCCACAGCTGTGAGCACAGCAGACAACTGTTGCTCAGTCCTGCTGGGGAGCCCTGGAGAGTCCTTAGTCCACCCCAGCCCGGGAGCAGGGGTCTGCAGCACTGACACCCCACCCCGTGTTTAATAGTTGGAGGCTGCCGCCAGGCATTGTTAACCTCCCAGCCCTTCTGGCCAGCATGGGGGTGGGCAGAGTGGGCTTCTGCAGCAAGAGAAAGCCCCATGGCACAGAAATGCTGGTGCTGACTTTGCAAGCTGGGCAATGAGCGCTGACGTGCCAGGGGTGAGAGGTCTGGACAGGGCACCAAGAGCATCTGCTGGACTCATGCTTATCTTTCACATTGATGCAAAATTTGCATTTGATTCAATAGTATGCCAGTGTTTTGTTTGATAAAAAAGTATATCGGGCCGGGAGCAGTGGCACACACCTGTAATCCTAGCACTCTGGGAGGAGGATTGCTAGAGGTCAGCAGTTCAAGACCAGCCTGAGCAAGAGTGAGACCCCATCTCTACAAAAAAAATAGAAAAATTAGTTGGGTGCAGTGGCATGAGCCTGTAGTCCCAGCTACTCAGGGGGCTGAGGCAGGAGGATCACTTGAGCCCAGGAGTTTGAGACTGCAGTGAGCTATGATGATGCCATTGCACTCTAGCCACCTTGTCTCAAGAAAAAAAAAAAAAAAAAAAAGAAGTATATTGGCTCCCCCTCCCCACCAAGAACTGGGAAAACTGATGTTGGAAGAAAGTGCCTCATGTTTACCCTGCGTCTCCTTGTACTCTCTGGCACACTGGTCTACACAAACACCTGGGATAGCCAGGGCCCTGTTTGTGAAAACTGTCCCTCATTTGAACCTCCTATGGGGTCTTGGGCATTAAGCATGCATTATCCCCATTTCACAGATGAGAAAACTGAGGCCGAGGGTGTTAACTGACTTGTTTAAGCTGGTAAGGAGGTGAAAACACTGGACGGTGGCCTTCAGCAGCAAAGACCCCATGGAACACAGGTTACGGGCAGCTCCCCTGCGTATCCTGTTCAAGGAAAGAGCCCAGAAAGATCAGAGGGCTCCCGGGAGAGAGGAGTGGTGGGAGAGACTTGCATCGTGGAAAGGCCACCGCCGTGACCACTGTGGCGACTACACAGGGCATGGACCCAAACAGACTGTACAGGGGCCGGAGAGCAGCAGGGAGTCGACTTCACAGCCCAGGGAGACAGGGGGCCGCCTGGCGCACGCTCGGGCCAGCTGAGGAGGAGGAGGAGGACCAGACCAGGAGCTCTGATGGAGGAGGAATTGGCAAGGCTCGCTGGATGGAGGGATGAGGAGAGAATGACGGAGGTGACGGGCATGACTCCCAGGTTTCCAGTTTGGGCAGATGGGGGCTGGCGGGCCCTTGACTGAGACAGGAAGCAGAGGAGGAGGAGGGGCGCTGCAGGGGCTGCAAAGACATCAGCTTGCGGCCCTCCAGGGGGAGAAGTCCAGGACAGATACATGGGTCTGGACGTGAGACGGGAGCCCAGGACAGAGCCTGGGGAGCCCCCATATCCTAGGTCGGGCAGAGGCCGTGCCAGTGTGGGAGACTGAGCTTCTGCCACAGAGGCCAAGGGAGAACCCCGAGAAAGGAGGACGTGGCTGCCAAGGGCAGAACATCCGGCCCCTGGAGCCTCCCGGGGGCCCACACACAGTGGTTGCTCTAAAAAGAGGTTCTTGATGAAAGGACGGCACGGCTGAATTGCATTTTCTTAGTGCTTTGCAGCGTGCAAGTTCTACCGTAACAGCGCCCCGTCTCTGGCCCTTGTGAGAGGCACGCAGGACTGAGGCACTCTACCAGATGAACCCAGGCTTCAGAACCCTCAGCAGTCGGTGGAGAGCTGAGTTTGTAGGTGCTTCCCAAAGTAATTTCTCTGGCCTTAATCCTGCCCAATAGCTGGGCCCTTCCCTGCCTCCCCATGGTTCTGTCTGGCCCTGGGGGCCAAATAGGGCAACTAATTGGTGGCCTGGGGTTAAGCACTTTCCCAGAGCCCAGCACCCCTTCCAATGCCTTTCACACCCCTGCACACTGGGCTAGCTGCTTGCACCAAGCGAGATATTTGTGTGTGAGAGCTGATTGGTCTTTGACAAATCCAGCATGGCCTCTTTTTAGCACCTACTCATCCCCTAGGGGCTGGAAACCTGATATTTTAATGATTTGCTCCAGACTCTTTGGGGGATGGTGCAGAGGAGGTCAGCCTGGCCGCTGCAATTAGCAGGTGAGAGGATTCCATGGGCTGGAAATCAGGTGCTGTCAGCACAGGCCGGGCAGTGCTGTTAACCCGCTTCCATCCTAGTGGGAGCCTCCGCAGCCCAGCGTTGGGGGACAGCCCCCCAGTCCAGGGTCCAGCGGAAGACCATCAGGAGAGGTCTCTTTTGTCTCGTGACTGGACGAGGGTTTCCCCTTTGCCCTGATTTGGTCCCAACTTCCCTGTTCTCCACCCCAATCCTTTTTCTTCCTTTCCTAAAAGATTTGTCAACATCCTTCTGATCCTTTCTTAGAATCACAGAATCTCAGAGGAGGAAGGAGGCTAACGTTCCAGCTCTTTGTTTTATAAATGGAGAAACTGAGGCCCAGTGAAGACAAAGAACTTACCCAAGGTCACAACAGTGAGTTAATATGATCATCACCACCAACGCTATCATCATCGTCGTCATCTCTACTGTTGGCATTACCGTCATCATCAATGTCATCATTACCACCACTGTCATAACCATCATCACCCCCATCACCACCCCATTACCACCATCATCACCGCCACCATCATTGTCATTTGTTTGTTTATATCCAACATTATTCCCCAAAAAACCTAGGACATCTCAGCTAGCACGAGATCTTGGGTCTCCAGACTCCTTCCTTAGGGGTCCTCCCACCCCATTTTGCCTCCCCCTGTGTGCAGGCCCCCCACTGTCACACCACCACCCCTTCCTTCCTCTCCCCTCCCCACACAGGAGGTGGCTCCTGTCATCTAGGAAGATTCCCTGCCGTTCTCCCACCCTGTCGCATTCCTCACGCATGCACACTGCTTTTCAAACTCCCCTCTGTCCTTCCTCCTTCCACGTGCTCAGGGGATGCTGAAACAGAAGGATCCCGGAGGGAAAGAATACACAACTCGGGAGGTGAGGGTGGGAGGAAGCAGACAGGAGGAAAGTTGAGTGTGGAACGAAGTCCAAAAGTCCCGAGCCGGCTGTTGCCTCGTCTCTACGGGAGGCAGGTGGGGCACGTGGGACGAGCCACGTCTCCTCTCTGCACCTCAGTGTCCTCGTTTAGAAAACGGTCTGGGCGAGGGAAGGGGGCCTTGCTGGGGAAGCTGCAAGCCCCATACAGCTCTCACACTCCTGGATTCCGGCAGCACGAGGACGAGGAGGAGGCCCCTGGTCAGCATTCCCTGGGGAGGGCGGAGGAAACACTCATCATGGCTCCAGACCCTCAAGTGTGCTCAGCCCCACCCTCTACAGGGGGGATTAGGGCTTCAGCCACCAGCTCTCCTGACAGGTCAGTCCTTTTTCTGGGCGCCTGTCCCTGGGGCCTCATTAGGCAGGGCCAGGCTGGCTCACACATAGCAGGCACCAGCGCCCTGGTATCTGTAGGGGCAGCCACGCCGACAGTGCCACCCTCCAGGCATGTGCCCTCCTTGGCCAGCTCCTGCCGGCTAAGTCCCCAGCCTGTCCTCTTCCCCACCCTCTGTCCTCCCAGCCTGGCTCTTTGCCGCCTGACGCTTTGAAATGCAGGATCGACTTCAGCTAGGTTTGGCCAGAAAATGTCCATCCATCACAGCCGTGTCTTTAGGAGGAATTTTAAGTTCAAAAACCCTCCTCCGCAAGCTTCCCAGCAAGAAGGAAGGTCAGCTCCCCTCTCCTTCCCTCCCCCGCCCCCACCAGGGTGATGAGCAAAGGGACACAGATGACTTCAAGCCGCCTAAGGGCCCGGGTGAGTCTAGGGCGAGGGGCTTGGCCAAGGCCTGAGTCCTGCCTGGCAGAGCCAGTCTGACAACCCGGCCAGACCGGCGCTTCCTGCGACCAGGCCAAAGCCACGAGGACATCCAGGGCCCGCTCAGTCATGGAACAACTGACCTGGCCACGCCTCGGCCAAGCGATGTTTCCCCAGCCCAGCCTGGCCGTCCGGCAGCTCTGTTGTTCCTGGCTCCCAAGGGCTGGGACTTCTGGGAAAAACGAATCCAAGGCAGCCCCCAAATAAACGAGGGTGCAGCCAAGAGCAGCGCCCCTTCCCCTCACTCGGGGCTTGGGAGACAGCTGGTGGGGGCGTGTCATCACCCAGAATGTGACTTCGATAGTAACAAGCACATTTATTGCACACATGCTACGCCCGGCTCTGTGCTGAGCACTTGGAGCAACGTGGCTATGGTCATGGTCACCTGGCCGTGAGAGGGAAACTGAGGCCCAGAGACACAGTCTCAAAGGTCACACGGCTGCTCAGTGGCACAAGGGGGCCTCCAGCCCAGCCCTGCCTGGCTCCAGTGCTATTTGTTTCTCCATTACATTTTTCACCTGACCTTAGTCACTCACTTCAACCAAGCCCCTGATCTTAGCCACACTAGAACGAAGCGTGCACGGGTAAGTGGCCTGCCCGAGGCCCCACAGCAAACGGAGGAGCCCAGTCCTGTGTGGTCCACGTGGAAGTGGGTGGGGGGTTAGGGGAGAGGTGGGGGACAGCTGTGGGGGACCAGCCAGGGACCTGGGCGAGGAGGTGGGCAGAGGGGTGAGGGGCAGGCAGAGGGAGGGGAGAAGACACCACATGACCAGGGGCTTGGCGTGATCTGACCCGTGTTTTCTGTGCAGAAGTCCTGGCGACTGCAGGAGACAGGGGTGGGAGGAGAGGAAAGCTGGAGACAGGACCTCTTGGGAGCTGTGAGAGAGGGAGCTGTACAGAGCAAGGGCAGGACCGGGCGTGGCTGGCGGGGACGGGGCGGTGGGGGAGCCATTTCTAGGGCAGAAGGGGAAGGCGGCCTGCGGTTTCTGGAGACAGAGAAGCATCCGCCGGCCGGGCAGGAAAAGCTGAGAAAACGATAGGTCTTAGGTCCGCTACGCAGGGCAGGGCTTGGGACAGCCGGGCTGGGGCTTCAAGGCAGGGCTGGAGACGTGGATTTAGAATCACGCCACACATTTGTCATACGTCCGTTCCTTCCGTAAACCCGTACTGAAAATCTCCTGTCTCAGGATCTGGACTAGACACTGAGGAAGACACGGGTGACTTTATAAGGGTCCTCGCACTGCAGGAGTTCAGAGTGCCCACCCGGGGGAGAGAGTGCAGAGTCCTCACCTCCTCTTCCTCTGAGAAGTGACCCGGGAGGCGCCTGTCGCTCGCCCCCCCGTCCCACCCCCAGCCGCTCCCTTCAGGTCCCAGGGCTTCCTTAGCGTCCCTGACGTTGGCCCCATGTCCCTTTGCTTTGATCGAACCCTTCAAAAAGCCCTCGCCATTGTCCTGGGTGCTGGCTCCCCCGCCCCGGCCCCCGTGCTGCTTTGCTCTCTGCCCGGGTGCGCCCCACCCACGGACCGGGGTCACCTCCATGGCAGGAACTAGCAACGGCCCCCCACCGAGCCCCGTGCACTCAAGGTGCTCCCCAACCAAGTAAAAACCTTGCTTAGTATGCTGAGTTACCTTGTAAAAGATCAAATAATCACAAAACAGTTCCAACTTTTCATTTTTTATTGATATATAATTGTTGTACATATTCTGGAGGTACATGTGATATGTTGATACCTGTATACATGCCAAGTTTTAATTTTTAAAAAAACAAATGAAAGCAACCCAACTTCCCAAAATCATGAGGAGAGTTCTTTGCAGTCAATGCCTCCGTTCTACCTTCTCGTCATCCCACAACAGACTGTGGCCAGCCTGGGCACTACAGACATGAATTTGACACAGAAACCACCCCAAACGGCTCACCACGGGGCCCCAGGAAGGTAAAGAATAAGGCTGATAACATGGGATGGCTGCACTGAGGAAATGGCCAGTTCTACCCAGATGAGGAATCCAGGAAGGCTTCCCGGAGGAGGCACTGTCTTGAGAGCTGGATGGGGCCAGCCAAGTGGAGGGAGGAGGCCTTTCTACAGAGCAGAAACAGAGAGGCTAAAGCCACGATGATGCATGGATTAGCTCATTCGGGGGCATCTGACAACCTGTTCATAACATGGGAACCAAGCTGAGCTATTGGGCTGATGAGATGCTGGAGTTTCCAATCACAGTGTTATTTCAGATCAGTGGTCCTTCTTCGCAACATTCCCAGGCCTTAAACCAACTGGCACTGGCATCCCATCGACTTCTCAGGTCCGAGCTCTGCCTGGAACACCCTGCCCAGCCTCAGGGACCACCTCCCTTCCAAGGCGCCTCCCATTTGGCCTCCCACCCGTCTCCCCCAGAACCTTCCTCTATAACATTGGGACAACTTCGGCACCTCTGTGGGTGCACCTGTATTCTGGCTGGTCATTCTGGAGGTTCAAGTTCTTCCTCACCACTGGGAAGAGGCAGTGTGGCTCAGTGGATGAGCGTGTGGGCTCTGGAGTCAGAATGTCTTGTTGGGCGGGGAGGGAAGAACTGGAAAGCTTCCTGGAGGAGGTGACCAAACTGTGTCTTGAAGGGCAAATAAGAGTTTGCAAGATGAAGGAGAGAAGAGGAAGGGAAACATAAGCAGAGGAAGTAGCACAGGCAAAGGCTGCAGATAGGAAAATACTCGGCATATTTGGATAATGGTGAGAGGCTGAATGGGGTGAAAGTGTGGGCTGCTGGAGGGCTGAGGTTGGAGAGGACGGGGGGTTTCAGGCCCTAGATTGAGGTGGACTGCCCGTATAGTGCCCAAGACGGTGGACACAGCCCCACCAGGGCCGTAAACCACAGGGGCCCCAGCAAATGTCAGCTCTCCAGCCTCCTGGATGACACCAGGCCTTCAGCTCCGAAAGACAATGGCGTCTGGAAGAGCCCCCCTCACCGACCTACCCCAGCAGGGAGGAGCTTTCTGGCTGGACCCAGCTTAGCCCTGTTTCTTCCCAGGGCTCCGAGTCTGCGATCCTATCAGCCCTCATTTTTTTTTTTTCATTCATTCACTCACTGATCATTATCCTCCACCCCTTCCGACACTTCAGACAGGCCGTCCATTTAATTTCATAAAACTAAACAGCACGCCTGGTTTTTTCAGGATGCACTCTGAGCGTAGATATGTTCTGCGGAATGTTTTTCAGAGCAGTGAAAAATTTAATTTCTTCCCCCTGCATCAAGATGTGTCAAACATAATTTATGCCTGGACATAATTCATCCCTAAAGATAAATATTGAAACCCAAGAGAGGAGAGACGGCTGCAGAATTTCCAGGGGCAGGGGGGTAGGAGAAGGGGTCTCTCTCCTGATGCCACCACCGAAGGGGTAAAAAAAAAAAAAAAAAAATGTGTAAACTAAATGAAAGTAAAGTAGCTAACGCCAGGTCTGGTCCCAGTTTCCTTCTAGAACTGCTGTGGGATTTTTTTATTTTTTTTTTTACAGGCCTCTTTTGTGTCTGTTGAACTGTTGCTCTGTCTTGCATAAAATCTCTAGCAATAGAAGTCCTCAATTAAAGTCACCTGCTGGTCTTCGTCAGCAGAGCTTGACGCTGTCAAATAATGCGGAGCTCCTTAAGCCAATACAAGTCATTAAGGAGGAGGTGAATTAGAGATCCGACATGGCGGACAGGAGCCATCCATAATCAATTGATATCTTCCTCCGCTGCAGGCGGGGTCCCGGGGAGCCCCGCTCCCCACTCGCCTCTTCCGCAGGGGCCTCCACCCCTGGATCCAATTAGGCTGCGGCTCAGCGGGTCTGAGGTTGCGCTGAAAGGCCATCAGTAGGCGAGCCCATTAATAACTCGCCAGTGCCCTGCGTATTGTAATTGTCAGGCCGCAATTTACAGTAATCCTCCGATGCAAAAGCCTAAATCGCTGCAGCTGATTGGAAATTCATACACCCATTTGAAAGAGAAAAACACAAGATGCATGGGTTAAAAGGCCAGAGCATGCAAGTGTGTGTGTTGAGTGACAGACATTTTAGTACTAGCCTGGGACCATATTTTAAAAGGTCACTGAAAACTCTTGGCTTGGGCCCTCTGACAAACAATGAACGTTCCATATATTTATTTGCCATCTCTTTGTTTTTATAGCAAGCAGAATAAATGAGTTAAATGACGTTGTGCGGGCCTGCATATTGTCAGCACAGGTTATAAGTCATTATTAAACTCCATCAAATCAAACCAAACCCGGTCAAGGCAATGAGACTAAAAGTTATTTGCATTCCTTCTGTCATAAAAAATCATATCCCCTTACTCAAGACTTTCGTTTCTTTATTAAATGCAGCCACAAGAGTATTTCAGGTCTGGCTATATAAGCTCAGGAAAACCTTCCCGGTATAACTCAGTGTAACAGCTTAGACCGATTCCACTAAAAAGTCCCAGTTGAGCGTATCTGGGCACTCAATCAAGACATACATATTACTTTTAAATAAGATTAGCCTTTATATTTTGCTGCTTAAGTTAAAACTTTTCATGTCATTCTCTACTTTTATGTAAACTCCAACATAATTCTGTTTTAGCAAAATACTTCAAACAAATTAAAAACCTCAAGTCGAACGTGTCCTTAACAAAAACTTTCTTAATAGCATTGCAATGTGTTTGCTGACACTAAAACACTTTTAAATAAGATGGATTTTCCCCCCATTTCCCTGCATTTGCAATCACGGCCGTGCAGCGTGCGCCTTCGGTTTCAATGACAAAAGCAGTTATCTGTCCTCCGAATGTTATTTGACCAATAACTTACCAGCGACCCACAGCATCTGTTTAAAAAATTGTCTTTCCCTGGCTGTCTCCAATTGGGTCCCACATTAATTGTGAAGTGGAAAGTGATCAGTGAGGAATATGTAAACGGGGGTCCGGGGAAGCGTGTATGGGGGAGTGGAGACCGTGGTCCCACAGGACGGCACTCCCATGGCACGTCACGGGACTGTTGGCCACAGCATCCGTCTGACCCTGAAGAGTGGTTGGGAGGAAACTGGGGAGTCAAAGTAAGTGATTGAGCAATGCTTCCATTTCTAATCCAAAAAAGATGTCAGTGCCATTGTTAGGGGTGTGGGGATTTGCAAAGGCAACTGTTGTGAGAAGTGAACTAGAAGCAGTTTCAGGGGTCACTCATTCAGCTCTCTGGTGGAAGGACAGAAAATGGAATATCTGCCCCTGGCACCTGCATCTTCACGTCGCCCCAGTGTACTCCGTGGTACCTTCAGATGCAGCAGAAGTGCAGCCTTGGTAACAGCCCCACAGCTTATCCCTGCATCCTGGTCCTTCCTGCCTGCTTGGGCACGTAGCACACTGCACCAGGGGCTTCCCAGCTTCCTCCCGATTTCAAGCACATCATCTCATCGCAGCTGATGACATCCCTCCCAGACATCTCCATTTGACGGCCATCAAAAGTAAAGCTCAAAGAGGTTGAGGTCACAGCTGTGGTTTTGCAGGCAGAATTCAAAGATGGCCCAGGGTTCCTGCTCCCTGGTCTACATGCCTGGCATAAAATCCACCTGTTGAATGTGGGCCAGACCTGGGAGTATGACAGGATGTCACTGCCATGGTAAGGTTACCTTATAAGGCAAAGGTGAATGGATTTTGCAGATGTAATTAAGGTCCCTAATCAGTTGACTTTGAGTTCATTAAAATGGAGATTATCCTAGGTGGGCATCACCTAATCCAGTGAACCCTTTAAAGGGCAATCCAGGCCTTCCCTGAAAAGAGAAGTTTGAAGTGGGAGAGCAGCTCTCCCACTGGCCTTGAAGAAGCAAGCTGCCCGGAGTTCTGCATCTGCAAGGAAATAAATTCCGCCAACAGCAACATGAGCTTGGGAGTATCCTGAGTGCGGAGGAGACCTCAGCCCCAGCGACACCTTGATTGCTGGGAGGCCCTGAGCAGAGACTCCAGCTAAGCTGTGCCCAGACTCATGACCCACAGAAAGTGTGACATAATGAATGTGTTTTGAGCCATTCAATCTGTGGTAATTTCTTACGTAGCAGCAGAAAACAAATGCACGTGGCTGGTGATGAACTCAGGGCCTCCTGGCCACCAACCAAGTAGACTTGCCCCAGCGTCCACACTGTGGCCACATGTGTACTCCTTCCCAATATTTACAGTCTAAACCTCAAACATAAGCTCACTGTAAATTTGCTTTTATCCTACTATTTTCTTATCGGAAAATATATTCTTACATATATAAAAATCTACTTCTCGATTTGGCTACTACTCTGAGTATTATCAAAGCGCTTTCTTATAATACCAAAAAGGAGACGACAATACCTTTTCTTTTTCAGCAGCCCTGAACGGCGGCATACTCAAAACCAGTATGAAATTTTGTTAAGCCCATAAAAATTAGTACCTTATGAGAAAAGCCATACCTTTAAAAACACCTGACTAAATATTTTATAAATGCAACACACAGCAAATTCCTACAGTAGATTCGCTGGATTTACAACCATCAAACTATATTAAACTTACACTATCAAGATTTATCACCTATTAAATGGAGTCTCGTTTTAGTAATATCTCACATTTGATCCCGAAGGAGCTCACATACCTTCCACCCTTCACCAGGGCACTTCACCGTAATTCATAACACGGGGATCAAAACCCTCATTGTAATGCTACCACTGCCAGAGTGGGGGATCAGCTCACTTATCAAGGAAGGGTAGCCAGGTCTGAGACAGAAGGCAGCAGCTGCTTTGCAGAGTGCAGGAATGGTACCAAGATCCAAACCCCCGGGGAAGGAAACCCCACAGAACCCCGGCCGTGGAGGTGGGTGGTCCTAACTGGCTTTTGTTCCAGCGACTTTTCAAGTGTTAGTTTTTGGGGACAGCACCCTTTCTCTCAACACAATGTTATACAAAAGGTCAATAAACAGAACAAGTATAATCGGAACAGCCCTGGCTGAAGAAGGAAGAGAGAAGAGACCCAGTTCCCACGGCAACCCTTCCTTCCGGCCACCTTGGCATTGGGCAGCATGCCGCTGCGAACCTTGTTTCTACTCCAGTGGTTCCCACGTTGGTTATGCATTAGGGTCACCTGGAAAACCCTTTTTTAAAAGGCAGATGCCCAGGTCTCACACCAGAGATTCTGATTTTGTTGGGCTTCACCAGTCTGGCTGAACCGCAGCTGATGTTTGAGGAACCTAAGACTCCGAGAGGGAAAAAGATTGGCTAAAGGAAGTTCAGGTTCAAAACTACAACCTAGAAAAACAGAGCCTGTCCTCAGAATGCTTGCAGCATGTCATTATCCATGTTGAAAGTGTAACTTTGGCTTAAAACACATGAATTAATTTTAAAGATCTATAGTGGATAGCATACCTTAAATAATTCCTCAAAAATATTAAGGGCTTTATGATATGGGCAAGTTACATGACTGACATCTTAGGAGCTTCTCTGGACCCATCATTTAAAGAATTCAGTCTATTGAAGAGACAGCAAATGTCCATGGCACCATGAACCAACAACTACTACAGTGAGAAACTCTGTACAGAGAACTCCTACTCATCCCTCAAAACCCTCAAATATCATTCTTCCTGTGAATGCTCCCATCATCCTCCAGTCTTCTCAGAGAGGACACTGGATTGAAATTATATAGTTATACACAATCATCCCCACCATTATTTGAGCCCTGAATGTGGGGTCAATGATTCACTTTCAGGGATGTCTTCAACAGCCCTACATGTCTTTACTCATCTGTAGAATGGGAATGACAATTGTACCTACACTTACAGGAAATACAGGGAAGTGCTTAGAACATTGCACACTCAATAAATGTTATCTATCATGATTAAACTTGGCCACACCTGTCACTTTATTATATCACCCTATCTTATTATAGCAAATATCATTCTCCAAGACAATCAGGCTTTCTTAGGATCTGTCTCCCTGCCCCATTCCCACCCGCCTGGCATGTAAGCTTCCATGCACGTGATAGACGTGTCTATTGACTGAATCCCATTGACGCCACAGCGCCCAGAAGGGGCCTGACCGTAGCGGATGCCGGACTGATACTTGTGAACGGATGAAGAAATGATGTGTGCAGCAAAGGGCAAGAACATGACCCCAGCTTCTAGGAACGTACAGTCTTGACCATTCAGGATTCAAATCTCCATTACTTCTGCTTTCACAAATTGAATTTTTGAAGCTTATTTTTTTTTATCCACAGATAATGGACCCTGTGAGCTAGCTCCATTTTACAGATGAGGAGATAGAGGCCATGGGAGGCATGTGGCTTGGCTGGGGAGTGGCAGATCCAGGCCACCTTGGGTGCGGCTCACTGGCTCCTTTCAGCGTCCCTGGCACAGGAGGGTTAAAGTCAGACTGTCCTGGGGGCGTGTCTGGGACTCAGAAATTCCAGAAGCCTAGAAGGCTCAGCCCAATAGTTGACAGCGCCTCCCCTTTGTCAACAAAACTGGTTTTAGCGAGCTTCAGTTCTGGAAAGCCCACGTTTTCTATTTATAAACTCAACCTCAAGTTGGAATTCTGGCTTTTTGGGAGGACTGATTCAGCCCTTTATTCCAAAATAGGTAAATATAAGTAAAAAGAACTAACCACCAAACAAAACCCAAAGTGGGTCTTATGGCTCTTAAAAAAAGTTAAAGCTCAAAAACACTTTCCCATAAAAGCAACTTAAGTCCCACTGTCTACCCACATTTGAGCCTGGGCTCTCAGCGGGAGAAACCCGAGAGCGCAATGCCCCCTGTTGCATGGACAGCCGGCCCTCATCTCGCTTGTCGCTTGTCGGCACAAACAGGGTGAGCTGGGGCCAGCCCACCGGGACCTGGCGGCACAGGCAAGTGCAAAGTTCAAAGCCGTGATCCCAGGGGGCTTTCCGGCTCCTCCTCTAGGTTAGCTTCATCCCCAACGCTTAGGAGCTGCTTCCTAAACATATTCTGCACCGATGAATATCATTGGGTTTGTTTATAGGCCATGTCCTTCCTAACAGGATCTGTGGCAACAACACAACAACAGTAACAGCACAGACGCAGTAACAGGTAGGATGGAGAGTTAGGGGAAGGAGGGGAAGGAGAAAATGAGAAACTGCTACTAATAAAAACACTGGGTTTTATTCCTATAAAATAAATATCCATTGACTTCGCTGTAGCCTGTCCTCCCCGCTAGGATGTAGCTGCCCATAGTGAGGGCAGGAATGTCGTGTTAGTCACTGCTCCATCCCCAGTGCCTAGAAGAATGCCTACACATAGAAGGTGCTAAACAAATATTTAAGTGAATATTTGAACTGAGTTGCCTACTAGTCAAAGCAAAAAGGGAAAAGGTCACCTACAAGGTTCGTAGTGTCCATTCAAACCAAATCTGTAGGAAAAGCACAGGCTTTTCTAGACATTTCTCCACTGAGTCCTCCCAATTCTACATGTACCAATTGTGTCAGACTGACCAGGAGACCCACCTGCACCTGAGACTATGACACACCAATATTCATGAGGGGCCAGGGCTCACCTCACTTGGTGAAAACATTTTTAAAAAAACAGGAATTTTTCCCACCCCCTATTCTGCTGGTAGCCCCGTCACCCCCACGTCGGCAGACAGCAGGTGGGGGACAGGACAGCACACCGAGCGACGTGCCCCTGGAGTCAAGTGGCCCTTGGGACCCAGAACATGCAGTGGCAATTAAGGCACGCCCTTCGCATTCCAGTGGTTCCCAGACATGCAGAGAGATGGCGACAATGGGGTGAGATGTGCTGTGAGATGTGTCAGGGCCTGTGGTGGGGACCAGAGGACAGGCTCAGGCTGTCCCCCGGGGCTGTGTCTGGGGTGGCAGGATTGGATGAGGAAGGGAGGCGGGAGAGGGAAAAGACAGTCGTGGGCAGAGGCGGCAGCACATAGAAAGGTCCCCCACAAGCTCTAGATCTGGGACTCCTGGGGAGACAGTGCCTGTCATCCTGAGACAGGTGAGGTGCAAGTCCTCTGGGGGAGGGAACCTCTGGGGGAGGGAACATGAAGCATGTTCTCCGGGACTGTCAGGGGCCAATACCTGGACACGGCAAAACTAGTTTTGACGTAAAACACACGTTTCAGTAGGAGCTTATGCTGGTACCATAAGATCATGACCGCTAGCCACAAGCCAAGTTCAGCCAGGACCCCAGGCCTAGACTCTCCCAGCATGAATGGGGAACCAAAGTGACCCCCTGAACAGAAAACCTTAGGGTTCCCTTGCAGTCCACCAGCTGCAGGGACAGCCGGTCACCTTCAGATGTGACCATGGCCCAGTGGCTGATGAACCCCATGGTCAGGCTGGGTTCCCAGGTGCCCTTGGTAGGGCACGTCCTAACTGTGTCGCTCAGGATGCCAGCACCACAAGATCCCTGTGGTCTCGTTAGTGTGGAAGACGTGGCCCTCTCTCAAAGAGTCTCGGTGCACTTTAGCGTAATAAACCACCTGGTAAGTTCTGCAAAGAACCTTCTTTAATTTTGTTTAACCCAGGAATCACCAAACTTAGTTAAGCACAGAACCTGTTTTTGCCATATTGCTTCTATTTCCCTCCCTGGACTCTACGCACATCTCCATCCCAGAGGCAGATTCAGGCGCTGAGAGGTCAGTGAGATGGGGGTGGGGTGGGGGGTCTTACAGGGAAAGGCAATGTTTACAACAAAACCAGAAACGCTCAATAGACGTAAGAAATTTTCGAGATACGAATAGCATGCCAATAGCACTACTTTATCATTTAATAACTTCCAAATTAGATTCGCAGTTATGCACACACCAACCACCACCACCCCATGCCCCAGCCAAGAAAAACTCGGAGGAGGCTACCAAGATCAGAAAACATCTCGTTCACTCTGCAGGGTGAAAATGCCACCAAGGGCCACCCTGCTGCTGCGAGGCTGTGTGCGTGAGCACGTGTGCACATGCGTGTGTGTAAAGAGCACCCACTTTGGAGTGGAAGCCCCGACAGCACCCGCTGAGTGGGAAGATCACCACCTTCGCCAAGTCACCTTGTCAACTGACTGCATGACTGGATAAACCTCCTTCCTTTTTTGTCCTGTTACAGTAACACCTCAACAGGGGTGGCCTTCCGGAGGTAAGGGGGCTCTTCTTTTTCTTCAAAAAAGAGCTAATGCCAAAATAAGAGGGAAAAAGAACAAAGAAGTTAAAGTAAATGCTTGCTTTTTGTGGGCTTTGGCACAGCATTGTTTCAAATGAGGTACCAAGGGCTGAGCTTCCCAAGACTGGCCGTGTGCACACGGCCCCGTCCAGGCCCAGGTGAGCTGGGTAGCAGAGGAACAGTAGGTTCCAACCCCAGCTCTCCTCTAACGAGGATGATTAGGATCAATCTTTTTCCTCCTTTGAAAAACAGGGAAATGAGCGACAAGGGTTACATCTAAAACAAAGAAATAAGGCCTGCAATTGCTACCTGGGTTGGCTAGAGGAGTGGCCATCTGTTTTTCTTCTCAACATGAAGTATCTACATAATACAGATGCAAACATATTTTAATTCCACCTTTGTTTCAAAAGACCCACATAAACCAGGGAATTCTTGCATGAGAGTTGAAATACTTTTGTGTTAGGCGGCCATGGGTTCAAGGCACAGTCCTGACTCTTACTGGGATCTCGAGCAAATGACTCCACTTCTCCAGGCCTCACTCTGCTCCTCTGTAAAACGAAGACTGTAGTGACCATTAGCATCCGCGTGGTCTTAGTCCAGTGTCAGCACCGCACTGAGCATTTTACACGCGCCCTCATTTAATCCTAACGACTGTTAGCTCCTCAGAGCACAGACAAGGACATGCGGCTAAGACAGGTTAAATAATGTGCCCAAATCCCACAGTGCTGGGGACCAGGTCTGACTCAGGTTCTCAGTCTGAATCTCTACGATCCACTTTCCACCAAAAGTAACCACTTTCATAACTGCATTGAGGAGTGAATGGCATAAAATAGGTAAAACAGTTCGTGCAGCCTTGGCATCTATTACATATTTACAAATCTTAGGATAAAGTCCACAAGCCCTTATCTGAAACCCTTGCCTTGAGGCCAGTGTGTTTTGCAATTCAACATTTTCATGAATTTAGGAAGGTAATTCGGTGCATACAGTATATGTTACACAGTACCCCAAGCAGGGTCCACAGCAAGACAGGCAACGAGACATGTTAGTATGTCTGTTGCGAAACCTAGGATTAGACACACTGAGTGGGCTAGACTATACACAGGCTCAACTCAGTATAGGTCAAATAGGCTTTGCTGTCAAATAGTTCTAAAAACGTTTCAGTGCTTTTTGGACATCAGAATTATGAACCTGTGTCAGTGCCTACGATAAGTGCTGCCCTTCCATATGCAGAAGTACGTGTGAGGATATGAACTACACCTTTGTTTCTAACAACAAATAATCGGGAACAACACAAATATCTAATAGGGAGCAGGCTAAATCAACGAGGGCACCTCCATACGACGGAACAGTACGTAAACGTGACAAAGAAACAGGTGGCTATACAAGTGCGTACATGAAAGGGGCGGCCTTGCAAAAACTAACAGGAAAATATCTAATCCAACAATTTCCTAGTAACAGTTAAAGATCAGTCCTATGAGTTCTCTTGCAGGCACTCCATGGGAGTTCTGTTTTGCACAACTTCTGAAAAGAGCTGAACAGATGGGAAAAGATGTAAATCCTGCTCTTTCAAAATGGGCTTCAAGAATCTGCTTTTTTTTACAGTCTGAAAAGTTCCTGAGTGAATGGCAGGGTGTGAGCTTCAGGGCTCAGCGTAGCTCTAGGGCAGAGCCACATGTGCGATAGTCCCGTCTCCAAGGAAAGGTGGGGAGGCCAACTCTCGGACTCTTGACATCCTGACGCTGAGAAAAAGGAACGGATTGGCTGCAGCAGTACCCTGGACTTGGCTGCAGCCATAGCTTTTTTTCACCCCCTAAATAAAAGGCCTGAGCGCCTGGTTCTCTCTGCCAACATTCTCCACCTTCTTCACTTCCGTGTTGGCCCTTTTCTGCCCAAGGAAAAGTCAATAAACTCCTTCTTTCTATCCTAATCTTTGCCTGCAGAAATCTTTCTAGAAACCTGAGTGCACCAGCTCTCACACCCTAGCAGGATGTACACACACACAACACTCACATACATCTATGTAAAAACTCACTGAGCTGTATTAAGTGCATATCACTGTTTTACCTCAATTATAAAGAAAAAGGCAGATCTGATATGGAGTATTCTCAAATGTGTTAGTTAAAAAAGCAATGTGTAACTGTGGTTAGTATGCTACCACATAAACGTGGTAGGGACACAGCCATTTGCTTATTTGTGTAAAATGTCCGAAAAAAATACTCAAAGAAACTAAATACTATTAGTTGCCTTTGGGGAAAAGTATTGCATAAAGAGGCAGACTTTTCACTATGTAGCCCTTTTTATATTCAATACATTTTTAGGTGTTTTTAACCATGTGATTGTTCTTCCTATTGTAAAATACTGTAAATTGTAAAAATACTCTTTAAAAAAAGTTTACTACTCGTACTGAGACTAAGCTACGTAATTCCCCAAGTCCTCTCTCCCTGATCCTGGGAAGGACAAGGAGATTGACTCAGTGGCACAAGGGCTGTGGTCTGTTTCCAAACCAGGGAGACATGGAGTTGAGAACATCCAGATAAACTGGAGCTTTAGGAGCTCAGGCTCGAAGATCTGGATGAGCAAGCGTGAACACCCAATCCAAACCACGGGGACCCAAGACCACGGTCAGGGAGGTAGGAACCAAGCAGGAGCAAAGAGCTCAGTGTAGCTTTCAAATAAATGCGTAAAGGGGTGGTGTGCACACGTGTGCATGTGTGTGCACTGCTCCCGACTCCCTCCTCCCAACACCCCAAAAGTGAATGCCAACCTCCATGCTAACTACCACAAATGGCTGGCTTTACGGTGAGAGAAGGGAATACAAATCATTTTTGGTTCCCTGGTGATATAATGCTCCTTACTTTAAGGTTTGGTTTAGCCACAACGGGTTAGACAACTGAACACACATTCATTTCCTCACATTTGAGTTGGGTGCCAGCTAGTAGACCCACAGCAGGAAGCAAGACAAGGTCCTACTCTCCCAGAGCGTCCCCCCTCGTATGGTGTGGGGGACAGCTAGACACAAGGTGGTGCTACATGCCATGCTAAACCATGACAGTGATTGGGGGGTGGGGGTACCTTATATTAAATAAGGGTTGTCCTCTCTGAACGACAAGGAGCCAACCATGGGCATTGCCACTGAAGGTCCACATGTCCTGCACACCGTGCCCCCACTAAACGCCTTCCCTGCATTCTCCCACTTAATCCTCATGACCACCTCCTTACCATCATGCCTATTGTAGTGGAGTAGACAGACACAGAAACAGGAAGCGACCAGTCCAGGGTCACACCGTCAGTGAAAGAGCAGACTTCAAATGCAGTCAGCTGACCCCAGAGCCTACAGGGACTCTACACCAGCAAGAGCTTAGTGCGTAGTAAAACCTGCAGGACTGGTGAGGCTACAGTGCCCTGTGGGAGGAGGGCTCAGTCATGGAGGGGCCAGGTCACAGGGGGCTTTGTAGGCCACGGGAGGAGTTCAGATCTACCCTATTCTGAATAGATTACTCCGGCTACAGAGTGGAAGCAGGAAGATCAGTCAGGAGGCTGTGACGCGGTCCCCGTAGAAGCCATGGTGGTTTCCATCAGGGTGGTGGCTGTGGAAATGGGATCAGGTTGTATCTAAGGACAAATCGCCAGGATTTGGTAACAGACTGATAGAATGCAGGTCATGAGGGGAGGACAGGAACCAAGGATGACCCCTGGGAAGCTTTCAGCTTGGGCAGCTACACGGGGGGAGGGACAGATTGCTCAGCGCCACTTCAACAACAGGGCCCCCAAATGAGACCCGTAACAAGGAGGAACACTGGATTCTTTCTGTGGACTCCAAGCCTTCCTCATTTGAATAGTGTAAGCTGTGGAAGGGTACATACAGCTCACCAGGCAAATACAGGCTTGGTAAAACGTACCCTCATGTTTATACATCTCCTTAGATATATCATCCATGCTCACATGATTGAGTGCCCTGGATTGAATCAGGAATCCAAGAACCATCAATATTTTAGATTTCTCCTCTCTGGTGGTTCATGCTATCATCTACTCATATCTGTTCCCAATCCATGATAAATCATCCAATTTTCTTGACCAATTTTGCTACCAGATTCATAATTTTCTTCTCCAATCCCAGTCCTATAATGACTCCAAGAAATTTCAATATTCAAATGAAAGAGACATCCATACATGTACAACTATCCAGCAACGGCTTCCAAATTCATAGCTCCAGATGTGTATTTTTTACTATTTAATATTAAATTTTAGCTGTTATTTGAGAAAGACTGGAGTGTCCAAACGGTGCTGCGGAAACCAGACATTCACATGTCAAAGAAAAAGATTAGCCCATTACCTTACACCATAGATCAACAGTGCCCAACTTACGATTTTTTGACTTTGATGGTTAGAAAGCGATATGCATTCAGTAGAAATCATACTTCCAGTACCTATACAACCATTCTGTTTTTCATTTTCAGCATTCAATAAATTACATGAGATATTCAACACTTTATTATAAAATAGGCTTTGTGTTAGATAATTGTACCCAACTGTACGCTAATAAAAACGTTCTGAGCATGTTTAAAGTTAGGCTAGGCTAAGCTATGATGTTGGGTAGGATAGGTGTATTAAATGCATTTTTGACTCAGGATATTCAACTTATAATGGGTTTATTAGGACATGACCCCATCGTAAGCTGAGGAGCATCTGTGCAAAAATTAATTCAAAATGGATCAAGGACCCAACATAAGAGCTAAACTATAAAACTCTAAGAAGAAAACTGGGGCAAAGCTACATGACACTGTATTTGGCAATGATTTCTTGGATAAAACACTAAAAACACAGGTAATAAAAGAAAAAATAAACAGATAAACTGGATGTCACTAAAATTAAAAACTTTTGTGCATCAAAAGCCACTCTCAAGAGTAAAAAGACTACCCACAGAATGGGAGAAAATATAAAAATCACAGACAACAGTTTAATATCCAGGATATATAAATAACTTCTAAAGCTCAAGAAAAAAAACAACCCAATTCAAAATGATTAAAAGACCAGAATAGAGAAACCTCCAAGGATAGAGAAATGGGCAAATAAGCACATGAAAAGATGCTCACTATTCCTGATCATTAGGGAAATGCAAATCAAAACCACAGTAAGATACTTTACACCCATTAGGATGGATATTACCAAAAACACAGAAAACAAAGATTGTGAGGATGTGAAGAAACTGGAAGCCTGTGCACTGCCAGTGGGAAAGTAAAATAGTGCAGTCACTATGGAAAACAATACGGTGGCTCTGCAAAAAATTAAACAGAATTACCACATAACCCAGCAATTCCATTTCCAGGTGTATACTCTAAAGAACTGAAAGCAGTGACTCAAACAGATATGTGCACACTCATGTTCACAGCAACATCATTTACAATAGACAAAAGGTAGAAGCAACCCAAATGTCCATTGGCAGATGGATAAATAAGACGTGGTATATACATAAATTTTGACACATGTTACAACATGAGTGAAACTTGACATTATGGTAAGTGAATAAGTCAGACACAAAAGGACACTGACTCCACTTACATGAGGTACTTAGAAAAATTCAGAGAAAGTCCCTCATTAGAGAGAAGAGAGAAAGGAGAGTTAAGTGTTTAATGGGTACATTTCAGTGTGGGATAAACAAGTTCTGGAGACAGAGGAAGGTAATAGTTGTACAAAATTTGCTACTAAACTGTACACTTAAAAAATGATTAAAATGGTAAATTTTATTTATATTTTACCCCCATACACGCACAAAATATCTAAGGGTTGTTCACAAACTGCCTTGTAGACAAGTCAGGAAGCATCCTCCTGGCCTGTACATCTACCTGCTCCTTGCATCTTTGCAAAGACAAGTGACAGCACACACCTGAGCTGCTGCAACCCAGGATCTACCACCCACCTAAAACGTGCATTATGCTCATGGATCTGCACACACACAAAACTTCAGTTCCATCTGGATTCTTTTCGCACACACCACAATCTGCGAAATGATACACTTGCCCGGCTGTGCTCTTTACTGCTGGCTTTGGGAGCCGCAGACATGAGTAGTTGCTTGCCTTGGAGGGTGTGGTCAACAGTGGCAGGAAGGACTTGTGGCCCTGAGGCTTGGCCTTAACTATCCACAGAATTCTGGGCAGTAACACCAATACACGCAAGCATGTGGCACTTACCCATATTCCTCAGGATTAAAATACATACTTTTTTTTCTCCTTTAGAGCAGTTGGAGGAAGAGGAAAGGAAGGGATTAATTTAAACTTACAAAGGAAAACTGAAATTGTTTTTTCATTCTAAAAAAAATTCTGCTTACCACCTTATTCCTACTACCAAGTAATTCCCATTAGCACTTGGTTTACTGAATTACAAAAGGGTTCGGTCAAAGGCTTAAAATAATAGAATTCTTTCTTAACCAACAATATTGCAAATAATGTCCTAAAAACCTGGAAGCTGAACATTCTGTACGCTCAATTTCAGAATACCCAAGTTCACTTAAGGAATGTGTCAAATACAGCACAAATAATCCAACACCTAGAACACATCAATGAAGGTGACAGAATTTCCAAAAACAAACTGGTATTATTTAAGTCTTCAAAAAGGAAATTGCTACTATATGATTCTATAGGTATACATGAAGAACTTGGCAAACAAAATTGTGCCGTATTAAAACATGCATTTCCATATGATTCACCATGGAATTAAAACATTTTAAAGATCATGCCTGCTACCACTATATTTAAATGTTATTACCCACCCACTTGAACTGAATCAAAACAAGAAAGGAAAAAGATAAAAGGACACAAAGTGAACAGACCATAACTTTATTGGAGATTTACTCGGCTACAATTCTTACAAAAAAAAGGTAATTATGATCCATAAGGTGCAGACCGCACATTTCTGCAGCAGGATTGCCGTGTGAATGAGTTACAGCATGTTCCTTGCAAAACAGCTGCAGCATGTGATGGTAAATATTTTACTGTCAATCAAATTACATGTTAATTTTACTTGATTTTAGTCATTTTCCTTCACTCTATTTACAGCAGAAAAGCCAGAAATTTACTTCCTGTCCCCCTTTGCATTTTTGCTATGTACCTGCTGCTGCAGTGAATTCTGAGTGTGCCTATAAAATTTAAATTGCCTGTGGTTGATGTCCAAATAAAAATGGACTACAAAAAAAAAAGTAATGATTCAAATATATTTACAAGATAGTTGTGAAAGATAATTTTCACTGCTAGTGGAAAATACAATGGTTTCAATGCAAATTTCCTAGATATTGTTACTGGTGTCTCCAAAAACCTTTAAATTCATTCTAATATTCTTGCTCTTAAACATATCTTTAAAACTTTACAATATAAAGAAATTTATTTGGAAATAATTAAGTTCCTGAAAAGTAATCAGTGGTTGGAAAAACATACACATTTAAATGTAATTAAAAAACCATGTAGGTAATAAACATGAGTTTCTCTTCCACAGAGAACACAAACTAGTGAAGGACTCTAACATAATTTCAGATGCAGTTAAATAAAGATATCGAGGTCTTGGTTAGGTGGCTTAAATGTTGTGTGAAAGGATCAGCTGCCCCAGCAGAGCAAGATACAAAGCTGTTTCAATCAGCCGGGCGTCACATGCCAGCTGCGGCAGGTCTGGACGCCAGTGACTCTGAGTTCTGCAGCCACCGCCGGACCCCAGGGAGTGACTGTAGGAGCCAAATGCCAGGTGCAGGCCTGGACTCATGAACTGACCCAATAGAACCAAAGTAGTCTCCAGTCTCTTGCTGTCTAGGAAGGGTATTTGAATTTTTGAGGGTAAGATATTATTAAGGAAGTAAAAATATCAGTATTTTAAAAAGTAAATTACAGGAGTGTTAGAGGTCATTCTAAATTTAATCACTTCACATAATGTAAAAGAAAAAAAGAAATGTAACAAATCTTTGTCATACTTTCACAAACAGTAAAAAATGCCACAGACAAAAATGACCTATTTAAGTTGTGTGAGTATATGACACATTCCAGGCATTATAATTATCTTTTTCAAATTCAGTAAATCAAAACAGCAGCAAGGCCAAACCACATTTTTTCCTCTCAGTTAAGCACATTTTCCTTGAAATGAGGTAAAAGCATGGTACCAAGTGCAATGCTCATCTGTGCTACGTGAACAGAACAGAGGGGAAAAAGCTATTATAAAATGCAGCATAGTTAGGACTGCAGAAAGTATATTATAAAAAGAAATAAAAAACATTTACAATGAAGGTTCATGCCAACTAAACTGCACACGATCATCATAAGGAATTTCTGCAGTTGCTTTTTCAAGATACGCCTCCTCAGTCCTTTACACACGTGCTCGCAGCACAGCTACACCCCCACAATAGGTTTCCATATTACATTCGGTCTCACATTGCAATCACAGGAACAAAAGAATGGCATACAGGGTTGGAAAGTGGGGCAACATAGAGTGATTTTTTTTTCTTAATTGACAGATGCAAAACATTTCAACAAGATAACTGGGGAAAAACTTTACAGCATTAAAAATCAGCAGCATGAAAGCATTCATAACCATTTCATATGTCTAACTCATACTTTTTATTTATTAACTTAATAACCAAGGGATCACAGAATGCTTCAAACTGTGAGTCAAATTAAAATCAGCTTTTTTCTAACAAAAAGTGAAATGCTAAAGTTTGCTGTTGATAAAACATTTTGAATGGTAGCAGAAAATTTGAACCCCTGAGAATGTATGACCTAATCATGTTCACATCTGAACTTTTTAGTATTAACAAAAAATATTCTTCTTAAGGTTACAAAATATATTGAGGCATTTTTCTCCCACTGGGAATCCTAACTGTGAAACAATCTGATTTTGGTGCCAGGAGTCGAGAGAATCCTGTAACACTGGGATAAGTGCATTAGACACAATACAAAGCCCTAACTCCTGGCATCAGGTAGTTTATAAATTATCAAGAGATTCGTGATTTAACTTTATCACAAATCATGCTCACAAACAAAATTCACATCCAGCCTTACTTGTTAATTGTACACTTTTACAGTTATATAATTCAAGAATTGCTTTGTTTTAACTGGCCATATCTTAAAATTAAAAAAAATCAAATAGACATCTAAGGTTCCACATCAGAATTAAATATTTTAAAAATGAGTCACCTAAATTAATTTGCTCAAAAACTCATTTAATAATTTAGATTGCAATTTCAGTTTGAGATTGGAGATAACGAATAACGGTGGAGAAGCTCAATATCCCCTTCACTCAGGGTTCCTTAGAAAGCAGAGCTGATGGGTTTCTGTGGTGCACACGCACAGAGGCATTTCCCTGTGGGTGGATGGTGCAGATAAAGCAAAAAGTACAGTATTCAATTGTAACTTAAAACATAAATGCAGCATTACATGAAGCATCAACTTCAGAATGATGTGCTGGAAAATATGAGACACCTCTGCTCAGCTTTCTTAAACTTCAAGCATAATTAATGGAGCAAATTGCAGCAAACCTCTACTGGTATGTTGGTGGGAGTGCAAGACTGACCCACAGCTTTTAGAAAGGTAAATTAAGAGGTATTATAGTTACAGTGCAAAAAAAAATTAAAATTTCAAGCATAATACATAAACATAGCACCAAACAGGGGAAAAATGCATGCAAAAGAAAAGAAGAACTGAGGTATTTAAGTGAAGAGTGCCTACAAGTGTAATTAAAGAAACTTAGGCAAATGCCTAAAAATGGTTTTTTTCCTTTCCCAAAGATGGAAATAATGAGCTAGTTTATCTAAATTAATGATCTAAATCACAGATGTATCAAAATTACGGCAGTTTATCGCAAATGTTAAACTTTCATGGCATTAACAGCACAGCTTTGGTAGGTGAAATATGCATGCAACAATGTTGAAAAGTACAGTAAGAAATTTATGTGAGAAGACTAAGGGTAAAGGTGCTCTGTTTTGCTTCTTTAAATAAGTAACCAATCAATTATAAAATCTGCAGCATATTTTAGGTGTGATATGTCTAAGGTTTATTTTGTTAGAGCAACAGCCTAGAGGGCAAAATTATTTGCCATAAACATTTCCATCAGTGAAACTACCTAGCAGGAGGTTTTTAGTAAAATTGAGTTATTTAGCCAAAGATCATTTTTATTATAATAAAAAATATCCATAGACTACATATTCTGGTTTTCAAAATGTCTTCAGTACACATGACAGAAATTCTAGTATGATCCTTTAATAAGTTACAACTATACTAGTGAGTTGTAAATATCACGCTGTCTCAACATCTAACGCATAATAAAATGAAGGGAATGTAAAACAGTTTGTTCCAAAAAGATCAGAAATTAAAGAATATCCGTGAAGGTTTTACTTTTAAGGCAAGAACCTTTTTTATGCAAGACTATGTGGCATCAGAAAACTAAAATGTGATTCACCAACATGCCAGTCAATGTTAATTAAAAATCTGTCCCTTACTATCAAGTGCAATAGCAACTGGAAACATCATCTTACACAATATAATATGGAAAGAAAGACAACACTGGTGCACTTCTCCTCTCAAAACCCTATCCTTCTACTCGGCTTATCCACTACTGTAGGACTGGCACTACCGCACACACTGAGGGATGGTAAGAGGACTCTACGCAGCTCTAGGGACTGTTGGAGGTGTAAGCTCCATGGCCTTCTAACACTAAGCAAAGCTGACAGAAATTAAACTACAAACTAAAAAAAAAAAAAAAAAACTCAATAATTATTTTGAACGCTTGCTAAATGTCATTATTAAAGCACTCTTGTGATTTAAACAAAGCAGAAGTGAGGAAAGAAGACAAGATTGTGTTTGCGCAAAAAACTAAAACTACAATTAGTTCCAAAATTTTTATACATTATGTTAAATGTTTTATTCTGTTATCTATCTTGTTTATCAAACTTTAAATTCTGCCTTCAATTCATTCCACTCAATATCAACTTTAAATCACCCTTTCAATTTAAGTATCTTCTCCCTTAATTTTGTTTTGTTTTCTTTTTTGTTTTTAATTTTAAAAAGGGGTTTCAGCTGTTGAGAACCTGAGGTTGATTAGCTTTGAGGCTTCGTAGGGCTCTTCTTGCTGCTGCAGATTTGGCAATCCTGTAACTTCGACCAACGCCTTTAAATTTCCCCTTTCCTACTACTTCCACGGTGACTCTGACCTTCCCATCATAAGTTCTCTCAGCCGGGCTGTAAAAAATCCAAACAGCTAGAATTAGAAGTCAGAAGTATTTATTATTATTGTCAATCAGCATTTAGTATGCAGTCTCAGGCCGAGAGTCCCATGTACAAGCTGACACCACACAAAGGAAATGTGCATTATGACTTATTGCATACCACCGATAGACAGGGCTGCTGTTTCTTCTTTAATTCAGCATTACTTTATAAAAACAAAAAGAAAAAAAAAGAGAAGTCAATCAGATTACAAATGGAAATTGGATAATAGCATGCCCCAGTGTAAATATTTTTTGGAATCATTAGTTTATGAGACATTTGAGAATTTTTTCCTTTGTTTTTGAGCCAGTTAATTTTTTTCCACGTACACTTTTTGCTTACCTAAATTTGGCAGTTTCTGGTTCCATTTCAAGCAATTCTCGAACAGGGGAACGGGGCACGTTTGCAGAAAACTTTTCTGTAATCAAAATGAAAGAACAATGTGAATAATATCCTTGAAATTGTTTTTAATTTTGTTATTCTTTCTAAAGAGAGCCAACAATACCTATTAGTGGCCGCATCATAGGATAGTACACTTGCCAAACTGTCTCCAGTGACATCCCACTATCCATATAAATGGCACCAGCGAGCGACTCAAAAATATCCCCCATGGCCTTTGGAACTTCAATATCCTCTTCTTTCTCTTCATCCTCCTCAGATCTCCTAAGCTATTACAGAGAGAAAAGTGAATTGTAAGCAAAAAGCCCACTTTTAAAGGCAGTTCACAGACGTGTGTTTCTTTTCCTGGATATGACTTTATTCTTTCTTTAACAAGAGGGGCCAATACCAACCATTTATAGCATGCCTATTACATTGCCACAGGTTCTCTGCAAACATTATCTTTTAAAAAAGTTTTTCAAACTTCAAGAGAAAGAAAGAGAGAAAGAGAGACAGAGAAAGAGAGAAAGGAAGGGAGAGAGAAAAGAAAAGAATCCCTACCCCATTTAGTATTTTATATCCAGTAATGGAAAAAATATTACTTCTAAACTAAAACAAAAACAACTTTAACACAGAATTAGAAATAGTCAATAAAAGTATGGGGAAAAAATTTCAAATTCACTAGTAATCAAAGGACTATGCTTAAAGTAGTTCTACTCCTGCAGCTTGGCAAGGATTAAACAGAATACTAATTAGTACGGTGCTGCTGGCAAGGGTGTTCACTGCTTTGAGGAGTGGAAATTGCTACTTTTTTGGTAGGGAAATTCTATTTGGAACAGATTTTCCTCCAAGCTCCCTTTTCATGAAGCCACTTAACACATATTCACTATAATAGAGTACCTGACACATAGTAGGTATTCAAATTAATAAAATAAAATGTTACATACATATCAAAAGCTTTTTAAATGTTCACAATTCTTTGACCAATTCCAATTTTTAGGATATTCCATCACTAGGAATTTATTTTAAGGAGGTAACTGGATATACAACATATTTACCATATCCATGGTTATTAAAAATCCTAACTAAAAATCTACCTAACCAGCCAGCCATAGAACCATTTAAATAAATTAGCCTCATATTGACTAGCACGTGGCTACTGAAAATGCCAATCAATACACACAAAGTTATCCACAATACATTAAGTGAAAAGAACAGTGCTTAATATAATTCCATTTTATATTTTACATATGTTTATATCTATACACATTAGCAATACATCCTGAAATGTTAATATTGGTTATTTCTGGGGTAGTATAATTGGGCAACTTTAATTTTCTTTTTATTTGTACTTTCTAATTTTTCTAAAATAAACACAAATCATTTGTGAAAAAGAAAGAGAAGGGGAAATATTAATTTCTAAATAGACTGTCCAGCCACACAAATTTCCATATAATAATGCTGATTACTAAAAACAAGACACTTATTGCTCACATATCAGGCTTTTGACATAGAAATTTTAGAACTTATCAGGATTAATTCTCTTTTTATAGCAGAGGGAACTGAGGCCCTGAGAGCTAAAGAAACTTTCTTAAGATCGAACAGTAAATTAGAAAAGCCAGACTATGACATTTCCAATCAGTTTTTGCAACTTTTATACATACGTTTATATGAACAAAGGTAAGCAAAAGAATGAACAAAAACTCACAGAACCAGTATGCCCCCTGGCATCAAAAGAGAGCTTAAATCTAATTTCAGCTAATTTTTCAAATTTTATGCTTAAATATTTCTAAAGTATGAGACTAGAAATAGTACTTGAATGTACGTTAGATGGTTCCACTTCCTCGTCTCACTGGTAGCTGTGCTCCAACTAGATCGTTAATCTCAGAAGGGTGCACAAAGGCGCAGGCAGAGAGCGCACTGCCTACTCACGCTCCTTCAGCACACATCTAGGCAGCTGGCAGGCTCTGACATCTTGCCTTGGGGCTAAATTTCAAAACCCAGACTCTTAATTTTTCTCATAGAAAGTCAAAGAAATTCACTACTCCCTAACAATGGTTTAGTGCAATTTAAAAAGGGAAGGTACAAATTAAAGCAGGGATAGTTAAAACAGCTACCAGGGTTAAGAATAAATTCCTTGAATCCTTACAAAAAAATCTACAAAAATAAGAAAATCAAAGGAATTAGAACGGGAAGAATAAGAAATGAAAGTGCTCTCCTGAGGACACAGGTATGCAGACGAACGTGAGTGAAGGATTACAGGAGACTGGAAAGATCTAAGCAATACCCTTCCTACCAAAATTCAAAATAGCTCACAAACACATTACAATTAGGTCCATCACCAAAGAACCTTTGGCTGAACTAACAGTAGAAGCCTCCCAAATTCCAACGGTTAAAAATTTAGAAGTTTGTTTTTTAGATGAGATTTTCCCACTTCAAGTAGAAGCAGAACGTACATTTGTGATGCTTACCTGCGATATTGGCAAATATTTCTGATCCATTTTGAAAAGGACAGAATAAACTGCACTGGGCATTTACAGTGTGGTTTAAAACTTGCTTTGGGGGCAGGAAGAAGAGGTGCACTTCTCTGGCGTGCCTAAACACAGGAAGCCCTGATGAAGGACTGAGAATAGTAAAGTAACTGAAAACCCCTGGCTCCTTCTCTTCACCAGAATGACCCCACAGTCCACAGTGTGGGCAGTCAAGTTTAAAAGGCCTCCCTGCAACTGCAGTTCACTCACGGTGCTCCCAGAGAACACACAGCTCACTGGGTGGCACAGCCCTGGCCTTCCACTGTCCCTTTAGATAGCCATGAAGTCAGAACTCTGAAACTACTGACACCTCTAGCCGCACGGCGTTCTTCAATAGTGAACTCAACGTATTTTTAAATGGTGCTAACCTCAGAATCCATTCCCTGCATTTCATTCTTCTCGAGCTGAAACTGCACAAAATCATCAATGACGTGGAAGAGCTCAGGAGAAACAGCCTTGAAGTACTTGTGGTAGTCATACTTCACAGCCAAGGACGCAAAGATGGTGTTGTTGACCAGGGCGGATCGCAGGTCAGTCAGGACCCCCGGGGAGTGCTGCCGTGGGTCTTCGTAAAGGTGCTTGGTTATGAGGTAGTCCAGAATCGCATCTCCCAGGAATTCTAAGCGCTGGTAACAATCTGAGAGAGGATCCAAAGTGGAATCATGAGCTGTGCCACATTTCCACACACACAACTGATATAAAGATCTGATATCCAAACCTATTTAAAAGATTTTTATTTAGGATCATATTCATATATATCTCTCAATGAGAAAATTATTTGACATATTAAATTAATATGGAAATTAAATTTTAATGGGCAAATTAAACACAATTCTTATATATAAATTGGGGTCATAAAATCTTCAAGTGGCCAAAAGATTAATGCTTGCTAAGAAAAAAAAAATCTCGCAGGTGATATCATTATCACTGAACCCTTTCCTTTGGCACTGAGCTGGCCAGGCAGGTGCTGAGGCATTACTCTAAGGTCCCCATCACACATCATCACTTCAGCAAAACCAGACCCCGCACACATCTTCCACACGCGCCACGCTTTGCTGACATGGTTACACACTGTCTCACTCACACTCTGGAGTATGTGTAAAAGTGGTACCACTCCTTGCCACTCCTGGGTTATATTTGTTACACAGGGTCACAGGAAAAGAAAACCCTCTTCTCACCTTGAGCTAGAAATGTTGAATTTGCCATAAACCAGAGAATGAGAAAAAAGCTGTGAAAGTGAGCAAACCTTAGGCAAAAATGGCTGTTTGTCAAAATAAGAAAATTATCAATGCTAACCAACATCTCTATTTTCTCCCAGTGATTAAAGCAATCAATTCAGCTGAGGAAACCGAGGCAGAGACAGATGAAGTGGCTTGTCCTGGAACACCCCAGGAATTAACAGGCAGAGGCTGAGATGGGTTAGAACCTAGGTCTCATAACTTACAGCAGACTGTAGCAGAAAGCCACATACTGTTTCTTCTCCATAAAGAAAACTAGGCTTTATAGTTTCATCAGTCTTTCTAGTATACAGTCAGATAGTTTGTGACTTTTTGGTTTTACATTTTGCTGGTCATCCTAACCTACATTGTTTTTATTATACAAACTTTATACTTTGCTTTGGTATTCTGGACACACACACTTATACTGATACAGAAATCAAAATGTGAACTTCAGCTGTGTTTCACAAGCTGAAGCTGATTTTGGTTTGTGGGTCTCGTTCTCCCTTCTAATCTACTGGATTGAGAGCCTATTAAATAAAGGAGGGGAAAAAACACAGAGCACAATGAAAAGTAGAAGATGACAGCAGAGGCAAAGCAAGGACCATGTAACCTTCCTATGAAATCAGTTCTTTTAACCTGTCCATCTTTACACTTTAAAAAACCCTAAGAGAGTGGTCTTTTTGTCCAGGAAGAACAATAAAAAGGATGTGGAAATACATTCAGAATATATGAATAAATCAAGAACCAAACACAGCACTGAATGGGCATCAGAAAGGTATTCTGGTAGGATAAAATGGGGAAAAGACACCAAAATACTTAGGCTCAAACTTCTCTAATTATACATCATATAAAATGACATTTATGAGAGTATGTGAGATAGCTATACTCCCAAATATCAAAGTTACGAAGCAGTACTTGCTCCTCCAATAATGAAGAAAATAAAGGATTCCTTCTTTTCCTTTTGCTCCCCCCACCCCCGCCCATGCATATCAAGCACGAACACTGTACATGCACAGATCACTTTTCACAAGGCCAAAACAATGCGATCAACACAAAGTCTCATTTTCAGAGAAATGAAGTTTGGTCCTGGGGCTCCTTACCAGTAATAGTATTGTAGTGGTAGGAGGCATGTGTAAAAGCCTGTAGAAGGTAAGCCTTATTCTTGAATCTGTAGTTGATTTTCTTTTCGAAATTTTCAAAACCCGATATAAGGTGATTCAGTGTTTTATCTGCATCTGGATGATCAAACATGCATCTTGGTGGAATCTTCAAACAACCATATTCCAAGTCTTTCAATACAGAGGAGCGTGAACTGGCTACAGCAGCAGCACAGCTCACTGAAAGGTTCTTTTGTTGGCTGTTGAAATTCTCCCGAGTAGGGCACATGGCCTTTTCCCGATCAGTCCTTTTAATTACCGGGAGCACCTTCAGCCCCAACGAACAGAGGAAAAGCTGAGCAGCCCTCTCCCCACAGCTGGTTAAATAGCAGCCCAGCAGGGCTTCCACACAGTCCGCTATGCTTTTGTCAGCAATGCACTGCTCAGTGTGCAAGTCGTAAGAAATGGACTGTTTTCCTGTGTCAACACCACAGTTTTCTTCTGATGGATTCCAGAAGCCCACCACAAAGTCATCCTCTTCAACAGCTTTGCTAGGATCCAGATAACACATTGCATCCCAAGAGCTGTAGTCAAAATCCTCAAAATCTGATGAAAATGGCATACTACCTAAGGAGGATTTTTTGGGCATTTTCCATTCATATGCAGAATCAGTGGTTGAAAAAGGAGAAAGGGAAATTTTCTTTACAAAAGCTCCTGACCCCATTAACATGTTATCTATAAATTTGATGTGTTCCTGATCGTACTCCAGGAGATCATCTTCATAGTCGGCCTCCTCCTTTGGAGCCCTCCACATCAGGCTCTCTTCCTCCTCTTCCTCCTCCTCATAGTCCTCGTCCAGTTTGCCATTAGCCAACATGCAGTCTTTTGTCTGAAACAGGGGGAATGGGAAGGAGGGGAGACATAGCTGCTGTTTTTAAAAGGGTTTGAAACTCAATAAAAGCAAGGGTTATGGATAATTTCAAATGACAACCACAAATACTAAAAGGCAACTTTAAAATCATAGCCATTTGTTTTCAATTAACATAAAATAAGTTATTTAATCATATAAACAAAGTAAAACATGTTCTTTGAATGTTCATTTTCTAAGTTAAAAAAATGACCTTTACCCAGTATGAAGCTTTAAGTTAAGGATTTTGAACACAGATATAAAGTTAAAATTAAGGTCCACAATGTAAAACTTCAAATCTTCAGAAGTTTAACTCCAGCAGGACACACAATGAAAGCACTCAAATGCTGATCACAGAAATCTTCAATTTTGCTGATGTTTTTAAAATGTGGTAACTTGATTTTTAAAAAGATTTTCAAATTAATAAAATGAAATCCCAAATGCAGAAAAAGCATTATCTTTGCAATTAAGAATATGAAAAGAGATAAAACTAATTTTAAAACAAAAAATGTACAAATTTAAGTTTTTATAATAAAGTTTTTGTCCCTATTTCTACTTCAAATCAAGCTACCATGATTTGTACAAGGTAGAACTAAATTTCTTTGCTTGGAAAATAAAAGTGATCACTGAACTAAGCTATGAATTTGAGGAATTATGCTTTCCCCCTCCATTCTGAGCTACAGTAATCAGGGAAACAGATTATAGCATAACTGACAAAAATAGAAGAAAATTTAGACTAACATGAAACACAACAATCCAATTTCTGTCAAAAGACCTTTGCTAATTCCAATTTCTTTGGCAAAAGCTTATTTGTGAATGACAGTCTTAATAATGGGCTAGAATTCAGCAATGATGTAACTTTTTTACAATGCTAGAAGATGCCAAATTTCTGTTATGCAATTAAAACAAAAAACAAAAACTTTATTTGGGGGGAAAGGCAGGAGGGCATACTTCAATTTTGAGTGTAACAATTTTCCAGAGTATTCTGACAAAAGTTTTTCAAACTGTCAAGCAGTTTTTAAATACTCCAAACATTTAATTTTAAACCAGACTCAGATACAAACACTGTTTGAAAAGAAATAATAGCAGTGAGCCAAGCCAGGTATCTATAGCTATAGAGTATCTATAGCTATAGTATCTTTCATTTAAAAATTTTTTTTTAAATATACCTTTTCAAGAATAAGGAAGAACACCAAACGAAACTCGAGTGGCAGAACCACTGGTTCTCCAGTGGTTCCAGACAGGAGCCATTTCCTATTAAAAACCTTACCCTTTTCCAAGGCAACAGGAGATGATTTTGATTATTGTTTGGCCCTTAAGACAAAAAAGGCCAAATTGTAATTTTAAAAAATCAGACTTAGTAATTTTTCAAAAATAAAAAAAAAAACAATCTTTATGTATCTTCAGTAAGGTGCTACCATACTAACATTGGCAGAGCACAAAAACACAAGGACTGGCTTTTACCACAAATAAACTGCATGATCCTGGGAAAAGTCCTTTAATGCCTCTGGGTTTCAGATTCTTCATCTGCAAAATAGTGGAGTTCTATCTCATAAAATGTTTTCCAAGAGCATTCCGCCTTTTAAGAAAAAATACCAGCATGAAACCCTTTCTTCTGACAGTTCAAGTCAACTTTCTGAGTTATTACCTCACTCTCTTCTAAGAGGCATTTGTGTGCAAAAGTTTCACTTAAGTCTACTTGCTGAGGGACAGGTGAGGAGTACCGGAATGGAATAAACCAAAAACCCCAAAACGCGTGCTCTTGCCAGTATCATGTAAGGACCTATTGCAATAAAAATAAAATATTAAAAAAAAATCTAAATAGTATTTTTAATGCATTTCAAGAACCAAAGTGCCAAGTCATCAGAAACATTAAGAAAAATAAATTGAACTTTGTAGTGTTATCTTTAAAAAAAAAAAAAAAAAGGTCAAAATTACATGCCAATGCCATCTTTATGCTGCAAGTTTTTAAAAAGAGCCAAATATATTATGAAACAGTATTTACAACGAAGGATGACTATTACTGGAATGTTTTTCATAGAAATGCAACACTTTTTTCTAAAGCTCAAAATCTACACAATGTCCTCTAAGGTTCTACATATTTCTAAATAACAAATGTAATTTTTCTGACCTAACTTGCATTAAAATACTCTCTTAGCTTTTCCAGGTAAGTTCCATTTCTGTAAAAAGTCAAATACTACATGAGTTAAAAATATACCCAATAAACAGACAAAAATCAGAATACAGTCACAGAGCACGCTACATGAAGAAAATGTATATTTAGAAAATATAACCTGTGAAAGAAATGATATTATCATTGTTGGCATGAACTAAAAATGAAGTAACAAGGAGCCAATTTATCTTTGATGCCAAACAAATCTCCGGGAAATGAAACTGCCTGAAGGATTGCCTTTAACTTTGGAAGACGCTGGAGAGTTTTCCCAGCCAGCGACCACTGCACTGACTGCTTCTCCAGCTCCGAGGCTCTCCAAGGTGCCCTCTGGTGGCCTTCAAGACAAGACAAAACGAAGCAGATGTTGCTAACATTTGGAGTCCTCGTAAGTCACTGGCGAGATTTATTTCCAGAAAACTATAACCTTTATGTATGATGATTTTATTTACATTTATGGGAGGAGAAATAAGCCTAACTGGGAAAACCCTGAGCTGCAAAGCAGGATTTTATTGAAATTAATTATTTCACAGATAGACTGGAGATCGTAAGTCAATGAAAAGTCATTTCACTGAACAGAGCTAAAGATCTAAAATAAACTGTAATACATAATAGCAAAGTGAAACGATGAGTAAGGAGCTTTACCTTTTTAAAATAAAAAAAATCACATACTCTTCTGCCTTTGGAAAACGAAGATAATAAAAATAGAAATTATCTTCCATCAAAATTACACCACTATTTCTGAATTCAAGGAAAAGTCTATACAAAGGAATTAATTCAATATATCAAATATCTAAACACACCAGGGAAAGGAAACAAAAAACGAACAGAACAAAAATCTCTGGCTCACCAAAAAATAAATCCCTCCAGTTACCAAAAACTTACCATTTCATCTTTTTCCCATTTATCTGTGTTACTTTTGTCTTGATTTACTATATAACCAGGAGGAAGCCAATTCACAGGGGGATCAAATATTGACACCACCATGCGGCTGGGTAGTCCCTTTTTTTTTCCAAGACGATACAGATTACAGTTGCTGACCTTTAGCAGAAAATATTTATAAGACACTTATCCATAAATGATCACTGCTGGAATTCATACAAGGCATATTAATAAACCCTTAGCTAAACAGCTTCACATTACTTTAGTCACCAATTATAAGGGCTGTACAGTTTTCCTACCCATTCATGATAGGAAAAGAATATTAAATTCCTGAGTATTCTATATCTTTTAGTACAGTTAAATATTTCTGAACATGAAATACAGAACACAAAAAACTAATGTATATAAATATACAAATTCCCTGTAAGTCAGAAGAAATAGTTCAGACAATTTCACAGTTTTCAAAACACAATCTGCTAATACAAAATGCAAATTGCTAATTGGAATCATCAGAGTAGGAAAAAATCCATATAAAAATTAAAGATGTCACAATATTGTCAATGAAATGGAGAAATGCCATCAACTCTAGCTACAAAATAAAAATTGACACTGAACAGAACTAAAACAATTTTATACTGCTAGAATCTAAGCCACAAATGTGATTTCAATGGTAATGTTCTCTCAAATATTCTTTCTGTTTTGGAGGCATTTCAAGACATTTTTGTTCAACTACTTTAAAATGAAGCAAAAGGTTTTTGTTTATTCACATCAATAAAACAGCTTTATTGTCTACCCTCTGGTCTATTTGTTTTTCCTAATGACTCTATCTCCTTTCTAATTTGCACAAATCATTGCATTTCTGTCTAGTTTTAACTTGGAAACTAGGGCTAGAACTGTCAATCTCATTTTCCTTTTCTAAAAACTGAATTCCTTATTATTTAAGTACTTCACGAACCCTTTTCCCTGTAACTCAACTACTATTTAACAAGCACCTACCATGTAAGAGGCACTTGTTCAGGCAACCCCGAGGGAACCAAGTCAGCAAGACAGAGGAGCAGTCCTTGCAAACAGCACCGGCTGGCAGGGAAAGGGAACCTACATAGGACAATCTATGCATGGAAGTACTCTCCCGTGCTGCCTGAAACCTACAGGCTGAAATAAATGCTAGTTTCCCTTTCCACACTACGAGAACACAGCATCACAAAAGCCAAGAGGAGGATAAACTATGACGGGGACTTAAAGAGGAGGGAAATCGTATTCAAAGTGGACAGAATGGTCAGCAGGATAGAGAAGGAAGAAAGAACTAAGTAAGGACTCAGAGATGGAGCAAAATTCAGGCAGGCCAAGTTCAACAACAGGTGGGCATGGGGGCAAGCACGCTGAGAGAAGGAATGACAGAGCAAAAGCCCAGGGGCCTGGGGCGTGAGTGTGGAGTCTGCACAACCAGCGGGCAGGGGGCTTGAGCCTGCCTAGGAGCCAAGGCACACTGAAAGGGCTCGAACGTCAGGCTGAGGGAGTGATCATTCTTTCTGCAGGAAATAAGGAGTCAAAGGTTTCTGAGCAGACAAATCGATGAATTTTTGCAATACAAAATAATCTTTCTTATCTAATAGAGTATACTATTTCTTACTTCACACTCATTCTCAGCCTCTGGTATTTCCTTCCTGCAACCACCCCTTAGAAATCTCACCCATTCTCAGAGCTTCAGTTATCACTCTTAGGGAGACTACTCTCCAAAACTAAATTTGAAGCCTACATCTCAATTATCTGAGGATTTCACTGACCATTTCTACCAATATTCCACGAGGTCTAAAACCGCCAACCCTAACCCTGACTGCCCACATTTCTTCCCACCCCCCCCACCACCACTGCCCCGTCCCAACTGCCCCGGGTATATGGTAGTTAGCACGACATCTCCGGTCTGCCTCAAGATCATGCAGGGAGGGGGCAGAATAGAGTGGTCAGGGTGTGGCCTTCAGCCTCAGACAAGCTAGATGAGCTCACAGGAGCTAACGAGACTCTCTAGGTGCGACTCTCATCTCCATAATGGGGACATGTTAGCTCCCTCTCAGAAGCTCGCTGAGAACATTAAATAAGGTAACATCTGGAAAATGCTTGGCACAGTGCCTGGCGCAACAGAGTACTGTCTGAAGCAGCTGGTGCAAGGTACAGGGCAAGGTCTCCAAAACTAGACTGTCTGGGTTCGATCCCAGCTCTGCCACTTACTTGCCATGTGACCTTACACAAGCTGACTTAACTTCTCCTGCCTCATTGTCCTCACCTATGACATGGGGATAATAAAATTATAGTAAGAATTAAAGTAGGTAATACACATAAAGTGACTAGAGAGTAGTATCTGGCAGAGTAAGCAATTATTACTACTTCTTAAATTATCACTGACCTCAGCCCCTTCCTTACCACAACCCCAGTTCTATCTCATTTTCTGCTTCTGCTGTTGGTTTGGTTTTGCTTTTCAACCCACACTACATTCTGTTATCAGATTAACCATTTTAAACTACCACTTTATTAATGTTAATAGTCCCTTACTCAAAATTCCTTCAATTGTGCCTATGACATTCAAAACACGTGCAAACTCCCTAGCCTAGTATCCAAGGCCTTCCACAATACAGCTTCACCCCCACCTGCTTTTCAAGCCTTTTCTCAGGTATCTGCACACTTCCGACTGCTGCCATAGCTTACTCACCGAGCACTAACATGCTCTGCCATTTGTCCGTTCTGTTTGTGCACTGCAAACTCACCTCCTCCATTAATGCCTTCCCTGATTCACAAGGGACACTCTTTCCTTCTGAGTGTAGAAGGTAATTAGCAGTGCTGTAAGTTATTTGTCAAGGAGGCTCATATTGTCTTGTGACATCTCTTTTTTTAAATCACCATTTAAATACTTTACCTTCATTAATTTTCTTCCCTGAGTCTTAATTCCACACTAAGTTTAAGAGCATCTTCCTTTCGGCTGTCAAGTGATTATTGCTCAGAACTCTAACATCATCTTTTCACGCTGGGAAGTGACTGAGCTGTGTGAAGTCTGTTACTTTCCCTTTCCTGACTCTCCAAAACCTTGAAGAGTAGATCCTTCCTGAGAGCCCTGTGTCTTACTCCTATCTGCACACCTTGAAAGCCAAAACAGTACCCTCTCAAATAAATGTTTAACTCACCTACAGCACAAGTTCCTTGAATGACTATGTTGCATATTTCTTTATATCCCCCTTAGGATCTAGAGGTGCACACACCTGCACAAATAGTTTTATTTGAACTGAATTTCTATCAATAAATCAGGAACATACTGATCGGCTAAGCCCCAAAACCTGAGTGTGTCATCAGTGTAAAGTAGATCTACATCAACTACCAGGCGGTTCTATCGCAGGCTTCAGCTTGGCCCTAGGGGAATGATGGAACAGCTGTGCTTGGACACCACAGCAATCTCTGCGGGTAATTCTTCCCATACTCTGAGATTATCCAATACTTCAAACCACTTTCAAGCATACTCAATAATTAACTGCTCAAAATAAAAAAATCCTACCTTACCTTTTTGCTTCTCATATAGGAAAGGCGGCCCTCATGAGCATCAGGGTAAGTGCAAAATAGATACGTGGTGATGGCATGCTTTAAAAAGGAGTCACCAAGCATTTCAAGCCGCTCCAGGTTAAATCCATCACTTGCATTTGACAGAGTCAAAGCCTGAAGAATAAGTCCAGGATTGGGGCCAAGAGTCCTCGAGGAGTACCCAACAGAAGGGCTCTGCTCAGAATCCATCCTGTCCTTGAGCACTTTAACAGCGTCTGTCGTACCGGGCATTACGACTGCCATGGGACTTCCATCTGAGGTAGATTTGTTAGCATTTCCATCAAGGTATTTATTACTCAGGAGAGTACATTCATCGCTGGGCTTGGGCTGGTTCTCATAATTGTATAAATTCTGAATGGGATATGAGGTAGTTGGTTGTACAGGTATTTCCTGCTTGTAGTAATTCAGCTGATTTCCTTGGCAAAAGTCTCTGTTAGCTAAATCATAACTGCCATTGGCAAGATTTTTATTGTAAGAAAGACCATTAATTGCTGTAAGATCTGTTGAAACTTCAATTTGGAGCTTACCAGGTGACTCATTGAGTAACATTCTGCAGTTCACAGACATTTGGTCATGATTTTCTAGAGAGGAGGTTCTATTAGCACCTTGATGTGCAGCATTTTCAGGGACTACAATTGTGCTGTGCTTACAGTAATTATCATTTTCAGCTGAAGAGGAGTTAGAAATTGAGATGAAAGATTTGCTGTCGATAGATTTCTTCCACCCGAAGTCTAAGTTAGGGTATCTGCAAAGACATTTTTATAACTTTTTGTCAGATCCTTCAAAAGGGCTAGGCTCAGAGCAATAGCAATTTGAATTAAAAAAAAAAAAATCCCTATAGATATACTCCTACTGTAGAAGAGAAACAAGTTTTGAAGCCAGAAATTACCGTTATTTGGAATTCTGCACAATGTAAGTTATAAAGTGGGGCACAGTTTACTGCTTTAATCCCTTGCCCTAGAGGATAGGTAGTTAAGAAGATCATGAAGCCTGGAAACAGACTGCAGGACCTGGAGCCACAGGCTTCATAGGTTGGAATCCTAGGCATTCCGATTAACTAGCTGAGTAACTTTGGGCAACTTACATAACCTCTCTGTGCCTCACCTTCTGCACTTCAAAATGGGGCTAACAATTCCCACCTCATGGGATTGTCCTAATGATTAAATGAGTTAATACAGGGTACAGCATTTAAACTAGTGTTTGACACTATAGTAAGTACTCAATAAATATTGTCGTTATTACTATTACATTTTAAAGTTCCTTCAATGCCTAGAACCATCTTGGTATTGTCAACTGGATAACCAAAATTAATCTGAGTAGTTAAATCAACAATTTCTTTAGAATGCAGAGACTTTACTAATGGGAAGAAGTTAATGAAGACAAAGAACATGCTCAGGCGGCTACTATTTTCTAATATATATTTGGTTTTTTTAGAAAGAGAAAGCAGTCTTAAAATGCTGGCACAGTAACAAAGAATTATTTTCATTCTCATTTCCATTGTTATCACTAAAGTAGAAATGATTATTTCCGGATTTAAGAGATCATCTCCCTCTCAGAATTGACAAGACCATAGGACTCAATGACCCAACATACAGATTTTCACTTAGGAAATATTTAATGTATTTATTTCATGTATTAGACATCCATGTTTTCTTTTTAATCTTTTAGGATTTCATACAAAATTAAATTTTTAACTTAACTCTATTCTTTTGCAAACCTTTGTTTTTTTCTGGTGATTGCAGAGGCATACCTAAAATCCGCAGGAAGGGATCTGACTCCCACGCCGGCATCGCTGGCCGTCTGGGCTCTTAGCTCCTCTGCAGTCAAAAGGCAGTGAAGGCGATAAAGTATGCTGGGGAGACAAACTGCTTTTCTCCACAGTGATGCTGGAATTGGGTGTATAGCACAGAGCTCTGGAACCAGTATCTTTAAGGAAAAAAGTTGATAAATATAAAGCACACATAGCTTATTCACTGAGCACTAACATGCTCTGCCATTTGTCCATTCACAAAAGAACAAAAAAAGAAAATTAAAGACCAATTTCACTAATGAATAAAGAAAATCATAAATGCTAGTAAAACCTAATTTTTAAAAACATTTGTAAAAATAATCCTCTAAGGCCAAATGGGATTTATACTAGGATTTGAGAGGATGATTTCATGATACAATTATATCAATGGACCAAGTAAAAGACTAAAACTCTCAGTATTTACCAAAAAGAACATTGAAATAAAATTCAAACATCATATTGATTAAAACAAAACAAAATCTAAGCATTGGATAACTTCTGAAAAGATTCACAAATCACTCAGTTAACTTGATAATACAAAATTCAAACAAATATTAAGTTATGATAGTAACAATTAATTCATTACCTGTTTATTCTGCAGACTTTCCCATTTGGCTTTCCTCTTCTCAGCACTGCTTAAAGGAAGAGCTTTCCCCTTCTGATTCAAATGTCGAGGTGTCAAAAGATTAAGTCTATCAAAATTCCAAAACAATTTTACCAAACAGATAAAAATAAGTACACTCTCAGTGTTTCTCCAACTTGAGTGTGCCTAAAAATCACCTGAAGAGCCCATTAAATGTAGACTCCTGGGTCATCCCCTGGGCCATCCCATCCCCTGGGCCAGTCTGTGTGCAAAGGGTCCCCTGATTTCAGATAGTCCATAGGTGGGCAAGGTGGACAGTGACCTCTGCATGTGCCTACTAACATCCAAAAAGAATGCCTCAAATGCAATCTAAATGTCATTTCTGAAGCTCCTTACCTTGAAGATGTGTGGTCCACATCCAGCAGTGGCTGGTTGAGATTGGTCAGGTCAAGGTTATACTTTGTTTTATAATATTCTGCAAAAGTTTCATACTCAGGGGAAGGAAATTTACTGAGTGGGGTAAGATCAGTGTACACATCAGCTACATAAAATCGATGAGGCTGATCAAAATTGCGGTATCTAAAAAAGAAAAATAATCACTTGCTTTTTGGTTTAAATCAACTATTCTTAAAACTATTTTTTAATTTGTTTCCAAATTATGATTAAGAATTCAAAACATTGGAAGTAAATAACACTAACGAAAACTTCAATTCCAAAGAACAAAGAATATGTTTCAAGTATATTTGAGACAGTAAGAACAATATTTATCAAGTAAAAACTGACTCTCTATTCTCCCCTACTTTATTATTCTTTTTCTAATTATACTTTGACAATACATGAAGCTACGTGGCCCCTTTAAATATCTATTTCATCAATATAACAGTATAGAAAATTTATAATACCCAAATAACTGAATAAATATTTTATACATTAATAATGCTAAACATAAAAACACTTGCCACACGAAGTGTATTACTGCATCATCTATTATGGTGATAGTCTTGATGATAACTTAAAGTATGGCTGTAAGGTGCCAAAAAAAAAAAAAGATCAAAGAAAGATTGAATTACTTCTTTGAAAAGTACATGTAAATTTTATTCCCCCAAAACGTCATTCCCTAAATTTTTATAAAATAAGGAAAAAAATCATTCTGACTTATTATTTTCTTTGAGCTTAATATTATTCCTTATAAAATTTTTAAAAATTAAACTATTATTTATGACCAAATTCTTTAATAAGACTTGAGAGAAAAGCCTATCAATGCTTTTAGATTAGCCAACCTTCACAAAGTAAAAATCTCTTTACCTGCAGTGTTTTGGGTTTTGCTTTTAAAGCAAGTAAACTGGAGAGAACAGTCCACCTCAACATACCTAAATTTTCTAGTAGTAATAACAATGCTAAAGTCACAGCCCACTTATATTCCCAGGTTAATAGGTGCATCTTCTGAAATAAAGTATCACCACCATTTTCCTATCCATTTAAATACCTACCTTGGAATGATAACTGCATCTTGGTAATCTTCTAATTTAAAAACAAAAGGTGTTTCTTTTGAATACTTTGTGCTGGGAATGCCTATGCGAGCTTCAGACTTCTCAATATCTTCCATGAATTTAAAGTCAATATCCAAAGTGCTGGAGTCATTAACTTGGGGGGAAAAAGACTCTTTAGCTTGTTAAAACGTAATGCAGAAAAGATTCTTACTTAAGCTCCATATTTGTCTATGTGTCTAATTAAGAGTTTTCAAAGTAAGAGCGTTTTTTAGTATATACAATAAGCTAATTGCCAAGCAAAACTTTAAGTTGTAGCTATCATAAATCGATGAACACTTTAAGGTCTGGGTCCTTCTTACCAACATTAAGAGGTAGAACGCAGTATGCTGAGTCGGCGTCTGTAGGTTTAAACTCTAGTGCAGGTTTTTCAAGCCGAAGAATGTGAGAGAATATATACTGGTGAAGCCTTGTAATCAACTCAAGCATTTGCAGAGACAATGTGAAACCAGATCTCTTCAACTCAATGGATATGGTAACCTCTCCAGAGCGTGTATACACAGGAAAGTGTGGAATCTTAGCAAAAAGAAAAATAAAGCACCGCCCAAAGTTAACAAGCATGTTATTCCATTTTAGTTAACTTCAGAAGGAATGATGCTTTCTACTGGAGGAACAGAAGAGGCACCTTAATCTTTAAACATGAAACACACGGAGGTAAAAAAGGCACTTACTACTAAATAATTTTCTTTTTTCCTTCTCTTCTTTTTAAAACAAGATATTTTTAACATAAACAATTATTATGAAGTATCTACCTGAGGTATCGGTTTGGCTGTCAGTATGCCAAAGCATCTTGTGGTATCTTCAGGGGGATAGAGCTTTCGCCTTCTAAAGTTGAGTTCATCAGGTAAAGGAGTAGTTAAAACCATTCCTATCACATACAGGTAACAGGGCTGATCAGGTTTGGGATAACTATCCCTCAAACACTCTGGAATCTAGAATTGGAAAAAAAAAAAATTAAGCATCATGCTCAAGTATAGCAGGCTCTTTTCCAGATGTCAGCAAGAAAACTAATTCCTATTTTTACTAAAAGCTTATGAGAAAAAGCTAAGAAAACACACAGGACATGAGACCTCCTAATTACTTAACACTCCTGGGAAAGTCAGCATAGCTCAGGCCTGGGCTGCCGATAGTGGCCCAAGTTCATGTACCTTATAATGCACTGTTTATAATCAGACACTGTAAGGTCTTTTTAAAAAATATTATCCATTTGATCTACTTCTTTTGATAAGAAAACTCTTCTTCTTTGGGTATTTAAGTACTTACTCTAGAGTATCAAAAAATAAAGGTAGGTACAATTTTTAAAACCGTATATAATCCTATCACTCAAAGATAACCATTAACATTTTGATATACCGTATAATTAAATATAAACACATACATTCATATTTTTCCCTACAAATAGAATCACACAACATTGGTGTGGGGAGGGGGAGGAGAAGGAGGGGGAGAAGGAGGAGGGAAGGAAGAAGAGAACCTGATTTTTATCCCCAGTTACTATAATGAGAATATCTTTAAGGGTCAATATGAATTAATATCATCATTTTTAATGCCTATCTCATTATGTGAGTGAACCATAATTAAATTGAGATTATTACTAAGCTTTCAATATTAACACAACCCTTCATATTAGGGTCTTGCAATTTCTGAGGCTCAATGACAAACAACTGCATCTGTAATTAAAAGGTAAAGAAATGCTGGCTAAAACACAGTTATGATTAGTAGAATATCTGAAAATACAGAATGTATCTATTAATTAAACAGAATGTAAGGCAGAACTATGCTTTTTGGAACAGTTATCATTAGTGACCTTTATTATATAACCTTTATCATACAAAACTAGTCCAATAGGAAAATTGAGTATGAGACACAAGCATTTAGGGAAAATGAGTAACATTCATGATTGTTTGAAAAACCAACATGATTTTGAATCTTGAAATGCTGGGCACAAATATTTTTAAAGTAAAAACTTAGTAAAACTGCGAAACCAATCACACATGTAGGCTAAGGTGAAAGTACAGTAGTCCCCCGCTTATCAGAGGTTTTGCTTTCCATGGTTTTAGTTACCTGAGGTCAACGGTAGTCCGAAAACAGAAGAGCACAGTACAAGAAGATATTTTGCGAGAGACCACATTCACGTAACTTTTATTACAGATTATTGTTATAATTGTTCTATTATTGTTCTTTTAGGGTGCTTAATTTATAAATTAAACTTTATCATAAGTATGTATGTACACATAGGAAAAAACTTAGGTTGATGCAAAAGTAATTGGGGTTTTGGACTGTGAATTTTAAATCATTATAACTAGGCTCAAATGTATCTTTATTAATCAAAATAGGAACCATTACAATGAACACATTTTTGCCAATGAGAAATAACTTTGTTTATTCCTGTAGTGTCAAAATCCCTGCTTTGGGATTCGACGAACTCTCAGGAAGCGTTTTCTGCATCCTGCTGGTTGTGGAAGCATTTTCCCTGCAAAAAGTTGTCGAGATGCTTGAAGAAGTGGTAGTCAGTTGGTGAGACGTCAGGTGAATACAGCAGATGAGGCAAAATTTCATAGCCCAATTCCTTTAGCTCTCTAAGCGTTGGTTGTGCAGTTGGGTGTCATAGTGGAGAATTGGGCCCTTTCTGTTGACCAATGCCAGCTGTAGGCCGCCTTGCAGTTTTCGGTGCATCTCATTGATTTGCTGAGCATACTTCTCAGATGGAATAGTTTCGCCGGGATTCAGAAATCTGTAGTGGATAAGAACCGCAGCAGACCACCAAACAGTGACCATGAACATTTTGGTGCAAGTTTGGCTTTGGGAAGTGCTTTAGAGCTTCTTCTCCGTCCAACCACTGAGCTGGTTATCGCCGGTGGTCGTACAAAATCCACTTTTTGTTGCCCATCACAATCCGATGGAGGAATGGCTTGTTGTATACAAGAAGAGAAGACGACACTTCAAAATGACGTTCTTTTGATTTTCAGTCAGCTCATGAGGCACCCGCTTACAGAGCTTTTTCACCTACCTTTCCAATTTGCTTCAAATGCCGAACGACCAGTCGATGTTGAGTTCTTCGGCAACTTCTCATGTAGTTGTAAGATGATCAGCTTCGATGATTGCTCTCAATTGGTCATTGTCAACTTCCGATGGCTGGCCACTGCACTCATCTTCAAGGTCCTTGGCAAAACTTTTTTTTTTTTTTTTTTGCAAAACTTCTTGAACCACCACTGCACTGTATGTTTGTTCGCAGTTCCAGGGCCAAATGTGCTGTTGATGTTCCAAGTTGTCTCCACTGCTTTGCGACCCATTTTGAACTCAAATAAGAAAATCACTCAAATTTGCCTTTTGTCTAACATCATTTCCATAGTCTAAAGTAAACAGCAAGCAGTAAGTCATAGGCAAAAAAACATAAAGTGAGAAATGAGCATTAAAATGATGTACATCATAACCACATTTATTTAAGAATGTATTCCAATATCAAATGGCAAATGTCAACAATACTAAAACCACAATTACTTTTGTACCAACCTAACACGTACAGTAAGCCCTCACTTAACATAGTCAATAGGTTCTGGAAACTGTGACTGTAAGCGAAATGACTAGAACAAAACCAATTTTACCATAGGCTAACTGATATAAACAAGAGTTAAGTTCCTATGGCATATTTCTGGTCTCAAAAACATTACCAAACTTCTAAATAAAGTCCAAAACACTCCTAATATTAAACATGGAAATAAACGTGAGCTACATATGCAATTAATAAAAATGAGATAATTATTTACCTACTTATTCTAGCTCAGGGTGGTGGGTGACCAGAGCCTATCCTGGCAGCTTGGGGAACAAGGCGGGCACCAGCCCTGGACAGGACACTGTCCTATAACAAGGCACACTCACATCCATACACACACTCACTCATACAATGCAGACAATGCAGACACGCCAGTGAACCTAACATGCACAGCTCTGGGATGTGGGAGGAAACTGGTGGTCCCAGAGAAAACCCACACAGACATGGGGAGAATGTGTAAGCTCCTCCTAGACTGTAGCTCCAGCTAGGAATCAATTTTTTTTTTTCTCCTCATCGATGTTATCATGAAATAACCTTAAGCTATTTGAGGACCTGTGGTCAGAGTTCGGCACTATCCGTGGTTTCCACTTGGGAGTCTTAGAATATATCCCCCAAGGTATAAGGGGAGAGTGCTATACATAGCAAAATTTTGCTTTGTTTGGATTCTTATACTTGTAAAAATAGTAACAAATATTTTAAAGGCCATCTTTTCACTTGCCAATTTTATCACACAAATGCTCTTTTGTCTTAGCCCCAAATCATAAGTAAAGCAAGAATCATACCACTAAAATGAATGAAACACAGACTGTCTCTTTAAGTGAAATAAACTCATTCTGGACAGAATCTGACAGATGGGCCCAAGAATCCTTTTGAGAAGAAAAACAAAAGCATCATCTGAAGTGGCAGAGCACACAGTGTGCATACAAAAGTAAAGGGGCTGATCGGAGAGGAGTTGTGAATTGGAGAAATGAGCCGAGATTCAAAATGGGCCAAATAACAAGGGTCTGGGAAGCCAACCAAGCAGAGGAATTTAAATTTGATGTAGCAGGAAATAAGTCAGAAAGGCTAGATTTTTATTTGTTCTAACCAATACTAACTGCTTTTGGGTAGCACTGCCTTCGTTTTGTAGACCCTGGTCTTCCTGGAACACTGGTCTCCTCTTCATCATGTAAATCAAGCTCTTCTTCATATTTAACAGTCTCTTTCCCAACTGGCATCAAATGGTCATCCAGTTCACCTAATAAATTTAAAAAGAATTAACATAATCCAGATTTTGCCTCTCTAGGGAAGAGGAATAAATGTTATGTAGTCTCAAAGTATCTCCCCGTGTAATATTTACTAATTATAAAAGGGGTAAAAGGTAACTTGACAGTAGAGAAGACTGGCAGACTTTACTCAAGCTATTTAGGTTACCACCAGTAAGGGAACAAATCAACATGGTGGGCCACCCAGTAAGACAGGAGAACACAGATAGCTTCAGTGACGTGCTGGCCAAAAATGTATAACCTGAGTCTAATCATGAGAAAATATCAGATAAACCCAAATTAGCAAAGAATCTAGAAGAGCACTATGTTAGGAAGCAGCTGGAAAAGGAAAACTAAAGCATCTTTGCCTTTAATAATGTAAAAGTAATCAGATATAATATTTCAGGCAAAGTGTATTTTGGCATTCATATATTCAGTATGAACAGGACTGCAAATTTTGTTCTAAGGTTCAAAAATAACATCTAAACAGGACATCAGCACATACACTTTTAAATTAAAAGAACATGGAAAATGAGTCTTCCTATTTTAAAAAAGGATTAATTTTTACACTAGTATAGACTAATTTAAGAGGCTGATATATTAAAACACAAATGCTCATGCATGATTCAATAGTTATGAGAAGACTTATTTAAAAGGAATCAGTAAAGAGAGCAAATAATTATGACAGCTGTTTGCAGTTAAGCTGTGGAAAAAAAAGTCCCCCAACATTGTAGGATCTTCAAGTTACATGATACTTAAATTTATATTCACCAAAGAACAGCAAGTTCACAGCCCTACAAAATCCTCAATATGCTTTTTTTTAAGGTGTTTGTAATTTATTTTCATTTGTATATGCTTTTCAAACCTCCTTACCAATTTTGTGCAGTTTTTCACAGCAAATGAGAGCTACAACTCTTTCAGCCAATCTCATACAGCTCATTGGTGGACCCTGAAAATAACAGAAATACTTTCCATTATATACGCATGTAGCTATATTGTCAACAGCACATAAAACATCTATGAAACCTCTGCCAACATCTTTAAAGTTCAATTTACCAAAACAAAGATTTTTATTTTAAAAAATGCCAGCAAGTTTTTTAAAATCCTAATCTCCATTTTGAAATATCCATCTTTAAAAATCATGCCCAGTAAAAACTAACTCATAACTAAGATTTTACAATTTTGATAAATTTAAATTTCAGTAAGATTTTAAAGTATCTTATTGTCACTAATCTACAAATACGTAGCAAAAAAACCAAAATAACAGGATATAACTATAGCATAGATTAATAGTACTGAGCAGCTTTTTATGTACAATAGAAATGAGTCATCTTGAAATATCTGGAAATCAACATTGTTGGGACCAAGAATAGTAGTTACAAAAGGCAGATTTCTGAGTCACCAACAAAATAACTAGAGCAGCCCAACTACATTTAATGAATTTTGTGTCACTGTATCTAAGTCACAACTGAATGATTCTTTCAGAAATGTATACATTTCACAAGCAGTTACAGATTCCTTAAAAAAAAAGTACACATTAATAATACCTTGGAGGAAACTTCAGAGGTTATCTAGTCCAATTCTAAGAGTTTGTAAATTAGACAGTCTATTAAAAATCTGAACATGTAGATAACTACAAAAGAGATTTATAAATCTACTTTTTAAAGTAAATTTTAAAATCAAATTTACCTATAAAACTCTGTTTTAGAGAAGCTGAAAAAAAATCCATTAAGAACATATTTTAAAAGATACAATCAATTCTTTTTCTAAACTTACAACAATGGAGGCTCGAAGAGGTGAGTTAATTGGCAGATAAAGAGTTGAATAAAAGGTACCATCAGGCAACTCCCGGGTCCTACATTTAGGAGCTAGATGAGTAAATGGATCACTTGGTAATCTAGCACAGTATCTGTGAAGAAAAAGAAATTCTGAGGCTGAATCTATAACTGAGAAAAGACATGGAAAAATGTGTGCTGATATTCACAACCTAGAGTTTGATTTCTTATGTCTCTCTTCCCCTCTACTGGATTGGTATTTATAGGTGGAATCTGAACATCACTATTTCAAACTTTCAATAGGATAGAACAGTGCTAACAGAACTTCCGCAAAGATGTGTATCTGCGATGTCCAACAGGGCAGCAACTGCTAAGCACCCGAAATGTCACAAGTGCAACAAGGAAACTACATTTTATTTTATTTTATTTTAAATCAGATTTTGAATTTAAATAGCCAATGTGTCTAGTGTTACTATAATGAACAATTCACAAAGTATCGTTCTGATTCCATTAAGGGAACATACTGCCAGTGTTTGTTCCTTAATCATCTTACATTTGCCAGCAACTATTTGGGCATGTGTAAACAAGGCATCAGAAGGCAGAAGGACAGTCCAGTGTTGACACAAGGAAGGCATCAGAACAAGAAGCTCACTGAGCAACAGCACCAGGAGAGAGCAGGTGCAGGGCAGGAAGTGAGCCCAGGACAGCCGAGCCCACTGAGTAAGGACGACACCGGGACAGGACCGAAATGAGGAGGGCAAGGGAATGGGCAGCAGCCCTGACAGATTAGGGCCTGTGTAATTAGGGCACCCAAGCATGGTGGCAGCCCTGCAGTGTAGGAAGGCTGGCTACATACAGAAAGAAGACTGAACATGTAAGTAATTATTTTGAGGACAATGGGAGCCAGACTTCCCACTATTGGAGAAGGGAAGTACAAAGATGGAAAAGAGGAAATCTAGAATGAATCCTTTAGTGTCACACCGAAAATGGAAGTACCAACAGACAGGTAGTCAGACATAGAAATAAAGATGTAAATGTGTATGTGAATATATATAAATAAATATAAATATACAACATAAATAAACTTTCTAGCTCTGTCCACTAAAAAGTCTGGCTGTACCAATACCCCAGCGGCAATAAATATACCCAGTGTCTAGATCTTGGTTTCTGACCACCACTCATTCTCCACTAAAAGGAACCAGACCCTCTTGGACGAACAGCTAACATCAAGGTTGGGGCAGAGAAGATATCTGAGTTGAGTCTAGAATGTCTTGTGCCATAAAGCAAGAAAGTAGTCAAAGAATAATGATGACATGTTAAAAAGATGCAGAAGCAAGGGATTCCCACTGGCCAAATATGAGACAATTTTAACATCAGAATAAATAATAAATGATAGTAATAGATTATAACCCAACAGGAGTCCATAAATTCACACTGAGATAAAAAATAAAAGAATAAATAAATGGAGATATGATAGAATGCCAACTAATAAATATGTAAAGAATAATGGAATTAGAAAAATCACCACTTAGTAGCCATCATAGTAATAATCAATTCAGGCAACAAGCATCAACGAATACTTACAGTAATGAATCAAACTAGGGAAGAGGAATAAATGTTATATAGTCTCAAAGTATCTCCCCGTGAAATATTTACTAATTATAAAAGGGGTAAAAGGTTAACTTTGCAGTAGAGAAGACTGGCAAGACCTTACACAAGTGATCTGAGTTACCACCACTAAGGGCACAAATCAACATGGTGGGCTGCCCCATAAAACAGGATGAGAAGACCACCACATCACTTCAGTGATGTGCTGGCCACAAATGTATAACCTGGGTCTAATCATGAGAAAATATCAGATAAACCCAAATTGAGAGACTACAAAATGCCTGGTTTGTCATCTTCCAAAGTCAAGGTTTCAATGTCATCAAAGTCAAGGAAAGACTGAAGAATGGCTCCAGATGGAAGGACATTAGGGAGATGTGACAACAGGACATAACTACTGCTCATGATCCTGGAGTGGATCCTTTGCCTCCAAAGAACATTCTTGGGAAACTTCAAGAGGTCTCTCTGGGTGAAGGGCACATGGGAGTTCTTTGTACCATTCTTCCAACATTTTAAAGTTTGAAATTGTTTCAAAATAAAAGGTTAAAAAGAAAATCTTTTATACCTGCTCATTTATTTTGCCTCTGAATGAAAATTATCCTGATACATAATCTAGGTATGTATCTGCTTTTCTTAGCTCTTAGAAATGTTATCATCAGCTCAGGGACAAAGTAAATTAGAATATATTAAAAAATACAAATTAGTTTATCATAATCTTACTTTATTGCTAGGGGAAAACTGAACATTACCCACCATTTATGGTACAAAACAACAAATTTCAGGATTCAGGAAAAAATCAGGATTAAAAAATTAATTTAACCTAATTAAAATAAGCATGCCTTCATTATGCCAGCCCTGTCAATGAGTATTACACACTTATTACTGTACAATAAATGTTTTTTGCCTTTTGACAAAAAGAATAAATGAAAAAAGCAACTTTTCTTTCATCAAAATACCACAAAGCTTTAATGAAAAAAATCAGTGATTGTAAAATGTAAACAACACTTACAGATTTAGACTTAAATCTTGCAATACTCATAGGTTTTCCAGGCAAATGATTTGATGTCATACCTATTAATGTGTCCAATGGCCGTGTTGATTGTGACTCGTGGACCACCATCATCAGGCCTCAACACATATGGTGGAAAAACATCATCATCATCCACAACAGGATCAATGTCAGTCTCTCCAGTATCAACTGACTTAGAACATTTGTTTCTTAAGATCTGAACATTTTAAAAACAGAACTTATGATGAGAAAAAAGTGTCTTCCTTGCCATATGTTAGCTGTCGTCCTCTGCACCTATAGAAAAAGTTCTCTTGACATGAAATATCTCTCTCCTAAACATACTTCAATATTCCAAAGTCACCTGCTGCAGAAAACGTCTCCCAGTGATCCCTCCCAGCCCCAGTCATGTTGAGCCACTCACCATACAGTACATGATCTACATTGTATCATATCCACACACAGTGACCGTCAGTCTTTCATGAGTCCAACTACTATGTCATCACTCTCTAATCATTCCACAACTTAAGCAATCGACAGTCACTATTGCTGTCTACATTTATAGTACACTTTCCCAGTTATCCTTCCCCAATAATCCATATGACCATTTTCACAGCTATTTTACTGTGACCTTTCAAGCTCTGGAAAACACTGCTGGGTCTCTATAATCATTCTCAACTTCCTTACAATACGTAGCCCTTTTGAAACTATTCTCTGTCGATGAAACCTTTTCTTTATTTCTATGCACACAAAGAATAGCACAGATGCCATATTAATTTTTTGACCTTACCTTTTCAATAGCTTTGTAGGTTGTAAGGTCTTCTTCAAAACTTTTTATTTTGTCTGTATCTGCTAACATTATATAATTTGAGATTGGTGCCCTAGCTCTTCCTTTAGATTGAACATAGGATCGATACTCTGTGGGCAAATCAAAACGAACCACCAAGTTGCATTTTGGGATATCAACACCCTCTTCTACAATACTTGTTGCAATAAGCAGGTTGGTCTCATGCGCTCGAAATTTCCTAAGTACCTGGAAAGCATTCACCAAGAAAAGCAATTCTAAGAAAATTTCCAAAGAAAACAATATAGTAAAGATAAATGACAAATGTCATTTCTGACACCTACTCTTTCCATGCTAAATCTTTAAGGCCAGGCTAATGATGACACTATCACAGAAAACTCAAAATACATGAACAAAGAAACTTTTATTCAATGACAATAGTTTTCAATTGAACATGACTTGAAAATCAAAGTGGCTTTCTACTTTACAGAAGTACTCAATGTCACAAATCACAGAAAGCCTTCAGGTTGAAGGGGCTGGCTTCTTTAATGATCACAAGTGGATCTAACTAAGTGACCAAATGAGTCCACATCTGGAGTTCAGTTAATACTCTTACCCTCCATAACGATATCTTAAGTCTGTGTGTGAGACTGTGCAAACATCCCTCGAAAGATGTCGAAACTCTATCACCGAAATTGACTTGGAATGAAGAATTACAAGCAAGACATTACTATTTTCTGGCATCTTGGGAAATTTTCAATTTAATCAGTCAGAATTGATTAAAACATAAAGTGAAAACTTTCTTCACGTGAGATTTAAATCATGTCACTCCCCAATCCAAGATAAATTAAATGATAACATAAGCTGGTTTTCAGATAGTTAGATCCGTCAGACTAGCTCCTAGATTCCCCAAACCTGTCATATTATCAAAAAGCTATGATGTAGAAGATGGCTTTAACAGGAATTATTTTGCTAATTTTAAGTTAAATAATAAACTTTAATAGGTTTTTGTTTGCAAGGCAAAACACTGTTTTAGGTTTTAGCATCTTTAACAATGCTATTTCCCATATTAAGACCTTAAAAAGCATGAGAAAATTTAAACAAAAATCTACAAAAAATATAGTGCTATTTTTTTTAAGTATTCAACCAAGGTAGGACTTTAAATGAAAAAAGAAAAGGAAACATCTTCAAGGAAAAGATTTCAGTTTGTTGCTTCATTGTTGAATCCATCGTCATACGGAGTCAACAGAAGTTATGGTTATATGTGCTTTATTTTTCTATGAAATGCAGTTGTGTGACATCAATCTGATAAAGGAAAATGAACTGACTGATGACAATCAAGACACAAAACTGATCTGCCGGACAGTTATTCTAATTCTGAGCATATAAATCACTATGCAGCTACCTCAGAGGAGACAGCTTATTTATACATGAACAAGTATTCTTTATTACCAAAAAATGCTGGGGAACTATGAAGAAAGGGAGTTCCTATGGACGGTTTGTCTGCATATGTTCTGAAAATTGTTACTGTACAATTATTGTGATTCAAGTTACCTCTTCCTGTTTTCTGAATTCTGCTTCCATCTGTTTGTTACGAGGCTGGTTCTTTCCAATGCCGTGTCCAGTTATAAAATTGCTGCTGATATAAGCCAGCTCTGGATCTTGTTTGCCAGCTTCCTTTATCAATCTAAGAAAATTATGCATATTTGGAAGTTAAGCATTTCTGAGAGAAAATAAACTTTTGTTTGTAAGGGCTCCTTTAAAATGGAAATACATCTAATTTTTGCCAACATACCTAAAAAAGTAGTCTTGGGGTCTTTTTTTTTTTCCCCAACTAGCTTAAACAGAAATCACTGTCACTTTTTGTCACATAGATCTGTGAAACAAGTACTTATAATACCAAATACAAGGCTGGTTTATACTGACAAATGAAGTGGTCACATTACCTCCAGCTGCTGACTTGGCGACGATGACTTAATAGAAATGTGGCCCTGGATGAGACCGAGCTAGTCAGAGAGAAACACGGGTCCTCATACATCTTGGCTTCGGGATTAGACTTCCAGCGAAAAAAGCTGCCTTCTCTACATCACGCACAGCTTCAGTGGCAGGCCTGCTCTTTCCTCTGCTTACACAGAGCAAGGACTAGCAAGCCTGACACCAAAGGAAACCTCCTGCCCCCCTGTATGTAACCAAAGGGTTCCAGCTGTATTTCTTTTCCTCTTACCCCACCACCCTGTATCACTAGAATTAGAGGTCTTGGGAAAGAAATGCCTTGTCATCTCCATTCCCAACACTTTTGATCCCCAGCCGCTGACCAAGGTTTTGCATGGCAGAGTACTGGCACGGCAATGCCAAAGAGCTCCCCACACCATCCTGTCACGAAAAAGAAGACACTCCTGGGCTCCGTCCCTCTTCCTGCCTGCTTCTTGGTATTAACCCAGAGTGCTAGTAACCTAACGCTGGCCTTCTAGCTAAGAAATGGCAATGAGCTCCAGGATGAGATCACATTACATGGGTGCAGGAGGTTAACAGTTACTATTGCCATTACAGCTATTTTGGAAATATTCACATTCAAAAACTCAGCACACAGGATAAATGGTTCCACACCTGACATAAGTGATTCCATATGGCTCCTCTAAAGTCACACTACATAGTATAAATTCCTAACAGAAAATTGCATTTTTAAATCAAATCATTCTTTTTCTTAAAATACATGAAACAGACTAATATCAAAGAGCTGGAAGAAACCTTGAGTAGTCATCTAGAATATCTGCCATTCCCAGCCAGCAGAACAACTGCATGTCTAGGTTAGTTTGAACATCTATTCTACAGTTCGAGTACTTAAAATGTCCAGAATCAGAAACTCCCTCATTATGTTCCAAGGTTTATTTAACTATTATAATAAACTTGTGAGGGCAGCAACAGAAAGCAGTGTTACATGCAAACAAATAGCATGCCCAAAAGTCTAAATTATGAAATAAATTACCTTAGAAATAATATTTACTTCCAAATTTTAGTTTATATCAATTTGCATGTAATAGAGATAAAAAAATGCATTTTAAGTTACTCCTAATTAGGCAAAGAATATATTTTACTTTGCCAAAATTATCAATTTGGCAGACCAATTAGCTGAGAAATGGAAGGACTAATAGTCAATTTATTTCTCCTAAATGAAACCCACATCAAAACCACGGAGAACAGAAGAGATAACATGCACATTAATAAAACCTCTTATAAGCAATAATACTATACATCTATGCTGATAATGTTTAGAGCCAAAAATGTATTTCTCTACTCGATGAATTTAAGGGACGCCTAACCATGTTCCCACAACAAAGCTACAGGCTTTAAGGGAAACAAAACAAGTGTCTGCTGTTCTCAGGGAGTATACAAATGACTAACACAGACTGCTTAAAGATTTCATAACACCACAAAATGGATAAGACAAAGTTGTATTTGTTTCTTTTGATTTTTACACTGAGTTTACAGGAGTTGTTTCACAAGCAAGCTACTTGATAATACTGTTCCCCAGAGCACAGTACTTCTGAAACTATATGTAGCAAAGAACCAGGCTTTCTTTTTAAATTTCTAATCCATCAGAGACCAATATTTTTGTAAAATTCCGTAAAAATGAGGAAAATGAAACTTAAAAAGCATTAAAATTTGAAGGTAGTGAGTTATCTTGATTGTTCACAGTTGCAGATGGAACTCCTTGTTCTACTTTTCCCCCCTACTCACTACTGTACTTGACTAGTCTTAAAAAAAATAAGATTTAATTTAAAAAAGCATTAAAATCCAGGTACCAATTTTATTATATTCAGTAGACAAAATTACTGTTATACTGCTATAGGAGTTTCCACATGCTTACTTTCAGACCCTATGCTTTAACCCACTGCAGAGTTAACCAGTCCACAGAACACACTGTGTGTGTATATGGATATTGCTTCCCCAATTAGACCAAAAATAACGTGACCAGAAACAGGAAATATGTATGGTAGGTTCAGAAAACTAACAGATGTATTACGGACAACTGTGATTTTTACTAAACATGTTACTTACTGCAGACAACCATAAGAGGAGAAAAATTCAAAGATACAAACACATCATTTGAAATTTCTGCCAGGTACTTGAAATATATTATCAAAAATACCTTTAATAGTATCCCTTACTCCTTATATTTTCTTGGCAATGTGAGAAAATCAAATCTAATTCCTCTATGATCTTATCCAAAAATCACCGATGGTTATAGCATATTGATACTGCACCCTCTAAATGTGTGCATAAAGAACCTAAGAATTAGCACCTACTGTGTGCCAGGTGATAAAAGCCATTTTTGTATACCTAGTCTTTTATTAACAAATCAATAAGAGAGGGAGGCATTATTACTATTTTACAGATGAAAATGCTGAGGCTTTAAAAAGTTAAATAATTTTCATAAAATATATACCCAAAAAGTGGGAAGAAAAGAAACTAGGACTCCTTGGCAAAACGGATGATTCTAGGGCTGGGGCAGGGAAAAATATCAGGGCCTGGAGCATCTGCAGTACCAAAAAGTTAGGGTATGTCAAAGGGACACAAGAACTAACTGCAAACAGCTCCCAGTGGCCAAAACTGGAACAACCTGAGCAACAAAATAAATAACATAGTATTGGATTATAACTCAAAGTAAACATAAACATGAATCTATACTGATAGAAATATATGATTCAGTTAATAAATATAAACAGAAAGGCAAAGAAATAGGATAAAAGAGACAAGTTTTCCTCACAAGGAATTCCAAATAATTTGTACAGATATATTGCTCTCTAGAAAGTAGAGATTAATTCCGCTCTCCCAGGACAGCTAGACTTAAGAGACTGGCTTCCAAAGAATAGAGTAAGAAAAGGGAAAAATAGTAATTTTACAGTGGAGAAAGCTGGCAAACACTAGCATAAGTAAGTGATGAAATTTAACATTGCCAGGGATGTTTCATGTTGAGAGTCCTCAAAATGATATGATATGATGGCCACATCAACTCTGTGGTATTCTTCCAAATCTCTAGTCTAACCCTGAGAAAAGCATGAGACAAACCCCAATGGAGGGGCGTTCTACAAAACACATGACCAGTGCCCCTAAAGACTGCCAAGGTCATCAAAAACAAGGAAAGACCTGAAACTGCAATAGACCAGAGGAGACCAGGGAGACATAGCAACTAAATGCAATACACATTACCTTGGATTAAAAAGAGGACATTAGTGGGAAAATTGGCAAAATCCAACTAAAGTCTGGGGTTTAGTTAATAGTGATGCACTAGAGTAATGTTAGTTTTCTTAGTTGTGACAAATAGTGATATAAAATATTAACAATGGGGGAAACTAGGTAAGGGGTATATGGAAACTCTGTGTATTATCTTTCTAACTGTTCTGTAAATCTATTAATAAAATTATTCCAAAATAAAAAGTTACTAGGAAAAAAAAAGGGTGGGACAGCAGAGACAGATGTAAACCCAGGTTTGTCCAACACCAATATCACACAATACTAGCAAGTTACATGGTGAAAAGAACACTAGACTCGGAAACTCGAAGCCATTTAAAGCCATTTTCTGCCTCTTGATAATTGTGTAATTTTAGGAAGGTCACAAACTGATTCTTGGTTTCTTTTGTCTGTAATATGGTAAGAACATCTATTCTATCTTCCTCCCTTATGGAGTGTTGTGAAAAATGTTTAAATATATATATAAGTAACCTATAAACCCATATATATATATGGTAAAGGGAAAACTGTAAACATAAGACTGTGTACATACCCACACTACATACAGAATTAGCTGTGATTTATTTTTTAATTAGGAGAGCAGAAAACTGCATGTGCATTACAATAGCTTATACTCCAATGAAACTGTTCACTGAAGAAGGGTTTTTCCTCCCATTAAACTGATGGAAGGAAAGAATTTGGATTTCAGGAAGTTTTTCTAAGCTTATTAAAAAGCCTACTGGAACAAGACTCCTATTGTACATTTAATTAGCTGCTCATAAAGTCAACCCTCAGACCACTCTTGATTCATCATACAACACTAAATTCCAGCCACATTTTATGAAAGTTGATCACAATTAATCTGATCTTTAAAGTCAACAGGAAGTAACTGATTGATTTTGGATAAACCTTTTCAGGCTAATATTCCTGCAATGAAAACTGGCACATATCTATACCAAAATACATGCAGAAAGCAGGGGAAAGGCAGAAAATATACCCCCATTTTTTTCTCTCCAAGCCCCAGAAAATTTATTTAATCCTTATACCATCCTACACAGAGGCAGAGAGTATGTCCATAACTAGGATTAGAACTGCGCCAGCATTAAACTTTTTTGACTCCCCAGATGCCTTTTCCCCATTCTAAGAAATAATCCCTCGTCATGCATGCTTTCCCGGCTCTGTCTCCTGGCAGTCTTCCCACTGCAAAGCACTGGTTTTTAGCGTTCTGTGATGCCCAGGGGCATTACAGTTGTAGAAAGAACTGGAAACTAGGAGTTAGGATATTAGGATTCTAGAATTGTCTCTGCCACTGACTAGCAATTTAACTTACAGCAAATCACTTTTCCTCCTGAGGCACTCTCTCGTTTTTATAAAAATAAGTGGGTTGGATTAGATAGTGAGGTCCCTTTCCAACCTTAAACTTCTGATTTAGTGTAATTCAGTACCTAAAGTTATTTTACTTCATATTCATCAGAAGGATCAGGCTCAATGACTATGAAAATTACCAGACTAAAAACTGCCAGACGACTACCCTCGAGTCCAATTTCTTGTTACTCAAAAAAGTTTTTAAAACCCCTAAACATTCAGAAGCAGTTAAGAAAAAAAAAAAAAAAATCCCAAATTACCTCAGGAAACAAAGCTTAATTTTTCCTCAGAGATCACTACTTGCAGAAAAGGCTCTTAGGGATCAACTTTGGCCAATTAATGGATCTCGTAGAAAAGTAGATTGTCCTAAGTACAAAATAAGGACCCTTTTTTGGCAGAAAATAATAGAGCACCTATCCACAAGCCAAACGGACACATTAAGGGACCACCTGACACAAATGTGAAATGTAGCTCCTTGGCTGGGCCTACGTTCACGAAACATAAACTTTCACTGAAGGGGGAAAGAGGTGGAATCTACAATCTAAACGTCAGATTCACTGTCACCTTTGCGAATATTCTCAGAACTCTTCCCTAACATTCTCATTCTCTTCTGATTTGGAAAATGTTAATCCCATAGTCTATGAACCAATCCAAACTGCAAATCCAGTTGTTATAGACTTCTTCCACTGTAGCCTTGAGAATGTGAATCAATAGTTTTTAAGACAAAAATTTAACATAAAGAAATTAGCCATAATACTCAGATAAAATTTATCCTAAGATTACCTGAAGGAGAAAGCTTGGTGTGAAATGCTTAACACAATGTCTAACACATAATTAAAGATTAATAAATATCTGAACTGAATCTATCAATTGAATACAAAGCAAGGAATGCTTTACTTAAATGTAACAATTTTTCTATACTGTACTTGCTCTCTTATTTTAAATGGATTAGAATGGATTTGCATCCTTTAAAAAAAAAAAACGTTTCAGTCTCTGTCAAAACTAGCCTTTTGGAAAACCTATTGTATTTATAAACATCCTCTCTGTCGATTCCACTATAGCATCACACATGAACTACGATGGTTCCAAGATACTTACGTAATCCTCATATTAGCTCTTAAAGCTGTTATAGCATATTACTCCACAAAACAAAAAGCTGCCTTGTTCTAATTTGGAAAAAGATGTTAATCTTAGAGATTTACCTGTTTAAGACAACTGCTGTATATCTTCTTTCCACAAAAATAATTCCACATAAAATATTGGTAAATGGAGAAGGAAAATTTGTCTCTGGCTTCTCTTTTTCTTCAATTTCTTCATCCTCATCATCATCCTCTGAATCACTCCAAGACACATAATTATCCTGATTCCTATTATTATACCACTCAACGCTTTCAAACTGCTGTCGCTCATATGGTTTATATTTGCGTAAGATTTCAAGCAGTTTTATTACTTTAGGAGTTACAAATTTCAGGTCAAGTGAGGCAGGTGAGAAGTGCTCTTCACATAGTGCATGAATTTTCCTTAGGAAAGTGTCTGTAAACAACAAAAATTTCCTGTGCAGCTCTTCTTGTTCATGTTTGATATATTTCTGTAGTTCTCTTACCATCATTCCAGCTACTTTATCTGCACACCAGGGACCCAGCACTACCAATACTGCACGACAGTCTGATAGTATCTACCAAAAAAAGAAAAAATCAGCAGGAGAGAAATTGAGACCCACATTTAATACAGTGTTAACATTCACAAAGGGTCACAAAGTCCTAGGGCAGTGCTTCTCAAGCTTTACTGCATCAGGTCACTGGAGGGCTTGTCAAAATTCAAAACTCAGGACTTCTGAAATCTCTTAACTCAGTTCTGAGGACCCTACCCAGATGCTGATGCTGCTGGTGTGGGACCCACACTTTGAGAGCTACTGTCCTAAGGAATCACTTATCAAAGCTGCTCACTCAGGGACAACAGGACCATATCCAGTTACACATACTAGGAAACAGTGGAAGAATTCACTTAGTCCAAGGGTTTGAACAGGCACTAACTCACCTGACCAAAAACAAAACAAAAAAATTGGTCTCAGTCTTTATACTTAAATAGCCATGACATGAATCCTAACTCATCTCCTTCAATAAAGGAGGTCTATATGTAATAATAAAAATGTCTGTCAGGCAACAATAAACCCAACCTAATATGGTATGTTCAATGAGAAATGTCCAAGGAGATAAAAAGATAAGACCTTAAACTAAAATGTATTTTTTAAAAAGCCCCATTAGAAGCATATTTTCATTTCAATATTAAAAATAAACAAACTTTAATATACTTACTGTACTTACTTTGTATGTGCTTACCTGTTTAGAAATTAAAGTAGAATCTCTTTCTTTTGAATGTACAGATATATTACAGTCATTGATAAAATTAAGTGCTTCTTCTAATTCCATCAGCAGTCTTTCATAAAGCCCACTTCTATCAGTAAACGGTCCACAATCTACCACAATCTCACATGGTTGAGAAGTATACCTTTAAGATAAGCAACAAAAGTTGTCAATATTGCTAACAGTGAAAACCTAACTTTTAATTTAAAAAAAAAAAAAGAAAAAAGTTTTTCAAAACCCAAGGAAAAGAGTATAGATACCAAGAAAATATGCCAAAATGTCAGCAGTGGGGTGGGATTTTAGGTGTTTCTTTAAATTATTACTTTTCTATATTACCAAATTTCTCCACAGTAAGTATGTAACATTTTTTATAAACTAGTAAAGCATTATTTAAAAGATGTTTTCAAAAGGAAAGGGGAGAAGAAGAGAAAGAAGAAAATACATATTGAGCATCTACCACATTCCAAAGCATTATGCTGGGAACTTTACATACCTCCTAACTTAATCCTCACACAGGGAGGATTATGAAGGTTTAAAGACATTGATTTTGTTTAAACAAAACTCAGGACTGCCCTCCTCTGAAGGTTCTTTCAGCCAAATCTCACTGCCTCCATGAATACCTTTTGTTTAAAAACTAACTACAGCATTATGATCCACTTACATATCTAAACCAAAACTAAAAAAAAAAAAAAAAAAAACAACCTCCCTAGTTTCACCTAATCAGGATAAAAAGCATACTCACAAATGTCTTCCTAAAGTGGTACTCATTTTTATCTGTACAGGTTGAGTACCCTCTTATCCAAAATGCTTGGGACCAGAAGTGTTTTGGATTTCAAATTTTTTTCAGATTTTGAATATTTGCATATACATAATGAGATATCTTGGGGATGGCACCCAAGTCTAAACACAAAATTCATTTATGTTTCATATACACCTTGTACACATAGCCTAAAGGTAATTTTATATAATATTTTTAGTAATATTGTACATGACACAAGTTTGACTGCATTTTGACTTCAATTCATCATATGGAATTTTCCACTTGTGGTATCATGTCAGCACTCAAGAGGTTGTGGATTATGGAGCATTTTGAATTTCAGATTTTCTGATTAGGGATACATAATGTGTACTGTTTGCCCGTCAGGTCTCAAGGAATGACTACATGGAGCTGATACTCAAAGAATTTTGCAAACAGATTTCATTATTATCCCATGTTTCTTTGTTTTGTTTTTTAGGTTTAGACTTCCATTTTTTGGCCTCTTAGGCATCAGCCAGAATTAGGAACAGGGATATTCATGAAACTCAAGCAGAAACAAAATGGGGGGACAGATCATGGACATGGGGGGAGTTATCATTAAATTTATCCATTTCCATACCACTTGAAATTTTTAGCAAGTATCACTTTTACTTTTAATGTATTTTTAATATTCTCATAAAGATAATTCCAACTTTCATGGATTTCTGATATCATTCCTTGGATCTTTCATATCTTCCATAAAATATGATGATGAGAATAGCCAATAATATTGTAAAAGCACATACAATGATTTTACTTAAGGAAAAGAAATATAGTAAAAATACACTTAAATACTATAGTTTTCATTTTTCTTAACCCAAATCAGAATTTATACTTAACCAAAGAGCCAAATTTGGAGAATTAGGTAATGCTTATCCGATAGATTACTCACCAGTTTTACTTAAATGTTCTAATACCTCTACTTCTTCCCCAAAACTTCAAGTAATATGGGCCAAACACTCTAAATCAGGTCAGACAAAAGCACAAGTATAGCCTTTTACTTCTACATGATAGTGTTGGCTCAGGTAAGTCAGAAATAGTATGTCCTAAAAGTCACAAGATTTGTATTTCATATGGCATTTGGATACCTATGTTTGATGAATTCGAAATGTTACCTTTTCTTCTCACTCCACAAAGAGAACTTTTCCAAATTCCTACTAATGTCAAGGAGTTCTCTATGTGTCAATGTAATTAATCATCAAAGAATCCCATGAAACCAGTGTAAATGCCATTTTACAGGTTTAGGGAAGTGACTCACCCAAGGTTGCACAGCTTACAATTAGTATTCAAACCCATGTTTAACTCAACTCCATAACCTAAGGAATCCATCTTCTCAATTTATTATAACTATCTTAAGAATCACCTGGGCCAGGTGTGGTGGCTCAGGCCTGTAATCCTAGCACTCTGGGAGGCAGAGGCGGACCGATCATTTGAGCTCAGGAGTTTGAGACCAGCCTGAGCAAGAGTGAGACCCCGTCTCTACTAAAAATAGAAAGAAATTGGCTGGACAACTAAAAATATATATAGAAAAAATCAGCTGGGCATGGTGGCGCATCCCTGTAATCCCAGCTACTCGGGAGGCTGGGGCAGGAGGATCGCTTAAGCCCAGGAGTTTGAGGTTGCTGTGAGCTAGGCTGACACCAAGGCACTCTAGCCCAGGCAACAGAGTTGAGACTCTGTCTCAAAAAAAAAAAAAAAAGAATCACCTGGTAATCTTTAGCCTTGTTTAAGACTACACATATAGAAGACTATTTTGATATGAACTGAATTACATTTATTTAAAAATTCATTTTCCTACTAACTTATAAAGGGTTCCTTCTACCAACTTAAACAAATGAATAAGGTTCTGTATGTGTGTGTGTGTTTCAATGAAACACAAAAATAGTAACCCCCTCAAAGAGTCAAACATGGAAATCATAAACAGCATCTTTCGCAGAAATCTATAACCCATTTCCAAAACAACAGGATATTTCCAAATATGTTAAAGTATATTGCCAAATTCTCTAAATAAATTGATGTTTATTCAAAGCTTCATGTTCACATGTTTTGACGTTTAGGTCAAAACAACAAAGCATGGTTACTGACAGAAAAAAAACACAAATTTACTGTCAAAGTTCCCAGCCCTTGGCAGTATCAGCAAATAGGAAAAGCTGACACCTTATGCAACATAATCTCTTAAGGCAGAAATGCCTCCATCTGCTACTCTCTGTGGAAACAAGGTTAGATTCTTGAACTTGCAGGTAACTATACTCATAAAGAATTCTTAGTCTTGCTCATTCCTTTAAACAGCCATTTGTTCACTTAAACAGGTACTATTTGCAAGGCACTACAAAAGATACCGAGGGCTAAAATATGGGTTACAACTAATCTCATTAAAGCCAAGTCAATTGTAAGTAACTGCATACCTGTCTAAGACCACCAGGTCAGTTGCAGTTTCAGCATTACTCTTAAGAATTTTCTCCAGTTTCTGAATCTTTTCTTCCAATTCCTCTGGATCACATTTCCCATTTAAAATGGAAGCAGTTAGTCCCAAAATGCGAGGACACGATGGACAACTTTCACAGAGCTAACAAAATAAAAGATACTGACAGTAAAGACTTAACTTTGCAAGGTCACAAGAGAGACATCACCAAATTAAAACAAATCAAAATTCTTAGGCAGGGACCAAATCTGCAGGTGGCAGATAGAGGCCAGGAGGGCAGTTCCTAGGACTGGAAAAGCTGGGCCGGGGAAGGGACTGTAGGAAAACACAGCTAACAACTGCAAGCAGGAACTTGAGGTTTTAAGACACACACACACACAAACACACACTGGAACTTGAGGTTTTAAGACACACACACACACTCTGAAATTTGAGGTTTTTAAGACACACCCACCCACCCACCTGTGGAGCTGCAACTTTGTTATAAGAACACCTATCAATCATGTATATCATCATCTGGTAAAATCCCACACCTCCCTTAAGTCCTCCTCCAGATCAGGCCAATAAAAGGAAACCACCTGGGAGTCCTCAACATCTTTCTCCACTCAAGGAGACTGACCCGTTCCTCTCGGGAATGTATTCTCGCTTTGTATAGCTCCCTTATTTTCTGCTATAAAAGCTGTTTGTGTGGAATTGCTTCCTGCCTGTGGTCACTCTGTCACACCAGCCCTGTTTGTGAATTTTCCAAGCAAGGAGCCAAAGAACCAGGACAACAGTCCACCAAGGGGCCAGACCTAACAAAATCACTAACATATACTAAAAAACAATTTGTTTTTAGTGTATCAACATGCCAAGGACAACATGACAGTACTCATGGAATTACTATAATTTCTTTAAAAGTTCTGTATTTCAAAAAGGCACAACTAGATATACTACAAAAGATTATTATATGTAATTTATTTTAGTATGATATTTAAGTTTATTACAGATTTAAATGAACATTAACTTAATATTCATTCATTCATACACTGGAACCAAGTTCCCAATACTGGTAACTAATATTATTGCTTTTGAAATCTAAAAAGCCTTGCATTTACTCAGTAATTTATTAAGTAAAATTATTAAGACTGATAAAGTCTAAAAACTTACCTTCATAATTTCTCGATAGGGGTGGTCTAGGATTGCAAGATGACACTCATCAAACACCAAAAGGTTAATGTCTGACAGTGATAAGTAACCATTTTTCAAAACATTCAAGGCGACATAGCAAGTCATAATGAGAACCTAGAACAAAATCGGCATCAGTATACAAACATCCCATCCACCTGCCCGGATATACTTTTATGAACCATTGCATTATAGGTGAGGACTAAGAAATTCATTAGTCAAAATTAAAATAAAAATTCTAAATATATATAATTTCACCAAGAAGAAAATTCAGAAAACATGGAGAAAGACTATAGGAAAAAATTCTTGACAATGGAGACTATGTCTTTATGATAAATCTACTAAATCTACTTTAGGATTTTTGGTTCCCACAGCCATATTTTGACTGATGAGACCTATCATTTAGGCAAATCAAAGAACAATTTACACTGTTTTTAATGTTTTTTTTCCTGGCAAACTAACAAGGTTTTCTGGAAGAAGACACAGACTAAATGTTCTTTTCCTAGTTTATCACTGTGTGGACATTTAAATGCTTTATTAATGAACTTAACCCAGTATGTGAGAGAGACTAGTAGACTGTGGGCTATTTAAGGTTAGTTAGAAAGCATCTCTTCTCAAACACTTTATATCCCCCAACACCAACACACAAAAAGCCTTCAACATTCGCTGGCTACATGGAAACCTGAGTTAGTCTCCATCAAAGACCCCAAGACCTCAACCAAGAAACTTCTCCAGTTTCAAGACGTTAACTCAAGAATAAATTTTGTGAAATTTACTGCAAGTTGGAAATAAGTCATATGAATTTGTGTTTTTCAAGCAAGAGATCACACTGAAAACTGTTTCTTTTCTACAAAGTAACAGCAATAAAAATTAGTAAGTTTATTTGATTTTAAGATGAGAATTTTTAGTAAAATAGAGTGCCTAATGGCTAGTTTCTAGGCTGATAGAGTATAGGAAAAGTAGAGTTTTCAAACCCTAACTCTGACAACCAAGGTTATAGGTCATCTTACAAACCACGTCAAGGACTTGTAGGGATTTATAAAGTGAAATTTCTCTACAAGTCTTACCTGATGCTTAGTAAACTCTTGGTTCCATCTCTCTTTTGTCCAAGATGCATTTACTTCTAGGTTTGAGTATTCCCCAACCTTGAGATCTGAGTGAGTTCTGACAGCTGATACTTGTTGAGCAACCTGGTTTGCTGATTACAAATATAACACTCCATGTAAATAAAAGGAATCTTACCTAGTTGGCTCTCTGGACTACTAATGATTAACAGCTATGGAAATTATCACTATATATAGTCCTAACGGCAAATTTTTTAAGTAGCCAATTTAAAATCAGAGTTCCAAAGTTACCCTCCAAAAGGTACTTACTAGACTCGCCAACTCATTTTTTTTGTCACTCATTTCAGAGAACTTTATACCACCTCCTTTCTTCTTTACAGGTGACTTCCTCTAATCTAAGACTATACCTTCCAGGCTAGAATGGCAACCACTCCAGACCCACCCTCCTGCTTTATTCAATAAAACCAGATCGTTTCACCAAGAAGTAAGACACTCTGATACATATTTAATGCACATAGCTATGCTGAGGCAGTCTAAAAATAGGGAGAGGAGTGACATGGAGGTATCAGGACCTTCTTAGCTTAGGTTCACATTTTATATTTTTTATTTTGATATATAATCCCAAACATACGAAAATCAGTATTTTAAAGTCTTACTGAATATCTAACTTTTAAGAACATATAGGCTGGGCGCGGTGGCTCATGCCTGTAATCCTAGCACTCTGGGAGGCCGAGGCGGGTGGATTGCTCGAGGTCAGGAGTTCGAGACCAGCCTGAGCAAGAGCGAGACCCCCGTCTCTACTAAAAATAGAAAGAAATTATCTGGACAACTAAAAATATATAGAAAAAAAATTAGCTGGGCATGGTGGCACATGCCTGTAGTCCCAGCTACTCGGGAGGCTGAGGCAGTAGGATCGCTTAAGCCCAGGAGTTTGAGGTTGCTGTGAGTTAGGCTGACACCATGGCACTCACTCTAGCCCGGGCAACAGAGTGAGACTCTGTCTCAAAAAAAAAAAAAAAGAACACATATAACTTTCTTTTTATAAATCATATAGCAAAATCATAAATCAAAAGTTACCTATCCATAATTAAGCACCTTTTGACATACTTTGTCAAGCTAAAACATCAAGAACAAAAATAACAGCAACAACAACTTGGATTATGTTCCAAAAGTAATCCATTCAAAAGAAATTCAAATTTAGAACATTTAAGAGAAATACTATAAAGATATAGGACAAAATTATATTTCTGCTAGCAGAGCTTCAACAAGTACAGTACTTGTCAAACTCTCTTCACTTCCAATAATTTAACTTAGTACCCACAGAGAAAATCTGCTTAAACATAAAATCTCATCAAATTTCCTCCACAATTTGATAAAATAACTTTTTATTACCAGAGTTGACCAAGAACACCGTCCTTTTTCCATTTCTGTTGAAGTCTCCCCTGATCTGATAGGACAGCTCTTTAGTGAGTAGTACTGCAATAAATGTCTTCCCTGAGCCAGTGTTTAAACAGACGATGGTATTATGATCCAGAGCTGCTTCAAGCAGTTCAACCTGGAAATATGGTGGAAAAAGAAGATTATACACTTCTTACCTAAGTACAAAATTTAGAAAACTGGATTCTGTTTTAAATCAGGGAATTTCATTGTTTTCTAAAATCTTCCTCCAATAAATTTACCACAAAAACATACTTTCTACATCTTTATACAAGAATATTATCAGAGGAATAAAATGTCTGTTATATATAGCTATCCTGTGTAAAAATATGTTGAAATGGAATTTATAATTTCTTTAAAAATTATTTCTGCCCACACAGAATACTTCTCTGGAATAATATGAAGAACTAAGAGTACAAGTAGATCTACCAGTTCATGGGTTGAGCATTTTCAAACTAATCTAGATTCTACCCAGCTCATTAGGACAAACACACCCAAGTGTATATTAAGGAACAGTAAGGTTTTCAGAGGGGAAGAAAATAAGGAACTTCACAAATAAAACTATCAAATCCAATTACCCAGCAAATGTTAGAAAAGAAAAAGACTATTAAGAATAAAAGTGTTTTGAATGAGAAAATTAATCAGAAGAGGGAGGCTTGAAAGGGTAAATGAGTTTTATATAAGTTTAATGTATTCCATTTTAGTGAAGAATGCTCCAGTATTAGTGTTCGCATTAGTACCTGATATTTTCTTGGCGTATAAATGTTATCATGAATTGCTTCTTGTTGCCATGGCAGTCCAAAGAAAGGACCCATTGGTGAGGAAGCAGGGGTCATGAGCTGCAGGCCTGCCATGCTGAGGGGTTGCAAAGCAGGGCTTTTCATTCATCCAGTGTTTCTTTCATTGCATTTTTGTTCTAGCACAGCTTACTACAAAAGGGAAAAAGAATACCATTACACAACCATGCAGGGTTAAAAACAAAAGAAAGCACAGAAACAAGAGAAACATCAGAATATCACTCCTATGAGCCTTTTCAAACTCTTCCTATAATTGTTTAAGCTTTTCCTTGATGTAAGAGGATCACTTTAAAAGTCAAGCATTTTATACCTGACCCAGCAATTCTATACCTAGAAACTTGTCTAAAAGAGTCAGAAAGCTGCAGAAAGATATATAAATATTTGTTGCTGCATTATTACTTAAAAATAAGAAATAACTTTAAAACCTATTTGTAAAAAACTAGCTAAATTATGGTATAGTTCTATAATAGAATACTTTGAATCCATTAAGATTATAATACATATCTATATTTACTGATACAGAACAGTGTCCATAATATACACTTTAAAAGCAAATAGGTATAGTATGATGCCTTATTAAATATATATGTATATATAACATACATAAATATATTTCAAACATTCTTTGTTATATGATGCTATTATTGAAAAAATGATGACACAATGTATGGAAGGCAGTTAGCACTATGCCTACAACATAGAAAAGATTCAAATGCCTGCCAAAATTATGTCATTTTATCAAAAAACCATGAACACAGAAGGTCTTTTTTCTCAATTGACAACCTATCACAACTGCACAGCTGACCAACTATTTAAACATGTATCTTTAAAATTATACATATCTTAGATAAATTAAAACAAAGTACATCATTCTATAAAATGAAAATTTTTTTCATGATATCTAAGCACTTTTCTGTATTTCATATAGTTTTTCCCACACATAAATTTGATTGGGTAAAATGACAAAAATTGAATTCCTAACCTGTGAACAGAGGGTTAGGATTTCCAATCTCTTTGTAAAAGTCTATCACCAGCTTTCCTGACTATCAGCAGAATTTACTTGCCCCCAGTAGGGAATTTTCTCCCTTGTACTGCTTTGGAGTATTCATTGCTATTACTCTATGAAACCAGAAGAGAGAATACAACTCTTGTTACTTGACAACCAAACCTTTTGAATCTGCTGACATATTAAATTATAACCACAGTACAACACATAACTTAAGTTGTTGCATCTAATTCAACAAAAAATCTTTAGAGTCTCTTCTATGCAGAAGCACAATACTGAACTGTAATTTCAGAAATTAATTCAGTGGACAAGAATTCAACATCCAGCTACTACAAAGTGCTATCTCAAGTAATTTGTGCAAGGGCACACCACTGCAGGAGCTAAGGACCTCGGCAAGACAGCAAGTCTGTGGACCAGGGAGCACAATCACTCTCATACTCCTTCTCAGAGGAGGGTGGCAAGCAAAGTTTATGAGAAACTAACAAGCCATTATTTTGCCTGGATCAAAGAGAACTATGTTCTTCATGAGAAATAATCCGCTCATTCTCTACTGAACCAAAACCCCAATAGCCATTCCTTTTACCCCATACCTAGTAGCCACTTTTCCAAATTCCTCAGGCCCCCAGGACTTGCAGGCCCATCAGGCAAATTTTTTTCTCAACACAATGGCCAAGAATACCATGTGGAAGACTATTTTGCCTAATTTCCTTAGATTAACAGGCCACTCTGAAGGCCCTAGGTTAAGATCTGCAGGCTCTTGCACTGACCTTCCCCCGGGCAACCACTCTTACAATACCTCTATAATTCTCCTTCCTGGCTACAGACTGCTGACTGTCTACAATTATTCACCCTGAAGCTTGACCCCTCTTTTCACCCAACCCAAACACTAATCAAAGTCTGACCCCTCCCTTTTCACCCAGATTTATCAAAGACATGGTGGAAGGCATCAGGAAACAAACATAAATCCTGCTGGTGGACAGAAATAGAAAACAAAGGAGAAAAGAAGGCAGTGATGTATTAAATAACCAACCCATCTCCCCCTACCTTGGCAACCAAACCTTTTGAATCTCCTGACATGTTAAATTTATAACTACAGTACAACCAGGTACATCCAGGAACTAGCAGCACCCCTCCCTAAGACCATCACCGTTTCTTCTTATATGGATAACATTAATAACAATTAATAACTCCAGAAAAATAATCTAAAAAACAAATGAGGAATGTCCTATTTTTTAAAGGGGGAGAGGATATATTCTTCAACAATTCAATGTCATAAAATACAAAGAAAAGCTATGAAAATGTTCCAGATTAAGGAAAATTATAAAAAAGACATGACAATTAAATACAATACTTAATCTCAGACTAGATCCTGTACTGGAGGAAAACAATGCCATAGAAGACATTTTTTAAAATTGAGATTGGCAATACTGAAGGCATACAGTGTGATGCTCTGATACACATATATATAGTGAACTATTATGGTCAAGCTAATTAATATATCCATCCCTTTACACACATATCATTTTTTGGTGTGGTGGGAACACTTACGATCTACTCTCTTAGCAAATTCAAGTATATAACACAGTATTATTAACTACAGACCCCATGCTGTACATTGATCTCTAGAACTTATTCATCCTACATAACTGAAACTTGGTACCCTTTCACCAACATGTCCTCATTTTCCTGCCTTTCTCCTGCCTTGTAACCAGCATTCTACTCTCTGCTTGTAAGAATTCTACTTTTTTAGATTCCATATATAAGTGACATTATGCAGAGTTTATCTTTCTGTGGCTGGCTTATTTCCCTTAGCATAATATCCTCCAGGTTTAGCCATCGTATCACAAATGGCAGGATTTCCATCATTCTTTAGGGCTGAAAAATATTCCTCTGTGTGTGTGTATGTGTGTGTGTGTCTGTGTATGTATTACAATTTATCAATTTCTCTATTGATGGGCAAATGGACACTTACATTGTTTCAATATTTTGGCTACTGTGAATGCTGCTGCAATCAACGTGCAAGTGCAGGTATCTCTGAAGAGATACTAATCTCACTTATAAAGAACATTAGTCCATTTTCAAAACTCTAGATAATAGCAATGCTAAAATTTTCTCAAGTTCGTAACTGCACTATGAGAATATTCTTATTCTTAGGAAATATACACTAAAGTATTTAGGGGTAAAGGTCCATGATGTATGCAACTTAAATGGTGCAGAAAAAAATCCCACAGAGAAAGATAGAGAGCAAGCGAGCGCACGTGCACACGTGCTGACAAAGCCAGTAGGGCAAATGTTTCTAAAGCACATATCCTTTGTCCTATTTTTATTCTTGCAACACAAACCTTTTTCTTCATTTCCTACTTAAGTATAAATAAACATTTCATCCTTTACGTATTCGAAGACACAACAACAGCTCACTCTGTGGCTAACTCGCAAACATCCACTCTCCACCTCTTCCATGGGTAACAGCTGTGTCCAACTCGGCTTGGTCCCAGCCAAATGGTAGCTCACCACAGTCATCAAGGATTCCATTTCCTATTTCTGCTGTGAGCCAGTCACCTAGATCTAAATCGATGGGTGCACAGCTATCCCTTGGCCAGAGGAACTGGTTCATGCTAATTCAACAGTAAAAAGTTTAGGACTTTTATTTGATGGTTGAGAGAAGAAATTCTTTCTTTCCCTCAGAACATGCTCAAGAAATGATCAGCCCCATTTGCTGCTGAAATTACCCTACAACCATAAAAAGACCTAGCCTTAGGATGAAACTAGCGCTACATATGGGATGGCAAAAATAAAGAAACTGGGTCCTTGTAGACATCAATGAACCACTGGATCAACCAACCTCAAAGCCCAGCCTAACAACAGACTTTCCAACTACCTAAGCCAACAAATTCCTTCACTGTCCAAGCTAGTTTGAGTTAAATTTTCTGCAACTCATGAATAAAAGACAATGAAATGATACTCTAAATCACCAATGTCTCTTCCTGAAAAAGGTCTAGGTAGAAAAGAAGAAAGAAATGAACAGAAAAGAAAGGGGAAAAGGAAGGAAAGGAAAGGAAAAAGGAGAAAATAAAGGAAAGGAAAAAGGAAAAGAAAGTCAGGGACCAAACAGAAAAAGACCATCAGACCAGAAATACGGAGATAATGAAGTGTTGCAGCCAGATCACGACAAAGCTTTGTAGGAGAAAAGTCAAGAGTCTGTCATCATTTACACTGCAAGAAACTAGGGAAGCTTCTCTATCTAGAAGCTTCTAAACATCTGAAACTTAGAAATTTTCTCCTTAGTTGTCCTTATGAGTATTTTTTTCACTTTTTGCTATCAGGAAATCCTTTCTAAAACTGCAAACATGCTTATTTGAGAAACAATCAAAGGAGGGGGTGGGGAATCTGGGCAGTTTTCCCTCTGTACAAGATAGTAAGAGCACAAGGGAAATCAGGAAGGCCAGGGAAGCTGGCCCAAGACTAACAAAGCAGACCCAAATTCTATTTGGAAAAGAAGGCCCTGGCCGGGCCTCGTCTATAATCCCAGCATTTTGGGAGGCTAAGGTGGGAGGATTGCTTAAACCCAGGAGTCTGAGGACCAGCCTGGACAACATGGTGAGATTCCATTTCTACAAAAAATTTAAAAAATAGCCAGGCCTGGTGGTACATGCCTGAAGTCCCAGCTACTCAGGAGGCTGAGGCAGGAGGATTGCCTGAGCCTGGAAGTTCTAGGTTACAGTGAGCTGTGATCATGCCCCTGCACTCCAGCCTGGGCCACAGAGGGAGATCCTGTCTCTAAAAAAATTTTAAAAGAAAGAAAAGAAAAGAAGCACTAGACTTCCACTGTTCCTCATGCCCAGTGTCACCTTAAGACACCAACTTCATCCAGGTGTGACAATCCTATTCTTATAAACCAGCAGATGAAGAGCTTGAGAAAGGAGGAGTCACAAATTCACTCATTGCCGGGGCTATATTCCTGGCATCTCAAAACAGAGATAATTTTTTTCTCACAAAACAAGACATGTCTTGTAACTTTCCCTATTCCACACTAAAACTTGCACAGAGTTTGGGAAAAAATGATAGGTGGCTGGCTTCTAGGTATCAATTTGAGAATAAAAGTAAAGAAAACATTAAACATTGAAATGAAAGGTATATATTTATCAGCATTTAGGCTCTAAATAAAGGGAAAATAGATACACATTCATTGTAAAAAGAACTGTCAAAAATAAGAGAATACAGAAATTAAATGCTTAACTGTCAAAAGATAAGGATTCTATCAGCTTTCGCAAAAAAGAAAATAATACAAACTATCAGAAGGGAATTCATAAAGAAGAAATATGATACTACTCAAAGCAAACTATAGATTCAATGGAATCCCTATCAAAATATCAATGACACAGAGAATTAAAAAAGAAAATTCTAAAACTTGCCTGGAACCACAAAAGACCCCAAATAGCCAAAGCAATCCTGAGCAAAAAGAACAAAGTTGGGAGCATCATATTATGAATTCAGAATATACTACAAAGCTGTAGTAACCAAAACGGTATTGTATTGGCATAAAAACAGAAATACAGACAATGGAACAGAATACAAAATCCAGAAATTAATCCAGGTATCTACAGCCAACTGATTTTCAGCAAAAGCACTAAGAATGTACACTGGGGAAAGGACAGGCTCTTAAATATATGGTGCTGGGAAAACTAGATTTCCATACATGGAAGAATAAAACTAGGCCCCTAATCCTCACCCTATACAAAAATCAATTCAAAATGGATCAAAGACCTAAATGTAAGACCCAAAAGTATAAAACTACTAGAAGAAAACATTGGGGATCTGCTCCAGGACACTGGTCTGGTGGTCTGGGAAAAGATTTTTTGAGTAAGCATAGGTAACAAAAGCAAATTTAGACAAATGGGATTACATCAAGCTAAAAAGCTACTGCACAGCAAAGGAAATAATCAACAGAGTAAAAAGCCAACCTATAGAATGGGAGAAAATATTTGCAAACTATTGCTCTGAGAGGAGATTAATATCGAAATACATAAGGAACTCAAACAAATCAGCAAAAAAACAAACGCTCTGAGTAAAATACGGGCAAATGATTTGAGCAGACATTTCTCAAAAAAATACATACAAATGGCCAACAGATATCTGAAAAAATGCTCAACATCACTAATCATCAGGGAAATGCAAATCAAAACCACAATGTGGTCCCATCTCACCTCAATTAGGATGGCTATTATCAAAAAGACAAAAAACAATAAATGCTGGTGAGGATGCAGAGAAAAGGAAAATTCTATACACTGTTGGTGGGAATGTAAACTAGTACAGCCACTATGGAGAACAGTATGGAGGTTCCTCAAAAAACTACTATATAATAAAACTACCATATGATCCAGCAATCCCACTACTGGGCATTTATCCAAAGAAAAGGAAATCAGTATACTGAGGGGGCAGCAGCACCCCTACATTTACTGCAACATTATTCACAATAGCCAAGATATGTAATCAACCTAGGTGTCTAACAACAGATGAATGGATAAAGAAAATGTGGTATATCTACACAGTGGAATATTATTTAGCCACAAAAATGAACAAAATCCTGTCATTCACAGCAACATAGAAGAAACTGGAGGACACTATATTAAGTGAAATAAGTCAGGCACAGAAAGTTTAACACTGCATGTGCTCACTCATGTGGAAGCTAAAATAAAGTTGATTTCACAGAAGTAAAAAGTAGAAGAGAGGATACTGGAGGCTAGGAAGAGTAGGGGGAAGAGGAGAATAGGGAGAACTTTGCTAAGGGATACAAAATTACAGCTAGATAGAAGGAATAAATCCTGGTGTTCTACAGCAGCAGTCCCGAGCATTTTTGGCATCAGGACCAACTGCATGGAAGACAATTTTTCCACGGACAGTGGGTGGGGCACTTGCTCACCTGCCCCTCACCTCTTGCTGTGCGGCCCAGTTCCTAACAGGCCACCAATCCGTACCCATGCATGGCCCAGGGGTTGGGGATCGCAGTTCTGTAGCACTGTAGGATGGCTATAGTTACCAACAGTTTCAAGCAGCTAGAAGGAGATATCGACTGTTTCCAACACAAAGAAATGATAAATGTTTGAGATGATGGATATGCTAATCACCCTGACCTAATCACTGTGCATTGTATGTATCACAACATCACTATGTACCCCATCAATATGTACAATTATGTGTCAATTTAAAAAGTTTTTTTAAAAAATTCAATATTAAAATAGGAAATTAATCAAGTCACATCTTTCTGCAATATCTGGTCCCAAATGCTGCTCTGAACATCACTGTCCCCTACTCAAGATGGCCTGACCTCAGTCACCGCTATTCTTTCACTTGGCTCATTCACCTAGCTTAGAATGCTATCCTGTCACTTGCCTCATCACCATTCACCAGCAATTTCCACAAGTGAAGAGAAATCTCTGCTGGCTGAATGCCTATGGCATATTATACATCTTCCCTAACTGGCCACCTAAAAGTATTTAATACTGCATTTTCAACCTATGTGCTAAACCCAACTGACCTCAACAGTCATACTATGGAGGCTTGGGATATACTGCCTAATATTCATAAAATAAAGTATACTTCTATAATTTTTAAACAATCTCTATTTAGATAATTTCTCTTAAATCTCCATTCTCACTTAAATATGACCACTTAAACTATCAATAGGATTCCTTGAGTACAGGAACTGTATGTCTTACACTTACTCATATTACCCACTGTACCAAACCATACCCAGGACATGGTAAACAAACAATGCACTCACCTGACAAAAAAACCTCAAACAGCTTCCATCTGTCTTTCATAATTTATATCATATTACATATATTCAAACAGACACATACATATACACCTTATTCTTTTACTGGAACACATGCTCTGTAAGAACAAGATGTGTGTCTCATTCTTTGCATCTCTTAAATTTCCAGCTACAATGTCCTATATATACGAAATACATTTAAATTAACAATTTGATAACCTGAATCTGAAATTCATTAATGTGCACACAATAATGTACAGAACAGATTCATGGATAGGTCAAGATGTATTTCTATTTGGTTTGCAAACACACATCAACCTCACTCCTACCAGCTCTGACAAGAGAGAGGATTAAAGAAAATAAATAAATAAACAAGGAAATAAAAGACACCAATTTAACCCTTCCAATTATATTTTCCATAAGGCTATAATATATAAATTAATTTTCATTCATTTAGTAGACAGTGGCTAGCCCCAGTAACATACTTTCTATTTAGGGAAAGCAAATTCATGAGGTAATCTAATAATGTGAAAACAGAAAAACCTATAATTTTGCCAATTTTAACTTTCTTTGGCATGATTAAGTAGATTTTTTTAACTTGGCCTTAATGAAAAGCTCTGAATCCCTGCTGGTAAGTAAAAGTTCAATAGTTTCATAGATGCTTATAGTTAACTGCTTTGGCAGAGCCAAAAGAATAACTCCATTTGACTGTTTTTCAACTACAGATTTTAAATTTCTCATCAAACAATTTACACACATAAAATTAGTAAAGTTGTTTCATAGCTTCCACAAATTATTCACTTAGAAATATAGCCAAGCACTGAATAACGACATTTTGATCAACAATGGACTACATAGGGGGCGGGGAGAAAAAAAAAAAACCAACAAAACAATGGACTACATATACAACAGTAGTCCCACAAGATTATAACACTATATTTTTACACTACCTTTTCTGTTTAGATATGAGTAGATACACAAATAGCACAATGTTACAACTGCCCCCAGTATTCAGTACAATAACATGCTATACAGGTTTGTCATCTAGGAGCAACAGGCCATACCATATAGCCTAGGTGCATGTAAGTACACTCTATGATGTTTGCACAATGAAATCACCTAGGGATGCCTTTCTCAGAATGTATCCTCAGGATGTATACCCGATGTTAAGTGACACATGACTATAATTTAGTAACAGACAAGAAAAAAAGAATAAACTCTCTTCCTCTTTCTGCATATGATAAATCACAGATTTACCGTTTTAATGTTTGAGATCTCTGTGTTGCTGTTGTCTGAACTGCATTTTGACATTGTGACAGCAGTTTATTGGAAAATCACAGCATGCCCAAGCTTCTGCTCTAAAAATAAATGCAAAAATAGCCAAGTTTAAGATTCCTGTAAACTGAATATAAACAAGAGAGCCCTATTGATATGAAGAGTTGAATAAAAGGCCATTATTTTTATTAAATTTTAAACAAAAGACATTTGGGTTATTTTAGGACACCAATCTTATCCTAAAACAAAGAACAAGAGAACGAGCTACAACAACAGCATGCTTAATTCCCAGAGATCTGGGGAAATAAAAAGCTATGGAAAATTTCAAGAAAAGATTTCAAAAGCGTTTACTTTGTTTGATTTCCTTGTAGTGAAAGTAAATAAATTCTAACGATATTGCTTTATAAAAAAATGAAAAAAAAATCACATGTTATTTCCTAAATTCACATAGACAAAAGAAATAAAGAAGGTCACCAGAAGAGGCACTTGGCTGAGAAATCCAAATAACCTAGTAATAAGGCTCTAATACATGTATAAAATCCATTAGCAATTCCAATTTCCCAAAATGGAATTAAAAACACAAACTCAAAGAACAGTTAAACCTATACTACAAACTTTTATAGAATTCATTTGTGAATATAAGAATTCAAGAACATAGTTAACAATATTAATGTTGGGGAAAAATTTTAATTTGGGATGGCTCTCTAAAAGAGATTATAAACCAAAAACTAAGAAGGCATAAAGCATAGATATGAAAAGATTGATTTAATCGAAAAGGAAGATTTTGTTGGATTTGACACCAGGTTTAGTCTGTGCTCATTAGCTTGCTGTAATGCATCCACTGCCATAGGCTCAGGAAGAACAAACCATCAGAGGCCCCCTTTCACCTACTATGAATACTCCAGTCCTTTAAGAGACATTCACATGGAGGTTACACTTTCTCATTTCATACACAAATTTGTTTTGCTAAGAAGTTAATAAAACTGAAGGGTCAACCTTAACTCTACTTTAATATGCACATATTTACCTCAAAATGCTGATTCTAAGTTCTTTCAGAGTTTCCAAGTCTGTATTAATTCATACCCTAGGTAACCTAAAAGCAATCAAAGAGAATATTTTAGAAGAGATAACTCATTTTTAAAAACCAACTTTAAGAAATTTGTTACTTGACAAAATTTTCATATTCAACTTATCAGAATAAGATCCCTCTTAAAATAATGTATTTATCTATTGGGAGACAAGAAGAAAATGCAGGTCAGGCATGGTGGCTCACGCCTGTAATCCTAGCACTCTGGGGGGCTGAGGCAGGAGAACTTCTTGAGCTCAGGAGTTCAAGACCAGCCTGAGCAAGAGCGAGATCCTGTTTCTACTAAAAAATAGAAAAATTAGCTGGGTGTTGTGGCACACGCCTGTAGTCCCTGCTACTGGGGAGGCTGAGGCAGGAGGATCGCTTGAGTCCAGGAGTTTGAGGTTGCAGTGAGCTACGATGATGCCACTGCACTCTACCCAGGGTGACAGAGTAAGACTCTGTCTCAAAAAAAAAAAAAAAAAAAAAGAAAAGAAAAAAAGGAAGAAGAAAATACATAGTCTCAAACTAAAAGAGCTGCCTTTTAAAATGAGCATGTTATGTTCTTATACAACTAAAAAAAAACTTATTAGTACAATCTGATTAGATATAAGGGAGAACTCCTGGCATTAAATTACATTTTCCTCTGGTAAAATATGACTTTAAAAATACTTAACAAACCCTAAGATAAGTCAGTATCATGTGTTACATGAAGATACCTTCCTATCTCCCAATATGTCAGAGTCTGTGTTTTCTCAGGGTACCTTAGACTTCATCTGATTTTTAATTCCATTCTATACTGCTACCTAAACAAGATGAAACACCACACACATCATCACACTCTAGATTGTTCCTGATTCAGATTTACCTTTTCTGGTAACAAATAACCAAAATAATAAATGATAATTATTTAAAATTCAATGAACTTAAGTATTACAAAATTATTGCTAAGTTATCCAAATTATTTCCCTAGACAATTCTGTATATACATTAGAAAGGTAATAATATGCCAAGTACAATGGCAGCTTTTATGCTGACAACAGAAAGCCAGTAAGTCATTTTCTAATTTTAATTGATGTCCATGACTTAAATTACAAACCTATGAAATCCTGTTTCATAGGCACCTTTAAGATAACTCTGAAGTAGACATGCCACCACATATCAGACACTCAGTCAAGTTTGGGTTCAAACTAGCAAACTTAACCTGCATTAAGTTCTAAATGCAGTAGTAAGGCTATACCCTTCCAAAGGCTAGTAATGAGAGCACCTAGAGCTTCCTGGTGTGAATTTTCAAAATCGATAACAGAAAACTCCCAAGTCATCCATTTTATCATGAGTCACAGATTCTGATACTATTTATTTTACAAATATCACTGTCCAGATTTCATTCCTACTCTCATAAAGCCCAAAGTGCACAATTTCCATAAAGTCCCAGGGAAAACAAGAGGAAAAAAATAAACATTGTGACATTAAAACACTATCAAAATTACGCTAATACAGAAAACTAAAAAAGATCTGAAGGGCTCTAAGTTCCTAGTAACAAAAGTGCTATGAGAATTTTAACTGCAGCCAAACCTAAATCACTAAAGGCAGCCATGGAATGGATACAAAATAACAGATTTATATGGGGCAAAATTCTCCCTGTTGAAAACAAAGTGAAAGAAACCCCTCCCTCTTTTCTTTTTTCAGAATTTCTTTCTCCTTCCCTTTCAATGTATGTAAATCTAAGCCTCTAGTCTTATAACTTGGCAATGTTTCCTTAAAAAACCTGAAAGCCATCACTGAAATGTAATCAAGGAAGATAATACCCAATCTCCTAGTTTCCTAATTTGTCACCTGACTCCAAATTGTAAAACCTACTTCTAGTCATAAAAATAAGATAAAATTAGCAATTTTATCTTGAAAACATGGATATAATGGATTGTAACCACTTGGCTATAGAAAAGAGTACAATTTCTTTCTGTCTTTGCCAACTCTTTAGTGACTGCCAGTGATGTGCAAAGCAGTCTGATATAATCCTTATTCAATGATTAATATAAAACTGTTTTCTTTCTCCACTCTCATGGAGAGAATTTCTGGGTTGACAGATTTTGTTCATTATATTTCCCAAACACTGGCTTTTTTATTTTTTAAACATAACCCATTTCTCAAATAGTATTCATGCCAAATAGCAAAATTCCGTTTCTTGGAATTTAAATACTGGAGAAATCCTAAAATATGCTGTTCAACTACATTGGGGAGAGGAATTTTAAAAATGAAGACGCAGCTAAGTAGGCAAACACTTAGCTACATTAAAAATGAAGCCACATAAAGGATCCAAGTTGTTTGAAAGCAATTCCCACCTACCCCCCTTTCATAGATTATAGCTCATGTTTTTAGCTAACTTCTTAAGTAGAGCTGATGCTCTTGCCTCAAATACTGTTAATAATATACAGTCACTCCCTCCTCATGAATACCCTCCTATGTAGGAGGCACCGAGTAAGACAACTGGGCATACAGAAAGCAGTCTCTCTCTCTCTTTTCTTTTTAGAGACAGAGTCTCACTCTGTCACCCAGGCTGGAGAGCAGCAGCATGATCACAGCTCACTGCAGCCTCAAACTCCTGGGCTCAAGCAATCCTCCCGCCTCAGCCTCCTGAGTAGCTGGGACTACAGGCATGTGCCACCGTGCCCAGCTAAATTTTGTGTGTGTGTGTGTGTGTGTGTGTGTGTATCTGTTATGATTATTCAGGTTTTTATTTTCATTCTGTTCATTTTTATTATTATTAATTTCAGAGTATTACAAGGGTACAAATGCTTTGGTTACACAAATTACCTTTGCACCACCAAAGTCAGAGCTACAAGTGTGCCCATACCCCAGACGGCACACACCACACCCATTAGGTGTGAGTTTACCTATCCCCTCCTCCCTGCTCCCATCTGCCTGACACCTGAAGAATGTTACTTCCAAATGTGATGCCCAGCTAAACGGTATTATTTTTTGTAGTGACGAGGTCTCACTATATTCTCCAACCTGGTCTCGAACTCCTGACCGCATGCAATCCTCCCCCTTACGAGATCTTAAAGTTAATAGAGAGAAAATAAAGTGTTCAGAACACAGAAAATGCTCAATAATTGGTAGTTTTTAAAAACCACATTACCACCTCTACGTGGAACCATTGTTTACAAGTAATTCTTAAACTCTTGAAATTTTAAGAAAGCCCCCTTCAATAAAACCTAAATGCTTTATTAATCCTAAGATTCGGCATAGAAAATGCATTTTCATATAAAGTATACAAGTATTTTTAGCCAGATTAACTTGAAGAACCACAAACTCCTGAAGGGGATCAAGACATGCTATCTCCCAAAATACCATTTTCGTATACTGATTATTTTGAGCTGAAGGCAATTAAGAATCAACAGATTCAGTTAAAATTCTCTGCTTTCCCATCTTCTACCTAAAAGTAAGGCATAAATCCCCGCCTTCTACATCAGGAAGAGAACAACTCTTACCACAGCAGACAGGTGGCACCAGGACTTTCTGCATGAAAAACCTTACTAAATAAATAACCCTTACCTACCATTAGTTTCCTCTATGGTAACTACAGCCTCGTCCCCTTCCCACAATTTTTCTGCCCTAGAAACCCAAACCCCCTTTCTTTTGTCATTTCATTACCTATCACCCTTTGTTAGGATAATATATGAGCCTCTGATCTAAGTGTTTCTTTGGGGTTTAACTTCTTTTCTTTGAAGCCTTCCTCCACTGCTGAGCCCTCCCACATAAAAATATTAACATCAATACAATTTGTAAGCCTTTTCTCCTGTTAATCTTTTATCGGTTTAATTCACAAACCTCAGGGATAGAACCTATAAGGGTAGAGAAAAAGTTTTCCTCCCCTACATACCAAACAACTTAGTAATTATGAATTTACGTTAAGATGAAAATCAAACAACTTAAATCACAAAATATGGTATATAACATGAAATAAAATTATTAATAAATAGCTTTGTATTCACTAGTTCTCTTTAAAGGCAAAATAAAAAATACTATGTGCTACTTACAGGCTACACAGACATCACTGAAAACATTATTTCACTAAGCTGTTTCTTAGGCAATGAAATATTTCAAAGATGGACAAGAAATTATAACAATCAAGTGGGTGCATTGAAAATACAAAATATGAGAGAAAATAAAAAGATAGAAAAATATCCATAGTATATAAAATAAATACTTCTAAGATTTATCGACTATTATTCAGTGAACATAGATTATGAAAGACTAAGGTCAAACAAACTAAAAATTGAGAGACTAAAAAGAAGAGAAAAGGGATAATAATTTCAAAAATTTAAACACTGATAAATTTAGACAGCTAAAAGAAAAAGAAAACACAAGAGAAATGTTTACATTTTTACTTTTAATTGTCATATCTGTCACTATTAATTTAAAAATCCCTGCACATTAATTTAGCTTACAATAATACCACAAACAAAAAAACTTCATACAGAAATGATCCCTTTGCCATTACCATTTATAATAGCAAAGAAATGCCCCCTCCACATCTAACAATGAATGAGGGGATGGTTTGGTAAACCATGGTTCATTTTACATGATGCAATTCAATTCAGCCATTTAAAATGATGGCAGTTTATAATGAACAAAAATGCTTTGTTATGGTATTAAATGAAAAAAGCAGAACATTTTTATTTATAATAAGACCATGATTATGTCTTAGTTAAAAACTAAGCAAAGGATAAGGAAGAACGAAGGAGTGAGGAAGGAGTGAGGAAGGAGGAAGGAGGGAAGAAAGAAAATTCACCCCAAAATTGATGATGGGATTACTACAATGAGTAATTTGTTTTTCCTTTAAATGTTTCTGCCTTTTAAAATTCCCTGTAACTTGAACACGTATTCCTTTTAGAACTGGAAAATTTTCATACTGAGGATAATTGTATGAAGACACAAATTAAGTAATAAAAATCTCCTCCCCTCTTAAGTCACTAAATGTGGTAAAATTTACCCAGGTATATGAGTGGAAAAAAAAATGAACTATTTTTCCTCTGCTCTCATACAACACACAAGACTTCTGTGACCAGACATGGGGATTTCTCCACACCAACAGCAAGCAATCAATTTTGCAGCAGACACCAGCTGGTGGGTATCTTCTACTTCAATTCCAATACTACCTGCCTAGAGGTAGCATCAGATCCCACAGATTGTGGGCTCAGTCCAAGACTGTCCCCCATTTCAATGCCAATGAAAAGCCCCAGATTATTCTGCCTGTGCTTCTAATTTGGGTTTCCCATAATCCTCTCCTCCTGTTCGATTAATTTCCTAAAGCAGCTCACAGAACTCAGGGAAACATTTACTTATATTTACCAGTTTATTATAAGGGACATTACAAAGGATACAGATGAAGATATGCACAGGGCAAGGTACAGGGGGAGGGGTGTGGAGTTTCCATGCCTGGGCCCATGCCCTTTCTGGGCAAGCCATCCTGTAAGAACATCCACATGTTCAGCCATCTGGAGCTCTCAGACCCTGACCTTCTGGGTTTTTATAGAGGCTTCATTACATAGGTAATGATTGATTATGCCACTGATCTTAGTGATTCAACTTAACCTTCAGCCCCACACCTCCACACCAGAGGATGGGGGGGGCAGTGCGTGGAAACCTTCCAATCCTGCCTTGGTCTTTCCAATGATCATCCCCCATCCTGAAGCTACCTGTAGACATCAGTCACATTAGCATTCAAAAAGATATCATTTTGGAGATTCTAAGGATTTTAGGAGTTATATACCCAGAAAAGAAGTAGAAGACCAAATATATATTTTATGATATCACAGTATCTATAATTTAAACCACAAATTCATTAGTCTCCATTGCATGCACTACTCTATGAACCAAACAAATTTCTGAGTTTCTCTAAATCTGTAACATAAATGTATTATGTTTAGATTTCAATGTAATCATGCCTAAAATTAGATTTGTCCAACATTGAAGTTGAACACAAGTCAAATACCATTTTACCAAGTTCCACCCACCAAAATCTCCACATAAAAAGTATCTCTAGGCTGCCAGCCAATGGTCCACTTACTTGGAGTACTTCTCAGACAGAAGACATTCCAACACATCAAAATAACACAGATACCCAACCATCCCCTTCAAGTTGCCTATGATGACATTTACCCCGTAGTTTTGTTTCAAGAGACATAAATATTTAATATACCACTAGCTTTCAAGGTGAGTTTTAAGGTTAATATTTGATTCCAAGTTTCTATACTTTATGCTTTTTGAGACAGGGTCTCACTGTGCTGTCCAGGCTAGAGTGCAGTGGCTATTCACAGGCACCATCATAGGGCACTGCAGCCTCGAACTCCTGGGCTCAAGCAACCCTGCCGCCTCAGCCTCCTGAGTAGCTGGGACTACAGGCATGTATTAATACTTTACATGTGTGAAAATTTTATTCAATTCATGACTATCTTCTGCCTATCTTTTACATCCATGAGGAAAAAGGAGCCACAGCTTTTTATACAACAAGCTATTTTAAGACAATATAACATGAATACTTAAATACCAAAGAGAGATCAATCCACAGACAAAATGAACCTAAGAGACTGCTGAGTAAGACGGATGTTTAATAAATGTTGAGACAGGAAAGCAAACATATTAAAAGTTCCAGGCAGGGGGTAAAGCACCACATCAGAGCTTCTGTGCAACAATTCATGTTATCTGCCTTCCCTATACACCAAACCAAGTGTGTACCAACAGATGTGCTTCTGCTCCTGGCCCCCACCTCTCACAGACCCCACCCCTAACCTTTCCCTAAAAGCCCCTACCATTTGGCTTCCCTTTCATTCAGCACACATGGGCTGTCTACACCACCCAAATCAGGACTTAGTTACATTACTGCCCCATATTAGCTGTTATTGCCATTTCCCTCAAAAGACCTTTGAAAGAAAACTTCAAACTTTACTTATATTCATATTCACATTATATATCATAGTTTGTGATTTAATTTGTTTTTCATCTTATTGTAAATTCATAATGACTAGGTAGTTTGGAATGTAGGGGAAGAAATATTCACAACTACATTTTCATCAATTAATTCTAAGTTGAGAATAAGCCTTATTGATCTAACCTTAAATTAACATCTATTGAGTCAAAAACAGCTTTTTGTAGGTCAAATATAAAACTCCAGACTAGGCTCCAACTCCTGGCCTCAAGTGATCCTCCAGCCTCAGCCTCCCAAGAAGCTGGGATTACGGGCATGTATCACAGCATCCAGTTCTTCAAGTTAGACACTTTCGACAGGAGGCTGAGGTAGGACGATGGCTTGAGGCCAAGAGTTCAAGGCCAGCCTGAGCAACATAATGAGACCCTCATCTCTACAAAAAAAAAAAAAAATTAATAAAATACGTTAAACAACTCATATTATTTTAAAAACTTAACGACCCCATCCTTGGCTCCCCAATCTCCAAAGAATAATTGCGGGCTCACTAGAAACTGTCAGAGCTAGAGGCATCAGTTTGTATAAAGATAACTTTGCTATCATCCAACTATACCTATACCCATCCTAGTCCTTCTCAGATGACTGCCAATCACTACAAAATTCTCTTCTACATTAATGGAAATTAATCTGACTCTAACCTTGAAAATGTTTCAGAAACAATTTAAAGTTCTTAAAAGTTACAGATGTAGGCTGGTCCGAAGATAGTGAGTTATCTCACTTGATTGTTCACAGTCAGTTACAGATTGAACCCCTTGTTCTACTACTTTCCCCCCTTCTCACTAGTGCACTTGATTAGTCTAAAAAAGAAAAAAAAAAGGAAAAGAAAAAAGTTACAGGTTTAACTGGGAAAACCCAAAGACTCAGACAATATTTATCAACTTTTTCATTTTAGAAACTGTATTTTGTTAGTTTTAAAATTCAGGTAAAACTCTATTCAATGTCAACTAATAAACGTAGAAGGAATGACAGAAAAGACACCATTTTTAACCACCACATTAGTAACTGAAGCAAGAAACATTAATGGATGCTAAAACCACTGGGTGAAGATTACAGAAGAATATTTATGTAGTCTGAAAGTATATCTGCACAGATACCGACTAATTATAAATGAAAATTGGTATTTTTACACGGTGGAAAAACCTGAAAACCCAACAGATACCAACTTAACCCAAACAACAAAGTTAAGATCCTCAGTATTAGGTCAAGCAAGAGAGCTAGTGCCTGTAAACCTAGCACCATGGGAGGCTAAGGTGGGAGGATCTCTTGAGTCCAGGAATCAGAGAACAGCTGGTCAACACAGAGAGACCCTGTCTCTAAAAAAATGAAAAAACTTAGCCAGGCGTAATGGTGTGCGCCTGTAGTCCCAGCTACTTGGGAGGCTGAGGTGGGAGGATCGCTTGAGCCTAGGAATTCCAGGTTGCAGTGAGCCATGATCACCACACTGTACTCCAGTCTGGGTGAGACAGAGAGAGAGAGAGAGAGACTCTCTTTAAAAAATAATCAATACTGGGACAAACTGATATATACCTCATGTAGTTTTCCTGCTAAAAGTGTAAAACCTGAATTCAATCATAGTATACATAAAAACCAAATCTGAGCTTCATTTTCCAAAACAACTGACATGTAATCTTCAAAAATGTCAGTATCACAAAAGACAAAAGCTGAAAAACTCTTTCAGATTAAAAGTGTAAAGAGACATGACAGCTAAATGCAATGTACAATCCTGGACTGAATCTACAGAATGACTCATTTCTCTAGTGAAATGAAAAGTGCTACCTTAAGAGAGATTAGTATCATAAAGGGATCTCACAAACAATGAAATAAACTAGATAAGGTTATACTATAGAAATTACAGTGTACTATGTAACTTTTTCTTCAAACAGTATAGACAACACAGGTAAACATTTGCCAGAGTATTTACTGCTTAGACAAGACACAGATTTCATATGTGTGTCTAAGTGTGCTGTACATATTTTATATATTATACATTTTATTTAGTTTATTGTAATTATATCTACTACATATAAATATATACACACTATATATATATATATATATATTTTTTAACATACAAGATACTAAACTATGCTAAAAAGGATTTAAGAAAATTATTTATCTCCCCACTCTGGCCAAAGTAAGGACTCAACTCATACATAAAAAAAAAAAAAAAAAAAAAAAATTCCTGGACATCTCCTAATGTTCAGCAACAAAAAAGCTAGAGGTTTACAAAGACTTAGCACTACAGTCTCTGTAAAAATAATATTCTCCTTCAGAAATGTGTTATATGTCCACAAAAACTTTTTTTATAAACATATCCCAAAAGGAAAGCAATGTTTGGCAATGCTTTATTTCACATATTTTATTGAAGAAGAGTTGGAAATTAAAGTCCACATATTATAATAAGCAATAAAGAATTACTCTTCTTAAGATACTAATAGCATTAAGAAATTTCAGCTTGCTTTAACTCCAGTTGAATGTTAATTTTCACTTACATCCTGCATTTAAATGCCAATTTAGATTGTTCTATCATGTGTTCACATATTAGTATTTTTAATCGACACAATTCTTTACTGTGCTTAAAACACTCAAAATTATGTTTGGCCTATGATTAATAAATTACTTGAGTTTACTATATGTTAACAGGTATATATAAAGATTTAGAAATTGGGTTTTTTTTTTCTTTTTTAATGTTTAGTTAGCTATACTATATACATGACCCTGAAAAAAAAAATAGGTAATCTTAGTACAGTGTTACATACAAAATATAATAAACTTTTAAAATTAAAATACGAAGATGCCCATCAGACACTTCTTTCCTCACTAACCGTGCCAGAGCCCTCTCAATGGGTTACTTGCTCTTCTCTACCTAGATCAGACCCAAAACCTCAAAGAGTTTCTGTCAGATTCTCATTCATTAAAACATGTTTACTAAGCTGTACTAGATGTGGGGATAGAAGGTGAAAAGACTCAACCTGCCATCCAGTCTAGGCAGAACCTGACTTTAGCTTTCAAGCCTTATTTCCCAAGGTTTTTGTCTTATATCTCCTCTTCAGAACATCTTACAATTCCATCATCTCCTTTCTTATGGTCATTAGGGAAAAACCTTAATGCAGTCTCTCCTTTCCATGTCTCATAGTCTCAGCTTGAAGTGGAGACTAAATTATATGGGCATTTCAAAGATCACTGACTATAAAATATCTTGGAGACTTAGTAAATTTTCTCAGTAAAAGTTCTCATTTTACTAGTGAGAAAATTAAAACTACATCTAGAAAGTCGAGTGATTGGCCTTTAATCACTAGTTAGTGAGAAGTAAAGCCAAACTAGAACACAGATTTCTTAACCACTGATTATTTTACACTGTTCATTCAGTTCCATAATCATGTCTGCGTCAGTTATCTGGAATTGTATTGTTCCTAAACTAACCTACTACAGTGCTTGTCTTTGCATGTGTAGACACAGCCTAAATCAAGAACCTTTACATGAAGTTCTGGAGGGGTTCCTATACTTCCTATAATTTTTTGTAAAATTACAAGTATGTACATGTGTATTTTTCTGGGGATAAGATTCATATCTTTCATCAAATCAGTAGTCTCCAAAAAGTAAGAACCATTGGTCTATATATACCAAATACATGACATATGTAAAAAGCTTATGCTGGTTTGAAGTATAGTTTCAAGGATAACAGATGAATAATGGGTTATTTAAGGAAAGTTAAGAGATACTTAAGGCACTATTACCCTTGCTTTCACTGTTATAGAGACCCCACTAAGACAGCTAAACCAGTATGGATAATCCTCATAGAAAACTTGTCTGTGACGTGCTGACTTCAAGCTCTCTTTTCCTTTTCATTTTCCATTATAAAACCAGACATATATTTCAACATTAATAATTTTGGGGGGGAAAAAAAAAAATATCACAATATAATCTAATCACATTAAGAATATAGCAGAGCTAATGTTTTTTCTAGAGCACATATTTAAAGGAAAAATAATTTCATCTAAATTTTATCAAATGCTTGTTATGTGCCAGAACTGGGCTGAGAGTTTAACACACTGCCACACTAGGAAAAAAATTTTTCCTCAGAGCCACAGTGTTTTATCACAAAAATAGAATAAAAGCTTCAAAAAAAAAGTGATCCTTTCTAATTTAATGAAAAATTTGCTATTTTTTATTGTTTTCTGTGCTTGAGTTATATGCAATTAAATTGTCAATATTAATTGTAATAATAAGAACACCAACAAGTAACATTTTCACCAAGCACCTGCAGGGTTCTGCCCATGGGGCCACCCATCACGTGACATGCATGCTACAGCATGGCAGCATGAGTTGCCTGCCCACCACAGCTCCCAAGGTGAAAAGACGCGTGAGTTACGTATGCTTCACATGCTTCACGAGGCCCCGGTCTCAAAACTAGCATGAGTTAAATACAGCTCACATGGCAGTCAATGTGTTAGGAGACTCCTTTTTTCTTTGAAACCTCAAAAGGTACACACTATTATGATGACAGTTTACAGATAAGGAAGCTGTGACTCAGAGAGGTTGCCCCAGGCCCAGTGTTCCTCAGCTACAAAGTGGAAGCATCAGGATTTGAACTCTAGTCTCTCTGACACCAAACACGTGCTCTTAAGCATCCCTACAATGCTATGATAAAATATTAATATTTAATTTTGCAAAGTGCGAAAAGCTCAACAATACCAAGAATCGGTGCCACCCACAAGTGATGGCTGTGCAGCAGGATGCATAAGAGGCAGAGAGGCTGCAGGTTCATCTCATTAATCTTGTTCCCCAGGCTGTTTCTAAAAGAGGGAAAGCAGAAATCCTGGAATCTCAAAATATCTCAGATGATTCAATATGTCTACTGTCCTCCTTTTTCCCTTCGAATAGGGTTACTGATCTAACTTCTTAATCAAAGAACCTTCCTATATCATTTCAAAGATCAGTTTGTAAATGGAGATCCTTCTCTCATTATTCAAGTTTTATAAGTACAGTATTTCTTTTAATTCTGAAAATGGTTAATTGCCCTTATTTTCTAAACCTCAAAAAGGATTTTTCAAATGTGTTTTAAAAATCCCTACTTTATTGCATACACTGAGCTGTCACTTCAAGAAAGGACTATCACAACAATCAGGTTAGCCTGCTTCAACAATGAGAAAGTCTGCAATACCAGTAAAACTCCCAATTTTTACAGCAATTTTCTTCCATGATTCTTAACACTTTCCTCAGTCTGCAATGTTTCTTTGCACATAATCATACATACCTCACAAATGGAGAAGAACCAAGCAACATAACTTACCCAAAATCAAAATAGTAATGTTTATCTTTTTAAAAGCCTTAATATGTAAGCAATATCTCCATACAACTCTGTTAGCTTCTGAACACTTCAAAAAGTAGTATAAACTACTTTATTCACTCAACAAATCTGAGTGCCTCCTATATGCCAGGCACTGTGTCTGGTAGCATGAAAGACTTAATCCTTACTAGTCTACAAACCTTAACACAGCCAAGAGCATTTTCATACCTCAAAAATCAAAACCCTAAGGCCAAATTTAAGCCTGTCATGTCTTATTTCTAGTTACAGCCCTATTGACATGCTCAGACAATGTTTTGGGGCATCTTCTTAGTCACTTATTTAAAATATATAATACAGTAACTATATGTTAAAGGAGTACCAACAATTCCTTGATAATTTTAGATGAGAAAGCCATTTTGTACTCAGAATTTATTTTAACAAAGGCCTTCTTACATGACTGAAAATTTCAATTTCATCAGATATGCCTCAAAAATAATGCTTTTCTCTCTGCATTCATTCATTTATTGAGTACACACCACCTTACAAGCACTCCTACTTTTCAGACCAACACACATTCCTAAAGACTGGCAGAGAATCACTATTTGGAAAATCCTGAATGCCTATCCTGAATGTCCAGAAGAGAGTTCATTCCTGAATGGATTGTTATCTGGCATCTGTCAAAAGCCTGAATGAGACAAGTGACATTTGAAGGACACCACCTGGGAGGCAAATTAACTAAACTCTAATGAATCGAATCACTGGAATGGTGTACACCTATATTACCACAGCTTTTCTTTTATACCTTAGGCTTTTATCCAGTTTCTCTAAAATGTCATGTGAAAAATGTACCTCTATCATTTGTATAATGTAAAACATTTTCTCCATAAATTATTAATGTTATTTTACTTAAGAATCCAAATGATTAATTATCCTTCATACATGAGAAAAATCTGCTTTTCCTAATTGGTATACTTCCTTTCATTAATCAATGCCAATTTTAGTTACACGCAGGCACTGAGTTATCCCTGTTCTAAGCTTCTCAACTAATTCTCTCCCTCCACACTCTACCCCCAACCAACCTTTACCATTATTTTCATAATCCTCTTGAATACCTTTCTATTATTATAAGACCATTTCAAACCCTTTCTCAAAGTAGACAGATTATAAATTATTAAATCATGGTTGTCTCTGCATAGAATGTACTAATACTAAAGTCCCTTTAGCAGAAATTAGTAAGAACTGAAAACCAGCTTTATCATGCAAAGGATTTGGTGAACATCAAAGAATTAGAAAATAAGAACCAAAAGGTCCGAGCCCCACAGGAAAAGGAGGTAGAATACCAAGGAAATAATGCTGCCTCAGATTACAATCTACTTTGGCAAGTCATAAGTGCATAACAAAATATTGAAAAGAAACCTGTGAATAAGAGTAGTGTAACACATATACATCCACTGAGCGTTCAGGATGAGCTAAACTCTTAAATGTCCAAAAAGCACAGTACAAGGTAAACAAAAGGAATCGCTTGGTTCCAACTTTCTATTTACACAACTTGAACATAGGCATTATCAATATCTTCCTCCGGCATTCAACAAAGCACATCACTCCATATTGATCAACTGAATGAATTTAGTTATTTGAATACCCACTTGCCAGATACTGTGATAGGAACCAAGACCATAAAAATGAGTAAATCCTGGGCTTCAAGAAGATTATGATCTTTTATACACACAGAGGAACTGTTTGTAGGAAATTACCACTGTTTGGAAGAACCCTGAGAAAACTCATATTACAATAAATCCCGAGTCTAGTGTTTTGCTGATCAAAAAACAATCTAACCACTTCTGGGTATATACCCAACAGAAGGGAAAGGTGAGACTCAAATGGATATACTTATGTTCACGGTAGCATTATTCACAATAGCCAAAAGATGGAAGCAACCCACGTGGCCATCGACAGATGGATAAAGAAAATGTGGTGTATATATACAATGGAATATCTTTCCCTTAAAAAGGAAGGAAATTCTACCACATCTACAACATGGAAGAACCCTGAAGACACTATGCTAGGTGAAATAAGCCAGACACAGAACAAATATTGTATGATTCCACTTATATGAGGTTCCTAGAGTAGTCAAATCCATAGAGATGTAAAGTAGAATGGTGGGTGCCTAGCGGTGGGGGTAGGGTGGAATGGGGAGTTAGTGTTTAATGGACAGAGTTTCAGTTGAGGAAGATGAAAAATTATGGAGATGGATAGTGGTAACTACTGCAAAACAATGTGAATGTATTTAATGCCCCTTAATTGTACACTTAAAAATGGTCAAAATGATAAATGTTATGTATATTTTACCACCCGGAAAAAAAAATGTGAAATACTCTGATAACCAGAGGTCACCTGAACATTTAAGGTTAGACAGAGCTTCATTCATTCCACAAGAATTTACTGAGGACTTACTATGCGTTATGTAGACTTTTCTCCTACAATCCACTTGGAACAGCAATGCAATGCAATGTAAAGAACATGAATGCAAGGACTCTGAAATCAAACCATGATTCAATCCTGGCTCTGCTGCCACTTCTAGATTCATAACTCAGGGTTATAATCAGAGTCTTAGTTTCCTTGCCTGTAAAATAAGGACAATATTGAGTTTGTCTCAGGGTCACAGTGAGGACTGAATGAGAATGCCTATAAAAGAACCTGAAATATCTTAGCACACAATAAGGAGGCACTCAATAAAGTGTTTCCCTTATCTCCTTTGCCACAAGTGGAAACAACGTGAAGGTCACAGGTGAGAGAATGTCTATGAAATATAGACTTTCTCAAATGAAACAAGCACATCACATGTCAGATGGGCAGAGACTAAAATATCTCAATGCCACAAAAGTTATCCTCCCTAGAAGGTAGCACCACAAGTACTGTAATATCCATTATATAACACCACAAAATCACTATCAAATAAGAATAATGAGCCACATCATAATAAAATGTCTTCTAAAACCAAGAAGATAAAGCCCAGCAATAGCAAAACCACCCAGCTCTAACAACTCAGACACAGAGCCACATGCATAACACAGTAGTCGGAACTTCACCTTTCATGATGAGACGGTAACATAAAAAGGAAAACAAGCACTTACTAAAATAACTACGGGAAAAGGTCTTTTCTCCCCAAATTAAAATTGACTAACTCATCTTTTCTTAAAACATTTTGGTGCCATGACTAAATCCATAAATCTATGTTACTGTGATCAATGTTTATAGTGACCATACTAAAAATAATCTTTAATAGTGTTTTGAATCTATAGACAGAGTTGTACAAAATATGCTCTAAAATGAAGTTCTAAAATAATTACATATGTATATATGCTTATGTATATAACATATATTACATATAGCATACATGTGCCACAGGCAGCTTTAAAGAAAACATGGCAAAATAAACTGAATACTCCAGAGTCTAATTAGATATTAATAATATTAAAAATTACTATTTGCTAGGAGGCTCATCCAGAATCCATCTTTTAATAAATTATTTGAGCTTTTAGTTAGGATGGGAATTTTTATTTGGAAAACTTAATGTTTACCAATACATTTTCAATTTAAACTTTTTTAAAGTACATTTTAAACAATATTTCCAAAGTTACTTAACTCCTAACTTGAGCCCTTTTCCACTGACAGAGCCTGGTGCCCTTGAAAGCAAGTACCACGAAGACAACTGACAATCAGGATTGCAAAGGTTCAGAATATCCAAAGACAGAAGCATAGACTTCTAAGTGATACTCTAATCAGATGAATGTTTTTTAAAACCTGAAAGTAGTAAGAATACTTAGGCTTATCGTGCACATCAGTAACGTACGCCTTTAACCACAACTCTCTTCACAAAAGCACCCACTGAACACTGCACAGTTAGGACTCCCCACTCATCTCTAGGTTTTTGCAAATCTTCAGGATACTAAGGATACATTAAGTGGTTTGTGAAATCTGTCCTGCAGGCAAAGCCATCGGGGCAGCTCAGCTTTTCCACACAATCTACATAAATCTGATATGCTAACTGAAAACATACACTGATTTCTCCAAAATTAAAAACCCGTTAAGAAAGTTTCCAGGCAGGGTCCTGGAAACAGGACCAGCGTCCAGGCATTTCAGCACAAAAACATCTGAGAGGAGGGGCAAAAAGATGGCCTCGGCCACCCGCCCCCTGGGGTACAGACCTGGTCACCAGCCAATAAACACACAATCTTTCCTGGGAGGGACTGGAGACTCGCACTCTCCTGCCAGCACCGAGCGCCCCAGCTTCGTCCCCTCCCGCCCTCCGCGCAGTGACCCCAAACATCAGAGCAGGGCCCCGGGATGCTTCCGAGTCGCCGGGCACCCGTTTCCACCTTGGCTAGCTCCGCACCACTTTGGCGTGCGTAGCTGGACCTGTCAAAAGCGCTATTCTCCACGGGGCCGGGGGGTGAGCCGTGAGGACCCGGCTCGACTCGGGGTGGGAAGACGGCGGAATACCCCGCCCACGCCAACGCGGCCGCAGAAACTCTCTCCAAAGGCTGACTCGGGGGCAGGCGCCAGGATCGGGGCCCAGGGGCACAGCCCGGACCCGCAGACGCCCGATCCGCAGGCCGCGCGGCGCTGCCCAGGGACAACGAGGCCCGGCAAGGCCGCGCCATCTGGCAGCGCCGGCCAGGCCCCAACGCGCGCTCGGGCCCAGGGCCGGCACGCAGGCCTTGGGGCGGAGGCGGGAGCGCGGCCGGACAGAGCCGCTCCCCGCCCGGGACACAAAGCGACTCCGCCGGAGCCCGCCTCACCTGCAGCACGGGGCGCCGCGGGCCTTCGAGAACCATCAGACCCCGCTCCGGCGCGCGCGTCACAGCCCAGGCCTCCCGGTGCCGCCCGGCGCCGCCGCCGCCGCCGCCATTTCCTGCCGCTCGCCGTCGCCTCGTCCCCGCTGTCAGGTTACTCCATTCACCTGGGCCTGGAGCAGCCTGCGCCGCGCCGCGCCTCCGCCTCGACCCCTCCCGCCGGTGCCTGCGGAGACTGCGCAGCGCCCGGCTGGCCCGCAGCCCGCGCACGGCCCGCGGCAACGGCGCACAGCCGCTTGGAGAATCCCACCGGCGCCCGCGCCGCCCCTCCGCGCCCCCACGCTCCGCTCGCCCCGCGGCGGCATGAGAGCGAGCTTGTGATTGGACAGAGCGCGGCGGTGAAAGGTTAATCCCGGCCCTCTAGCCACTCAGGAGCGGGGAGACAGCGGACACAGGCTGTGGAGACCGAGGCGGCGTTTGCGGCCCAGCTCCGGGACGGGACCCTAGAGTTCCAAACCTTGCGGCTCGGGGCTTTTGCAGCCCTCTGGAACCTGCATGCCGGGGCCAGGGTGCTGCCTAAGCCTGGCAGACTCTCCTGGCTTTCGAAATGCGCCTGTTCTCGTTGCTGCACTTTCTGGCACCCACCGCGCCCTAAACGTGGCCCTTCCCCACGACCTTAATTGTTCCCTGGAGAGTTCAGCTCTCCTTTGACCGCCTCCCTCTCCAGGGGGCCTCCGCATTTGAGGAAATAATAATAAACACCCACTGCTCCTCCACCACCTGGGATAGACAGCGGCCCTATTTATGTACATCGTTCATTTGCATAGGTCGGAACCTTGTAACTGTGCATTATTAATAAAACATGGATGGAAGTGAAGGAAGTGGCTGGCTTAAAGAAAATCGTCTTAATGTATCCCAAAATGTAGATATCTCTTCCACTGGACACCTCTGATAGACCAATTTACTCCAGGTGAGATACGGTAGTAGTTACCACGTTTCTGTCTGCCCCTAGGAGTTAGCACTTAGCACGCCGTACGTTCTGCCCTGTACCCGCCCCACGCGGCTGTTGAACACTTAAAATACGGCAAGTGAGAATTGAGATGTATGTGTTCTTTACCAAATACGAAGGTTAAACACCTCACTAATAATTTATTATATTGATTACATGTTGAAGCGATAATATTTTTGATATGTTAAGATAAATACTCGGTTCTTTTTTTTTAAAGTAAGTACAAAATTTGAAATATCCGTGGCCTGCATTCTATTGCTATTGGACAGACTGGTCTGGGGCTTATGTGCCTGTGACCTTACCTGGATGCTGTGAGGTAGGTGTTGTAATTGCTTCCCATTTTACCGGATGAAGAAACTGAATAACTTCCAGCAGACCAACGGCTAAGTGAACAACTGAGATTTGAACCCAGGTAGTCTGGCTTTGGGGCTGGGTGCACTCAGTCATTACTGTGCTCAAATTTTGATCACATATTTACTATGAATTGGAAGTTTCACCTAAACATAGCATATTCATGGGCAAAATTAGGAAGTAGAATGCTCCTGGCACACCTACATGTTAAAAAACAAATACTGTTTCTTATATGTCAAGCACTTTGAGAAATAAATCTCCTCAGTAATACATGTAAAGGTTTTCTGGATATAATCTTTTTGTTGTGTGTGTGTATGTGTTTTTAGAGACATGGTCTCAGCTCTGTCACTCAGGCTGGAGTGTGATCATACCTCACGGCAGCCTCGAACTCCTGTGACCCAAGTGATCACTCCAGGTGATCCTCCTGCCTCAGCCTCCTGAGTAGCTGGGATTATAGGGTGTGACATCAGGCCAGGCTCTGGAGATAATCTTTCCCTAGAAGAACGGCATCTCAGTGTTGGGGGTGGCACTGGGCTACATGGGCAGTGGAAATTTGTGCGAGGATAAACCTTTCAGCCCCTCCTATTGTTCTTATATAACCTGTCAAGACTAGCTGGCCTTCTCCATCAGCAGGTTTGTCTGATTTATATTAATTTTTTATTTTTATTTTTAAAATAAGTAATATATACATATGACTCATCCATCAGCAAGCATATAAAAGATACACAGTGGAAAAAGCCCTCTGCCACGCCTATCCTCATGTCTCAAACAGGTGACCAGTGTTTCTTGCTCAGTCTTCAAAATGTGTATGCATATACAAGCCAAGACTGACATATATTCTTTGTATTCCTGGTTTACAAAACTGCCAGCATTTCATACTCATGTACTATATCTTGGTGTGTTTTTTTTAATCTAATATATCCAGAAAATATGTCTGTAGCAATATATACAGAGCTCCTTGCTATTCTTTTCAATTCCCATAGCATTTTATTGCAGGGATATAAATACCATAATTTACCAATTCTCTATTGATGGACATTTAGACTTTCAGTCTTTTACAATTAAAGGTTGATTCATTTTGAATTGATTCAGTATATGGGGTGAAGTATGGATCCAATTTTTTTTTTTCAGATGGCTACACAGTTGGCCATTTATTGAATAGTTCACTTCTGAACTCTGTATTTGTTCCAGTGGTCTGTCTATTCATGCTCTAGTTACTGGTTTGTTTTAAATCTGTAGACATAAAATCTTGTAAGGGATAGTGTTTCACACTTTGTTGGGATCACTAGAAATCTTAGAGCTAATATTTCAGCCTACGTTAAGCAACTGTACAGTACCATGTGGTATGCATTTTCTGTGGGCTAATTTTTATTTTCCCTTAGCCCCGATTATTTCCACAATTTGTTTTATTTTTTGTAAAACAAGCCAGGATACAAATACACTTTTGTTTAAGGCACTCTGTTGGCAAGTAACAGAAATGAACCTGAACTAGCTTAACCAAAAGAAGAGAATTTATCATAGTGATGTAGGAGCTTCTCACAAAAGCCAGGTATATAGTCATATGTTAGCAAAAGACTAGAGCCAGTAGTTGGAAAGCTTCCAGGAACCCAAAAGTTACTCTCTGTGCCCCTCCTCTGTGATTGCTCTCTCTCTACTGTTTCTGTCTGCTTTTCCATCTCCATAGGAGAATATATGCACTCCCATATTCATCTAGGAAGACAGCTCAGTGAGGGGTCGGAGCCTAAACAAGGAAGGTGAGGCAGCAGCCCTGCAAGGTCAGGCAGCTGGTTACACACAGGTCTACGCAAAGGAAAACTATATTGAGAGTAATGGGAGCCAGATTTCTCATTATTGGAGAAGGGGGTTACAGATACAGAAAGGAAAAGCAAGAAGAAACTTGTGTGGTTGGATTGGAATTGGAGGTATTGATAGGATTTCATGGTTTTCAATACATGTAGAAATAAAAATAAATATAAATGTAAAAATGTGTGTGTATATATGTACATATGTATCTATGTACACACATAAATTTGCTTTGTCCACTGAGAGGGTCTTGGAGCAGCAACACCACAATAGCCAAGAGAACACCTCACACTCAGATCTACCTACCATTCTCCACTAGAAATAATCAAGGCTCTTTGGAGAAATGGTTGATTTCAGGATTGGGACAGAGAAAGTATAAGATGAGCCTAGAATATCTTTTTGTGCCAGAAAGTATGGAAATGCCCAAAGAATGGTGGAGACATTTTAAAAGGACAAACCAGTCAGCTGGAAGGAGCTTTAACTGGCCAAATCTGGGACAATTTGGACATTAGAATAAATCAGGACAGGTTATATCCAATGGAATAAAATAGAATCCGAGTCAACACTCATTTTTTTTAAAGAAATGAATAAATGAAAAGAAAAATTTCTTCCTTAGAATGCACTAACATTTAGAAGAAATGATGGAATTAGAAAATCACCATTTTGCAATCATCAGATAAGAAATACCAATGCTTGCTAAATCTAGTGGGTAAAAGTTGGACGAGGAATGAGATATTTACATAGGTTCAAGCATCTCCCCATGAAATTCTTATTTAACAAATGAAAATTTTACAAAAGAGAAATCTAGCAGATACCACCTCTCTCGAGTAATCAAAGTTAACTGTCATGTGAGGGGTCATAGACACACCCCACTAGTGTCACATGGTGCAGCTACAACATAAAGTTTATTGGAGGAAACTTACATGCAGAGAGTGGCAGAGTGCATCCTGTTCCCTGAACTTTTATTATTACACAGCACAGGTTGAGTATAGATGTGTGTGTACCATGGCCAAGGTTCCAGCAGAACAGGACCTGCCTCAGCCAGCAGCCAGGTGTGCAACAGACATAGTCATAGCCCCATACTGTGTTACATAGTTTAGCCTAACTGGGCTTAAAGAATTCCTAGTTTCTCTAAGTAGTTGGAAATACATTAAGGGAAACCCCACAAACAGTGAAAAGGAGTAGGCATACTGACAGCCAAAGTCTATATGCAGAGGGCCCCAGGAACAGCCTTGCCCACCAGGAATGTTAACATTGGCCCGAGGTCTTGTCTCTCCATAGAGCTGCTTGTTCCAGCTCAGCCAGCTCTCAGCTCTGCTACCAAAAGAGGGAAGGAAATGAACCTCCAGAACCATCCAGATTTGTCATTCATCATTAATATCACTAGCAATGAAACAAATCAGCATCAGGTTCTACAGCATCACTTCTGTAGTATTTCTGCCCAAAATGCATCTGAATCTTATCATGAGGAAACATCAGACAGACCCAAATTAGTCTACAAAACTGCAATTTAAAAAAATTTTAAAGCATTAAAGTCAAATAAGAACTAGTAAACAGTTTCAGAATGAAAGACTGAAAATACATAACAAACAACAGAGTGCAATGTGTAATCCTGGTTTGGATCTTTTTGCCCTAAAAGATATTATTGGTATAGGTGGCAACAGCAAAGGGGATTTCTGGGTGAAGGGCATATATAGGAAAGTTCTTTATTTTTTGTGACTTTTATGTTTGGAATTGTTTTCAAATAAAAAGTGAAAATTAAAAGCAATAAAAAGAAGTACAACTGTAGAAAACACTACAGAATCTGCAGAAGAGCTAGTAGAACTAATATATAGAGTTTACCAAGATCACTGCATGCATGGTCAATATACAAAAATCAATCATATTTCTATATACTAGCGATATATAATTGGAGATTGAAATTTTAAAATATCACAATGGCATCAGAACACATGAAATACTTTGGGATAAATCTAACAAAATATGTGCAATATTTATGATTAAAACTAAAAAACAATTGATGAGAGAAAGTGAAGAAGGCCTAAATAAATGAAGAGGTATACCATGTTCATGGAGCAAAGATTCAGTATCATAAAGATGTCAGTCAGTTCTACCAAAATTGAGCTTTAGATGCTATGCAATTCCAATCAAAATCCCAGTAGACATTTTTGGTTTTGTTTTTGTAGAAATGTATAAGTTGACAAGTGAAAAAATGGTATATACAAAAATTAACTCAAAATAGATTATAGACATAAATGTAAAACCTAAAATTGTAAGATTTCTAAATGAAATGATAGAAGAAAACCTTTGTAACCTTGTGTTAGACAAAGGTTTCTTCACTAGTAACAAAAAGTATGAACAAAAAAATTTGAAAATTTGACAAATTGTACACCTCAAAATTTAAAACTTCTGCTCTTTGAAAAATATCCTGCTAAGGACATAAAAAAACAAGCCACAGACTTGGAGAAGATATTTTCAAAATGCATATCTGATAAGTGATTTTTATCAAGAATATACAAAGAACTCTTACAACTCAATAATACAAAAGAAAAATAACCCAATTAAAAAATGTGAGCAAAAGATTAGAATAGATGCCTTACCAATGAAAATATACAAATAACAAATACACATATAAAAAGTTGCTCAACATTGTTAGTTGTTAGAAAAATGCAAATTATAACCACAATGTATACCTATTAGAATAGCTAAAATTAAAAACACTGACCTTATCAAGTGCTGAGATAGAGCATTGGAACTCTCCTACATTGTGGACGGGAATGCAAATGGTATAACCACTTTGGAAAATAGCTGGAAAGTTTTTTGAAATATACTTTCCATATAGCCTAGCATATAAGTCAGAGTTCTCCAGAGGGACAGAACCAATAGGATACATATATATGAAAGGGAATTTATTAGGGAGAACTGGCTCATACATATGATCACAAAGGTGAGGTCCCATGATAAGCCATCTGAAAGATGGATGATGAGAGAAGCCAGTAGCATGGCTCAGTCTAAGTCCAAAAGCCTCAAAACCAGGGAAACTAACAGTGCAGTCCCCAGGCAGGCTGAAGGCCTGAGAGCCCCCAGGAGGCCACTGGTACAAGTCCCAGAGTCCAAAGGCTGAAGAACCTGAAGTCTAATCAGGAGAGAATCCTGCTCCAGAAGGGAGAGAGCATGAAAAGTGAAAGCCAAGAAAGCTGAAAGTCCCCCTTCTTCCACCTCCTTTGTTCTAGCCATGCCCCCAGCTGCCTGGATGGTGTCCACCCACATTAAGTGCAAGTCTTCCTCTCTCAGTCCACTGACTCACATGTCAATCTCCTCTGGGAACACGCTTACAGACACATCCTGAAACAATGCTTCACCAGCCATTTAGGCATCCCTAAATCTAGTCAGGTTGACCCCTAATATTAACCATCACACCTAGCAATCCCACTCTTGGATACTTAGCTAAAAGAAATGAAAACAGTCTGGGCACAGTGGCACATGCCTGTAATCCCAGCACTTTGGGAGGCCAAGGCAGAAGGATCACATGAGGCCAGAATTTTGAAGCCAGCCTGGACAACATAGCCAGACCTTGTTGCTACAGAAAATAAATTAGCCAGGTGTGTTGGTGTGCACCTGTAGTCCCAGCTACTTGGCAGGAGGCTCACATGAGCCCAAGAATTTGAGGTTACAGTAAGATATGATGGAGCCATGCACTTCAGCCTGGGTGACAGAGCAAGAGCTTATCTCAAAAAAAAAAAAAAAAAAAGAAAACAAAACAAAACAAAGAAAGAAAGAAAGAAATGAAAACAAATGTCCACACAAAGTCCTATATGTGAATGTTTATAGCAACTGTATTCACAATAGCCCCAAACTGGAAACAACCCCAATATCTATCAATTGGTGAATGGAAAAACAACTTGTGATATATCCATGCACTGGAACACTATGCAGTGATTAAAAACGAATGAACTACTGATATATGCAACAACATTGTTGAATCTTATAAGCCAAATGAAATAAGCCAGACATAAAAGGCTACATACCATAGGATTCCATTTCTACAACATTCTGAAAAAAGCAAAATGGTAGGGAAAAAAATCAGATCCTTAGTTTTAGGGAATAAAGGTGAGGGGTAGAGAATTGACCATAAAAGGGATCATGGATGGAGGTATCTTTTAGGGGTGGTCTATATCCTGATAGTGGTGGTGGTTACACACTGTAAATGTTTGTTGAAACTCATTAAACTATACATTAAATTTTACTGAATTTAAATTGTACCTCAATAATCCTCACTTTAAAACAAAATATACGACTCCCCAGTGGAGCTCATTTACTTTCAGGGTCACCCTAGTCTCTGGGCAACTAATGCACCATCTTTGACTCACATCACATGACTCGGACATTGAACCCATTCTTCCCTCATTTCCCTGAAAAGTTCATTCTCTCTAAGCATGACAACACTTACTAAAATTGCAAGACAGTGTTAGGAAGAAGGGAGGCAGGCAGGATAGAGAGAAAGAGAAGGGTTTGCCTCATATCAGTGAAAATATTCAGTTAAACAGAAGTCATTGTTGTCCTCAAAATGTCTTCTGTACCCCATCACTGTAGAGTTCCTCTGTGTCTTCACCTGACTTCTCTGCCTCCCTCTCCCCTCTTTGGTGTTTTTATTGTTTGGTTGGTTTTTGTTTTTCATCTCTTGGGTTCTGAAAATTAAAGTCCTCACCTTCCACCCTCCCAGAACAACCAATTGTTCTTTTGCTATGACAAGTAACCCCCTGAAACAGTCTGGATGGATGAACTCCAGCCAGTACCCATGCTTCTGAAATCCGGCCAGTGACATCTCCTGCATTCTGAGACAGCTGCTTAACAAGTCCCAGTCCATCATGCTTCCATAGCTAATGGTCGAGCCATCCTTAGACACTCCTGTTTCTGAAAGTCCACCAGTCCCTGAACTCTTAACTTTCTTAATGCCTATTTATGATCAGCACTTTGCTTTGATTAGAAAGATTATGCCTTGAAAGTACAGCTCTTGGCCAGGCGCAGTGGTTCACACCTGTATCCTAGCACTTTGGGAGGCTGAAGCAGGAGGATTGCTTGAGATCAGGAGTTCAAGCCCAGCCTGAGCAACATAGTGAGACCCCCATCTCTACAAAAAAATAGAAAAATTAGCCTGGTGTGGTGGCATGTGCCTATAGTCCCAGCTACTCGGGAGGCTAAGGCAGCAGGATCACTGGAGCCTAGGAGTTTTGAGGTTTCAGTGAACTATGATGATGCCACTGCCTTCATGCCCAGGCAACAAAGCGAGACCCTGTATCAAAAAAACCCCAACCAACCAAACAAACAAACAAAAAAACAGTAAAGCTCTCCCTTTCTTAAGCAAACAATAAATTCACATTTTTCATTAGAATATTGAGGGATGGCCTCTTCCTTGGACAGGCCTTAGAGCTTGCTGACATCCATAACTACCAAAGACTTACCCACCCTAATCAGCTCTATTAGAGTGTTTCCCCCAAGAGAGTTCCTTTCTTCAGAGTGTCAGCTGTTACAATATTTTTTCTCATTCATTTGTTTAATAAATATTCATTGAGCACTTTCTTTGTATAGGACACTATTTTAGATGCTAGAGCTATAAAGTTGAAAAGGACAGCTGGAATTTATAGTCCAGCAAGAGTGAATAACAAATAGTATCAATGACTTTTGATGACTGCTATACTAGTGAGTGCATATGGATAGACATGGGGCCACGTAATTAGGGGATCCTAACTTAGACTTGGGGGGTCAAGGCAGGTCTTCCTAAGTAAGGAACCTACCTGTAAGCTGAGACCTAAAGTACTAGTAGCCAGGTAAAGGGTAAGGAGTGTTCCAGGTAGAGGGAACAGGACTCCCAAAGTCCAGAAGTAAGGAGCTGAAAAAGACGTTCAGTATTTATCCAAGGTAGGGCAGAGATGAGGAGAGACAGGAAAATAGCACCAAAACACAAAGAAACTGGTGTATCATGTTAAGGATTCATGGTTTCATCTAAAAGCTGCTACTGTGATCAGATTTACATTTGTACAAGTTAACTCCAACCACTGTGGAAAATGGAGAAGATCAAAATTGAAATGTTTCTTTGCAATAATTGAAAAAGATGCAGTGGCCTTGAGGATGGTCTTAATGGGAGAGAGAAATGGCTGAATCAGAGACATTTGGGAGGTAAAAGTGTGAATGGTTTGCTCTCCTTTTTCATAGCTATGGTTTCAAGGCAACCAAGACCCTTTATTTTCTAGAAAGTAGAAGGTTCCATTAGGGTAGAACATTGCCAGCCGTTAGAGCTTTGAGATCTCACCAAACAGCCTTCTTAACTATGATTAAGATTAACAGTCCTTCCTTGTTAGTATAGCAGTGAGTTTAAAAAAAAAAAAAAAAAACATTAACAGTCTTTGCCACAGGGTTAAACTTCTTTTGTTATTATTTTGTTTTGTTTTTAACAAAATAATTAAAACAGCTAAACATGAACCTTAAACTATTCAAATAGCATTTTCAGTTAGAACTGAAATGTGGGGAAAAAAATACCAATCAGACACATTTAATACATTTTTTACTGTTCCAGATCACAAAGTCTATCATGCCACTCTTCAGACTTGAGTACAATTAACTTAATATTTCTTGGCATCTTTTTTTTTCAGAGTGACTGTAACAGAGTAGTTGCCCCTCCTCCCATGGATATGGAAGGGTAATATTGACAGGGGGTAATATGTAACAGAAGAAATGACTTGAAAAAACAGCAAAAATGTTTTGTCTCTTTAAAGCATCCCCCAGTCCTTTTGGAGAACTAGGACCTGCATCCCTGCCGCAGGCCAGTGGTCACAAGGAGGGAGGAATGTCTTTTGCTCTTTGTGTCAGAGGAGATGGCTCAAGGAAATTGTCCGGGCTGAGGTCACAGATCATTTTAACCAAAGATGGGATTAATGCAGGCGGAGGTCACAAGATTGTCTTAACCGAGAAGATGGGAAGAATCTGAGTGGAGGTCAGGATATTGTCTTAGCCAAAGATGGGATTGATCAGAATCTTTAAAAGCTCTGTACTGCTCAGAAGTAGGAAGCCGGTAGTTTGAGTCAGGACTCTGCCAGCCTCCTCATTTGTCGGCCAGTTCCTCTTTCCTTCTCCTCAAACCACTTGTCCTCATTCTTCTGATGTGGCCTCAGGAACAAGTGCTGAACTTTCCGTAACGTGACTCAGAATTCTACTTCCATCCGAAGCCTCTGCCCTCATGTCAGTACTGAATCGCTGAGGCTTGTACCACTTAGAACTAAAGAACCTTGACCTTCAACTGTGCAGTATTTTACCAGAAAAAGTTATCTAAAACTACTCTCTGCTTACCCCAGTCCTCTGAATAGCTCTCCTACAGAGATTCAGGATCTTTTCACCCCCATAGTGGAAAATAAAACAAAAGATTACAACTATGTGGGAATCCTATCAGTGTCACAGTTTTTGAGCAACTTTTCCCCAATCAGAATATAATAATTTTCTCAGATTTAATGATCAGCTCTTTCTCATTTGAAAAAAGAATAGTGTAATCTTAGTTTATATTCAATTGTTACCTAGTAAACAACATTCATTCAGCATTAATACTTCCTATAAACCAATTTTTAAAAGTGCTTGTAATTACAAAAATCAAGTTTGCCAGATTTTTTAAATGCAGTTAAACAGAACTATAGACTTTTAAATTGACTTTATGTATTAATAGCTTTATCATTTATTCCTTCACTCTTCACTACCATTCACCAACCCCTGTTTTCCTAGACATGTGAAGCTTTTTATGGTTTCTGCCTCTAGGTTGTCACACTCCAGACTTTCTAGCATTTTCCCCATGTGACATGAGCCAGGCAAATCAGAATGAGGCAACCGCCAGGGAAGCGCCCTGTGCATGTGCAGCGTCTGGGAGTACTTTGATACGCTGTGTTAGTTTGTTTGCTCAAGTTGCCATAACAAAACACCACAGACTTGATGGCTTAAACAAAATATATGTATTTTCTCATAGTTCTCAAAGGCTAGAAGTTCAAGATCAAGATGTCAGAGGGTTTGATTTCTTCTGAGGCCTCTCTCCTTGGCTTTCAGATGGCTTTTTCTTTGTGCTCACACTTCCCTGGCGTCTCTGTTTGCCCAAATTTCCTCTTCTTATAAGGACACCAGTCATATTGGGTAGGGTCCACCCTAATGGCCTCATTTTACCTTAATTGCCTCTTTAAAGGACCTGTCTCCAAATATAGTCACATTCTGGGGTGCTGGGTGTTAGAGTTTCAACACATGAACTTTGTGAGGACACGGGTGAGGCCCCAGCACAGTACAAAGCTTCTGTCACCACTGGATTCTCAGGAGATGCGTAACTGGCCCCAGGAATGGCATCTGAACCTCAACGCTGGTGGAAGCATCTCCCTTGCTTATTCACTGTCCAGTTATGACCTTCCCTCCCGCCTAACGATTCAGAGGAAAAAAGAGAGACTATTTGGCATAAGTTCCCTGAAATCTCCTTAACGTTAAGACTCAACTCTTTCCATATCTAGTGTCACCTCTTGCCATTTCTTTGACCACATTGCTTCTAGACCAAATTTTCTAACACACCAATCTGATCGAATGGTTCTACTGCTTAAAATCTTCAATTGCATCCCATCCAAACTTTCTAGCGTGGCATTCAGGGCCCTCTGTAACCCAACTTCCACTTGGATTTCTGGCCTCACATTCTGCTTTTGCAATCTCTCCACTTTCCGTGTTCTACCAACCCTGAGCTCCTCATGCTGCTGTGAAGACACACTCCTTTCCAGAGACAGGATGTGTTGGTTTCTATGTTTTGACTTGGGTTAACATAGTTATTCTACTGGTATTTATTGGGAAGACTTCTCCCCTTGTCTCTGTCTGCACAGCTACTTGTCCTTCAAACTACACCCAAATACCACCTCATCATGTCACCTTCCCATTCTTCTCTCCTCCAAAGACAGCTGATGCTCCCTCCTTGGTTTTCTCACAGCAACTTCAACCCTGATTGTAGCACCAAGCCCATTCTGTTTAATAGTGTTTGCTCTTGCTTTTCTTTCCTTCTTTCTTTCTTTCTTTCTTTCTTTCTTTTCTCTCTCTCTTTTTTTTTTTTTTGAGATAGAGTCTCACTCTGTTGCCCAGGCTGGAGAGCAGTGGTATGATCATAGCTCACCACAGCGTTGAAGTCCTGGGCTCAAGCGATCCTCCTGCTTCAGCGATCCACCTGTAGCTGGTACTATAAGTATGCACCACCACACCTGGCTAATTTAAAAAAAAAAATTTTTGTGGAGATGGGGTCTTGCTGTGTTGCCCAGGATGGTCTTGAACTCCTGGCCTCAAGCTATCCTCCCACCTCAGCCTCACAAAGTGTTGGGATTACAGGCGTGAGCCACCATGCCTGGCCCCATTGTGTTTACTCTTGTCCCTGCCTCCGTGGCCTCACTGGCAATCCTACTTCCCCACTAAGCAGAGTTCCTCAAGGGCACAGATGGTAGAGTTCATGTCTCACGCATCTCTGTGTCTCCAAAGTCTAGCTCATAGCAAAGAGAAAAGGTAGGAAGGAAGGCAACCTAAGTTTTTGTATGATTCCATATAACTTAAACATATATTCTCTCATCACACCACTAGTATGAAGATACTATCGTCTGTTTAAAGTTTAGCTAGAAATACCTTCTTTCCATGTAGTTTCCAGGCCAGTCGCATAGCACACCAACTCCCCCAGAAGGCAGCGAGCCATGTGGTTCCTCAGACAATGTCCTTCTATGGAACTGCCAGTCACAGACCCTAACCCTAACCTCAGAGGTGAGCACGTTAAAGTTGAAGCAATCATTGTTCACTGCTCTCCTGGCCACGTGATCCCAGCCTGGCCA
>CM052442.1:7197004-7221888 GCA_028533085.1 Varecia variegata | reverse complement strand
GTTAGAGGGATATTGATTCTGAGGCTTACTTCTGAGGCCTTGCAATTTTCAGAAACACTCAGCATGCCCTAGCACCATATTTTGGGGACTTATTTTCTGCACTACAACACGTTTAAGTCCTTGATCCAAAGTATCCTTAAATACAGCTTCACCCATTCCCATCTCCATTATTTTTAAAACTATTTGTATTGCTTTTATGTCATTGCAAGTAAAATGATTATAAATAATATAATTTATATTATAAATGATATAAATAATCATTTTCCATAAACTGTGGTCGTGAGATAGTATATATGGTGGGAAAGAGTCAGACTCTGCAGTCGGAATCTTATTCCACCTCTGTCTCTTACTAGATTGCCTTAATGAGCTTCAGCTACCACCTTCGTAAAGTGGGACTAATAATGCCCATTGCGTGCAGTTGAAAGATTCAGTTGTTGACCTAAAAGGAAGAGGCTGAAGCACAAAATATGATTTAAAGAGTTTACTTGAGCCAAAGTGAGGACAGCTGTCCAGAAGACTCAGACACAGTAACCTTGGATATGAGCTCCGTTTGGCCTTTGTTACAAGCAAGTTTTTAAAGGCAAAAGCCAAAAGCGAATAGGGAGTGGCCTGACAGAAAGTGGTTTGTCAGGAATTCTCATTGGTTTACAGAAATAACTTTGATCAGTGGTTGTCTATACATTGCTAAGCTATAGGGTGTGGGATATAGTGTCCGGTATGGCATTATTAGGTGAATTTATAGCTACTTATGGCAACAGCAAGAAGTTTTAAGAGATGAATACTTGGCTCAAAGCAGGGAGTAGGACATGATTGCTGTCTCATTTTAATGTCTCTCTGGGCCTGATAGTTTAAAAAGACTCGCATCCCTCAGATAAAAGTTTTCTTTTCTAATAGTAAGATAATGAGAACAGAATAAGCGTTTAATACACTGTAGTTACCATTAATACTAGAGACATGTAGCATGAATAATTGAAATCAACTAAACAAGAAGAGCAACATTCTTCTCATCAGCTCATGGAATATTTTCCGAGGGATAGAACCATATGTTAGGCCACAAAACAAGTCTCAATAAGTTTTAAAAAATCAAAATCATATCAAGTGTCTTCTCAGACCACAGTGGAATAAAACTAGAAATCATTTCCAAGAGGAATTCTCAAAACTATACAAATACATGGAAATTAAACAAATCTACTCCTGAATGATCTCTGGGGCAATGACAAAATCTAGAAGGGAATTAAAAAATGTTTTGAAATGAACAAAACGAGTGACACAACTTATCAAAACCTCTGAGACACAGCAAAAGCAATACTAAGAGGGGGGTTTATAGCATTAAACACCTACATCAAAAAGATTAAAAAATCACAAATTAACAACTTAATGTCATTACCTCAAGGAGCTAGAAAAACGAGAACAAACCAAACCCAAAGCTACCAGAAGAAAGGAAATAATAAAGAATAATAAAGATCAGAGCAGAACTAAAGAAAAGTGATACCAAAAAGCAAAAAACAAAACAAAACAAAAAATAAGGTCAATGAAACAAAAAGTTGGTTCTTTGAAGAAATAAACAAAATAGAACACTAGCTAGATTAACCAAGAAAAGAAGAGAGAAAATTCAAATAAACTCAATCAGAAATGAAGAAGGAAACATTACAACTTATACCACAGAAATACAAAGATCATTCGAGACTACCACAAACATCTCTACACCCACAAACCAGAAAATCTAGAAGAAATGGATAAATTCCTGGAAACATATAACCTCCCGAGCTTGAATCAGGAAGAAATAAAAACCTCAACAGACCAATAACAAGTAGTGAGATGAAATCGGTAATAAAAAATCTCCCCAAAACAATAACAAAAAAAGCCCAGGACCAGAGGGATTCACCGCCAAATTCTATCAGAGGTACAAAGAAGAACTGGTACCCATCCTACTAAAACTTTTCCAAAAGATCGAGGAGGGAATTCTTCTTAATTCATTCTACAAAGCCAGCATCACCCTGATACCAAAGCCAGGAAAGGACACAACAAAAATAGAAAACTATAGACCAGTATCCCTCACATATATAGATACCAAAATCTTCGACAAAATACTAGCAAACTGAATGTGTTAAAAGGGCAGATTCTTAAGACAAATCCCAGAGATTCTGACTGAGTGGGTCTGGGGCAGGACCTGGGACTCCGTGGGTATATGAAGCCCCCAGGTAATGCTGATTTGGGTGGCCGGCTATGGACCCCAGTAGGGGAAGCCCTTCTCTGTCCTGCTCCTAGAGTGCCCCTGCACCCCAAGGACTCAGGATGGACAGTACCACTGTGAAACAAATCTGGAGTTCCTCAGCCATTGCCACACTGGGCCATGTTTCATCCAAGCAGATATTCCCTGAATCCCTGCTATTCACAGGCACTGTGCTTGCTAGGAGCTGGTACTGCTGTGGAAAGTCCTGCTCACCCTCCTTGCCCTGCTGGATCTTCGTTCACCCTTTTTCCCCCCGCTACTGTTTGCTCCTTGAAGACCAGCACTGTGTCTTTCACAGTGAACTTTGCTTTCTGAGATTCTGGCCACAGTGCCTGGCATACAATAAAAGTTTCACCACGCTTGAATACAGTTAGTAGTAGACCTTCCTGTCAACCTCTGCCTTACAAATCTCTTTCTAGAGACTTGTTCACAAAAACATGAATCCTACATTTATGCCCTAAAGGACACATTTTATAATTGGTTTGGTTGTTCTTCTATGATCTACATGTACGAATTGGCTTCAAACACTAGCAGCTTTCCTGTTATTTCAATCAACCATTAGGAAGCAGTATTCATAGGAAGATACATTTTACTTTTGTAAATTATCATTTGTTTTTTAAGATTGGCCAAGGCAAGCAGGAAACTACCAAGCTTCCACCTTACCTGATAAGAGGCTAACCTAGACTTTGCATCCCATCCCCACTTCTGAAAGGTTGCCTACCTTCTCGGTTTACAAAATATAAAACCCACCTGCAGTCCTTACTGCACATTTTTTTTTTCTTTTGAGACAGAGTCTCGCTCTGTTGCCCGGGCTAGAGTGCCATGGCGTCAGCCTAGCTCACAGCAACCTCAAACTCCTCAGCTCAAGCAATCCTGCTGCCTCAGCCTCCTGCGTAGCTGGGACTATAGGCATGCACCACCATGCCCTGCTAATTTTTTTCTATGTATATTTTTAGTTGTCCATATAATTTCTTTCTATTTTTAGTAGAGACGGGGGTCTTGCTCTTGCTCAGGCTGGTCTTGAACTCCTGACCTCGAGCAATCCACCCGCCTTGACCTCCCAGAGTGCTAGGATTACAGGCGTGAGCCACTGCGCCTGGCCCTTACTGCACATTTTTCAGAATGAATATTTGAACCTACGCTTAACAGTTTAATTGAACTTCAATTTTGAGACTTCCCACGGCATCTACTTAGCCAAACTATCCTTCAACCAAAATCTCTTTGATGAGTCTATAGTTGAGAAAGCCACTCTGGAGAGGGAGAAGGTGAGCGACTTACCTTGAGCTGCCCCCGAGTATGATGCTGATTCACCCTCGCTCATTGTGGCTTCCTGGAACTCTGAGTGTTTGTCAAGGGTGTGTTCTGCTCATCCTGTGGCTGGATCATTTAACCACTTTCCAAGTCTGAAACACCTTACATTAAATTCAAAAGAAAGGTTTTTAGAAAAGGATTTAATACTTTTTATTATTCCATCCATCCATCCATCCTCCATTCATTAACTTATTCATTCTTCAACAAATGTCTTTGGAGTACTGACCATGTTCTAAGACTCCCCTAGAGACTGGGGATACCATGGAGAATAAGTCTCAGTGTCTGAGTTTGGGAAGCTCAGAGTCCAGAGGGATGGTAGGATATCACTGCACCTCGTTTACCTCTGTGTCCTGCCCTCACTGGAATATGAGTTTCCCAGACACTGAGATTTATTTGCCATTGTATCCACAGTCTCTAGGGGAATCTTAGACATAAGTTACAGAGGTTTTGTTTTAAGGGTTAATGATCATAAATGCAATAAAACAATTTTTCTAGTATCTCTGGTAGTTTGCTTAATATGAAGAAATATAATTATATAACTTTCTTAAAGGTTATCTGTGAAGATGAGTACCTAAAAAAAAATCAGAGGATGACTTAGTTTTTTCATTTTTTACATTATTTTTTCTTTTTAGAGATGGGGTCTTGCTATGTTGCCCAGGTTGGTCTCAAACTCCTGGGCTCAAGCAATTCTCCTGCCTCAGCCTCTGGAGTAGCTGGGATTACAGGCAAGATGACTTAGTTTTGGAGATAAATAATAACCAAAGTAGTAATGCAGCATTGACAGATAACATGGATAGGACTTTTTTTTTTCTTAGAGATGGGCTCTTGCTATGTTGCCCAGGCTGGAGTGCAGTGGCTATTCAGAGGTGCAATCAAGGCATACTACAGCCTTGAACTCCTGGGCTCAAGTGATCCTCCTGCCTCAGCCTCCATAGTAGCTGGGACTACAGGCAGGTGCCACCATGCCCAGTGGATAGAGCACAGAGCACTCTTTTTGTGCAATTTAGTGTATCAACAGGTGGATCATAATCACCTGATCACTACTTCTCCCAAATGTCCTGTCTTGGTTAAAGGTGCCACCAAAGTCCAGTTAGTGGCCCAGTGCCGTACATTCCACAGGTGAATTTGAACTTGCTCTTGTGATTCTGTTTTCTTCTCTTTACACTGTTACTGCCCCGGTTCTGGTCCACTATTTCTCTATTTCCTGCAGTCTGAACCTGCTACGATCCACCTTCCACTTTGCTTCCTGGTGATTGTTCTCCTGTCCTGCCCTGGCTCAAACCTCTCAGTGGCTCCCCAGTGTCTACAAAATTTCCACCTAGAGCTCAAGGTTTTCAGAAGATGGTCCCCACTTATGTAACTTCTTGCTCTGCCACCTTAATACACTTTGGCCACACTGGGCTGCACTGTTTCCCAAACACGATGAAATTTCACACCTCTATGCAGTTGTTCATGCTGTTCCTCTTGCCTGAAATGCACTTCCTCCTTCTGTGCCCTTGGAAATCCTACCTTCTTCAGTATTTATCTCAAGTGTCTCCTCCTTTGGGAAGTCGCACCATTCTGCGACCTGATGCTCCGCTGCTCCAGACCCTACCCTCCTCTCTATTTCCAAGGCGCTCCGCGTATGCTTTTATTCAAGCTCTTGTCACAGGGTATGGTTTTTCTTGAGTGCCCTTTTTATCCACCAGACAATAGTTCCTTGAAGATTCTCCCAGTTCAGAAAATGATGTCTGGCCTGTGTTATGCATAACTGCATAACTGCCATAAATGAATGACCAGGTCTGTCATGGAGCTGTCACCTCCGACCATGCCATTTCATTGCCTTCAATTTCCAAAAGTCTTTCCCCCTCTCATCACTTAATTTTATCCCCCTCCAATGATTGTGGTTTTAGGTAAAATGGGGTAACTCCTTTTACATCCTAAAACCTTGGCTCTTCTGAGGCAGCATAAAGTCAGCAGATCACCAAACATCAGCCAGGAGTAGGGGCTGCCTTCAAACTGTCCAACTAGGGGCTCCCCGAGGGCAGCAACCTTGTGTTAATTCCATTTATATTCCTCGGAGTCTAGCGACAGGCTCTGAGCTCGACATCACTCACAGAACTACTAAATTTATTATGAAAGTAAATCCATAAAGACAAAACCTGGAGATGTCCAATTCAAAGTATTTACAGTAGATGGAGCTATATGTTTCACTGTGATCTACTCTGCATTTCATATATCATGTGAAATTATTAACATTTTGGCAGTTATTAATCAGCTCTCACTTTTTTGCTTAAGCATATGAAAAGCCAATGGGACTCACTTGTCCTGTTTAGCCTTGTTAGCTATAAATTGCTAGAAAATGTTATTAAAGAGTTTTCCTAAAAATTGCACCGTGATTGAAAGCAATTGATATACATAATAGAAAACATCATTAAAAGCCAAAGAGATAATAGATGCAAAGTATGAAAGACATTTATATTTCATATAGGGGAAGCCAACTCACAAACACAGAGGTCAACCCCACTTGTAATCTTAAAAAGGCAAAGAAAAAAGGTATTATTTTATAAACAAATTTTATAAATTAACCAAAAATGTAAGTGGTAATGCCCAAATCTGGTGAAGTTCTGTTGAAACCGTTATATTCATAGTAATAATAATTGGTATCCTTTTGGAAATCAACTTGGTAGGAAACATAAAAAAAATCTCTCTTTTGAACTGGGAATATTCTTGGGTGCTTTTGCTAAGAAATAATCCAGAAGGAAAAAGTTAAATTCATGAAGGTGTTTATTGTAGCATTATTTTTATCATAGTAAAACATTGAAAGCAACCTAAATAATAAATATTAAGCAAAATATGATATTAGAATGATTTGATATTCTATAGCCATTAAAATATGCATGCAGTCTATCAAGAGATATGGAAAAATGCTTAAGAGGGGAGGATTGGACCGAATATTTCAGAATTTACTCATATCTATTCTCTGGTTAGGCTTTATAAAGATTGTACATACATAAAACAAAGACAATTAAACAGAAAAATTAAAATAGAGTATGTCTTAAGTTATTATTAATGGAATTTTTTCCTTTGAAATATTTTTGTTGTTATAAGGTCAGGTGTGGTGGCTTATTTCTGTAATTCCAACACTTTGGGGGGCCAAGGGGGGGAGTTGGAGTCCAACAGTTTGAGACCAGCCTGGGAAACATGGCAAGACCCTATCTCTACAAAAAATTTTTAAAAATTTAAAATGGCATGATGATGTGTGCCTGTAGTCCCAGCTACTCAGGAGGCTGAGGCAGGAGGATTGCTTGAGCCCAGGAGTTTGAGGGAACAATGAGTTATGATCATGCCACTTGCACTCTAGCCTGGGCAACACAGAGAGACCATGTCTCAAAAAAAAAAAAAAAACACCAAAATTTCTGTTGTTATAAGTTTTTGTGGTTAAAAAATTAGAATATTTACTCCATCCTTTCAGTTTGCTGGCTAGACCAAAGCAGGTAGAAATTTGTTGATTCAGAATTTTGTATATAATCAGAAATAATAGCATTATAGGTGGTCTTGGACAGCTCTGCTATTTTTCCATCAATAGTACACATATTTCTGTCCTCGATCTGGTCTAAATTAAATCACCAGACTCTAAGATCTTTTAAAAAATGGGAAATAATATCTTATTCATCTGTGTTCTCCAGACCCAACAAAGTCAGTAGATGCTGAATATCACGTTCTCATAACCTATATTAAGTGATGAAGTGGCGAAGAAAATTCCTAAGCAAGCTCCCAGCTTGTGGCTATGAAGTTTACGGATTCCCTCCTGGTTTACCAGACCTAAAATAAGTGAATGAGAGTCCTTGTGCTTGGGGTGTTCAATGAGTGACTTTTGGATGAATGACCACTTGATACAGTCATAAAAACTGATACTAAAATAGGACAAGAGAGATGAAGTATCTCTCAGTCTAATTTTTACGTAGTAAGGAATAAACTTCTGAGATTACAGGGCGACAGAAGCATTAGAGTTCTGTAGTTCCTTTCTCAGTATTTCTGGACCCTAGCAACGTAGTTTTGGGAAAATGGCAAAGACCAGAGGACAGTCCTGTCAACAGCAAGATCCGTGAGTAGGACACATCATTTTCATTTACATCTTATTGGTCAGAACCTAGTCATATGGCTGCACCAAGCTGCAAAGAAGGCTGGGAAATGCAGTCTTTACTAGGCGACTAGGGCTGAGCTAAACATCTAGAACAGTTAGTAAGGTACAACTAGTAGTCTGCCATAATAAGATATTTTAAAACTCTTTTTTTTTTTTTGAGACAGAGTCTCTCTCTGTTGCCCAGGCTAGAGTGCCGTGGTGTCAGTCTAGTTCACAGCAACCTCAAACAATCCTTCTGCCTCTGCCTCCTGAGTAGCTGGGACTACAGGCATGTGCCACCATGCCAAGCTAATTTTTTTCTATATATTTTTAGTTGGCCAGATAATTTCTTTCTATTTTTAGTAGAGACGGGGTCTCACTCTTGCTCAGGCTGGTAAAACTCTTTATTATGGAAAATTTCAAGTATGTAGAAGAATGTATAAAGAACTTCAATGTACCCATCACAAATCTTCAACCATTACCAACATTTGACAATCCTGTTTCATCTTTTTCTTACCCCCTACATTTTTTTACTTGTTTTTTTTAAATGTTATAAAATATATATAACATAAAATTTGCATTATTTTTAGTATGCCAATTTACCCACAAATGCTTCAAAATGCATCTCTGACAATGACTTTTTTTTACATAAGTATCTGCCATTTTTACACATAAACTTAATAATTCATTAATATCATCTAATTTCCAGTTCATTATTAAAATTTACCACATGTCTAATAATCATCCTTGTGCATGGCATGTTCCACGAGTGACTTTTGAATGAACGACCACTTGATATAATAATTTTACAATTATTCATTCAAATCAGGGTCCAAAGTCCATACATTGCATTTGGTTATTATCTCTGATAAGTCTCTTTTGTCCTGTAACATCTCCTTACCCCCACTTTCTAAAATATCATCAGTCTATTAGAGAGACCAGACCATTTTTCCAGAACAATATTCCACAATAAGTTTTTAACTTTGGTTGAATTAGGTCCTCAGGAAGCATTCTTTAGAATAGATTTCTAGAATTATCTAGCCAAAAGGCACGAACATCTCTTTGGCTTTTGCGTCTTACATCGACAAGCGGAAGTGTTTATCAAGTGTACCGCCACCAGTTGGGTATTATCCTACTGTGTTCCTCACAGCTTGGTGAACACCAGGTGGCTGGCGTCTGAAATTGTGTGCTAATCTGACATGTGTAAAATCGTAGGCAATTTTCAATTTGTTAACTTAAAATGTGTCAAGTAGTATTTTTAACTTACATTTCCTGAGTTGCCATTGTCGCTCTTGTGTTTATTTACGATTCACATTTTTTCTTACGTGACTCGATCGTTCATATCCTCTCGCTAGGCAAAGGCCCACCCCACTAAACCCTTAGGTGATTCTACGGTAACTTCCTGATATAGTCACAACTCTCTCCTTCTCTCTTTTAAATTCAACTTTTAAATTGAGCACAAAGTACAGAGGGTTCCAATGTACATTCCACCCACACAGTTTCCTCTATTACTAACATCTTGCATTCGTGTGGTACATTTGGTACAATTAATGAACCAGTATTGATACACTATTATTAATTGAAGTCCACAGTTTACATTAGCATTCATTGTTCTGTTGTATAGTTCTAGTAGTTGTGACAAAGGCATAATGGCATGTATCTAGCATTACAGTCTCATACAGAATAGTTTCACTGCCCTAAAAATCCTCTGCTGGTTCACCCTTCCCCAGGGAACCTTGGTAACCACTGATCCTTCTACAGTCTATAGTTTTGAGGCTTCCAGAATGTCATATAGTTGGAATCACATAGTATGGAGCCTTTTTAGACTTGCTTTTTAAACTTAGCCATATGCATTTAAGGTTTCTCTGTGTATTTTCATGGATTGATAGCTCATTTCTTCATATCACTGAATAGTATTTCATTGCACAGGTGTTTAGCTATTCCCCTATTAAAAGACATATTGATTGCTTTCAAATGTGGAAATTATGAATAAAGCTGCTATAACCATTCAGGTATAAATTTTTGTGTGGGCGTAAGTTTTCAATTCACTTGGGTGAATGCCAGGAGCGTGATTGTTGGATCGTGTGGTGAGAGCACGTGGTGACACCTTCAGAAGTTTGCAGGATTGAACTCTTGGTGCTGAAGGGGCATCAGAAGGGTGGCCCTGGAGGCTTTCCCTGGGGCTTGGTGGGGCAGGACCCCTGCATGGATTTTCTCATTGATTTGGGTATTGCTCTCAAAGCTTTAAAATCTCAAGTCTGGTTCTCCACCTCTCCCTCCAATTCAACGATCCCGTATCCTTTTATTTATTTATTTAATTTATTTTGGGGGGAATTTGTAGCTTTTATACAAACAGAATAAACAAACAGAAACCCCTAGCATTATAAGTGCCCTAGAGATATCCTTTTATTTCTTTTCTGCTTAATTGTCCAGAGTCCATTTCTCTTGCTTGGAACTAAGAATCTTGACTGATGAATTTCCTTCACTGGACCCAGAGAAAGAAAGAAAGCTGAGCCTTGCAGCACTTGTTTTTATAGGACTTTTGCTATAAAACTTTTTTCAGAATCCAAAATGAAGCAGAGGCCATCAGAGTCTGGATACTACGTTGTTTATATTGACGAGCTGAGTCCTGAGACAAAGTATCAGAGGAACAACTAAATTACCAAGGATGCTGGATTTGGAAGAAGACTCTTCAGTATGAAAATCTCTTAGCACCAGCCCTTCCTCTTAGGCAGTAATCAAGATGTACATTGAGTTATCGTGGAAAGGTAGATTTTAGGGACAGAGATTGGGGTTAGAATTTAGACCTTGTTACGTATTCCCTGGGCGCAGCCTTGGACAAGCTCAGCCTCCTTTTCTTCATCTATTATATAAAACAGGATGGTAATAATCTACCTTCAGAGTCATCACAAGGATTGAAGGTAAAAATGAACATCAATAGTTACAATAGTTATTTAATAAGCGGTCATTATTATTAGGTGTCCTACTGGGAAAATAATGAGGTGACCCCATTGCCCAAAATGAACAAGAAGAGACTGGAGCAGACACTACCAGCTTCCTCCCCACTATTCACTCTCCCTTTCTTCTTTATTAACAAAGAATATTTTTTTTTCCTAGAGAGCAGCAATATTCCCAACTATGGAACTGCACTCCTCGACTTCCCCTGCAGCCCAGGGGTGGCCATGCCCCACAGCGTTGGGCAGCGGGACGTCTGTGAAAGTCTACCGGACTTTCTATTGTATTTTCTCCTTGTGGTTCCCTTCTATTTTCCTGGCACAGGGATGTTAGGCTGGGGCACAGAGGCCATCTTTTGATCAGAAGAGACCACCGGGGGAAAGCAGAATAGAAGACAGAGGATAAAAGAAACCTGTGACATTGGTGACATGATGGTGCCACTGCCCCTCAGGACCACCTACTTCAATCGCTTGTTGGAGAAAATGAAACTCTATGAGACAAAGCCACTGAAGTCGGTGACTGTTACCCCTAACAGATGTAGAGACGACATCTACCTGGCCCTCGGATCCAGGGACGAACTGGCTTTTAATAATGACTTTAAAATACGAATGATAGAACGTTCAGGGGAGGTGGAGGAAAGCCTAGATTTTTATCCCCTTTATCACACAGAGAGTAAAAGCGAAAATTATGTCGTGATAGATTTAGAAAAGCAAGTTATTTCTCCATAGCATCTGTGTAATGGGGTATCCATCTCTCGTTTGAGGTGTAAAACACCTGTCTCATTGGCCCCATTCCACATGCTGTACACAGGAGCATGTTTAGGGATTCCACCCCTCCCCAATTTGTGTACAGAGCTCCTTGAGTGTTTAAAATGTGGGGAGAAGTCTGATTTCGTTCAGTCCTGCCTGACGAGGTGCCTCGATGATGCTGGAAGATGCCAGCTTAGTGAAGCCAGGCATTCACCTGTGTCCAGTGGGACAACTGGGCAAAACCTCCTGCATCTGGAGAAGCCACAGGCCCTAGACAGTGTCTTCCCCTGGCAGGAGTAATTCTTCTAGTGGCAGGCTGGCCTGTTTGTCAGCTGTGAAGGAGGCTCACAGCTGACTGGTTAATGTTGTTTGGGACAAAGCACCTGTGATTCATTCACCAGCCACTTCCTAGGGCATTTGGTGAGCCCAGCAAGGTGGGGGTGGGTGGGCCTGCTCTGGTGTCAGCCGCCTCAAGGATGTGCTGCCGTGAGAGCCCCTCCTCTGTGCCTCCTCCTGCCCATCAATACCATCTTCTTCACCATCATTACCATCGTCATCCCCATCATCACCATCATCACTATCATCACCATCAACCCCATCAGCACCACCATCATCATTATCATCATCATCATTATCATCATCATCATCACCACCATCATCATCAAATCACCTTGGTCTGGTTATACCATCAGTAAAATAAGAAATATCACATGCCTCTGTGAACCTTGGAAGTATATCATCAAAACAAAATTGGGGCCAGGCGACGTGGCTCACGCCTGTAATCCTAGCACTCTGGGAGGCCGAGGTGGGAGGATCGCTCTAGGTCAGGAGTTCGAGACCAGCCTGAGCAAGAGTGAGACCCCCGTCTCTACTAAAAATAGAAAGAAATGATCTGGACAGCTAAAATTATATATATAGAAAAAAATTAGCCGGGCATGGTGGCACATGCCTGTAGTCCCAGCTACTAGGGAGGCGGAGGCAGTAGGATTGCTTAAGCCCAGGAGTTTGAGGTTGCTGTGAGCTTGATGCCATGGCACTCACTCTAGCCTGGGCAACAGCGCAAGACTCTGTCTCAAAAAAATAAATAAATAAAATAAAATTGGACCACATATTTGCAAGTGCTTCATATCCTTGGAGAGCAAACTGAAAATAATATTAGCAAATAAACTGGTGAGCTAAGACATGGAATTTTAGATAAGTAGTGACTTCCACAATATATAATTAATAATTATTCTGGTTGCCTTAAAACAAAAACAAATTATAACTTCCCTTTAGAAGGTAGAAAGTGCAGGTGGTTCAAGGAAATGCCACTTAAAATGCAGCCTCTGGGCTGCTGTGGGTCCTTGGGTCTCTACAAGGTAAGTTCAAACATTGAGAGCAAGCAGGTAGTCCCTTGCTCTCAATGGGGATGTTAACAGTGTTAACAGTGTTAACAGTGTCATTTTATGTACACTGAATCTAACGATAAGTATTTGGGATTTGCATTTTTATGTCATTATTAATTTCAATTTTTTAGGTAATTAGTTTTTGTTGTGTTTTATAAAAATACTGGTCCGTGACAGATATTGGAAATACTTGCTTTTTTAAGCCTTTCATCTCACATAGTTTGGGTTTAGCGTTTCTCCCTGTGCACTTGGTTTTATGAAACTCTGTGCCCAGATGGAGAAGGCTCCAGACCCCGGTCCCAGCCAAGCTCCATCTCTGGAGGGAGATCCCCCCACAGGCATTGCCTGAGATTCGCCCAGAATCTCCGGGGGCTGAGCTAACACGTCTTAGCAAATAATTTTACACAAAATGGCACCAAAGGGGTTTGAAAGCTAACCTTCCCCACCCCAACACCCCCAGGCCCAAATATACAATTTACCTATACGGATCAGATTAGAAACGACACTCAGCCGCTAGTTTTTCCTTAGTCTTTAGCCCAGAGGGGCTAGATGACGTCACACAAGGGCTCTCACATTGCTGGCACTAGTGGGCCCCTCTCCACGTGTCGTCCCAACCCTTCATGCCACAGCACAGCAGTTAGGCCCGAGAGGATTGCACTGTGGAAAGGCTGCTGTGTGTCTAGAAAATTCACGGCCATCAGAGACATTTCCAGGGTTATGGCTGTGGCACACAAAAGTCTGCAAATGATGGGTGTTGGGTGGGAGAGGGGGTTGAGTTCTAAGCTTTGAGACTGTTCAGAAGGAAAGAATGATGCTAATCTAGGAATAAGAGCCTTTGTCCTCGGGTCATTTCTTGGGTATTGTTATATACAGTAGCTCGTTTCAGTCCTCACAGTGGGGTATTGTCAGGATTTCCGTTTCACAGTTGAGGGAACTGAGGCTTGGGAACGTTGGGACTGGTCTGAGGGCCTGAACGAGCTGACCCCTGGGTCAGGGTGCCAAGGAAGCTCTCCCGTCCAGTTTTCTTCCCTGTGGTAGGACGTGGACCTCAGACCAGAACCCTGGTGGCCACTCTCTGCCTGTGGGTCTCTGTGAGCTCTGCTGGGAGCAGCCAGGGACCTCACACCCAGGTCACATTCTCTTGGGGGCCACCTCTGGGGACGCAGAAGGAAGATTCCAGTGTCCCCAGGCTCCTTTTCCAACTCTGCTCACACCATCTTCATTCATTCTTTCCTTCCACCCTCACCAGCCGCCCACCACAAAACTCATCACATGCACAGCCTAGCGCCTGGGAAAGCGCTCGAGAAATGCTAGCTGCTTTCCTCCAACTCTGGGGTGGGCTCCTTCGGAGGACAGATTTGATCTCATTCTCGTCTCTGTGGCTACGGCTTAGCCCCGTGTACCCAGCAGGCCTTCTCTGCAGGTGTGTTTAAGGAACAAGCGACCCATATCCAGCCCAACCTAGACCACCAGGACTAAGGCAAATGTCATGCAGGCTGCTAGCTGCCTGTCCTAACCCATCCCGCCTCATTCGTAATTCATTTAGCCAAGTGTTGGGACACAGGACGTTTCCTTGCTCCACAGCAGCTATGGTCAGTGTCTTAGCTCGGACAAGATGAGAGCCGATGTGTGGTTCTCCTGGGAGTCTCCCAAGGCAGGGGCAGCCCATCACCGCCTCTTCCACTCTGCAGCACAGAATATGGCTGTGTTGTCTGGATGTACAGTCACCACTTGGACTGCGAGGACAAGAGTCTAGGGATGTTCTGGCTCCCAGCCAGAAGGGCGCTGGGGCCAGCGGAAAGGACAGGAAAGCTGCTGTGCCAAGCCTGGATTGCCTCTCTCTTAAGAGAGGGGAAAAATAAAGCTTTCACTGTATCTAACCATTGCTTTTTTTAGGTTTTCTGTCACATGCAGCTGAAATTAATCCTAAACGTTACATCAATTAAATGGAAAGAAAACTGTCACCCCATCTTCCCACCTTGAGCTTTTTATGGCATAACCACCCCATCCAAAATAGGGCTCGTGCCGCCAAGTTGAAGCTCGATTACGCTGAGCTGGTTACAAGCTTTGGGAATCTAAGTGCAGGGTTTATCTTCCTATCACGTCTCCCCTCTCTTTCATGTGGCCAGAGAGCTGGGGGTGTGTTTTCTCCCTGTATTTTCTCCTCTTCTGCATTCGTGCAGGGCGCAGGCTCTGCACAATGTCCAGCAAGGTTTGAGAAGGGCCTCCGGCATCTGGATTCAAAAGATTAGAAATGCAGGGACAGCAGGATGAGTGGAAGGAAGCCCCACCCTGGGGTGGGGTGCAGAGGTGGGAATGATGACAGGGAGACCAGTCCTGGAGCTCTACAGGGTGCTGGCAGGAATGGCCTCACGGTGCACTGGCGATTCGAAAGCCCAAAACCCGCCAGAGGGTCCCAAGCCCCACTCTTGGCACAGCATAGCAACTAAGGCGCCGTGGGGCCGTGCCCTGCCCAGTGTGGACAGGTGAGCAGTGACCTCTGGGCATCCTCAGTACCATGGGCCCGAGCACCTTTGAGCAGGAAGAGGGAAGGGAGACCCCTAAAGGGCAGCTCAGACTTAACCTGCTCAGATTCCACTCCTGATCTTCCTCCCAAGCTGCTTCCTCCCATTCCTCCACCTTGGCCAGTCCTTCCAGATATTCAGGCCACAATCTTGGAGCCTTTCTCCACCCTTTCTCACACACCCCGCACCCAATCCATTTGCAAATCCAAAGGGTCTAGTTTCAACGTACATGTAGAATTCGAACACTGCTCCCCACCCCTGCTGCTCCCACCCGGGCCCGTCCCATTGCCATCTCTTTCCTGCATGGTGGGAATGGACTTCCGGCCGACCTGTGCCTGCCCTTGCTCCCCGGAGCCTGTTCTCATCACGGCGGCCAGAGTTCGCCAGCTAAGGTGTAAGCTGACATGTGCTCAAGACCTTCCAGTGGATCCAGCTCACTCTGGGTAAAGGTCAAAGTCCATACACATCCTGCGAGGCCCTACCTGACCTGCCCCGTTTTCGACTACAGACCCCCTCCTCCCTCTCCCCTCACTCACCAGGGGGTTGCCAAACAGGCTCTTTGAGCTCCCTTAACAACACCAGACAGGATCTGGCCTCAGTGCCTTTGCACCAGCTGCTCCCTTGGCTTAGAAAACTCTTCCTCCAGATACTCAAAGGGTTTGTCTCTGCAGCTCTTTCAGGTCGTTAGTCAAATGTTTCCCCCTCAAAGAGGCCTTTCCTGACTACTGTCCTAACATTGTGGCACCTGCCTGTGCACCCCGAATCTGACCTTCCTTCCCTGCTCTTTCTTATAGCACTTACTAGGATGTACCTGACATACTATGTATTTCACCATCTTGTTTATCTGCCTCTCCTCACTAGAATGTGAGTTCTAGGAGGATAAGGACTTTGTTTTGGTTCCTACTATATTCTTGGCAAAAAGAACAGCGCCTGGCACCAAGGAGGTGTGCAATAAGTATTTGTTGCCCACCTTTTATTTGCTCTCCCTCTGTTCCCACCTCACTCATGCTGCCCCGGGTTGCACCCCCTGTACCCCCAAGTGATGCATCATCATGGACACTTTAATTCAGGTCCTGTTTTTTGGGGAGCTCAGGCCACTAGAGTAACTTACCGTGGGTCACATAGCTAGTAAAAGACAGATCGCGGATTCAGACCCGGGCAGTATAATTCCAGAGTGGTACTGCTACTGCTGTTATCACTATTGCCTCTTGGAGCTTCACCTGCAAAGGCTCAAGGCAGATTAACGCAGCTAAAAAAGGGAACATTCCCTACAACCTCTACACCTATAAAGCCAATTGGCTTCGCTCTGACCTGGCAAAAGCATTATTTTCTGGGACTATTTGTTGGAATGATAGTGTAATTTCTGGTTGGCAAAAGCACGAACACACATGGAAATAAATATTATCAATGAAATGGTCAGTTCGAGGAATTTATATTCAAAAATCTTCTTAAGAATACATATAATTTTACAAGATCATTCATCATAGCACCAAGCCTAATATTCCTTAATAGAAAACAGTCAAATAACAAATACTCCAGTTAATTTCCCACAGGTATAAATTATGCAAAGCCATTTATATCTTCATTTACAATAATCAATAAATAACAGTGAACATTCATACAATTTTTTATAAAGATCCCTTTTGTACAAAGCTATAGCTGTGTATATACTAAATAGACAAAATAATCCTTGTACTACAAAATAACATTTCACTCTGTTTCCTCAATAGTTCTCTTAGAGCTCTCAGTAAAAATTTTCGGAGTCAATCAAGTCCTGCCATGACATTAAGAAAACATTAAATCTGCTAAATATATCACAGACTCCCCCAAAATAAAACATCCAATACAATATGCTCTGAACAAACTCCTGTCTCCAGGTTTCGTAATCTATCCCAGGGTGGACAGTAGAGAACCACCGTTTTTCCATCATTACTGTTTGTCTTTGGTTGACAGCATCCGCACCAATGCAAGCGATGCAGGCAGCATCTTCTGGCGCAATTTCAAGGGCAAAGTGCAGGGGTCCTCTTCACCACACTCCCCTTCCCTGGGTACCACTCCCACGCCACAGACATTCTACACAAACATGCTAAGACTTTGGCTTAAGGGATCCTTTGTGGAATGCAAACAGCTCTGATTATGAGTGGAATTTCATTGCCTATTTATTCCGAGTCACTGCTAGGGGAAGGGGAAAAAGATGGGAGGGTGGGAAGGTCCAGTTGTGTACAGCTATTTATTCCTGCAACTGAACTTCTGAGTTTGAAAGAATTCCCTTGGGAAAATGCCCCAGATGCTGACTTAATTTAAGGAGACCCTCGTAGTTCTGGGAGCCCCAGGAGGCAGATCTCCCAGGTTTTACTCCAGACTTTCATCCCAAACCTTCAGCAGTCAGACTACTTTCTGTTTTACCACACTCTTCCCAGAGGCACCTTTCTCAGATGCTAAAGCCAGGACGTGCTGCTGTAAGCTTTGGAATTTACTTATACACAGAGGTACATTTATTTTAAGGAAATAGGCCACTTAGGGAGATAAACAAATAAAAAACTAACTTGGTAACTTTTAGATTTTTAAACCTAGAAAGGACTTTTTAAAAGAGGTCTTCCAACTTCCAGCCCAGAGAGGTAAATGGATTATTCAGGTGTCCGCAGGTGAGCTAGGATGTGGCTTCCTGATACCCAGACCAGCACTGGCCTACCTTGGACAATGTCACCTCTCCAGATTACAGGCACTCCTAGAGTTTCCTTTAAACAAGTGTCTCAATCCTTGCATGACATGTAGGAATACAGGCATCTTGTCGATGTCCTTTCTCACGGCTTGGTCTCGCAGAGAATATGCCCCTGTTGACTTTTGGTGAGGCTAAAAGAAGTGGTTGCAAACAGAATACACCTAATCCAATGTATTTTGTTTTTTGTAAGAATGCAAAAATCACAACTTTTAAACTTAAAGGAAAAATAGTAGCCCCTATCTCAGAGACCAGTCAATTATGACTTCATCTAAGTAACTCATGGTCTCCACCCTTGCTGTGTTCAGGCCTTCTCTACTCTGCTTTTTGAAAGAGAAAGCCCAATTTCCTACTCTGGAAGTATGTGTTGGAAGTGAAGAGAGGAACAGCTGGGGGCAGGATGTATAGTTAATTGAAGTCACCAAAGAACTGTCTTTGATGTTAGACACTGAGATTTTACTGCTAAAGGCCCTTTAGTGGCAGTCATAGGCTACAACCTGAATTTGGGACCTCCTCAGTCATTTCCATGGGAGCAAGAAGGAGGGATCTAAGCAGTTTTAGTATGGGGGTGAGAGTCAACATGTGCAGAAACGTGGGGAGATGGGAGAAGGCTGCAAGGTAGAGGACTGCAATGTGACTCATAAACTTTGCCACTTTCCCAACTCCGAGAATTTCTACCTACAACTTACCAACTAGGCCAAAGTCACCAAGAATTGGAACTGTACTAGAATATAACATTAACTTCCAAGCAGTGAGGTTCAGAGTGCAAATCAATCTTTGAAAATGTGTCCTGTGTCCCCAGGTTTGCTATTTATGCAGTTCTGCGCTATGACCTTGTTATTCTTTTCTGTCTTGTGCTTTAGTTTCCTCTCTGAAATAAATACCTCCCACGATTGTTGTAAAGGTCACATGAGTTAATGAGTATACGATGGCTTAGACTTCCTCTTGCAAAAGGCATGTGAGTTAGATTTGAGACAGGGCAGCTGGGAAGAGGGTGGTGGACTGGAGAGAGGTTAGAAACAGCAACGGCAAACCAGATGTTAGGAAAGGAAGTACAGTCAGAGGAGGGAAACTGAGAACAAGGGGCTACTGGGCATTCTGCGACTTCACAACAGACGTGCAAGGAAGGAATTGTTCATTCAACCAATAAGTGCAGAGCGTCTACCTGCTCAGAGAAGTTAACATGCCAAGATCACCCAGATATCCGGTGGCAGAGCTGGGACTCAAACCTAGATCTGCCTGACTCTTTTCCTGTCCCACAATACCTTCCAGAGAAGGAGGAAGGGAGTGATTAAAAAACAGAAACAGAAACAGAAGAGTTCAGAATGAAAGAGACCCCTGCGAGATGAAGCTAGACTTGACCTCTGAGTGTGGGAATTTAAACAAGTCAGCAGTGGGCTCAGCGCTGCAGAATGTTGGGCAGAGGCACGTGCATATTTAAAAACAACCTGGTCGAGCCGCACAAAATACTGGTTGTCTTTTTCCCGTAGACAAGAATGTTCTCTGGCACGTTGCTGCTACAGCTCTGGCTGGGAGGAACTGCCTGCCTGATGTGTTTTCATCAAGGTTTTCCGAATAAGTTCTAAACACAAATAAGGCCGTCTTCCCGGCATTGCGGGGTTTGGCAATTCCAGAACGGTCAGCTAGGAACTCTGATCACTTCTGCACAGTGTCGGAGAACCGGGAGCTTGGGGTCACCAGGCCTTGTGCCCCATACCTGATCAAGCTCACCTCAAGCCCCGTCTCATGAATGACAGTGGAGAAACGACAAGGCCTGGAGGTCACTGTGGGACTCTGAACATCAGAGTGAGAAGGGCTGACGCTCACGTGGAGGCTGAAGACACAGGATGGAAGTGGAAGGTTTGGCGTGCAACTCACGCACCGGGCTCACTTCCAAGAGGTGCAGGCTGCTGTTCTTTAAGGAAATGCCTGAAGAGAGAGGCAGAGGCACGAAGATCTGCCGAGCTCAGTGTCCAGCAAAGGGCCTCTTGTGTCTCATTTCTGGCCCCTGCCACATTGGCTCACTGCTAAGGGAAAATCTCTGCAGTAATTTTCAGCCAAGAAGGACGGTAACACCGGTGCCAGCTCTCAGCCTTCTACCACCCAACCCAGGTCCTGGACCTTGTCATCAGAGCAGCCCCCTCACCAGCTGGATGGGCCAGAAGAACAACCTGCTTTGCGGTGGCAGCTCCAGATGGCCACTGCAGGCCCAAGACGTTAAATCTTCCCCAAACGCGGTGTCAGCAGAGATTATGCAACGTCGGGGAAGGAGCCTCGCAGAGCTTTGTGTGCGCTTGTTTCCTGGCAAGCCCGTCACTGAGAAGATCCTGAAATGCCACGTCGGCTGGAAAACCCAACACAGCGCCTTTCTGGGACTCCAGAGAGGGGTGCAGGCGGGTCATTCAGCGGAGATCCCCGATGAAGGAGTCTCCAAGTAGAAAGGAGACTCAAAACTCCAGTGGGCCTCTGGAGCGCGTCTGGGGAGTTAAGAAAAACTGAGCTCATGTGAAAGAGTTCGTGCCTTACGACTGCACTCCAGTGACATGACCACAGGAAGAGTAAAGGTCCTCACCAAAGCGGCCACGATGAATTGTGGCATTCAGTGAGACGCATCTCTACTTGTTAGCTCTGACTTTTGTTGGAGAGATTAGCTCCACGACAGATAGTCTGAGTCCTTGGTGGGGACGGCGGAGGGAGGTTAGCTTCAGGGGTGGAGGCCGTAGTTTCATATAAAACTTAATTGGGAATGAAGATGGCCATCCTGAGGTCACTAACTAGTACTGTAACTAGTCGCTTCCCCTTTCTAATCTTCAGACCCTCATGCGATCCCTAAGGCCGTCTAACAGTCTATGACTTATGGAGGAGGACTACGCAGGCAGCCCCCAGCGCCTCTGTCTTCTCCACATCCCTATCACAAAGAGTGGGCATGCACTGCATGGGGAAGGGGGCTGGGGGACTGTGCTGAACCCCAGAAACAGGGAAGCACATGGCCTTGTGGTTGTCCATGAGACAACGAGGGTGTACTTCTTGGTTATGAGCCCTGGTGGGAGCACATCTCCCCCCAAAGGTCAGGTCTAACCAGGTGGACCCCAACAACCCTGTAATCACCAACCACGGTAAGACACGAACTCCTATGAGGAAATGTTGGCCAAGTTCCAAACACCAACCAACAGAGAACCCACCCTGTTAGCTCACTGGCAATCACCACTGCCGACTACTCGTTTCCTAAATGAAGTGAGGTGGCAAAGAAAACCTAGAAACCACAAAACCACATAGACGGGATCTTGTGGGAGGCAGGAGATCTCAAACCGTTTACCGGGGGGAGGGAGAGAAAGGGAGGATGAGTAACCATTTAATCATGGCACTCAAGCAGAGCTTGCGCAAGCTCTTCGACCCTCTCCTGCACTTGGCACTTCATACGAGGGCACTAGGCAGACCCCAGCCCAACAGGACAGATGTGGCTATACCCCAGCTGGACGCAGGGCAGGTTCACAAACAAGTCAACAGAGAGCAGGCCACCTAGGAAACCAGTGGGAAAACTCAAGTAGGACTTACGGATCAATATGGTTTATTGAACACATGAACTCATGTCTTCCCTCATGAAACCCAGTGAAAAGCAGAGCAAAGGAATGAAAGTTGTGCAACCATGAAGACAAAGGGATGGAGGGGAGGTAACGGTAGGCAAGAGCTACCAATCTGTCTACGGTAGGAGCAGAACTGATGGAGCAATGAGCAGGGCAGGGGAATCCTGAAACCACCTGCCTGCAGAGGGGAGGCCCCTGAGCGGTCAGCAGAGACAGGTGTGGCATCTAGGAAAGGCTTGGGGATGGGGAAAGGTGGGCGACGCACCTGGCTGAAGACCAGGGCATTTGTTGGCTCTCAGGTCCCCTGTTCCTCCCATGAAGCCAGACGAACACTCTGCTCCTACTCCGTGGAGAAATTAAAGAACCTCCAGCTAAGGGACAGCAGGTACAACAGAGGCAGGAATTTAATGAGAGTCTAAACACGCCCTGGTGATGAGATTGCCTGCTCAGCGGTCAGAACTCGGGCACTCAGGTGTATACCAGGGTCTCTGGATATGGCAAAGAGGCGCCTGGCTGAGGGGGCATTTGGGAGTTAAAACCCAGCCTTTGCTCTGTTCCTTAAGCCTTGCCCTAGCTCAGGGCTGCATCTGCCCAGAGGAGGGGGCAAAAGGTGTCCTCTGCCAGTCAGGCCAAGTGCTCAGGGGTGGCTTCTGCCCAGAGGGGTCACCTTTTTTGAAAGTGCACAAGGGCAGTGCATAGGCTAGTGGCAGCCCTGTGTATGTCCCTTTCCCAGGTGGGAGAGTAGTGGAAATATCTCTAACAAAACAAAATGAGCCCAAGAGAAGTGACCTGCAAATATTGGTATGTAGGGTTCTCCAGTGATGAGTCCAGATGCCCAGCTGGTGACTCTAGAGAAACGCCCACCAGCTGACACACACCCCTCTTAAACATGAACAGATCCACAGAATCCCCAGATATTTGAGGAAAACTTGTAACATGAAAGACGGAGACTGAGATGAACCAAGAGAAAAGGAACTTAGAGAAAACAGAGGCAACACGGGGAGTGGAAAAGAACTTCCCCTCAAAACACTCTCATTAACCTCCACAGAGAGAGAAGGTCTTCACCCATGATTCAAGAACAAGCCACCGTAAAACAAAAATAATAGAACAAAGACAAAAGGTTTTGTTGATTTGGAAATTAAAAATTCAATAACATATTCATAGTGGGAAGATAAAACTGAATAATTCTTCCTAAAAGCAGATCAAACACATAAAGAGATGAGAAATAGAAAAGATAAAAATATTAGAGATCCAACATTGGAATGATGGGTGATCCAGAAACAAAGAATGTGAATAATTACAAGAAAATTTAACAAATTTCACATGAGGGCCCAGCACAAGTATAACATCAAGGATACAACACCATCATGACAGTTCGGAACACTAAGAACAAAGAGATGTTAAATGTTTCCAGGAGGGAGGGAAAAACCCAAGTCACACATACAGGCATGGGAGGCAGAATGGCATCAGAAATCTCAACCACCATGCTTGGGGTGGGGAGGGGTTGGCAGAGGAGGTTATTATTTTCCACCTGCAATTCTATGCTCAGTCACACCTGGGTAAGGTCAGAATAAAGACATTTTATGTTATACAAAAATCTCAAAACTTTCTCAGGAATTTACTAAAAACTGTGCCCCTCACACACACCAAAAAAAAAACCCCTAAAAAACAGAAAAACAGAGAGAGAGAGAGAGAGAGAGAATAACAAGTCAAGGGGGAAAATTTGATAAGAAAGAACATGTAACCATAGTACACTACTTGGCTCAGCCATAAACAGTCCTTATATGTCCTAGGTAATGGCAACACTGAATAAAGATGTACCAAATAATGTGATCTAACTATACTAGAAAACAAAGCAGGATACGGATAAGAGCAAAACCCTCATCTGCTGTAATAACAAGCCAGTAGATGCTTCTAAATGAATTAAAAAATAAAGTATAAACATGTTATATAGAAATGCAAAGGTAAATATCAGAAGAAACAGCTAAAAGAGTTGAAAGTGGCTACTTCTAGGGAGCAAGACTTAAGGGACTGCTAGTTCTTTATAAAAGTCTTACAGAATTTTTAATTAAAATTTTTAACTTTAATTAAAGAAAATTACTAGCAATGGGGTGGTTTGTTCTGCAGACTTCTATATCCACCTTCTATATCCAGCTTCTTCCATATAAGCCCATACTCGAATGAGATTTTTTTTTTCCTTTAAAAAAAAACCCAGTTTACTGCCAACCTGAACCAAATGACTTTTAGGCATCTTGCCAGTAGATGCTTTAAACAATATTACAAGTTGTAATAGGTGAGAAAAGAAGCCTGCAGAGATTTTTCTGAACAAGGTCTAGACCCGTAAAATGAAATGATTCACATTTGGGTCAGCTCTTCCCTGGCCCTTTAAGCATCTAATTTAGCAGAGGACTACATGGTGCCCAGGGTTATAAAATATCACACATAATCTTTATCATCTGCACCTTTGAGCTTTCAATGATGCCAGGGAGCTCATTAATTAGCTCATTTTCCATGGGGTTATCGGCCTTCCAGATGGAATCCCTCCAAGCTCCCAACAGCTTTCAGCTTGAAAGGCTGAAATTCTCTCGAGAAGGAGAGACAGACTATAATCAGAATGGTTTAGGGGCCAGATCTTGGCTGTCATCGACTCCAATGTGCTATGCAAATTCTTTTGGCCACGCTCGAATTCTGTGAACTTGAAGCCCACTGCTTGAAATGAGCAAGTCCTTGGCTTGCTACGGAAGAAATGTGATTCTTGGGGTAAGAATGATGCTGGTATGTCAAATGACAAGCTGTTACCGCGGTCAAGGGTATTCCAGAAGGAATGGTGGATGGGCTTGAGGTGAATAAAACTTCTTCATGGGGAAAAATATGAGAACAAAACAAAGGTCGATAGCTGGCCTAAAAATTTTGGCTCTGAGCGAGGACATTTTATCTTTTTTATTTATTTATTTTTTTTTTAGGACATTTGCATGCCCAGTGGAAGTTTCCTACAAGAGGTGAAGGCTCTGGACTGGGCATCAGGTAGCCTGTCTACTCCTGATTGGCTGTGTGACCTCAGTCAATCCGCTCTGCCTCTCTGGGCTCAGCTAGACAAGATGCTCTTCGAGGCCCCCTCCTGACTAACAGTTTGCAATTTTATAAGGGTTGCCTAACACATGCTTTCTGAAGGGGAGGACAAGGGGAGAAGGAATCAGTACAGAGTGTCCACGGACCTGAGTCTTGGTAGGAAGAAGGGAGTGAAGGGAGAGCTGAGGGAGGTGGAAGGGTGAGAGAACTGCCCTTCTCTCACAAACCACCTGCTCTGCTCTATCCCGG
>CM052442.1:7074840-7196504 GCA_028533085.1 Varecia variegata | reverse complement strand
AAAAAAAACTAGGGTGCAAAAGATTGTGCTGTGGCTGACAGCACAGTCTTCACCTTCTTCCCCGGATGCTGCCACTCCCCAGCGGTGCCTGCCCAGAGCTGGCAGCTTCCCGCCGCTTGGACTTCTCCCGATGAATGCTACCAATCGCCAGACTGCAACAGGTGCGTGGACCCCAGCATCTTCACTCCCTCCCTCACCCCTGGGCACTTTTCTCCCCAGTGGGGGCTCAGCCTGGAGCACCCACCCTTTTTCTCATCAGGCAGACCTTCATCTGAGAGGTAAGTAACTCGAGTTCATCCAGGATCTTAAAAACCTGCATGTGGGATGCGCTAAGATCCAGGTTTTGGCTAAACATTAGTAACGATGCTTCCTATCTGACCAAGCAAGGCACGCAAGGACGAAACCCCACCTAAGGATCTGGCTGCACACCTGAGTTTTGAGTACACAGCCAAAGAGAAAAGCATGCTCAGGTCATACAGAAGAAAAAGGAAACATGAAAAAAACGAAACCACAACCACAGCGGGGAAAGGGGTCTAAGATTTTTTGGAGGTCCTCAACTGTCTGCAGAAGTGAGTGCCCCGCCCAGAACCAAAAATAAAATGAAGTAAAAAGAACCCCACCCCTGGTCAGGGTCCTGTCTTTTTTATTATGCAGACACACGCATCAGAGCCTGTTGACGTCCAGCTGTGGGAAGAGCAGCAGGCAGTACACCAGGAGCCACAGGAAGAGAATAAAATACATCATGTCCGGCTGCTGCACCAACTGTGTCAGCGAGTCGCTCTGTGGGCTGTGGCTCTCCGGCACTGTGGCTTCTCCAGAGTTGTTGGCCTTCCTACAGAAGGAAATGGAGGAAAGGCAGTCACGAGCAGGTCCCCAGGAGAGCGGCCCCACCCAGTGCTACCCACCCCCCATTCTCCACCCTCACCACCCGCCTGGAGAACTGCCGGCTTCCCAGTGTGGTGTCCAGGGAGGCCCCGCATCGTGTGTGCGGACCAGGCAGAGGGTCGGGCCATCGGGTGGCCCACTGAGCTTTCACATGCACAGCTCATCTCTACGACACTGGGCGGGAGGAGCTGTCAGCCCCATTTCGCAGATGGGAATACTGAGACTCATGGGGCGAGTGACCTGCCCAAGGCCACACAATTACTCTGGGCTAGGGCTGGCACCTGAGCCAGGTCTCCCAAGACACCTTCCTTGACACTACAGTGCCCTCAGTTCACCGTGACACAGAGTTAGATTCTGACAGCTCGCTGGCATTTGCTAGGGATGGTGGAGCTTTGTCTCAAGGTTGGACAGAGCACTCCCTGGTAACAGGTAACTTCAAAACGGCCATCGGAAATGAATAAACAAAGACCCTCCCCCTATTTTGTTTTGGGCTTTGGAATACTACCTTTAAAATAATTACTAGATTTGATTTTTGCCGGATTTGTCTTTCTGCTTTTATTTGACAGGAGGTCATGTTAAAATGACATTTCTCCTTTGCCTGAGAGCTAACAGGAGAGCCCAGAAGGGAGGCGGGGGGAGCAGGGAGGGGCCGTAGACCAGACCCTAAACCTCTTAGGGCAGCTTCAGGGGAGGGATGGAGATTAACAGGCCGGATTACACATTTGCCGCCATCGACAAACTGATTCACGTGCAGTAACGGTCAAGGACAGAACCTCTCTCTTTTTTAAGACTGTCTGTAGAAAAAATTTAAGCTACATTTTTTATTACAAAGCCAATAAACACTCAGTGTAGAAAACATGGAAAACACACCTGCGTCTCTCAACTTGGCAGGTTCTATTTTCAATATCTCTATCTCATAAGAGCAAAAAGTGTTATTTTCTTACGAGCATGTCCAGCCTGGTTGAAAACCTGAATTAATATTTCCATTTTATGGCAGGGGAGGGAAGCTTGTCTTGCCTCTTTTTTAGGAGCCAGAAGGGTGGAGTTATAAGAACCACACTCCTGGGCAATATTGAGACAGAAGCTTCCAATCCAGTAATCTAAACCTTTCCAAGCCAATTCAAATCCATGGCAAAAAAGTAAAAAAAAAAAAAAACAAAAAACATTAAAAAGTAAAAATTAAAAGAAATGAAGTGATTCTCTCAGAACCATAAGAGTTTGAGAGATTTGTCTGGTTTCCTATGTTCTAAATGGGCAGTTTTATAGCAGTTCACTACATTAGATTAGGCCAGCTAATTTTCCAACAGTAAGAAATACTTTCATAGACATCCTGGCATGTTTGCATTCCCTCTTCATGTCTGCTCTGATGCCATAAAACTGTAAAATCAGCTCAGTGAGCTTCTGAGTATTGTACCTGCAGTGGCGACACAGAACAAACACAGTTGTCAGGTGCTACAGCACGGTAGGGCACACACAGCATTGCAAGATCACCACCTCTTTTCCTGCCCGGCTCTATCTTTGATAACCACCTCATCCCACTGCGACATTTAAATGCAGCTGCAGGCTCTTTACCCGGTCCCAGACCCATCTTTAAACTGACTCATTTTCTGAGCTGTGCCCCACCCGTCAATATTAATTAGTACCTACTTTTCCCTCCCACTCATATTGAATTTACATTCATTTTCTCTGGAACAGATATTTTCTTGCATCATCCCAAGTTACGGTTATTAACAAAGCACAGCTGGACGGTAACCACCCCCATAAGGTAGGCTGCATAATTGTAAAAAACAATTTTTTTTTCAAATCCCACCAGAACTTGAAGTAGAGTCAAGCAACCAACCTGGTTAACATTCGGTTTCTTCTGTCATCCAGATCTGCTGTGTTCCTCAATTGAACATAGCTACAATGATCCTACAGTGAAATTTATAAACAAAACCCCGCAACCCCAATTAGTAAAGATGAAATCTCTGAAACAGAAAATAAAATGATTTTAAACACACAAAGCCGAGCACGCCATGCTTTTCTCAATATTGTCAACATCTAGTTCTAAAATCAAACCACTAAACAATACACATTCCTCTACTCCCTCCCCCGACACTTGTGAATGGGAGAGGCCCCCCCCCACCTATATATACCCTGAATAGGGGCGTGCTGTGGACCATGGGGGCTTCGGGTCCCAACACGTGGGGCTGAGCACTGGGAGTGTAAAACGGACCCTCTACTCATGTTGTGCCTCTGTCTCTGGGTGTGATCTTTCTGGGGGTGTGTGCAGGAGCCCAGGGGGGCGTCTTGGATGCATTTTTACAAGAGGCCTTTGGGCTTTAAAATCATTACTTTATTCATATCCCTTATTGCCCAAACCGGACATCCGATTGGACTGTGCTTAACGACAGGATTTCAATTTGTTTGTCTTCTATCCAAAAGTATAGCTGTTGCACGTCAGTAATTTCAAAAGCTCTGGGCTGGGGAGGAGGAAGGATGGAAAGGAATTGATTAGCAGGGGCCGTATGGAAAAAGAAGAAATTCACATACTAACCGATTCCAAAGACCTATTAGTATGTCGTCGAATGTAAATGCTGGAGTCACTGTGACTAGTCCTGAAAAACAAACACACGTTTTGAATTGGTACCACCTAGAGCTCCTTGTCGCTCAGTTGTAAGGTCATCCCCATCTCGAGTCTTCACATGTGGATTTAGGCAAGTGATGACTTCAAGACTCGGGGACAGAAGTGAGAAATTGTATCCAATATGCCCACTTAGGTTGGAGTGCGCTTATATTAAAATAGTAGGATGGCTATTAGAGACACACATTGGGCCCTCAAGTCTATAAGAAAAAACAAAGTCAGAGTTTTAAATAGATAGCAAGCCACATATTCTTATAAATCATACAATTTTGGGCAAGAAAGGACCTCTTTTCCCAAGCATCCAAGGGCTTGGGACTTGCCGCAAGTCCTCGGCAAGTGAGGCAGACCTGAGCCTGGGGCTGGTCTCTGGACTCCCTTTCCAGTGCTCCTTCCTGCGTGCAGTGCTGTGCTCTGTTTCTCTAGCTCTCGGGTGTACTGCCTCTTTTACTTTCGTACATGAGAAGGCTAGTTTTCCATCTGGATCCTGAGGCTGCTGTGGAATGTGCCCCTGCCCTTTGAGCAGAGCTGGCTTGCCCAGGGCTGAGGCAAAGAGGCCAGGGCTGTCATCCTGGCTCCTGGATGACTAGCTGGCCACGCTGGCCTAGCACTTACATCTCTGATCAGTCTTCCTCATCTGTAAAATGGGTCATCATTCCTCCGCCACCTACTTCATGGAGCGAGTGGGGATCATCGTGGACTGGAGGGGAAAGGGTTTGGCCCCGTTTTGCTGCTCGACAGGAGAACCGGGTGTTGGGTGTTGATGCACCTGGCACAGAAACAGCCATCTCCGTTTCCTCAAGGCAGGAAAAAGGCACCTAACCCAAGAGTTTGTTCCCAGGGAATTCATCATTGGCAGCCTTGGTGTTCCTGCCCATTGTTGTCCTGAAAAACCTCACCAAGCTTTTCCCTTGCACCGGGTACATTTCCAGCTAATAGTTATACTGAGCACCTACGACGTGCCAGGGGCTGTGCCAGGCTTAGGGAACCGTCGGTCCTTGTCCTCAGTCCAAAAACTAGGCTAATTTTTCCTGGCTGGTGTCACAGCACAGAAATGAAGCAAAATGCACCCACAAAGACAAGAGACCCTGGTGCCTGGAACCCAGAGTGGTGTCCCATAAGAGTTGGCCCAGACACTGCAGTACCTAGAGATGCGGAGGCATTCTTTTCCCCACATGTATCTGTAATGTTTTCTAACAAAAAAGCACATCCCCATCAGAAGGGAAGCCTCATTCTTCCCCTTCCCCTCCTTTTTGCAGCATGCTTCCTTTTAGGTGGCTGTTGTATTAGACTATCATCAAGATGACACTTGTAGTGGGTTTGAATCCTGAACCTCATTCTTTCAGCAAACATTTACCCAGAGCCTGCTATGCACCAGGAACTGGGCTAGGAACACATTCACCCATTTATTCGTCTACCCAAAGAATTTTTATTGAATGCTAACTGCAAGCCTGGGGCTGTGCTAAGTGCTGGGCTGAGACAAGGAACTCTATATACACGGTCCCTGCCTTCAGGGGGCAGGCCCACCGGCCAGGGCTGGTGGAGAAGGCAGATGGTAAGATATGTAAGGACACAAATGATTATGGAAATTACAGTTTTGATAAGTGCTGTGAAGAAAAAGAGTAGAGGCAACGAGAACATATAAAGGAGGATCAGAAATAGTCAGCAAGAATCCAAGAAGGCTGCTTGGAGGAAGTGGCAGTAGAGCTGAGACCCAAAGGCTGAGAAGGAGTGATCCAGGGGACAGGCAGGGGACAGCGTCCAGGCAGAGGGACGGTTTTCAGGTTTGAAGGAGCTTGGGGTGGGGAGTGGCATGTGGGGCATTCAAGGAACCCAACCATGGCCACAAGCCCGGTGCAGGGTGGATGGAGATGAGGCCGCAGGGGTCCTGCAGGCTCTGGGACAATAGGTCTTTCTGTCTGGACCAATGAGAAGCCACACAGGGCAGCCAAATTGAGGAGCGGCCAGGAAAACACCTTGCTCTTGGGAGGACAAGTGCCCAGCGCTCAGTCCCATTCGGTAACCTTGGGCCAGGTGTTGACCTCTCTGCAGCTCAGTGTTCTTGGGTGTACAAGGTGGTGGGGGCACCTCCTACACTGGAGCGAGCGGGTGAAAGGGCCTGGCACACAGGAGGGGCTCAGGGCACTCATTCTTTTACACATCGAGCACACCTCAACACCACCTGCTTACACTCGGGATGCCACTGTCACCTGGGCCCAAAATGCCTCGTTATCATTATGGCTTTGCCACAGCCGTGCCTGGGGTGAGATGCGTTGGAGCTGGGGACAGAGCTGCTACCTGCTTTGCGCAGAGACTACAGGCGCCTTTGCACAGAGAGGCCTGAAACCACGTTTGGCTTCTCCTCCATCTACCCCGCCTGTCTGGTCTTCATGGGCGGGCTCTGCTCCATCTCCTGATGCAGCACGTAGCCAAGACATTGGCTTTCCTCCAACGCTCCCTCGTTTCTCCCCCACCCCCTTACGCTCCACAGTATTTGCTGAGGTGCTTGCTAGGCGCCAGCTGTTTGCTCAGGCTGTTTCTTTCACCTGAATGCCTTCCCACTCCCTCTCCCCAAACTAGACCCCAGCTCAACCTCAGTTCAAATGACATCTCAGTCCCAGGCCACCCTGACTCTCTGTACCTGCCTCTGAGGTCCAAATCGTGAGATCCGCACTTGCCTGGCACCTCTCATGTCCCCCCCAGTCCTAGCAGAATACATGGTGCCATCTCATCTCCCCGGAGCACGGAGCCCTGCCTGCCTCGCCTCTGTGGCTGACCTCGTTCTCCTACTTCTGAAGCTCCCAGGTCTAGCAGACTCCCTCACACCGTGGCTGCTCATTGCAAATTGACCTGCTTAGGGAGACTCCACCCCAGGTCGTGGTGGAGTGGATGGCAGCCCCGGGCCATCCTGGATGCACGCTAAGAACACAGATGGACATCCATGTCCAGCAGCAGGAACAGGCACCCTGGGAGTCACAGGCAAAGTTGGCAGCAGCCTTGTGTCGTGCCTCGCCCCTCCTCACCCCGCCTCTGTTTCCCCAAGGTCCAGGCATGGAAGCAAAGTGGAGGGGGGTGGAAACCTGGGCATCCGACAGCCTCTCCCTGGCTCTGTCTGGGTGGGCTTCCCCCTGTTGAGATTGTATCTCAATAACCTTCCACTGCAGCCGGCACTGCTCACACCACTTTGGGTAACAAGGGCAATTAAAAGAATGTGACCGTGGAGTCACTCCCTCTGCTGGGAGGTCTTGGGGAAGTTACGTGGCCCCAGCCTTCCGCGTCTGCCATAACGAGGCACAATCCCAACTCCCCGTCTATGGGGCAACCCTGAGAATGAACAAGGACATGTGTATCATGTGCCTGAACATAGCGAGGGCTTGATAAACGGTGACTATTGCAATGATGATGACAGTGGGGAGAGACCAGGGTCTTCTGACATTCAGCAGTTACCTATATTTCCTGGGACAAATCTGGCTCATCTGGTGGCCTTGGGGTGACACAGCAGATGTGTGCTACAAGCTTCCTGGAGGTCAGTTGAAGCTCACTATCCTCTCTGCTCCCTCCCTTCCCCAAGATAAATCAACCATTCTTACTCCCTTGGAACCAAACTTGTGGGAGAAGCCACAACATCAATGTGAACGTCCAGCGTCCATGTGCCAGAGACTAAAGGTCTCAGTGCGTGTGCTCAAAGTCAGGAAGATGCTTCTAAATGGCGCAGTCTGGTCTCTGCGCAGCCCAGCACGCAGCTATCTGGGTGCCGGAGGGCAGCCGGCAGAGGCTCCCCGTCTGCTCCTGTCACTCCCAAACCTGCCTATGGTTCAGCCACCGCTGCTCACTGCTAGTTCCCACCCAAAGGCATGCAGCATGAGGAGGGGCGGCAAGCATCACGTCATCCCAGTTTGGCTCCTTATGAGCAGGTAACAGTGAGGTCGCGGTGGGGGAGCCCAGGTGCAGAGAACGAGGATTTTGTAGGAATCTGTATTTCCCCTGCCGTCGGATCCCGCCCCTGCGCCCATCACATCAGAAACTGAAAACGGAATGAGTTCAGAGAGTAACTCCCTGGGGTGAAAAGATACCTGGAAGGGATTCTGTGGTCGCTAGTGTCTTCTTCTAGGTCATCTGAGGGCCGAACAGTCCCAGGTGCTATAAATAATGAACTTTCTACGTGATCCACATGTTTCCTTTTTTCCTTTTTTTTGCTGCTGATTGATTTTTCCTTCGCCTTTTCTTCTACAGGGTTTGCTATGTTTCCCGAGTTTGGGGGTTCGTGGGACTGGAAGACAGAACAACCCAAAACAAGTCAGCACTTCACGCTGCCACAGAGAGCAGGTAACACCACCTGGCAGTGCTCCGTGCAGGCCCAGCCAGGGTGTCCCTTCCAACTCTGTATCTTTCACGAATCCTCTTCATGGATCCCTCCCAGCACGGCCTCCCACCCCAACTCCGGCTCCCTGTGTAGAATTCAAATGCTACAAACTGATGAAGTAAAAACAATACAGGTCCTGGAGTCAGTAAGATCTGGTTTCAAATCCTGGCTGAGTCAGCTATCTGACCTTGAGCGACTGACATCATCTCTTTGAGCTTCAGCTTCCTTGTCTGTCAAATGGGTACAATAATTATCAACCTCATCCCACTAGACCACAGGGTTTCCTATAAAGGATGTCCCTTACAGTGGCAATGGTTGAACCCGAAGGAATCCTGGCATCCAGGTGGGCCAAAGGGTGCAAAGGCAGCCGTGAGCTTGGAGAGGTACACACACAGGCCAGTATGTAGTGTGCAGGGTGACATCTTCACTGTGCCTTTGGCCAGAGGTGGCCAGAGGTGGACCATAGCACATCGCTAGCATTTATTTGGTAAGGAAGCATCTTTGACTACTGTCCGCACCAGGCACCCTGAGACCCACCAACAGGGCTCCCTGGTGAAATCCAGGAGGTGGGAGTCCTTGAAGCCACCTCTCAGCCATTCCTTTAGGGCTGGAAGAACCTGTTCGACAGGTGTCAGAATAAGAGGATTAGAGGGGCCAGGCCCACGTGCCCCAGGAGACAAAGGTCTGTGCAGGAATGAAAACCACTCCCAGCAATTTGAAGCAGCAGCGCTCCTTCCCTCCCCAGTGCACCAGTGCGCCTCACGCTCACCCCACATCCCCAAACGGTCCTGCCCTGCGATAAACCTCTGTCCCCTGCGTTGTCAGGCCCTGGCAGGCCTTGTGCTGGTCTCTAGGGTCCAAAGACTAATACACACATGCCCACTCTCTCCTGGGAGAGAACAAAACTCACGGAAACTGGATAAACACTCTAGAAGAGAGCTGTCCAAACGTGATCAGCTACAGGTGAGGGAGCAACGGTTCTGCTGGGGAAAGGCTAGGAAGGCTCCTGGGAGAAGGTGCCGGTCGCACGGGGCTTTGAAGGGTGAATAGCTGCTTGCCAAGCGGCAAGTGGGTATGGGGGTACCAGATGGTGGGACCAGTCCAATCACACCTGGAGGCAGGTGTCTGGGGGTCTGGGAGCCAGGGAGAGGTCTGGCTTGGCAGGAGGTGAGGAAAGGGAGGGTGACAGAGAGGGGTGGGCAGCCAGGCTGGAGAGGGAAGTGTCTTGAAAGTTGTGCTGAGAAGTCTGGACTTTATATTGGAGATAGGAGTCTGGAAGTGATCAGATGAGCGTTGTGTTTTAGGGTCATCCCCTGCTGTGGAGGGGGCGGGGCTGGGGAGGGGAGATGGGAGATGAGGGAAGGGACAATGGGAAGGGCCAGGGGTCATGCCAGGGTGATCTGGAAAGCCCGTCACTTTCCCACCACAGCTCCTGCACGTAGGGAACTCCTGCCTGGTTCCAGATCCCCCTGCCCAGACACACACAGCCTTCCTGGATCTGAGTGACAGTCTCCCTCTGCTGAACCCCTGAGTCCCTTGCTGGGCCCATGTCACGTCTGATGCCACATTCGCTCACAGCATACAGTTCCTGGGGGACTCAGTGTCTCCAGCAGTGAACACTGACGGCAGGACTTTCCTTCCTGCTGTGTCCTCGAGGCAGCGCTAGCTGCACTGCTTCCCCTGGACTGAGTGTGCAGGGGCACTCGCTGCGGGGCCGAGCCCAGGCCCCCCTCTCCTCCTGGGTGCCCTGCCTGCCTGCACTGTGTCCCTCAGGGCACAGCCGCAGTGGTTTTGGATCCACCTCCTGGATTCCCAGTGCTGCAGTGGGGAGTTCCTATGAACACGGCACCTGCAGGAGCACCCCCCTCTCCCCATCACCAGCCCCATCCCCCGTGGCGTGAGGCCAGGGCCCCAGGCACCCACTCAGTGGTCACGCCGGTGGCCCCTCATGGCTTCTGGGCCAGATGAAGTGGGAACACAAGTGGTAGGTAAGTGCGTGCCTCTCCTCACCCTGTTTACACAACCCATGTCAAACCACAGGAAGCAAAGATTAGCGCCCAACAGGCAAAAGGCCTTTAGAACCAAGGCTGGTGTCCAACATGAGCGCTCCCTTTGTCCTCCCCGGCTGCTGCAGGAGACGGGGGCTGCAGCTCCCTAAGTGCATGCTAGACATTAGCTACGGGTATTATTCCGGAAATCATTACTGCTCTGACTCTGCCGGACCCTCAGACGTGATCTCACTTGATCCTCAGAGCAGCCCTGTGAGCAGAGCCAGGACTGGCGCCAGTGAGGTGCCCAGGTGCAAAATTTCAGGAGGTGCTCCCTCTCGGGTGCCAGCCCTGCACTTGCCCAAGCCTCACTGTGGGTGCCTTTTTGAATTTTGTGCCCTGAGATGCCTACGAGGGAAGCCTCCTCGTCCCTATTTTACGGAGCAAGAGGCTGAGCTTCAGAGAAGTGCCAAATCCCGCGGGCAAGGCCTGGCATTCCCAAACCACAATTGAGTACCTGACAGCCGTCCACAGGGTCACGCTCTTTGGCCTCCTTTTGCTGGTGGTCCTCGTGGGGGGGTGGGGCGGTGGGTTCCGAGGCCGGTGTGGCACCCTCGCCACCCCTGTTGAGATGCGGCACCTGGTTGCTGGCACCGGGGAGGCCGTCGCCTGGCACTGGGGAGCTATAGCCGCTGCGGGAGCCCTCGGCCTCCTCCTCCCTGGAGTCCAGGTCATGCAAATAGCCCTCGGGGTCTCCCAGATCCATTTCTTCATTTTTCAAATCCTCTGAGCCTTCTGCATAAGCCTCCAAAACTGCAGCTAGGGGCACCTCGTAATGCGGGTAGTAGAAAAGCTCGTGGGGAATGACAGAGATCTTCGAGAGGGGTGGGGAGGGCTTGAAACCCAGGCTCTCCTCGCTGTGGCTCCCGAGGGTCTCCAGGCTAACATTGCTGCTGGGGGGGTTGGAGGGCAATTCCTCATCTATGCTCTGCAGGCCTTCAGCTTCCTCCTCCCCACCATGACGACGGGTGGACTTTCTCTTGGCCTTTTCACACACCTTTGGCTTTATATCCACGGGTATCTCTTCCAGGGCCCGTGAATGGCCTTGAATGTTTTGTTCAGGGCCCTGATGAGGTTCTCGTTGCTCAGACTTAACTTGGGGCTCAGGCGAGTCTTTCTTGTTGTCGGCAGATTTAGTTCTCTTTTTCTCTAGTTTTTCAGCATAAGTCTCAAAAACCTCACCCTCGGGGGGTTTGTCCTCATGAGGCGAAGGAACCTCATTGAAAGCCTGGCTGGTAGAAGCAAAATCTACTAGGTCGCTGTTAAATTTTGAGGCTTTTAATGGTATGCCTTCGAAATAGTCTTCTTTATCCATGTCTTCTACAGTCAGCAGATTAACTTTGATCTCCATGGAATCCGCCATAACAGTGTTTTCTTCAGCGGGTGCAAGAGAATGACTTTCTTCACCGTGGCTAGCAGCACTCTCTAGGGCGCCATTACAGGAAGAACTCAGGGAAAACAGAGAATTATCGATCGTTCCATCTGCCAAGGAGATGTCACCGGGGACCTGGTCAGAGGGGAATTCCGGGGTCTCTGCGGATTCCTGTTTCGGCTCCTTTTCTTCGGGAACTTCAACTGCCAAGGCGGGTCCACCCTGCTTCAACACCTCCTGTGCTGCGCTTGGGCTCCCTTCAAAGCGGAGGTCTTGACCGTAGAAGGGGTCCTTACTGCAGGAAGCCTTCTTGCCGGTGTCAGCCTCAAAGTGAACGGTTTTCTTGATTGGCAATGAATTGAACCTCCGGCCGTCCTTCCTGGATGATAAGATGGAAGATTCTGGAGATGGCTCACTGATGCCACTGATGTTACCTATGCCCTCTTGGAGGACCTGGTCGATGATATCCTGCATGAACTTGGTGGAGCTGTCTGACAGTGTATCCAGGTAGAATTCCTTCACACTCTCGGGCTTGTCACAGACAAAGACTTTGGAGGGTGGCGGGTGGCTGGTTTCGTGGTTAACAGTGTAGGGACGCTCCCCGTTTTCAGTCAGAACAAAGACTCTGCTCTCTTGTTCAGAGGGGGTTTCTTTGATACGGACAAAGGTGGATTCAATAGGAACTTCTTTATCTAAATCCAGAAAATCTTCCTGCAAAAAAAAAAAAAAAAAAACCCACAGGACAACATAAGAGTGTTTAAGTATAATCTATATCTACCTCTCAAAACACACACAAAAAGATGGGAAAAGCCCTTCAAAATTAATGCAAAGTGTTCTGATTAAGATGTAAATGGTTACAAAAGACTATCATTCCTGCTGAAATGTGAAAACAATAGATAACATTATAAAAATATAAAATATTCTGATTTTTAAAAGCTATGGATGCAAAGAAATGTCAACGAATGAAACTCTAGAGAAGGATGAGCCTTCGACATGAACAGATTTCAGCTGCTTCATCCCTGAGGCTCACTGCCCAGCCTGGGTGTGCACTGGTAGGAGGGCCAATCCCCTGACATGAGGCAAGACCAGCCAAATCTCTATTGACTGTGTGGGCTGGTGTGAGAGACCAAACGTGGAAGGGCTCCAAACATGAAACCAATTCTCTACATATACTAATCATCCCACGCAGGGACTTCTGCTGTGTAAGAGGCAGCTGGAGGTAGGGCTGAGAAACAGAATGATCTTGGTGGCATTGCAGTGCTTGGCTCCCAATGCAGTGACAGAGTCGATCTCATCCTCAAAACATTTGAAAGCAGAGAGCTGAAATTAAATAAAACTGCAACATAGCTCCTATCAACTCCTGATATGATCAAAGTGAGCAGCTCCCCATCTTAGGTGCTTGTTTGGGAAAGGGCTATATTCCCTGAGGGCAAAAAATATCTACTCTAATCTCTACTGTTCTTTCATACACCAGGTCTAGCATAAAATAAAAAATTTCAAGACACAAAGAAGCAAGAGAATAAACTCCATAATCAAGACAAGCAATAGTCACTAGAAGTAGACCCACCTATGACCCAGGGTTAGCATTAGCAAACACTCTATTTAATCTACACTATAGGAAATACAAAGGTAGTTCTTTAGGCTGAATGGAAATGATCACAGAGGGAAGCTTGGATCTGAAGGAGGGAATGAAAAGTACCTGAAATGATAATTATATGATCAATATGAGACTATTTAAAAGTTTTCATAAAAAGCCTATTGATTGTTTAAAGCAAAAATACTAACAAAATATTGGGGATTAAAACATACGTATAAGTAAAGTAAATGACAATAACAGCAAAAGGAATGGAGAGGAGGTGTGTAGAATTATACTGTGTAGAATATATACTGCATATATAAAAACACGTAAAATATGCATTGTACTTAAAAGTGGTAGTATTAATTCAAGGTAGGTTGAAGTATGTTAAAGATGAGTATTATAAGTCCTAGAACAACTACTAAAAAGATAAAACAAGGAGATGTGGCTACAAATCCAATAAAGGATATAAATAGACACACACACACAAAACTTGAATAATCCAAACAAAGTTTTGATGGAAGGGCAAAGGAACTTAGAGGGGATTAGACCAATGGAAAACAATCAAGATGGTAGCTTAAACCCATAGAAATGGATGAAAAACACACTAATTAAATATCAGAGATTGTCAGAATGAATAAGAAACAAGACCCAACTATATACTGTTTATAAGAGACATACTTTAAATATAAGCATACATACACTGAAAGGAAAAAGATGGGGAAAAAATGTATCATGCAAACACTAATCATAACAAAGATGTTATGGCTATATTGAGACAAAGTACACTTCATGACAGAGAGAAATTTCATAAAAATAAAGCAATCAAATCATCAAGAAGACACAACAATCCTAACTGTCTATGCACCTAATAGCACAGCATCAACATACATAAAGCAAAAATTGACAGAACTCAGAGGAGGAGAAATAAACAAATCCATCATCATAGTTGGAGATTTTTTAACATTTCTCTCCCATGCTAAGTGATAGGAAAAGCAGGAAAAAAAATCAGTATGTATATAGAATATTAGAAGAGCATATTAACATACTAACAGCGTATTAAAGGAAGCCAATTCTTTAACCGCGTAAGACACCTTCTTTTCAAGAAGTCATATGTTGGGCTACGAAGCTGGGCACAATGGCTGGCACATGGTCAGGGTGCAGCAAACGTTTACTGAAATGAACTAATTCAGCTGAATTATTAAGAACAGTTCACTGGCTGTCTGGATAAGCTGAGAAGTCTCATCTGTATTCCCTTGGGGTTGTACATGGATTGTTTTGCAGTGATGCACCAGGTTCTGCAAACCCGGATGAAGAAGTCTTTCTCCAGATATTGTTTCTTGCTCAACCTCTATTTTTCCAGCCCCAGACTCTGACTCCAACACTGAGGAGAGATCTAAGTGTCAGATTTGTTGAGTCCTGGCTGTGGCCTTGACTCACACAAATACCATGAGTTTTAGTTGATTTCAAACTTAATCTGTTTCAAACTCAAACAGATTAAGAGCTCAGGGCTAATAAAAGCCCTGATGGCTACTATTTGGGAATTTAGCAATGGGCTAGGAAAAATAAATTGCAAAATAATAACAATCACCACTGGGGTTTTTTTTTTTTTTTTTTTTTTTGGCTTAAAACAACACAAATTTATTATTTTACAGTTCTGGAGGCCAGAAGTCTGAAATAGGTCTCAATGGGCTAAAATTGAGGCCTGAGTTCCTTTCTATTTTATTTTACTTTTTAATTTACTGATAAAAATTGTATATATTGGCTGGCTGCGGTGGCTCACGCCTGTAATCCTGGCACTCTGGGAGGCTGAGGCAGGTGGATCGCTCAGGAGTTTGAGATCAGCCTGAGCAAGAGCGAGACCCTGTCTCTACTAAAAATAGAAAGAAATTAGCTGGACAACTAAAAATATATATATAGAAAAAATTAGCTGGGCATGGTGGCGCATGCCTGTAGTCCCAGCTGCTCGGGAGGCTGAGGCAGTAGGATCGCTTAAGCCCAGGAGTTTGAGGTTGCTGTGAGCTAGGCTGACCCCACGGCACTCACTCTAGCCCCGGCAACAAAGCGAGACTCTGTCTCAAAAAAAAAAAAAAAATTGTATATATTTATGAGATACAATGTAATGTTTTGATACATGTACACATTATGGAATGATCAAATCAGAGTAATTAGCCTATGCATCACCTCAAATGTTTGTCATTTCTTTGTGGTGAGAACATTTAACATCTTCTCTTTTAGCTATTTTGAAATGCACAGTACATTATTATTAAATATTGTCACTTTGCTGTGCAATAGAGCACTAGAATGTACTCCTCCTATCTAGCTGCAACTTTGTATCTATTGACCAAATCGCCACTATTTGCTGAGCATCAGTTGCTGTGTCAGGCGCAGCACTTTACACATCTGTTTATTCTTCATGCAATGCTGAAATGTGGGTAATATTTCCATTTTACAGATGAATCTGATATAGATGTGATCCAGAGGTCAAAGAGCCAGCCCAAGGTTACACAGCTGCAAGGGGCAAAACGGGTGTTCCAGCCCAGGAATTCCTCCTTACAAAGTGCCCTGGGGACTGTTCTGCGGTGCAGGGACAGATGGAAAGCACGCACAGTCAGGGCCAGAATAAAAGCCGCAGCATGGAGGGTCCTGTCTGGCTCTTCTGTACAAAATGAGGCCCCAGTTTCAGCTCTGGGGCCTGAAACTGCCGGCGATTAGGTTTCGCCTAATCGCCGGCACTTTGGAACCACAGAGACCTGGGGCCGAACCCCAGCTCTGTATTTGGTAGCTGTGTCGGCCTGGAAAGGTCTTCAGGCCTCTTTGTGCATCCTTATCCTCACTTGTAAAATGGGGATAATGAAACAGCTACGCCAGATTGCAGGAATGGCAGGCAGCACAGAGACACACAGACAGGCACGGCTGTCCTGCTTCGTATAAGCACTCTTCAAATCTTTATGCTGATTTTTTTTTCCATCTAGTACTTATAACCACCTGAAACTATGGTTTTGCTGACTTGTTCACTGTTTTCCCTATTAGAACAAAGCTACACAAGGTCAGGGACCTCATCCATCTGGATTGGATGGATGAGGCAGCAGTAGGTGTTCAGTAAATTAATAACGGATCCAAGAAAAGGCTGCTGTTGTCATTGATACTGTTGGGTGGGAGTTCAACAGAGCCACGACAACTTCTAAAACGTCTGATTCTGCTCCCACAAAATCTCTCACCAAGTATAATCTGGGATTCTGAAAATAAAAAGGTGGTCTTTTGAATGACCATTGTCTTTTGTAATTTTTAACACTGATAACATCTGGTAGACTGCTGACATGTTCCATCTGATATCTAAAAAGCCAGGTGGCTGATCCATATCGCAAGTGGCATCTTTTATAATCTGTATGGGAAGAGGTTTGTGAGAGGGGGAACTTCCTGTCCTGCTTTTAAACTGATGTTACATATGCAGTTGTTCCCCATTATCCAAAGTTTCACTTTCCAGGGTTTCAGTTACCCACAGTCAATTGCAGACTGAAATAGTAAATGAAAAATTCCAGATATAAGCAATTCATAAGTTTTAAATTGCATGCCATTCTGAGTAGCGTGGTAAAATCTCTCGCCACCCTGCTCCCATTTTGCCTGGGACGTGACTCATCCCTTTGCCCTGCATATCCAAGCTCTCTTCACTACCCACCCGTTAGTCACCCTAGTAGCTGTCTTGATTATCAGATTGACTGTCGGGGTATCCCAGTGCTTGGTTCAAGTCACCCTTACTGTACTCAATAATGGCCCCAAAGTGCCAAAGTAGTGATGTTGGCATACTGTTATAATTGTTTTTTTATTACTAGTTATTGTTGTTAATCTCTTGCTGTGTCTAATTTATAAATCATAGATATGTATGTATAGGAAAAAATGGTATATATAGGGTTCAGTAGGAGGTTTCAGGCATCCACTGGGGGTCTTGGGACGTATCCCCCATGGATAAGGATGGCTACTATAATTCTGAAATTAAAATGTGGCTAGGCAATGGTCAAGGGATTTGAGATCAACTTTGATTATTATTGCTAATTACGCAGAACAACACAGCCCAAGTCCCAGCTTTCATATGATGGCCAATGAATGGAAATGTATGGTTTCTGAATTAAAGGTAAGAAAAACAAACATACGGTTTCCAACTCCGGAAAACGTTCTAGAAACTGTGCCACATAAGTCACGATAGACTGCTCATCCGGTGTGTCAACCATGATGTCTGTTAAGAGAGATGTGGGAATTAGCAGGAGACATGAACATACAATTTTACAATAGGATTCCGGCATGCTTGATTGTGAAGGACCCCGACGATCATTGAGGGTTTTTCTCTTTATTTTCTACTTGAGGAAATTCAGGCTCAGAGAGGGTGAATCATTTGACTAAATCTCATGGCTGCCTGAGGAACAGAGGAGCTGGGATGTAGAATCCAGGGCTCTTTTCCCCCCAAATTCTGTCCCCCCTGCTATTTTAGTCCCTTCTGCTGTGAGCAACTGGCTCACTGCCGGTTCCATGGGCAAGTACGGTGAACCAGGCACCCTAGACGTGGTACAAGGAGTTCTAGGTCACCCTAACGCACATGGACTGCAATTTGACAGAGACAGTCAAACACCTTTAAAAGGCGTGTTCTCTCCTACTCTGTCATACTGCTGCTGGAACCTGGTCCTTAAGGGAATAATCTGAGATGCATGTTGAGCTATATTTAGTAAGATGCTCATTGCAATGTGATATATAAAAGTGAATATTTCTGAAACAAGCTCAGTGTCCACCAGTAGTGGAAGAGCTAAGTAAGTTTTAGCATGCCCACTACATTGACTATTTTGCAGCCAATAAAAATATATAATGAAGACATTATAGCAATATGCAAAATACTTACATCACATTATAATGTTAAGCAAAAAAAGACACAAAATTATATATACACTGAATTATACCAATTATGTAAATATAATTAGATGCATAAACATATTGGAAAAATATTATGTGATCTGAATGGTACAAATATAGGAGACATAAAAATTTCTTCATTAGATTTTTCTGTATTTTCTAAATTTTCTACGTGGAACAGCAGGTGGTACATTTGTAATAAAAATTATTAGAAAGAAAGAAAGAGAGCGAGGACCACTGCTACCTTCTGGCTCCAGGAGCCTGGGGATGTGCAGGGCATCGTGCGCAATGCTGAAAGCCTTCTCTAGATTTTCTCGTGTGGAATCTTCCAAGGCCTGTTTCATGTCCACCAGGCTGGGGTCGATGGCCTTGATCACAGCCAGGAAAGCCAGCCCACTCCTCCAGCTGCCCGCAAAGTCCTGCACCGCCACGCCATACCTGCAGGAAGACAGCGGCGGCAGCCACAATGCAGGTTAGCACACAGACACAAAGGGACCGGGTCGGCATGTGGCTGGGGCTGCTGACCTTGCCAGGCAAAGACATCCTGGCCCCAGAGCACCCGCAGAGCCACCCCAAGCCACTCCCATTTCCATTTCCAGACAAATGGGATAGGAGGGTATATGTTGTACAAAAAGGCAAAATAGGACCTGTTCCCAAATTCCTAGATACACAAAGGACCAATCTTCTACAGCGCTCATTTTATCAGTGATACTGAAAACATAGCAAACCAGGGTGTGCTACGCAATGAAAACACAGCCAGAAAGACTCAAGTTTGCACCGCGTGGCCTGCTTTATGCTTCTAGTGTGGTGGCCGTGGGCAAGACACACACCCTCTCTGAGCCTCAGACTCCTCAGTGGTAAAACAAGGATCATCGCACAGTGAGCTTGCCGAGGTGTTGTGGGAAAAGAGAAGGTTGGCCCCGCAAGAACGGCCGTGTCCTGTGGCTAACCTAACGTGCACTGCTGGTAGCCCACAAAAGCCACTCACTAAGTGACAGCTATAATCATTACTAACATAAAGAAAATTATCATTTTAAAAGTGAAGGACAAGAGAGGAGATAATGCTGCCAGGCACTAATTTCCTTTAGAATCCATCCCCTGAGACACCATGGATCTCTCAACTGTGGTCACTGAACTCTTAAAAAAAAAAAAAAATACCCAAACACCTTTTTATTCAAAGAAGTTACAAACATAGTACAGAGAGTCACTGTCTACCCTTCCCTCAGCTTCCTCCAGGGGTTGCATTTTACATTACTAGAGTATATTACCCAAACCCAGGACACTGACATTTGTCCAAGACAATTATCGATTAAGCTATAGAGTGTATTTGAATCTTACCAGTTTTCACACGCACTCCCGCTCACAGCGGTGGTGTACAGATTCATGTAACCACCACCACAGTTGAGACATAGAACTGTCCCATCACCCTAAGACACCTCCTCTCCTTTATAGTCACACACCCCCAACCCTAACCCCTGGCGATGAACTCTCTTTTGGTTGATTTATTTCTAAACAACATTTAATGGTTGTTCGCATTTGTCGACTCTAATCCACCATGCTCAGCCCCTCAATCAAAACTCCAAAACTCTCTTCCACCTTTTATTTCCAGATACCAGGGAGACGGGAACCCAAACTTGTAAAGTGCTCAGGATGGGCTGGCACTGTGCAAGGAGCTTTCACAGATTTTATTTCATTTCGTCCTAACTATTCTGGAACGCGGTGAATGATAAGTTTACCATTTTGCAGATGAGGCTTAGAGGAGTAAGTGATTCAGCAGGATCTCAACCAGTCTACACGCTGCAGAGCCGGGGTGGCCCGAGTTGGTGTCGTTTCCACCACGCTGGCCTGGTCCCCCTGCCCACCGCCCAGGGCTGTCGGCCCATTGCAGGTGAAAGTAAAAGGCTTGATACAAAACTGCTGACATCCCCTGCTGCTGGCGTGAGTCAAGCAGGGGCTGGAACTTTGCTCCAGTTCACCTGTCTGGCTTTTGGCAGGTCAAACCTTGAGTATGTTACTGCCTTAATTATTAGTGTTATTATTATTAAAGTAGGTACAGACTCTGGAAGATACCCTGAAGCTTAATAATAAATATGTGCATGTCGTTAGAATCCCAGAGACATGCCCATTTGGGGAGTTAACATGAGAAAGCCCCTTTGATTCTTATTCAAATCTTCTCATCAGCTTTCTGCAAACCGTTCTGCAAAGTACATTTTTTGTGTACTGTGCAAAAACTGAAAAATGCAGTGTTCCCTGTTATGACAGTGTATATGAAGTGACAGGCACACACATAATTGGCTTCTTAATAAATATTAATTCCCTTTTTCTTTGCCTCCCCGCCCCCTGGGAAAGGTACACTCTTCCCTCTGCCTGAAAACAGCTCATCAAACAAGGTGGTGGAGGGGCCGCGGCTTACTTCCGCGTCTTCCTCTGCACCCACGCCAGCAGGGTCTTGATGGCCTTCCTCTGGTCTTTCACTGATATCGCCACACTCCTCTCTGTGGTGGGTGTGGGGGGGAATGACGAGTCTGAGTCTGTGCCCCCTGAGCCGGGTGACAGGCTGGAAGATGGAGAGTTTCTGCTGAGGTTGCCCGTGAGCTCTTTAATCTGGAAGGAAAAATGGCATTTCAGACCCCAGCGATGAGTGACCCTCCCAGCACGTGGACCCTGGCTGGAGGCATCAGCTAACACAGAATAGGTTCTCCAGCTGGAGAAACCCCGTTCTGACGGCTGTGGCTGGCAGTCACGCAGTTACACTCTACGGGAACATCATCTCCGGGAGTCTCTCCCGCTCTGGCCAGCCACTGCACATAAGGTCTGGCTGATCCGACGGCGCCTGTCCCTCTCCGCCCACCACCTGTCACTTTCAGAATGCATCATGCTCTTTCCGGCCGCATGGCCTCTGCTCAGCCTGGTCCTGCTGCCTGGATGTCCCTTCCTTCCATCTTTGAACTCTTATCATGGGGATGTTTGTGGGAAATGCAGAACCCCAGGCCCTACCCCAGACCTACCTATAGAATCAGAATCTGCATTTCAATACCCTCCTTAGTCAGTTTGAGAAGAACTGGTGTAGTGGGCTCCTACTCATCCTTCAAAACCCAGCTCTGGTGTCACTTCCGCCAGGAAGTTTTCCTCACTCCCTGGCCCCTGCTCATAGCTTGATGGTGGCCTGTACCACAGAGTTCTACAATATGGGATTGAGACATCTGTGATCCCTGAGTGTCATGAGGGCAGGGGCTTGTATGTCCAGCACCTGGCACCTCAGAGAAACTCAACAGACATTTATTAATACTAAATAAATGAATGAAGCTCTAAGGGGGATTTAAGGTCTTGACTTTTAATACATTTTCAGGATGTTTCCAGAATCTTCCAAGGAGTTTAACAACAGACATCCGTAATGGAAGCCTGTGTATAACACTGTCCAGTTGACAAAGGGCTTTCACATGAGGCTTCTCCCGACGTTGACCACATAGTATGATCACTGGTCCCATTTCACAGATGTGGAAACCGAGGCTCGGAGTGAGAGCCTTTGTTTGTTTAAGTTCAAGGCTCACCCGGAAGGGGATCTGTTGTCTCCGAACCTTGTTTGTGCTTGTGCCTCTCCAAGATGCACACGTTCGGCCAAAAGCCGGAGCAAATCATCCCCACGTGGACCCTTTTTACTCTTGGGAGGGCAAATAATGAGCCAGGGTTTTCTGTTTCGAAAGAGGTTTTAGAAGATGAGATATCAGCTCACCCTCCCAGTCAGGGAAACCGTACTTGAGCACAATTTAAAATGCCACCTTCTTACTCCAAGCACAGACCCAGTCCTTCCTCTGTAGAATTTGCATGTCCAGACACAGGCTGAAGTTGCAAAGGAGGGAACGTCAGGTCTCACCTGTCACACGCTCCTCTTCCTAAGGTATCTTTTTTTTAATTCACATCTTTTTTTTCTATTTATTTTCATTAGATTCCCATTGGTCAAAAGCCCACCTAGGGCATCTGGCTCTTCAATCGTCTCTAACAAGCACTCGAGTAATTTTAGGAAAGTAACTTTACCAAGTACAATTTTCAGTCTGAAGTATTTCCCCAGTTCTTGTGACACTTTAGAACAAAGGTATTTTTCAAAGTAAATATTTAACTCTTCAAATCCTAAGAGGATGGATATTATTTTCTAGAAAACAAAGCTCACACCACTTTTAAAAATCACAGGGACTCAAACATTGGAGCAACCAGATTCCTCTGGAGCTTTTTCAGTGACTAGAAAGGATAGAATCTGCCAGAAACTGTCTCACTGCCCGCCTTGATCTGGCCCTGCTCTGTTCTGTCGGTGTTCAGCAGATTCAAGACAGTTACTATGTGCTACAGAAAGGAAATTATTTTACCTGGAAGAAGAGAATTATGTTCCATATCAGCCCAAGAACCAAAGAGGGGTTGCCGTCCGCTATTTCTGCTGCATCGATGCTAACCAGTTTTACCTGGAGGGAAGCAATTTAGGAGCTTAAAGGGGGGTGTCCAAGGAGGTTGACACATGGTATTTTCTGGTGCTCCCACGAGCCTATTTTTCCTGCTTATCCTGCCACGCTCAGGGACACTCAGCATGCAAAAGTATATTTAATGAACAGGTACATAGTACTTACCCTGTGCACACACTATCCCAAACTCCTTCAAGTATTTAAGCAGTTCACCCTTGCAACCACCCTATAATGTAGGTACTTCTATTATCCCTATAGTTCAGGTGAGGAAGTTTCAGAGAGGTTAAATAATGTGCCCAGGGTCACACAGCTAAGAAGGTTTCAGACATTCTTTTCCACGGAGAGATGGCAAATGCCCAATCGGTCTGCCTGCTACACTAACACCACCAGACCTGGCTTTAGCACGTCCTTGGGATAAACACAGAGCACGAACGTGCAGTCACAGACTGTGGATGGTAAGTCTGCTGCTAATTAGAAGTAGTGTGCTGGGTAAGGTTTATACCCAGGGTTTCTGCACCATTACAAAATGTCCTGCTAATTGGTTACAATGTGCCTCGTGTAGAAACCCTTAGGGAATTACCTATACATTGAACTATGTTCTGACTGCAGAATGACTCTCTTGGAAAATCCCTAAGGCCAAGTTGGCCCCCAGACCAGCAGCATCAGCCTCCCGTGGGCGCCGGTTAGACGCGCACAGTCTCCCTAGACCTACAGGACCAGGACCTCTGGGGCTGGGGCCCAGCAATCTGCATTTTAACAAGCACCCCAGGTCATTCTGATGCACACTGAGGTTTGGGGATCACTGCCCTGGGCCATCATTTCATTTTGCAAACACAGTCTAAGTACCGTCCATAGACCAGGACTCTGCAAACCCCTCCAGAGACGGCCAGAGAGTAAATATTTAAGCCTTTGCAGGCCACATCAGAAGAAAATCTCACATTTTCTTCTTCTTTCTTAAGAACTTTTAAAAATGTAAAAATTATTCTGCAGGGGGAAGAAAGGCGGAATAAAGTAAGTCAAGACATACTTTCAAATCCACACGGCAACATTCTCCCTGGGAGACTCGGGAAAGAAAACCAGACAAGCATCTCACACAAACACTTTTCTTTTTCCTGCACTCCTTTCCTTCCTCCCTTCCCCTCATGGCTCTTTAAACTGTTTGACACCAGTCTCTGATCCCATCAATTTGTCATGAGTTTCTGACAACACCGATCGGTCAGGCCTGGGCTCACCTAATCGAGGGAGACGTCTGGGTTTCCTGGCTGAAGTCTGTTTTGCTGGCTGATGCCAAGAATCTAATTCAGACAATGCAGGCTCATCACCGGCAGGTTGGAGGCCAGGAAGGAAGTTGTCAATATTGCGAATAACACAGCCGATCAAGTTCAGGTCCAATATTCCGGCCACATTCATCACAAGCACACGTCCTGCGTGATGAATCACTTGCGAGCCGTGGCCTGCTTATCTCCTAAAGCTCTGCCTCTGACAGCGCCCTCCGTTTTTGTGGTTTACTGAACACATTCCAGGCCAGGGGAATCAAAGCCGTTAGTCAGCTTGATCATCCCGACTTGCACTCCCACCTGGAGGAAGCCCACACGGCAGGTGACAGCTGTGGCCCTCTGAGCTGAGGTTCCAAAGTGAGAGAGGGACAGAGCTGCCTTGCAGGGGTGCCATAGATATAAAGGGGCACCATCCCGAGAGGGGAAAGGGGAGCACTGGGCAGGGAGCAGGTGGCTCCTGGAAAAGCCACTTGGAGAATAAAGCACTCTCCTGGCCACGAGGTACGGAGAGCCTGGCCGAGGGAAGGTGGTGACTGCAGGTGGTGGTCCAAGGCCCCAAGGAGCAGATATTCCCAAAGACCTCGCCTGGGGTGCCCAGCCTCTATTTTGTTTCTGGGAGTGAACAGACAAGTTAACAGACTTCTCAAGAGCTTCAGGGACAATGTCTTCCTCTTCTTCTTCCTAACTCAGCTGGTTTTGCCGAACTGAAAACAAGTGGACCAACTGGTGTGTGGGAATTTCTTCTCCCTCTCTGGGCTGGCACATCTGGGGTGATAACTTGGGGCCTGGTGAGTGACAATGGCCATGATGATAACGGTTTCCCCCCGTGGAGCACTGAATGATCACCTGCCAGGAGGTTTCCGCAGTTAATTTCTTTAATGCTGAAAATACACCCATTTCACAGATGAGGAAGCTGAAGTGCAGAGAGGTTGAATGACTTGCAGGAGGTCACAGAGCTGGTTCTGTGGGGCGGCCCACCTCTGACGGGGGAGGAAACACTGCTCTGAGGCACACAGGGGTGGAGAAGAGAGTGGGGACACGGGATGGCCACAGCAGCTGACTGCATCTGAGTCCTGGCTGCTGCTCGGTGTTGATCACCCAGCTCTGGGCACTGCCTGTCCCTTCCTGGAGCTGGGACAGCGGGATGGGAAGGGACCTGCAGGGGCCCATAGAGTATTTTGCAGATTCCAGGGTCGGAGGTTGCATCTGAAATGCTTGTGCCCACCTGTCTCACTCTGCTGTGCTCACCTTCCCACGGGGGCATCCACCTGTCCCACCTGCCTAGTGAGTGGGGCACAAAGCTGACAGAATACATCCACAGACTATCTCTGGATGTTTCAAAAAAATAAAGGGAGGGGGATGTGCCTCTAAAGTTCTATTGTACTAATACTATCAAGCAGCTATTGCAGACAGTTTGGGAGATAGTCACAGGTGCATTGCAGAAGGGCAGGCCGCCCCAAGCCTCCGCAGTGCACTTCCGTGTCACCACACCTGTGCACAGGCTAGTCCCCTTCCCGGGCTCAGTTGTCCCTTTTTTCCTCTGCAGGATCACCCCTCCTCTTTCCGCCCTGGTGTGACACGCAGCACGTTGTTTGTGTGAGGCCTCTTTCCCCTGACCCTACTAAACACCTTGAAGATGTTTCTAATGCACCTCTTAGTCCCCAGCGCTGAGCACAGCCCAGGCCCACAGAAGACACTCGGCAAATGTGACCCAAATGGCTGCTGGAAGTAAACCTACAACCTAGCTGGGTAATTCTGACTAATGCACTAGCAGAGTGTTGCCTACATTCTACCAGACTCACCAGCGTGGGCAGACGAGGGAGGAGGAGAGTATTCAGAGGTCTGCAAGGTGGAAGGAAGAACTAACGCATCCGAGGCAGCTGTCTGAAGGCCCCCCATTATCACAGAAGCCACGCCCCTTTGCAGTTCCGGGGCAGACACTGCTGAGAGCCACACGTGATGCTCTCTCCTGGGAGCAGGCGGGCATCAGGCACACTTGCAGTCAATCGGGTGGGTAATGTAGCAAGAGCTCGTGCCACTGCTCTGTGCCAGCGTGTGGCCAACCTCAACCGGGACAGGCCAGTCATTCCTCAACATCTCTCTTAGGTAGGTTTTATTTTTATCCTCCCTATTTTGCCAATGTGGAAACTGAGGCCAGAGAATTTACATGACCTCGGTTCCTGGAAGTGGATGGGGAGGCAGGATTGGGAGTAGAGGCAGCTGTGCTCTGGGCAGGGCAGGGCTGTCGGTTTAACTGACTCCAGATGGGGAGCCTTTCCATGGACAGGGGATTGGGCTTTCCTTTTAAACAGCTTTTTTGAGATATAACTCACATCCCGTCCTATTCACCCACTGAAAGTGTACAGTCCGGCGGTTTTCAGTGCATTCACAGACACATGCAAGCGTCACATCAATTTTGGAACATCTTCAATCTCTCGAAAAGAAACCTCGTACCCTTTAGCTGTCCCCCCTCATTCCTCATCTCCCCCCAGCTCTAAACCACCACCAATCTACTGTCTGTCTCTAGAGACCTCCCTGTCCTGGACACTGCATATGAATGGAATCAGATGATTAGGGGTCCTCTGTGTCTGGCTTCTCTCACTTAGCATGTTGTCAAGCTTCATCCATGTTGTAGCAGGTGCCAGTGCTTCACTCTTTCTTAAGGCTGAGTAATACTCCACCACATGGAGAGACCACATTTGATGATCCAGTTGTCCGTGGATGGCCATGTGGGTTGTCTCTGCCTTGTGGCCACTGTGAATAGTGCTGCTCTGAACTGTGATGGGATTGTTGGCCACCACCATCTGAGCCTCCCTCCATGTCTGGGATCCAGGCTTGCCAGCCACACGGTCCTGTCCGGGCCTTTGAATCTGGACATGTGACACTGAGATGTCCTGTCCAGGCCTTTGAATCTGAACATGTGACACTGAGATGATGACAAAATAGAGCGAGTTCCTTCCCCAGGCAGTGGTGGGGCTGCAGAGGCAGTGGGGGCAGGGCAGTGTGGCTGTGCCCACGCCATCCCTCCAGAGGGTCTCTGCGGTTGTCCTGGGGCTGAGCATCCCTGCGTTCTGTCCCCGGTTCCCCAGTCTTTCAAGTCGCCCTGTGAGCTACTCACTGTCTTTTCAACAAATTGCTTTCCTGCTTAAATCAGCCAAGGTCAACTTCCGTTACCATGAAGAACCCTGGACGATTCACGCTTTATGATGAAGTTTTACTGTACGTGCCTACCTGTCAGGCAAGCTGGGCTTGTTTTTTTTTTTTAAACTTAGATTAATGGTGAAACCTAACAAAAGGGGAGCTTTGGAACGTCATCCTCTTGGACCACCTCTTCCCATTCATGAAGGGCGTGAAGCAGAGTTCCAGACACAGAAAGAGCTCACTTAGGGTCTAGAAAGTTACATCAAGGAAAGGGGAATTTTGTCATTTTTCCCCCTGGCTCATTTAGCCTTCTTTCCCCTTAGCTTCTCCTATATTCTAAGCTCTAAGAGAAAGTTTTACACTCTGACATGCTCACCATCCTCTCAGTCAAGGGAATGAACAAAACAAGGTCCACTAAATTCTAAAGATCTGAGAGCCAGTCAGCCGCTCGGCCCTTCCCGTGGCTGAACATTCGTCAGCGTTTTCATCCTGATGGATCCAAGGAGGTAGGCAGGGAGACGGGGACCATATTCCCAACTGATGGCTTATCTAAGTGACTTCCGTTAAACTTAAGCTTAGTTTAATTTGACTATTTTAGCAGCGTCCCTTTCACGCTTCTCTTAGCCACCAGCCCTTAACTTCAAATTATGTCCCTTTCGTAACAGAACAAGTTCGTGTTAACAAGACGTGCTTCCAACACTTACATTGCTATCTTCCAAAAACTTAAGTGCTTTCGCTATGTTGTTCAACCGAAAAATACGATGCGACGAGGATTTGTATTCGTGCAGCTGTAAAATAAAACAGAACAGAACAGCGAGTCAAACCAGCGCAGGCTTCCAGAATGCCCAGTGGGGCCGGCGGGCGTGCTATCCTTTTTCTTTACCTTTTCCATGTCAATTTCAAGAAAAAGTTAGGGGCTCAGGGCTAAAACCCACCTGGACCACATCCAAACTCTTGCAGGTGTGTCTCAGGACCCACGGTTGGGACATCAGAGGGCCCTTGAAGTTGGCCTCATTGACAGAACTTGGGACTTAACTCGCTGGAGTTGGAGAATGGGGGAACCAAAGTAGGTTAACAAGGGACGAATTTGTCAAATTTTCCTCTCTGACCCAGCTCCTGGCTTGTTAGACTCCTCCCTTCTCCAGAGACTTCGGTAACATGCTCTCCTCGCTGACTGATGCTTTGTTAGGGCAGCGAGCCCTGGATGTCAGCATCACCGCTCAGATGCTAAATCATCCGGCAAAGTCCCTCCCCAGTGGCAGCAGATGTTTCTGTTTTCTGGCTAAGAGTTTTGAGGACAGTTATCCCAGGTCACAAGAGAGAGAGAGACATAGAGGGGCAGGTCTGCAGAAGCTAAAACTCTCTGACAACGTGAGCTCTACATACCAGGAGTGCCACCAGAGCAAACTCATCCCCAGTGGAAGCTCATCATTGCTCCCGGGTGGGGCGGGGGTTGCAAGGCAAACCAGTGGGTTGGTTCCACCAGGTGTGAACTGCCAGGCCAAGCTAGTGGGAACGTGGAGGCCTGTTCTCGGCCTGGCTCCAGAATCAAAGACACCCAGCAGAGGTCCCCAAGGACATGGCAGCTGGTGACTGGTGTGCTGGCAACAAAATGGGGAGCCTGTGTGGCTGGGAGCACAGGACAAGGGACCAGAATATACTTTTTCAGGAAGCCTTTTGCTGGCTCCTTGCAAGACTTGCTAAGAAACCAAATGCTATTCTTGCTGCAATGAGTCTGTCCTTCATTAGAATTCATCACGCAACTTTGCACAGCCCCCAAGTACAGCTAACAGGCCTCTCCCATCTTGCTGTCGGGAAGGGTTAAGAGGTCTCACAAGAGTCCAGCTACGTTACACCTGAGAACAGAAGCAGGGGCTCTTGACTGTGGACCTACAGGTAAAAACAGATCCGGAGAGCTCTGTGCGGCTGAGTTAAGATTGGGTAGAGCTGTGACCCCATCACCGCACCTTTGTGTTAGGCACGATGGTGGGTCACCGAGGCCAAATCAAATGGTTGACTCTCGAAGAAGACTTCTCAACCTTGACACTATGGCGCTGTGGACTGGATCAGTCTGTCCCCGCAGGGAAAATCTGGCAACGTCTGGAACATTTTCGGTTGTTACACCTAGGGGTGCTACTGGCATTATTGGTTAGATGCTAAACATCCTGCAACGCACAGGACAGCTCCCCACAGTGTACAACTATCTGACCCAAAATGTCACCAGTGCCAAGGTTGAGAAACCCTGCTCCATGTCAAGAAGAGAAAAAGGACCAATCTGCACATGGTAGACATGCAACATAGAGAGGTTTGGCTAGCGTCCAAAGTAGCATGAACGTCTAGACCAGCTGGTTTAATTCAACTCCAGTCACACTGAACACACTGATTGCCACATTAGAAAATTTTTTTTTTCCATGAGGCCACTGTGTTTTATTACAAAAATAGAATAAAAACTTCAAAAACAAAACAATCCTTTCTAATTTAATGCAAAATTTGTTATTGTTTTCTGTGTGTGAGTTATATGCAACTTGAAAAATAGTTCAATAGTTCACGGGCTCCCATGGTGAAGATACGTGAGTTACATATGCTTCAGGAGTCCCCAGGCTCAAAACTAGCATGAGTTAAATACAACTCACAGGGCAGTTAATGTGTTAAAAGAATGTTCTAGAAGCCTAGTTTTGAGCCTTAGGGTGTGTAACAGAATTTGGTTGATAAGAGGCCTTTCTCTAATTTTTCCAATTCTTGGCCATCATTCTTGTTAATATAATGGCTGGCTGGCTAAATTTTAATTGTCTAGTTCTAAGCTTAAGCCTTAATGACTCACAGAAAACACTTGGCATTTATTTATTTACTAAAATACATTTGCTTAAAAAATGATACCACTTAGTCACACAAGATTATATGACTCTTAGTCACTGGTAAAGGAATGTTACCCTTCAAAGTTTCTTGTTATAGCATTTATGTGTGCCCAGGTGTGTGTACATACACACATCTGTATTGAAAAGAAACCTTCAGCAGTCGTTTTCCTTTGCATTTTACTTCTTTCTGACCCTTTTGTGACATACGTACCAGATTTCGCCCAGACAGGACTTCTAACAAAGCCATTAGGATTTTGCCATCTTGTATATCAACAAATAAATCTGTAACTTCTAGAGGTGGGTTGCACTACAAAAGAGAAGGGAAGAAAGTAGCTGATTAGTGATCGGTATAATCCACAAAACCATTTCAGAGATGCGGGTTTCAGCACAAGAGAAAACTTCCAAACATCCAGCTCCGTCTACGGGTGGAAAAGCCCACTCCAGGAGGTAGCAGCCTCATCCCCCTGGAAGCAATACCCAGGCAGCAGGGCATGGCCACTTGACGGGACAGCTGTGCAGAAGATTTAGCAACAGGGGGCTGATAGAATAAGTGACCCGTGGGGACACTTCTAACCTAAGGTCTTAGATCCCAAGATTAGATCACATCCATATTTCTGCTTAAGGGTAGAAAGAGATGGCATGTCTTGACTATAGCCTTCTATAGAACAAAATAATTATATTAGGCCTTGCAAGAAATTACCTAGTGCAAGCCCTTCACTTCATATTTGGGGAAACTGAGGCTCAGGGAGGCCAGGTGATGGTCCCAGCATTTGGTCGAATTAGCTGGTGTCCTGTTTCCTGTATCAGGCCACACTGGCTGAACATGAGCACACCTCAGATCCGTCCCGTGATGTCATGACCCTGGGTCAGTTGCTCTCTAGGCTTCAGTTGGGATGTCGGCAGAGTTCCCTCACCCCCAGTGCTGTTCCAGTCTCCCCATGTGCACCCTCCTTCCCTAACAGTTAGTCCAAGTCTGGAGGAGGAGGGACCCTCAGCAGAGGAAGCCAGCAAGGTGGCTGGTGTGTGCGACTTGGCTGGGAGGTCGGGGGTGGAGGGACACACAGCTGGCCTGCTGAATGGCTGGATGGTTGGGTGAAGGGGGATCCTTCCTCACCCCCACATTTGTAGGGTTATTAGGAACTGAAAGGCTGAGAGGTCTGTTTATATGTACATGTATATGTTTACATGAATTTATATGCTTAGGTACAAAAGTAATACAAGCTCATTATAACAAATCAAACAAATTAAAGTTGCACCAAAAAAAAGCCGCATGCCACCCCCTCTATTCCTCCACAAAATTCAGGCTTCCTGAGATAAACCAAAGTTACCTCCATGTGCACCTTTCACATGATCCAATAAAAAGCAAGGGGGTTAGACACACCTGAGTTCAAATCCAAGCTCCACCCTCAACAGGAACTTGGCCTGGGCCCCGTTCCTTGACCTCCCTGGGCCTGAATGTCCTTGTGGGCAAGGTCGGGTTGGGCAGGAGAGGGCTGGGCTAGAATGAAATGAGATCCCGCAGGTAAAGCACCTGGCAGGGCACCTGTCTTCCCGGGTCAGTCCCGCCAGCTGACTGTTAAGTGGCTGCCTTCCTGCAGAGTCTTGGGACGTCTCTTTAGTAAAGCAGTTCATGGGGGCAGGGGCGGGGTACACCGCATGGCTATAAGTGGAAGGGAGGCGTCCTCAGCTGGCTGCCCCTCTGTAGTGAGCGACTCTTGCATCATCCTGCGTGCGCTGCTTCCTAAGTTCCCTGGGTCAGTAAACAGCCCCAAGTCACCCAGCCCCTCTCCCAGGAGGAAAAGGCAAGTCTCCAAACAGGATCTGGAGTGTGGAGGGGACCTGGGTTGCAAAGAGCCAGAAGCCGCCTGAGCTTCTCTCTCTGCACCTACACTTGGAGGGGTCTGCTGTCCAGGTGAGCCGACACTTGTGTCATCCAGTGGGGCATCCACTAAGAGCTTGGCTAGACGTGGCCTGGAGTCTGGGGGGCGGCTGGGTGGGTGAGATGCGGCAGTGCAGGGATTTGCAAACTATGTTCCCCGGAACCCTAGGCTTCAGGGCACCCTGTGGGGGGACAGTGGGGTTGAGGAGGAGGCTTATCCCACTGCACCCCCTTTAATCAGAGGCTCAGCTCTTTTTTGCTTGTACAGTCATCCCTTGGATATCAAAATCTGTGGATGCTCAGGCACTGATATAAAATGGCATATTTGTATTGATATATGACCTACGCACATCCTTCCTTATACTTCTAGTCATCTCCAGATTACTTATAACACCTAACTCAATGTAAATAGTTGTTATATTGTTTAGGGAATCAGGACAAGAAAAAAGTCTGCACATGTTCAGTACACGGACAATTTTTTTTCCTGAATATTTTCAATCCGCAGTTGGTTGAATCCACAGATGCAGAAGCCACAGATGTGGAGGGATGAGTATACTTAGGTAATACTTTGCCTGAAGAAAGGTTTCTGCTGACTAAACAGGCTTGATGATAACTCCTCTGAACACAGCATGGTTAGGACAAACTTACTGCGCAAGAATCCTGGGGAGCAGGGTCCAGAAAACTGCATTCTTAACCAGCTTCCATGCCAGCAAGAACTCCCCGTCTACCTTTTGGCACTGGGGGCAGTGGCCAGGTTAGGGCAGTTAGTCTGGGGGCTCCCTCTGCTCCTGGGTACGAGGGAAGGCTGGGCACTCTCGTAGGAGACAGGACTAAAGGGGCGAGGCGCCCCTGGGGCCAGTGTGGCAGTGGCAGCTGCAACCAGCCAGGAAAACCTTGGAAACACAATGGAACTGTGGCCTGGCCACCCTTTTCCTTCGGGAAAGCCTCTTTCCCGTGGCAGCCTTGGAGGGTCTGTGTTTTAGTTTTTATTAGGGAAGGTGGCATTTCCTTGCCCTTTATAGGAGTCCCCTGATCCCCGGTTAGTCAAAATACAGGACGATTCCACCCACAGGGGCACAGAAAAGGGCTTCGCTTCAAGGGCAACAGTGACTCTGAAGCAAGAGGCAAATTATTTTCTTTGCAAACTGCCGCAGCTCCTCGGGTACATTCCACGCTGAGCATGACGGCATCGGGTTACCGAGGCTCTTACGGAAATGTTATTCCTGTTAATGCGAGGCAGAAAACGCGAGACCCGAACAAAATACCCCCTGATAAATGGACTAACAAAATTTCCAGTTACCAGCCCCGATCGTGGCCAAGCTTTACTTCTGAGTTAAACCTGAAGAATAATTTCCATTGACAGTTCCTGTAAGGGCCCCGGCTGCAGCGGCATCAGGGCCTTGGCTGGGGTCCATCCTGCAAGATGGCAGGAGGAGAAATTGAACCCTCGCCAGCAAAAACACTCCTCGGGCCCCGAACACTCCGTGGGCTTCATGAGATTGGTATGGCCGAATAAACAGCACCCCCAGGGCTTTCTTCATGGTCTAACTCCTTCGGTAAATTAAGGAATTTTTCCAGAAGCCAGAGACTCAGTAAATATTTCTGACAGCCTTCAAATTGCAGCTAAGCCCAATTCACCAAGGAGTTCCTGGGTTTCCTTTACATGAAAGGTTGTTCTTGAAAGTCTCAAGGTTGGAAACACGGCTGTTAATTTTGCCCTGTTTATTAGGCATCAGTTTCAGGTGCTATCTGATTTATCTTCAGAGTGGGCGCTACCCACCTGCCCCGGGACAGGGGCAGGAGATCGGCCAGGGAGAAAATCCTGGATATGATAAAAGCTAACGGAGGCTCATTTTGGGGGGTTGAGTACGTACGTGGGTATTTGTTACCTGACCCTCTTGTACCCTTCTGTATTTTTTTTTTAATTAAAAAAAAGAAAGAAATACTCCATGGCTATACTCTGTCCCCCAGCAGGAATTTCCAGCTACCCTGACACACATCAGGCATTAATTTAAGAGTTCAGTGATCTCAGGTTTGGGGACTGGTTTTCCTTTTTTTTTTTTTGTTCCCAAAAATAACACTTCACTTTATAAGCATTACCAAAAATGTACCAACAGTCAAAACAACTGGCAAGTGATTTATAACACTTCACCCACGACACATGGTCTTCCACCCGTAGAATTCAGGGTGCTCCTGGGCTAAGTGGCGGTGCTGTGGTGCCCGTGCTGTAGGCAGGGAGCAGAGGTGTGGGTGGTCAGGGGCCCGCTCGGGAAATAGTCTAGGCCTAAAGGCAAACTATGTGAATTAGCATCGTGGTCATGAGCACCACTTCCTAAAAGTCATATTTATTTTCTCTGCTTTCTAATCATTTCAATGATTTCCTCCAAAAACCTTTCTTTTTTGTTAACCATAAGGGCCGTCAATAGTAACTTTTGTACCTTTGAAGAGGCGAGGAGAGAAGAAAATAGACATACCTAACCCACAAAAGTGGGGTGCTACCAGCTTGAAAAGGAAATGAGACTACTTGCTGGGTATAGTTGGAGAACCAGACCGTGGTGCTTAGGGAGGAAGAGGTGAAATGAGTCAAATAAATCAACTCTCTGAAAAAGGGAAAAATCATCTCCCCTCTCCTGGACGTGGGCAATTTAGGATGCTCATAGTCCTGGGGTCCAGCCTAGTGTGTAAGGAGGGCTGAGATTCTGTTCCCTCCTCTCCCCCCACACTGCCTGTCCTCCCACACTGCAGCCCGTCCTCTGCAGCTCTTCCTTGTGTCTCTCTCATGGGGCTGCAGGGAGCTGGTTCAGCTGCTGTCGTGGGATGGTGTGTGCATGAAAAGCTCGCAGACAAAACACAGCCCGAAACAGCCTGGCCAAAGAATGCAAGAGAAAAAGAAATGGGAAGAGAAGAGCCACTAAGTTAAACACACAGGAGAAGACACAGAAAGTTCAGGGAAGCTGGGTAACGTCTCCACGCCTCTGTTTCCTCCTTCCGACTGTAGGGGGGTAACCTTGGGATGCCGTGGGGACTGAAGGAGACGTGGTGTGTGCGGGGCACTAGCAGGAAGCCTGGTGCAGAGTGAAGTGCGTCAAAGGGTAGGTAATGTGACTCATCGGCGGCAGCTCTGTATGATTAACAAGGGAATGTGGCTTTGTTAAAAGATGTCCAGAGTTCCTGCATAAATCAATCCAAAGACCTACACACGGCCCTCAACGGAGCCCCATACTGGAAGTCAACTTACCTATGCGTGTTTGAGGCCCGAGGACCAAGACCTGCCTCCTGGGGAAGTGCTGGGCTATTCAACAGGGAATGTCTTCCAACATTTGCCCATGGATTCCTGCTTAAAGATGGAACCTCCTTCCTTCCCCCAACTAGACTGATAATCCCGGAAGGCAGAACAGTGTCTTCCTCACCTCTTTGTGCCCAACACCGAGCTTGGTACCTGGCAGCAAGTGGACCTCATAAATGTTTACATCAATGAACGACATCCAAAAGAACAGAGCCCCCAGCCTCCCTCACCACTCTGCGGAACTGCAAGCTTGGCTATGCATGAATCTATCGCCTAACGAACACCCAAGTGCCCACTCACCTTTCCTAGGTGTAGGTTTATCCACCGAGTAAAGGTCCTCTTCTGCACATTTTCCCTCTCAACTGAAAACAAAGGACTGCCGTTAGCCAGGAGGAAAGAAACAAGTGCAAAATCCCCCTCCCCTTCCCCAGGGGAGACTCTGTGTGGGTGGATTCTAGGTGGACGCAGGACAAGAGCCGTTCCCCTCCCAGAAGTGGGGCTGACAAGGCCTTAGGCAGACCCAGAGCCCACGCTCCCGGCCCAACTCCTGAGCGCCTGTGTAAACCCACCAACTCAGACACACAGAACACAGACACACGCTGTTCTGCACAACCTATCAGGGACACGTAGACATTTGGCTCTCCAGGTTAAGCAGCGCTGGTGAGAAAGTGCAAATCAACCCCCAAGGCGGTGATGGTGCTGCATGGCCGCCTAGTGGGGTGGGAGGTCTGAGGAGCGGGGCTAGAGGAGAGACAGGGTGGGATCAGTGATTACGAATTGGGAAGGGGGCTCCAGAATGTGCCAGCGTGTGGTGGAAACAACTGGACAGCCCTGGGTTGGGCTCTGAGCACTGTCGTCTCCTGGCTTTGGTGCCTGGGCCAGTCACCCACCCCGTCTGATCTGCACACTGAGGATGAAGCACTCACTCCTCCGGCTGCCGTAAGGATGCCTGGGATGCTGCATCTCAGACTCAACACAGCCCCTGGCACAATGGTTGCTTCCCACCCCCCCCCCCTTTGTAGCTATTATTTTCACAGCCTGGAGGACTTTCTGCCCTCCAGGAAGAGAGAGTTCTGCAGGCACCTGCTGCCGAGCTGGATGAGCTGGAAGGACATAAACCAGGAACGGATCCCTTCTCCCAGGGCAGAGCACTACCCACCCACACAGGCCTCCTGGAGAAGATCTGTCATTGTCAAGGGTTACTGCCATCCACCAAGCACTAATGGCATCCTGGATACTTTGTTTTCATTCATCTTTAAACCTTACAACATCCCCTGCAAAGCAGAAACTATTATTTGATAGACGGGGGCTCAGAGAGTTACAGCGACTTGCTCAGGCCATCGCAGGAGAGAGGCAGAGTGGAGACTCCCCTTCAGACCCCGCCCCAGGCCTGTCGCCCACATCAGCCTGCACCCTGGAAATGGCGGGCCCAGGTTTGAATTCCAGCTCTTCCAATCACGGCAAAGGCGTCTGCAACAGTAATACTGGTCGTTTTTTAAAAAAGCTACCGAGCACTGGCTATGTGGCAGGCACAGACCTGGGCCCTTTACACACATTAACTAGTTTAATCCTTACAAAACCCCCTGAGCTACCTTTTATTCTAACCTTCAGCATTAGAAATGGGGCTCAGGGAGATGCCACAACTTGCCCAGGGTCACACAATTGAGGAGGTGACTGTTTCTATCTTACAGCTGGAGACACTGAGGGGCAGACAGTTGACAAGCAGCCAACTTGGGACTCGAGATTCTGTGCTTTTTCCACTCCCTCCTGAGCTCTGTGGCTTTAGCTGTCTTGGGGTCCTCGAGGACCCCGAGGGTGTTTCCAAGGTGGGTCCTGGCACCGTGTCTGGCCTGGGGGCACAGGGGCTGCGGCAGCCTCCTCAGCCTCCAGGCTGCTCCACCTCTCAGGAAGCCTCCTCGAAACGTCTGAGCCAGACGACTCCTAAATCTCTAAGTTCTGGATTTCAGCGTATTGGAAGAACATATCACTTATGCCTAAAACCATTTCGTATTTCTTTGGCAATGAGAAAAGGAGAGTCAATTCATCTCCTGGGGGAGAAAAAGGCTACGGTTTTCTGTTAATGACTACGGCGCTTTCTTCCTCTCGCTGCATTATTAGGTCGACAGTGGCACCCATAAATCACATTTTAATATTGTGCCTTTCAATCTTTTTAATTGAAGAGGCAGCAGACAGTAATTATGCACATAACCGCTTTTCTCTCATTTTCCTCCTTGTCTGTAAGGGAAGGTCCCTGGCAAGCAGGCATAAGAATTAAAGATTTAATTCCAGTAAGCTGTGTTCCCTGGGTAGGGAGGGGAGAGACGAGGGAACAGAGGTTGATAGAAATGAGGCAGGGAGAGGAGGCATTTGCCGAGACTGGTGAGTCCCAGAGCCTCAGAGACTCCCAGACGCTTGGAGAGTGTCCTGCTCCGAGCCCCACTTGAGATCTTTCCACCTCTGCACATCCAGATCTGTCTCATTCCCTCTGATGGCAGCAGTGTTTTCCACAGGCTGGGAGTTCCCCAGTTTAGTGACGGTCCCTCCTGATGGGCCCTGAGGCTACGGCCGGTCGTTCATTGTGAGAAGCAACACAGCAACCAGCATCCTCGTACAAGCGTCCCGGTGCATGGTTCTTTGTACACAAATGTACGAATGTATTTTTTACCCTTGACAGCTAAAAGTGGAACTGCTGGGTCTTAGTGGTGGGCACATTTAAAATTTTAATAGCTACTTCCAAATTGCTCTCCCCCACAAGGCTGTCCCAGTTTATACTTTCACCCCCACCTGTCTTTAAACAAGTTTATGGGGACTGTAAAGTATTTACACACACATTCAAACACTCAGGCTGGTCTCTCCATATGGCTTCAGAGAGAGCAAATATACCCCCTGAAACAGAAGTGCATTTAGCAGAAGCCTGAGGGAACCTGAGTTAGGCTGCTAGTTTAACTGCACTCAAGGGTGCAAATGAGGAGGTGGGTGTTTGTTGGTCTACACATCTATCCACTCAATCACCCATCCATCCATCCATCCATCCACCTGCCCATCTAGCCACACACCTGTCCATCAGTCTATCTGTCCATCCATCCACCCACCTGTCCATCAGTCCATCCATCCATCTGTCCATCCATCCGTCTCCCAGCCGATATTTATGAAGTGATTACTATATGCTAGGAACTATGACAGTCTCTATGGGCAAAATCAGAGATGAAGAATTAAGTATTCACAGAATCTGCACGCCAAGAATTCACAGCCAAGTAAGAGAGTGAAAATGTGGATGTCACAAGGCACTTACGCAAGAAGAAATGGATTAGAAGTGCCGAGGGCTGATGGGAATGGGAGGAGGTGACTTCAGACCCCGTGGGTACTCCTCCAGGGCCCTAAGAGGGCCCCATGGCAGAAGTGGGACAGGGAAGGGCACAAAGACTGTGTGTTCTAACGCTGCCCTGATTCAGAGCCTGCCTCTTAGTGGCTCTGCTTCCATTGCAGCCACGCCCACTGGTGGCACCTGAGCACATCCAGGGGAGGGACAAGGTGATGAGTGAGGGACCCCAGAGGACCCTGAGACTAAACCACAAATAGCAGGCAAGTCCCAAACTGAAGTAGGCTACAGAGACCATATTTTCTGGACCTAAAACTGGGACACATTGCTCAATACACAGAGGAGACACTGCGAGAACTCGAGCCTACCCCAGAATATCCGCTTCAGTGCCACACGCCACTAGCTCTGCGACCTTGGGTAGGTTCACAACTGTCAAAATACCTCTGCCTTGGTCTCTTCTCTGCAGAATGAGGCTAGCCACGCCTCCCTTGCAGAATGCTACAGAAACGAAACGAGATCACCCCAAAAAGCATCCCGTATAGCCGCCCCCTCAAGGCCAGTTTTCCCCGCCCCCACAGTCACGCAGCGTCGCCTTGGGCTTGGGTATTTTGTCTGGCGTCTCGACACAAAGGTCTTCCACTCGTTCATGGCCTTCTCCGTCTTGAACTACCCACCCCCGTCCTGCAGACCGTTTCTACTTCTGGCCTGCCAAGACTCCATAAACTTTATATAGTTTCCATAAATCCAACGGCCCCTTTTTTCCTATCACGTTGTAAAGGTGTAGGAAACCATTTCTCTGGAAGGGTCTGGCCTTCTCACAGAGTGTTTGTGGGGCCCGGTGTGGGCTTACTGGGCAACAATAGAGTAATAACAGTGCTGTAAAATCGCCATCCCCCCCTGCCTGGCTGGCCAGGGTGCCAGTGTGGGGGCGGGGTGGACGCGGAGGAGCTGGCCAGGCTGGGCTCCAGGGGCCGAGACAGAGACGAGGGACGCTCGGCACCAGCTGGACTCCACCAGCCCAAACTCCCAGGTGTTTGTTGCCTTCAGCTCTGGCTTTGCCAAGAACAGACCATTTGAATATGGGAGGTGGGACATTCCTCCCTTCTCCAGCCTCCCAGTGGCCAGCTCAGGAGTTGGGAGCCACAGAGAGAGGGACGCTGGCACTGGGAGTCCAAAGAGACTCATTTACACTTGTGGCCTTTTGTCCCTCTGTCCACATTTCCCTAAACCTACTTCCTAATGTCTTCCCTGCCCAGGAGAAAGGCTTGATGGCTTTATCTGCTTATAAAAAATTGTATGCTCATTATAAAAAGTTAAAATACAGAAAAGCATAGAAATATGGAAAATCATAGAGAAAAATATTTAAAATTGTGAGAAATTTCATTATTCCTATAGAACATGAACATACACACACACAATTTCAATGTAATCAGTAAATGACTCAATTTCTCAAAGTATGGCCCATGGATCACTAATGTCAAGAGTCTCGGGGGTGACAGTTAAAATGCGAATTCCTGAACTCCACCCAAGACCTACTGACTCACACTTGCTGGGGTTGGGACCTGGGAATCTGCATTTAACCAGCTGATGATGGTGCACAGTTTGAAAACTCGGATCTTGGCTGAAGGAAACAATTAGCACAATTTCTTGGTCATCTGTGGGCAGAGTAGAGAATGCCAATGGGCAAGTCAGCCTGCAACCAGGGAAAGACCAGGCAGGCTGGAGTCAGACGCGTGGGCTTCCCCGCAGCCCATAAGATGGGAATACGGCTCCAGACTTCATCCTCTCTTAAAATGATGGAGATATCACTCGGGGAATGGCCTGCAGGCAGCAGGCTAGAAAACAGACACTTTCTGTCCCCCTTTGTCTGAAGGGCTCCTCCTGACAATGGGCTTTGGTCACTGAATTCATGCAGCTGGGAGGAATCTCATTCTCCTGAGAGGTGTCTTGCCTTGGCAGACTGCAGATCCGAATTTCTAGGTGGGAGATTTATTCTCTGATGCCCACCCAGATGGGTCAGTTGGGACCACTTGTTTCCAGCCTCAGAGATGCTGCCCGGGCAGGAGCAAAGAGACAAAGGGGGTCTCTGTGTGGGCATTCCCCTGACCCACTGCGCAGGCACACGGGCATGCAGGCAGGGAGGGGCACCTGGCAGGGCAGACTCCAGGGCAGCCCCCTGAACCTGCCACCAGGACAGATGAACAGCAGCACAGCAGGGGGCACAGGAAGCCCACCTTCCCTCTGCCACTTGAGCTGCCGCAGGGGAAGAGAGCTGCGAGTGGGTGTGCCTGCCTCACCAACCAGGGCTGTGAAGGCCCTCAAGGGGGCAGCTGGTGGCCTGCCAGCAGTGGCCACCACCTCCTACGCAACCCGTTATCTCCCTTGTAAGCCTCACAACATTCCTACAGAGCTGCTCTGTGCTGTCCCATTTTACAGACAGGGAGCCTGAGGCACAGGGAACTTAAGGAATGTGGCCACTCAGTGGATTTGAAGCCAGGCAGGCTTGGCTCCAGGTAGATGCCACCCGGCACACCTCCCACAGGTTTGCAGCATCCTCCTGGGGGCGTCTGCTCCTCAGCCAGGCTGGGGGTGTCAGTGTCTCAAACCCACCTCCGGGATGCACTCTGGTTTCCCTCACCCCTTTCCCCACACCGGGAACACCCTGCATAGTGTGGAATTCCTGGAGGCCTAGCTCTCAGCCAGTGGTCCTCAACCAGGGGAGACTGCTCCCAGGGGACATCTGGCAATGTCTGGAGACAGTTTTGATTGTCACACCTGAGCCCCATCTAGCAGGTGGAGGCCCGGGATTCCGCGCAACACGCTCCAGCGTACAGAACAGCTCCCACAACACAGCATCAGCCGGCCAGAATGTGCTCTCAGGGGAGCCTGCGTGCCAACCCCACGTTGCTCTGGTCTCGGATTGCTCTCCCATGGAATACAGAGAAGGGTTTCAGCAAAAAAACAGGGCTCTGCATGACCTTGGACAAGGGGTTCTGCTCTCAGGGCCTCAGTTTCCCATCTGCACAGTGGGGATCACAGTACCTACTTGCTGGGGCTGTCAGGATCAAGTTCACAGAGCTGTCCTTACCACACCACGTGAGGGCTTTGCCATGGTGTGGGGAATGGGTGCTGGACTGTGTCCTCCAGGGCATTCGGCAGCGGGGGGCAGACGCAGGCAGTGACAGAGCATAGCAGGGATGAAGCATTCCAGGCCTCAGCACAGGGGCGGGCACGTCCTAAGTAGCACACTCAACTGTTGCTGTTACTGCTCATCTTGGACAAGTTCTTGGACTCCTCTGAGGTTGAGTTTCTTTTCTGTAAAGTAGAGACAGTGCCTGCCTCCTGGAGCTGTCGAAGAGACGATGAAGGCTGCGCGTGCAGGGTGCATAAACATTGTTCAGCAACAGACTGGTCTGTCCTCACAAGTTACAGCGCCTCACGGACATGTCTGGGGGTGCTGCAGACGGCCGTGGCATGTGGCATGTGGCAACCTTCATGGAGCCACACTCCCTGCTACAAGTTGGCCTGGAAGCTTGCAGGGGCTGGGACAAGCTGGCCTGCATCAGAGCTCGGGGCAGCAGGGCAGGTGGATCCCACCCGGACCCCCTGTGTGTGTCACACACCCAGGCCTGTGACAGCATGTTTACCTGGCAGAGGGGGAGTGGCTACCCTGGCTGTGGCTGGTGGGTTCTCCCTGTCACCAGCGGGAGGATCATTTGAGGGCGAAGGCTCCTACCCACTGTCTGGGAGACAGAGATGTCAGGTGAAGGGAGGCCTTGTGCTTTTCTACCTTTATCCCTGTTTGGGGGAGGGGCAAAAGACCCTGGTGCACATCTGCTGCGGCCCACACTTTGTTTCCCGAGAAGCACAGCGTGGTTCAAAGACCTGTTTCAGCACCAGAGGACAGCCACAGCTCCCACCGGTGACAGTCTCTGGGGGTTCCTCCAAATCTGTTGCCCAACCTTCTGTCTAAGCGACCTGCTGAGATGCTCACAGATGCTCTGCCATTCTTGGTCTGAGCTGACTTCCTCCGCAGTCTGGGAAACTCATTCTCCCCCTGGCTCAAGTGTTCTTTTTCTCCCGGGCTTAGACTCCTCTGTCTGTTAGGGTCCTCCTTGGCTCACTGCAGCCATGCAACTCACTCCATCGGCTCGAGCTGGCCCTCGTGGATCGGTGGCCTGGCCACCTGGACCACCAGCAGACCACAGTGTCACCTGCTACCCCACGGAGAGTGTGTGGAGGAACCAGCCCTCGAGCGGCCCCTGCCTGTCCCTCCAGCCTCGGTGCTGCTGACTGCCCCGGCCCACTGCCACCCGGAGGAGAGGCCGAGTCCCTGCTCCCAGCTCGGCCGGGCCCCCGCTTGGTGGTTTTGCTCCTTTCCCCATCTTTCAACACCTCCCAGAAACACAACCTCATTACATGGCCCCATGCTGGTTCACTTGAGAAATAAAACTCAGAAACAAATTAAACGGCAATTTCTTTTTAAACAGGAGAGGGGCCAGGCTTCAGGAATACCAGGCCAACGTCCTTTGGTTCCGACTCCTGGGGGCCGCTTCCCCCATCGGCTCTGGCGGTATTAAAGTCAAGGCCTCCATGTGGTTTTTCACCAGCAGTGATTTTGCATTTAATTTCCTTTGTTTTTCCTCCCTGCATGTTTGCTCTGACCCAAGTCCTTTTTATCGAGACTTTGGTAATAAAATGCAAAACCCTCCTTGGGACCATGGGCTGCACAGCATAAACTACTACAGACAAGTGGCAGCCGGCTCTGGCAGAGGCCCCCCACCCCTCGGGCTCCGCTGCCCGCGCAGGCCGAGGATGTGCGAGAGGCGTCCGGGCGCAGGGGGAGCACACGGCTCGAGCTGGCGCTAACCGGTGGTCTCCCCAGTACACGCCCGCAGAGACTCACATAAAACTGCCAAGCTCATTCTAACTGGGGACTTAAATCCAATTCTCTCACGGGTCCCAGAGGCCACCAATTAACATACCACGTCCTGCCCCCCCGCCGTGCCCCGCTTCTCAGCTGCTCCAAAACACATAACCCAGGGCTCCAAAGAGCTAGTCCCAATTACACACCAAATTAAGTTTAAGCTATATATATATGTGTGTATATATATAGGGCTGGTGTCTGTAACTAAAATAAAGAACTAAACCGGCTCCAGTTTTTCTTCGAGCGATTCTGTCTAACCTCAGTGCTAAACCTCAGCCCACCTTGATTTACGACAGATGACGCCAGCCAGCCATAAAAACCCAAGCTTAGGAGAGGGATTTTAACAGTCACCCAGATGGGCAGGCCAGGGTGACAGCAGCGAACCCGGCAGACTGCCCTGACGCGTGCAGCTGAAATCGCGATGGCATCTAAGTGGTACTGAACAAATCATTCACACGCTCGTGCAGCCAGCACTGATGACTACACTCAAGCATGAATGATAAGACACGGACCTTATTCGCATGGGCTCCCACTGTTAGCTTTGAGAAGAAAGAATGGATGCAAGGAAGGAGGGAGATGGGTGAAAAAATAAAGAAGGAAGAAAGGAAGGAAGGAAAGGAGAGAAGGAGGGAAGGAAAGTTGGGAGATAAAGTATTTCCTTTCACATTCCACGAGGGCTCTGATTCTGGGCCCCTGACACCATGATTCCTGGGGGGCTAACCTCTCTGTTGAGAAGCACAGATTTTGGTGATTTTTAAAAATAGTAACATTTTTGTGAAAGTATTCTGGCTTCTGAATACTAACTTGAGTAACTTCTAAAGCAGTGTTTGCCAAACCATATTGTGCAGAGTCCTAGTTCTAAAATGCCCCTCAAAAAGGGAGCCCCCTAACTTTGGAATATATTGCGTACTCTGTCCCCTCTCATGGATATTTATTATCAGTAAGGGCTCTGGTAAGTCCTGCAATAAAAAACATTGGTTTGACTTTGTTTAAACTAAGCTCATTTGAGGCCAAACCCCTTTTCTGTGTAAAACAAGTCACAACTCCCTTGTGTAATAGAATCTTGCTTCAGAAATACCGTCACACACCATGTAGCAGCATTTTGGTCAATGACTAACTACATATCTGATGGTGGTCCCATAAGATTATGATACTGTATTTTTACTGTACCTTTTCTATGTTTAGATACACAAATACTGACCATCATGTTGCAATTGCCTATGGTATTCGGTACAGTAACCTCATGGACAGGTTCTTAGCCTAGGAGCAATAGCCTAGGTGTGTAGTAGGCTATACCATCCAGGTTCGTGTAAGTGCACTGTGATCTTGGCCAGTGACGAAATCAACTAACAACGTATTTCTCAGACTATCCCCGCTATTAAGTAACACAGGATGGTACAGAGAGACGTTCATTAATGCGAGGGAGATGACCCCACTGGGGTCACAGCGAGTTAGGCAGCCGCACCCCTCCCCCCCGTGGCAGAGACTACCGAGCCTACCTCCTTCTGCTCTTGGGCGCACAGCCATCCTGTGCAGGGGAGTGGGGGGTCCTGTGACAGTTCTGGCTGACAGAATGGGGGTGAGCTCCAGGTACGCCACTTCCAGACATGGCCCCAACAACCCTCCCTGCCTTGTACCCAGTGCATGGAGGGACTCCACGGACCCCAGGGAGGACAGGACCTCGAGCAGGAAGGAGTCTTGAGTCCCAGTAAAGGAGGAATACCACTGTTGAACTGCTGAGTGACAAATGCATTTTCACTGAGTTAAGGCACAGTCACACTGGGTTGCCACGGCAGCTGCCCACCCTGGCTAAAACCCATCTTGAGTGAGAACCAGGCCCCAGTGCTAGGGGGGAAGGGGAAAGAATGGAAGTCAACATTTATAAAGCCTCTTACTTCTCCCCAACAACCTCAACAGGTGAGTGACAGCGTTTCCTACGTGAATGAGGAAACTGAGTCTCGGAGAAGGGAAGCCACTTGCCCCAGCAGTTGGCGGTACAGGCGGGAGAAGGGTCCAGCCTAGTCATTGTGAGCCACGCCCCTCCCCGGCACCACGCTGGGCTGGTTGAAGCCCTTCAAAGCACCCATCTTAGCGAGGGTCCTTTACGAAGAATCCGTTTCAGGCCCAGGTTGGCTCAACTGCAGAATAAAGGCTGACGTGGTGGGTCATCTTTCACCAACAGAGCTTGACAGGCCTAATAAGGAGAATTAGCGCAACCTTTTGTGTTCAGCTATTTTTAAAAAGGAGATCAAAAACACAACCTCATACAAATGACCTTGATTTGCATTTTTAAGCACATCTGTCTTTAATAAAACCCCCACGCTCACCCACTAAACATCAGCGTTTTTATGTGAAAGCAAAGACCAATCCGCTGTGAGATTCTCTAGCATTAGAGTGACCAACTGTCCTGCTTTGCCTGGGACTGAGGGGGTTCCTGGGGCTTGGGATACTGGTCACTCTAGCTAGTAGTCAGGTCAGGTACTGTGCGCAGGAGAGCAGGCCCTGAGGGGACGGCCACTGGGACAGGCAGAATAGACGCACATGGGAGACAAAGACAGAGAAAGGCAAAGTGGTTAATATTTGCTTTAAGTGCAAGAGGCAAAACAAACCCTGAAATTCCCATTTGCAACTTCTACCTGCCAACAAAAAGTGACACCAGCATGAATTTAAATTCCTACCCTGAGCAGGAGAGGTAAAGACTGGAAACTATGATGGGGAAAGGCAAGAGGTGTCAGATTCTCCTGGAGCTGGAAGTGTCACCAACATTTCATGTTAATTAGCATGACAGACAGAGGCTGCCTAAGCCGGGGGACTGAGCTGTGCCAACGTGACAAATACCAATGCTTCACACGCCACAGGGTCCTTTGGGAAATGCCTTCGTTTGAAAACAAACAAAAGTTATCTACATATGCAAACCATCCAAACATACACACTCATGCATGCCCACACGTGTGCTTGTGCGTGTGTACGTACGTACACATATCTCACCGTAGTATGAACCACCTTCAACCTTCTCTGGGAAGTTTAGTCACCATGGTAACTGAAGGGATTTTACCATCACAAGGTCTCCCTTAAAATAGTTTAAACCTCAAGAACTGCACTCTAACATTGAGGTCAAGGTCGGATCATTGTCAATGGGTAGAAAGCCTATAGATTATAAATTCCAGTGCTGCAATCGTAAAAAAAAAAAAAAAAAAACCCAACACTTAGACTAGACCTGTGGTTCTCAACTCTAGCTGCACATGACGGTCCCTGGGGAGACTAAAAAATAGAGATGCCTCCAGACTAACTGAATCTGAATCACAGGGGTGGGGACCCAGGCATCTGTATTTTTAAAGCTCCCAGGTGATTCTGACACTGAGCCAGGGCTGAGAACTACTTCAGGCCAGGGTTAGCCAATTTTCTCCGTCAAGGGCCAGATAGTAAATGTTTCAGACTTTGCAGGCCATGTGGTCTCTGTCAAGACTAGTCAACTCACCATTATGGTGCAAAGCAGCCAAGACAACACATAAATGGGCATGGCTGTGTTCTAATAAAACTTTATTTATAAGATCAGATGGCGGGCCACAGTTTGCCAAGCCCTGCTATGGACTCTAGGAGATCCACTGCCTGATTTAAGCGGGCATTATAGACCTCACTGGTGGCCATACTACTGATGGCCCAACTTTTAAGATTCAGTTTTGGGCTTTCAGAAGGAGGGATTTGTTTGTGTTCTGTTTATAGTTAAAAGAAAAATCAAATAGCAGTGGGATGGATGAGGTGGCAGCTGTGCGTGTTGGGTAAGCTCATCGGAACCAAAAGAAGCAGAAAAACTGAGTGTTTGTTACCTGTAAGTCAGAGAAACACACTTGGATTTTCTCTTCCCATCACCAAAAGAGTACTAAAAATCACATTTGGGCAACCAGACTTTTATAGAATCCTTGCCTTTGCTATTCTTCTTTAACAACTTCTTTTCAAATCACGTTAAGTCCTATCACCCATCTCTGTCCCTCCTAATCCCCTACTAAAATTCCCCCTTTGTTTGAAGAATCCAAGGGAGCATGGAAATGAAAAAGGACCCCAAATACTTGTCTGTGATCCTTTTTCTTATTCTTTTGTACAGTTTAAATGGAAACAGGTAGGAAAAAATCCAACAAGGCTACTTGTAGGTAAAGTTTTTCAGTAGATTGTATTTTGTTCAAGGGGAGTGATCATCTCCATTTTCTTAGCATCACGAGGAAACCAGAATTATTCTACTCATCAGAGCACTCAGAAATCCAGTTTTCTGATTGGAGAGGCCCTTAAATAAGGTTACTAAGGATAGCTACTCATCCAACACTGTCATCAAGGCAGTCATCCAGAGTCTACTTGAATGCCTCCCAGGACGAGGTGCTCACTACCTCTCCAGGTAGTCTGTGCTCCCCTTGGGCAGCTCTGGTGACCTGGCTTCCAGATATCACACTGAGTTTCTCATCCCCAAACTCCTAATTGTTGGTCCCAATTGTTGTTTCTCCTTGTCCACAAGACAAGCTTTGAGATATCAGAAGCCTGATTTTGGGTGTCCTGCGAGTCTTCTCTTTTCTGGTCAAAACTCTCCAGTTTCTTCAAATTTTAACATTTCAGAAAAAAACTAAAAACACACAGAAATACTCTCCCTCATAGGATTCTGACAGAGAAGCCTTGATAAATGTTTTTCAGACTGTTAAAAAATCCGGTAAGATGAAAGAAAGTTCTGTTACTTCTCTTGAAAACCTATTAATATAATTCTTCCCTCTGCATATGCAATGAAAAACTATGCTTTGTAGCAGGTTTGTTAGGGGTGCATTTTTATCTAAAAATGAATCTGTACATTTCTGTAGGAGACGAAAACACGCTAGTACACTAAAAGAAGAGACATATCATATCACTAACAGATTCTTGCATAGATTCTTACACAAGGGGGCAAGGAACTGCTGCAAATATTCAGGTTTTCCCCTCTGGGGCAAGAGAAATCTCATAATAAGTCACATTTCCTTTTTCACTTTGCTGTCAGGAAATTCGTCACTGAGTCTGAAGTTCAACTTTAGCAAATGGGTGAGACTGTGGCCGACATATTTAGATATAAACGTTCCCTGAACTTCGGTTTTCATGAAAATATTCTTTGATACAGATCCTTTTGTTTATATATTTTCTTGCTTTATTTTATGGGTCAGGTAAGGCACCTCAAATGTTTATGTCCAAAAATGTAGGGTATAATAATGGACAAATGAACACATGAATGAGTGGATTGTAAATAAACAGGGTGTCATACATCTTTGTCTCTCACCCCTTCCCAGTGGCTGCTGTGTAAGCAGATACCTGTCGAATGAATGAACAGATGGATGGATGGAAAACCCATCCACTAGTCTATTCTTTGCATCTGCCCCCCAAAACCACCATGCCCGTGATGATAGGCCCTTGTATTAATCATGACTTTTTATTCTCTGTATTTTTCTAATGTTCTGACATCTGGGGTTTTGCTGATCCTGAAGAGACCGCCCCTTCCACGGCTAGCTAATTCCTAGAGAGCAAACCACTCCCCTGGGAGCATGCCTTTCACATGCAAACCATGCAATCGGGAGCCCGCACCCTCCCTTTTCTTACACTGGGGGACAATGCTCCCCTGCTCTAATCACCCCAGGGCCAGGTACCAGGCAACTAGAGAGAGCCCCTATGCCCCAGAGCCTGCTGAAATCAAACTAGCCTGTCCTAAACTTGTTTATTCTGCTTTGCGCATTCCTTCCTGTGAAAACCACAATAAAGGTTCTTGCAGTGTTTTCCCTTCTCTCCTCCTGCCTCCTAACCAGCCCTGGTGCTTCCCTGAGTGGCCATGCACGGCAGAGCATGCCCCCTCCTCTCAGTCACTGTGAGGAACAAACTCTCTTTGCAATGCCCTTGTCTCCTGATCTGTTGGTCTCACTATACCTGAATAATAATAAAACCTACATTTAAAAATATCCCTTCCTCCAAATTCTCGTAGAGCTTGGATCACTCACTTTCCAGCTGCAAGCTCAAATATTAATTTGTCACGCTAACCTCACCACCTCTAGGAACAAAATCTAGGCCTTCTCCCTCTCTGTACCTGCCCACGGGACTTACAGAGCTGCTGCTCACAGTACTGCCCAGGCTGTTGGTGTGAGTGACAACCCAGGTGGGACTGACAGGACTGAGCCGTGAGGCCTGGGTGGAAATACTTGGGAATCAATATGGCACCCACTGCAGGGTGCTGGCCCGGCCACCGCTGATTGGATGGTCACCATGGATGTATCAGTGGGAGTCTGAGCTGGAATCAAAGTCCCTCCATGCTGCTGCTCGGGGCACTGAACCGCTGTGAAGGGACTTCTCCCAGGCCAGCATTCTCAGCGCCCAGGTGCAGGTAGAAGAGAACATGGCTGACTGCATAACGAGCACCTGATGCACACATGGCTGCCCAAGGCTCAGCCATCTTGGCACTTGCCTTAAATGAACAGTCCATCAAGGTGCTGCGTCTGCCCCTCAGGGAGAAAAGAGGCGCCATGCCACGTGGCACCACTGTGCATAAAGTAACCTCCAGACTCCAAAGACTTTTTGGCCGTCCGTGTTCTGCTGCACAGCTGCCGTTACTTTGTGCTGGCTCTGTGCCCTGCACCGTGCAAGCCTCATCCTCTTTGCTGGCCCGGCCACCCTCTGAGACAGGCACCATCACCAAGGTGTGTGTGGGGGGCGGGGTGTGGCCATGTGCTGCCAAATGGGCTGGAAAGCAAAAGATCAATGAGGAAGTAGAGAGACTGATTGAGAACGTACCTGTTCTGGCCAGTTCCTGAGGCCCTGCTATATACCCTTGCCCTTGGGTTCACTGAGACTCTGGCGCTCTTAAAGTAAACCCAACTTTTTAGTTCATTGTGCTCTCGTGGGTTCCTGCTGGTTACAATCAAAAGCATCCTAATTTCTTCAACAAGCAAACTGTAAGTGAAAAAAAAGCAGGGCCCTTACAGACTAAGAGAGGCTTAAGAGACACACAAACCCACTGGCAATATATGGCCCTCAATTCAAACAAACTGTAAAAAAATTATTGTATTCTAAAAGTTTGAAAATGTAACTAAAATAAATTTTTCAAAAAATATAAAATGCCAAAATTAGGGGAAGAATCATTAGGGAGTTCAAATAAATCAATGAATGTTAAAAAAAAACAAAGAGTCCTTGATACAAACATTTCTGATTCCCATTTCATAGCTGTGCTCACTGAGGCAGGGAGAAGTTAGGTGACCCATCCAGTAAGTGACAGAGCCTGGTGCCGAAGATCACAGCCTTAACCATTGCACAGTATTGCCCGCCAATCTTGTCCCTCACCAGGACACCAGATGCCACTTACAGCTTGACCCACAGACTTCCCAGTAAACTAAGACAGAAATCATTGGCAGAACAATTCTAAGTCCTTCCGAAGGAGGTCACCACCCCCTGCAAAGCTGCCTGACACCTTGGAGGGTCCCTCTGCAGATGGATGCCTGCTTTTGGTGGTGGAGTTATTTGCAATTTTCAATATTTTAGCCACTTCTTCCCTTCTAGACCACAACTTCTGCAAGGGAAGAATCCCGTCTTCAAAGTCTAGATGCCATAAAAGGGCTTCCCCGGCCTGAAGATGGGGAGAACTGAAGCAGGGGACAACTGCTTTGTATTATATGCTTGCCGGTATATTTTATTTTCCAGTTATGTGCATATACTTCATAGAAATTTTAGGTTTTATTTACAAAAAATTACTATGTATCCTGTACACAGTGAAACATTTTGGATCTTTTGTCTTCAATATTATCAAGGGAAATATTTACAAATGTAATATCTGACAAAGGAATTTTCTTTTTATAAATTAACAGATATCTACAGTGGAAAAAATGGAAAATTACAACAGATTTTTTTAAAGCCACATGGATTAGATTATCCTAAGACAACGTATTTCCTTTCATTCTTCCACGTGTATTTTTGCTTGCTTGTTTTAACATCATTTGGACCATACTGTGTATGCAGCATGGTATTCTGCGTGGTGGGCGCTGTCTAATACCTTTTCGCACCTTTCCTGAATGGTAGCTGTTGCCGATGTTCCCATTTACCTTGCTCCTTCCTCATCACTTACTGGCTGCGCTGGGTGGGCAGATAGCCTGTCGTACAGTTTACAAGCACAAGGAACAGGCACATTCAAACCCGGTGGGGAAACGGGAACAGTCCTTCATGATCCTGGACTTTGTGCCCTGGCTGCAGTAACACAGGGAAACTTGGTAGCCCTCTCCCTTGGGAAGAAGCTGAATGAGGTCCGCGTGGGGAACAGGGGGACGTACTAATGCTGGGTAGAGCTAATGGGGTGGACTGCGCAGACACTGCTGGTTGCCTCCCCAATATCCATTTCTCCCTTCTTTCTAACAGAACCCCAATGTCGAGTTGTTGTTAAATCCTAGTTTAACAAGCATTCCTGGCCTTCCTTGCAGTTAGATGTAGCCACTTGACAAAGTTTGGCCAAAGAATTGGAAGTGTGACTTAGGGAGGCGGATTTACGGGAATGCTCTTTAAAGCAGGGGCAGATAACACTGGTGTGCTCCCTTTACCTTTAACCCTCTGCCTTCCTGCAATGGAGCTGTGAAGCTGGAAAACGTAACAGCCACTGCTAAGAATGGGTGGTAGACAGAAGTAGCTGGCTCCTCCACCACTGGCCCAGGCTGCCTCCCTCTGGGCTTTCTATCGTAAATAATCAATAAATCCTGTTTGATGAAGATACCATAAGTCAGGTTTTTGCTAATCGCAGCTGGACGCAGTCCTAACTGATAAAATAAACATCCTCTTATCATTATAAACCCACCGTGTGTGGTGGTGAACAGAATGCTTACTCAACCACAGCTCTATTTTTGGATCTGTAGGCTAGCTCCAATTTTTTCCTGCTGCTATGCACACTTCGGTAATAAGCATTTTTATGCATAAACACCTGCTTGCATTTCCACAGCACTTTACCATCCGCAAAACCCTTTCCCCTCTGTTCTTTCAGGAGGCCAGAGGACAGTCAGTCGAGACAGGGTGGTTCAGCAGCCCAATGACAGGCAGTCGGCTCTCAGTGAGGTCTTCTCCCTCCCACGTTCCCCCACAACATCGGAGTTCTGCTCAAAAAGCCATGCAACCTCAGTAAAGATGGGCTACTGAGCACAAGCGAGGAACGGGACGCAATGACACATCTAGGGAGTGGGCTATCCAGGTTCTAAAACCCTAACTCTAGTGGAGGGGATCCCGTGGAGTCAGGAAGCCTGTCCCTAACTGCAGGCACAATGAATGAACGAATGCAGGTGATTAAGGCATAAGCAAAGGCTCGTAAATACTGCGTACTGCCCGGGACCTCTGAAAATCGTGGGGATTGGACAAAAGCCGCAAGATGATGAGCCATATGTTCGTGGTGGGGGTAGGGGAAGGTTGGAAGGGACAAGCACTAGAAAAGGTGGCAAAGACTAGGAGATCTTGAAAAGGTATTAGGAGAAAACTGGTCTTAACGACATTCCAGGAAATCTGCTCCAGGGACCACCTGGAACCAAACATCACCTCCTCTAACCTCTAGATTTCCTGAGTGCACTTTTTATTTCCCACGTGGTATGGTATAAGCATTTGGCGTCTGCACTCAATGATCTCATGTGTGTGTGTGCTGGGTGGGGGGTGTTGAAGGGCCACAGGCAACGTCCATCCTCTTAGTCCTTAGATGATGATGATAAAACCACCTCCTGCCATCTCACACTCTGAGCCAGCTTCGTGCGTCTCTGCATGTGATACTCGTTGTGTGGACGGGGTCCAATCACCCTGGCTGTGAAGCGAATCCCCAGGTTCTCACTGGCCAACCCCATAAAATCAGAGATGCAGTAAAAGGGACTCGTCTCCTAGTCAAATGGGCTTTGCACTCTTTAAAACACATTTGTTCCCTACTTGTCCGACTCTGAATGTCTCCAGTTTTATAAATAGAACTGTTTCATTACAGAACAAGGAGGACCCGACATCCAAATCACAAAGGTCATCAAATATCCTGGAGTGTGAAAACTATTAAGTTCTGTGCATGGTGCTGGGCGCTCTTGAGACAGGTGTTATCATCACTGTTTTATAGACGAGGGAACTGAGGCTCTGAGAGGTAAGGGAATTTAGTGCTCAGGATCAGAGAGGGGAAAAGGGTGTTCTAGATGCCTTAGACGGATTGGCTGTCATTCTCAGAGTGAGCAGCGTCACGGAGAGAATTGCTGGGCCCTTGCCGGGGAGCAGCCTCTCCTCCCACCGTTCAGTCGCCTCTTCCCTAAGGAGCACTGCAGCTCTTCTTCGGGCCTGGTGGTTTTCTGAGACACGTTCCTTTACTTTTGCTTATTCTCATAGCTGCAGGCCCAGGTTCTAAACTTGGGTCCAAGGACCGGGGCCAGGCCTGGGGTCTCTAGGCAGAGAAGAGTTTTCTGCCCTTGGCTCCTGCAGAGGAGGAGGATTAGTGAGGCAAAGCCGAACTTGATTGAAAAATAACTTCCCTGCAGGCTGCTTTATGGCTTTGCGTCTCTTCCTTCCAGCTCCCTGAGTCTGGGCCCAAGACCGGGGGACTCAGGGTGGTCCTTCCTTTTCCGAGGGACCGGAAATTACCAAAGGAGCACCAGGGGGTGCTGAGCAGGCCAGCTGAAGTAGGGCAGCAACTAATTAATGTTTTTTAAAAAGTTTAAAAACCAAAGCAGCCAACCGTCAGGGTCAAGAGCAGGTGCTCCGGAGCCAGGCTGGCTGGCCCTGCCACTTACTAGCTCTGCAAGGGTGGGCCAGTTGCTTCCCTGCACCGTCCTCATCTGGAAAGTGGGGACAGCAACACTCCACAGCTCTGGGGTTGTGACACAACACAACACAGCTCTGGGGTTGCCACGCGGATGATATGAGAGCTGCTATTTACAGAGAGTCTAGAACCTGACACACGGCAGCGAACGGAGGCCACACAGACCCAGCCCTGCACCTCAATGATCACCTTGACGTTCATCAGATCCGTCAAAGCAGGATCCTGCCACCACTTCTGAGCAGTACACAATTTGGCCTAGCCCAAAGAGAGGTCTGGCTGCCGCTCTTGGCTTCCGGGAAATTATCTGTGTCTTGTCCGGTAAGAGTTCTGAGCACATGGGATCTTAGTGTGTGGCTGGCCAGAACCCAACAGTCTTAGAACGGGGGCTGGCCACACCAGAAAGACCAACCAGGTGATTGAGGGTGGAAGTCTGGGGTCATATGGGTCCAGGTGACCTGGAGACTGAGCTCAACCACATGGGCAGTCAGTCAGTCACACCTCTGTAATGAAGCCCCAATTAAAATTCACATGAGCTTCCCCAATTGGCAATAGTCTGCGAGTATTGTCACACACAAATGCCAGCAAGGCAACACATCCTGAGTCCACGGGTGGGGACAAGGGAGCTTCGTGTCTGGAATCCCCCCAGTCTCTGCCCTACCTGTCTCTTGCTCTGGCTGCTATTAATCTGTGGCCTTTCCCTATAATAGAGTAACTGCGAATATAACAGCTTTCAGTGAGTTCTCTGAGACCTTCCAATGGAATTATTGAACCTGGGGGTGGTTTTAGGAACCTCCCCTGAACTTGCGTGGTGCCAGAAATGAGGGTGGTCTCATGTGGAAACTGTTCCGTCAACCTGGGCAGTTTGGACTCCAGCGATTTCCTTTGCACAGGCCCTGCTGAGCTTCACGGCCACTGTGACCCCCACCCACCCAAATTGCAAAGGACAGGGGACAGAGGAAGGGAGCTTCTGCCTGCACCAAGTGCAGTGCTTTCCAGACACAATCTCATGGATGCCTCGGTTTCCGTGTCTGTAAGGTGGGATGCACAGTGCTTACCTCTGCAGGTTGTGACCTGCTCAAGGTACCACAGTCAGGGAGCAGAGCACAGGATTCAACTCCACTGTGCAGGGTCCGCATTACCTCCTGGGGGGCTGAGGTCATCGTGGGGGTGAGACAGTCCTCCTTTAGGAAGGAGGTTTCACTCACACAGGAAATGCCATCTTAAATATTTTAATCATCACAATGACAAATATGGATCCAGTGTCACCTACATGCAGGGAGCCAGTATGACCCGGGATGCTCCCCAGCACAGCTGCCCAGGCCCAGGCGTTGACTGGCGGGTTCCCGGTGCCAATGGGGGAGCCTGGGAATCTGCATGTTGAGCATCCCACTGCCGCTGGCTCTCAGCCGGGGGTGGACTGGAGAACTGCTGCCGAGATGGAAAGGACCTGGGGGCCCCTGCGGGCGGCACCACTGTTGGGCGGGTCCCAGGTCTGGGCCTTCCTCCCCCATCTATGCGAAGCGGGCAATGATTCCAGCTGTCCTTTCTCACTCAGCACAGTTGTGAGGACGACCTGCTTGGGACAGGCCCACCCCCAGGGCGCAGGGGCCCCGGCACCCCCAGAGAGGAGCAGTGCACAGCACTCACTCGCCAGCAGGTGCAGCCAGCTTTGCCATGGTGCTTGTCAGAAAACACAAATCGGTTCCAATGCAGTTGATAGATTAGGGAAAAATTTAAGTATGATGTAAATGTGGCATTCGCTGATATACGATTTCATCCCTGAGAAACACTAGATGGGCACAGAAAGCCGCGCCCGGCTGATGGCTGATGAGCTGAATGGAGCTGTGCAGACACACACCACATGCACACACACGTGCACACGCACCACAGATTTGTGCACACACACCTCAAACATCCACCAGCTGCTGCGGTTCACTGAGTGCATTACGAGCCACACCCATCCACACCTAATGTTACAACCTGCTGTGCTCCCCCCAACCCCCACCATATAGATGTTGAAGTCCTACCCCGAGGTACCACAGAATGTCACTGTATTTGGAGACAGGGCCTTTAAAGATGTGACTAAGTAAAAACCAGGCCTTTAGGGTGTGCTCTAATCCAATCTGACTGGTTTTCTTATAAGGAGAAGACATTTGGACACACAGGGAGACGCCAGGGGTGTGTGCACTCAGAGGGACAGCCACGGGCAGCAGGAGAGAGGCCTCCCGAGAAGCCAACCCTGCTGGCACCTTGATCTTGGGCTTCCAGCCTGCAGCACTGGAAGAAAATACATTCTTGTGGTTTAAGCCCCCCCAGTCTGGTGCAGCAGCCCCCCTTATCTGCAGTTATGCTTTCTGTGGTTTCAGTGCCTAGCAGGCAACCATGGTCCAAAAATAGGTGAGTATACACAAGAAGATTTTGAGAGAGAGAGAGAGAGATACTACATTTACATAACTTTTATTACAGTGTACTGTTAAAACTGTTCTATTTTATTATCAGTTATTGTTGTTAATCTCTCCCTGTGCCTAATTTATAAATTAAACTTTATCAGAGGTATGCGTGCGTAAGAAAAAAACATAGCGTATATAGGGTTCAGTACTATCTGAGGTCTCAGGCATCCACTGGGGGTCTTGGAACGCATCCCCCGTGGACACTGGGGCTACCGTACGTCATAACAGCAGCCTTAGCAAATGACGCAATTTAGGGTCACCTCCTGCCACTTCACAACTCTCAAGCCTCCCCTTCCCCTGCCCACTTCCCCGAGCACGTTGCAGGCATCTACTGAAGCATGCACATATTTCTTAACAACTTACCAGCTGTAAAACTGTGCTATTGTCCTTGTTAGGTTCCCACCTTCCTTGTTAAATGTGTCCCTGACGAAGCCCTATTCTCCCTTATCCCCATGTTTTGTACGAGTGTGGCGATGTCTAGGAGCACGTATGTCATGTTACAGCAGAACTGATAGTCTAAGCATTTCACCTAAGTTAATTCCTTTAATCCTAATTCTTTTAACCCTATAATCCAGACACTACTCTTATTCCCATTTTACAAATGAGAAAACTGAAGCACAGAGAGGTTAAGTAAGGTGGCTACAGTCACACAGCTGGAAGTGGGCAGAACTGGAACTTGAGCCCAGGTTCTTACCCGTCAGGATCCATGGTGGTTACATGGGTTGGTACGTGGGGAACAACGTCCCCACAGGCTCCCCAATTAGGAAGGACTTCACAGCGTTCCTCACATCATTTTAAACCCCATTCTGTTCACGGAAGAGCACGCACTGATCAGGCTTCATGAATGTTTAATGGGATGGAATTCTCCTTGTTTTGTCAGTGACAATGAATCTTGGCTGAGGAAATTGCAACCGGTGGCTTTGTGACTCAACAGATAATTGCAGTGCTTGACACTGAGAAACACTGTAACACCTTCTTTATGAATACGTTTTGACACTTCCTGCTCCCTGGGAAAGAGCCAGCCTCCTGGAGAACATCCCACCTGCCACTGGGCCCCAGGCAGGCACTTGCCTCCTGCGTGCTGAGTACCGGCTCTGCACGGCCCCTCGCCAACATCCACTCGACGTGGAACCATGCCAGACGCTTTAACAAATGACCAGAAAGAAGACCAGGCGGCTCCTGGCTAGAGGTCCTGTAATGTATTCATTTAAAAACAAAACTGAACAACGTGCCCCGGACATATAGCATGTGTCTGTGCTGGTGTGGGGGAGAAACTGTCAAATACAGGGTCCTGGTCCACACCTCGCTGGGAAAACAGACGTGGGGAACCTGGGATGGCAGGAGAAGGGCTCTGTTGGTGGACTGGGTCTCGCGATTCCTGGGTGGGGGGTGGAATGGGGGCAGGAGCTTGAAGGCCCTGTGGGAGCTTAGCAGATAGAGACGGGCAAAGAGAGGGCATTAAACACAGAGGACACGGTGATGGCACAGGGTGGGAGGGTGTCTAATAATGAGCAGCATGTTCTGAGACTTGTGAAGCCCAAGCTCCTTGGCAGGGAAAAGTGGGACACAGACAGGTTGGGGGGGCACTTCAGTGTGAGAGAATGCCACCCCAGGGGTTCCTTTGGACCAAATCTGCAATGAGGCCATTATTCATACAGATGCATTAAATTGGAATGTGTGATCTTTCATCCTGGGTTGATGTTTACACTAGTTAAGAATTTGATGGAAACAACCCAAGTGCCCATCAATACATGAGTGGATTAACAAATGTGGTATATGTAGACCATGGAGTACTACTCAGCCATAAGAAATGATAAACTCATACCCCTTGTACTCTCCTGGATAGAGCTAGAGCCCATTCTTCAAAGTCAAGTATCACAAGAACGGAGAAACAAGCACCAAGTGTACTCACCATTAAATTGGTACTACTGATCAACACTTATGAGCACATATGGAAATGACACTCATCGGAAATCAAGCAGGTGGGAGGGGGAGGAGGGGATGGGTAAATTCACACCTAACGGGTGCGGTGCGTGATGTCTGGGGGATGGGCACACTTGTAGCTCCAACTTGGGCCGTGCAAAGGCAACATATGTAACCAAAGCGTCTGTACCCCTGTAATATTCTGAAATTGAAAAAAAAAAAAGGAATTTGAAAAGTTAACCAGAGACAAAGGTGAGAGCAAAATTCATGATTGATACTTCGTTCATCCAACTAAACAATTTTAGAGTGCCTGCTATCTGCCCGTGGCATCTAGATGAGGCACTCTCTGTTACTGTTTTTATTCATTTTCCCTCTTTATCCTCTGCAAATAATAGATTTTAAGTCATTGTCTTGGAAGTGAAGGATACCAACTGTAAATGAAAGTGTCTATTCATTGGCATAAACCCAGCAGGAGCCATTTGAACTGTTTTGTTCACAGAATAATTATCTGCTTAAGTGTTAAAAATATTTTAACTGCACCTCCTTAATTCAAATTAATCTTCTCTTTCAATTAACTCACTAAGGGGTGGGAGGGAGGGAGACGGGAGGTGGCATTTCTGGAGCCAGGCAGTTGGCTAAGTGCTCATGAACATCATGTTGTTTAATTCCTACAACAATGGCGTGTCCAAACTCCCTGTTTTGCAGACTGCCTCCTTGCTCCCACGCCCCAGCCAGGTGGATACCAGGGGTGCTGAGCTACCATGTCCCAATAAGACCCCCAAGTTCCAGGCCATGCGCTGCTGCATCTCAGCACCCTGCCCTCCCGGCCCGACTGGCATAGAGGACACAGGACCCAGGCTGAGCCATTGAGCTTTTTGCTGGAAGATTTGGACTCAGGAGTCTCTCCCAGGACGGAAGCCATGAGATTTGAACTTGGGGGCTAATGGCAGCCACATTTCCCACTTGGTGGAGAAAGTTGGTCTAGAGAATAAGAGATTTGGACAAAATGCAGAGAGGAGCAGAGACGAGAGGACAGTGCACAAGTCCCTGCTGTCCCTCTCTGCTGGGGCTCAGCCATGTCCCCGCCTGGCCAGCTGCTTGCTCGGTATCCGTCCCTTGAAGTTCACAAGATTTATTCCCCTCAGCACTTAAGCTGGTCCCAGCTAGCTCCAATTAGATTTCTGTCACTTGCCACCAAGAATCCTAACAGACAGGCATTACTGTCCCCCATCTCACCATCAACAAAAAAGAGGTCTGGGGCACGTGCCCATGGCCACGCTGCTACAAAGTTTCAGAACAAGAATTTGACCCTCAAATCTTTTTCTATTTTCAACAGCTACCTTGGGATATATACAACAGAAAGAATAGTCTCCCTGACACCACTGGTGCTTCTGATGGAATGCAGGTGTTCCCGGAGCTCAGGATATCGAGGCCTCTGCAGGGACGGAGGCCCAGCTCTGCTCCGTCCTTTCCCATCAAGCCCCTCCCACCCCTCCCACCCCCAGAGGAGCAAAGGGCCAAGGAGACGCCCTTTCCAAGAAGGCTGCTGTCGGGTGGTGGCTCTGGCCCTGTGTGCCCCTTTGGAGTCCCACAGAAGTCAGCTCCTCTCTTAGCTCCGCCATCCAGCTGTGTGGTCAAGGGCAAACTGCTTGACCTCTCTGTTAGGGGCTGAATTGTCCACCCCCCGCCCCTCCAAATTCATATGATGAAGCCCTAACCCCCAGTACCTCGGAATGTGACTGTATTTGGAGACAGGGTCTTGACAGAGGTGATTAAGTTAAAACGAGGTCATTAGGGTGGTCCTACCCAATAGCACTCGTGTCCTTATAGGAAGAGGAGATAGGACACAGGCACGCACAGAGGGAGGACGAAGTGAAGGCATGGGGAGAAGGTGGCCCGTCACACACCAAAGAGAGCGACCTGGGATGGGTCCTTCCCTCACAGCTCTCAGAAGGACACTCCGCTGACACCTTGATTTTAAACTCCCAGCCTCCAGAACAGTGAGAAAACAAACTTCTGCTGTTTAGGCCGCCCGGTCCAGGGCACTTTGATCCAGCAGCCCTAACAGACCAACAGACTCCCTGAAATTCGCTCGTCTCCCCGGTACACACAGCGGTGCCCGCGGCCCGAGGCGCAGGGTGCTGTGGTGGGAAACGGGCCGCGTGCCTTCAACGACGGCCACTCCCCGTGTGTTTTAATAACCGTGCTGCCCGAGACCTGCAGAAGCTTCTCCACTCTTTGCCAGTCCTTCCTGGAAGCCCGCGGTCTCCTTGTCAGCACTGTTTTAAGAGAGCTGCCATGTGTCCCTCTTTCCTTAAGACGCTGTTCCCCCAGTGAAGGCCCGGCTGTCAGAGGGCCGATGGGAGAAGCCACACCTGGCGGACTAAGAGGCTCCGAGTTGCTCACGCCAAGAGGACAGGGGATGGACGAGAGTCCGGTTGATGTGCCCAAGGGCCCAAGGTGGCGGGAAGGGACCTCACGCACAGCGCGCCGTGTGGCTGACAACGAGTGCCGGCCAGGGCCTCCCCGGCCCAGCCCTGCGCCTCAGGCCCGAATCCTTAGGCCAAGGGGCCTGTAATGAAGAGGACAAGAGCCGGAAAAACCTGAGCAAAGAGCTCAGGAATCAGGGGGCGTGAGGCCCAGGGAGCAGAGTGCACCTCCTGTGCGTGTGCAGTGTTCGTGCTACATGTGTGTGGCATGTATGCTTGTGTGGTACATGTGTATATGCGGGGGCTGTGTGTGTGAGCGTGCAGTGTACGTGGTGTGTGGTACGCAGTGTGTGGTGTGTGTGTGGGGTATGATGTGTGTGTGGTGTACATGCGGTATTGTGGTGTGTGCATAGTATACATATGTGTGTTTGTGTGTGGTATGTGTGTTTGTGTGTGGTATGCATGTAAGTGTGTGTGCAGTGTATGTGGTGCGTGGTATGAATATATTGGTTATGCATATGTACGTGTGGTATGTGTGTGGTGTGTGTGGTGTGTATATATGTATGCTGTGTGTTGTGTGTGTGTTTGTGTGTGTGTTGTGTGTGTGTGTTGTGTGTGTGTGGTGTGTACTCACGGGGTCAGTGCTGCACTCGGAGGCTGGAGCAGTGAGCCGAGCCAGACAACAGGGCTGGGGAGGGCGCAGGGGTGGCCTCCCAGTGTCAACGGCACAATGACTCCTTTTCAGGTGGTGGGAAGGGAGCGAGGCGAACACATGTGTTTGGTTGTGACACAGGACAAAGCTGGAGAGCTGTCACACAGCCTGGACCCCGGCCGCCCCCTGGCTGCCCCCCAGACACTAGGCTTAACCTCAGGGGCTAGAGCGGAAGAAGAAATTCAGTGGACAGACTTCCCGGGTGCCAGGACATGCACTTCACAAGGACACAGAGGACGCCCCCACCCTCTGTCTGGGCCCCTCCTGGGAGGAAAGAGGCTGCAGTTCCCACAGAGTGCTGGGAGCAGGCCAGAGCAATGCGATTTTGATCTGTTTGGGAATCCTGTTTCTAGCCTGGCGGGGGTTGGGAAAGGAGGGGATTATACACAGCCCCCGCCCCACCCGGGCTGCGAGCTCCCGGAGGACCGGGCAGGACTGGGCGGTGCCTTATTCCTCTGAGACCTCCCACTGGCCAGCGCAGGGCAGATACGTGTCCCAAACTATGTGCATCTGCTGTTAATTAAACACAAACATACAACATCCAACTCAAAACCACTGAGTGCGTAGGCTCTGCAAAGGGACTGCAAACACATGGCCCTGTGGCATGGCCCCACCCACGTGGCCAGCAGCAACTGCTCTTCCTCCCCCACGCCCACCCTGGACCGCTAGCCCCTTTTCTGCTGCACACTGGGCAGCTTGCCCAGGCCCCCAGGCCTTTGCACACTCTGTTCGTGCTGCCTGGCACGCCCTCCCCGCACTTCTCCACCTACTCATCAAATTCCCCTGGCTGCCAGCCCAGCCCTCCCTAAGACAGGGAAGGCACCTCCTCTCCACTCCCCACTATTGCAGCATCCACGATTCTGTGTCCTCCCGTGGGCGTCTGGCACGTGGCAGGTGTTCAGTAAGCACATCATTTGTTCATTCAGTCCGTCCTGCATTTATCTGTTCATTAAAAGAATGGATCCAACAAACAAATACAAATCAATGAATGAAATGTTTGTTGAAACAACTGAGCACTTAGGATATCGCTTACTATGAGTTGAGACATTGCCTTCCATTCCCAGTCTTTAAGGAGCTCATGCTATTGTCACACAATGAGAGAAACATAAGGGAAAAATGACTAATAAATGTCCTGCACTCTTAAGTCATGTGTCAAATCTATAGCAAACAAAATACATATTGTTGGGTGAGAGGCGGTGGGTGGGGAAAAGATCCTTGGAGGCTGGTGTGATCGTGGGAGGCTTCCTGGAGGAAGTGGCTTTGAGTCAGGTCTTGAGTGACTACACAACCCAGTTTATCTTCATTGTCCAAATGAAATACAGTTGATTCTCATCATTCACATAGTCATGTTCTATGAGTCCTTGTGAGTGCTGAATTAGTGAATACTGAACCATCACTCGTGGTAAATATAGTGTTAGGTTCCTACAAACGGTTTTCTGGTCACATTTTTGTCAAGTCACCAAGACATAACCTTGTTTTATGTGTTTCTATTTAAATACACTTCATTGAATATATATTGTTGATTCATTAACATAGAACTCACGGCCAACAGCACTGTAACTCATCCCTGAACAGAGCCTACCTAACACACGTATTTCCCCGCAAGGTTAAATACGATAAGGCACACTTCACAGCCTTATCGTACTTCATGCTTGGGGGCCATTTTAAACAGCAAAATCACCAAGAAAAAGCACAAAAATGCAAAAAACGTGCCACTAACTAGGCCACGGAAAGGACACTTATTTATAGTGTGAGAGCTGAGACAAGAAGGCCTAGTTTGACCTCAGCTGGGAACGTGCAAGTCAGGCTGCCCAAATTTTTGCTGTTTTGTGTATGTCCATGAGTGCGCAAAGACCACGGGTATTGATTTTAGACTTACAAATAAATTTTAGAGAATAGGCGAATTCACAAATGTGGACTCCAGGAATAATGAGATCGACTATAATTAACAGCCACTCTCAAAAGTTTGAGAGTCAACAGTCTTGGGGGACCTGTGCCTTTGCAGAGGGACCCGGAGGGTACACAATCCCTGTTGGGCAGGGTGGCTCTTCCAACCCCGGCCACCCTAGGCCACCGGCAGGTACGCTGGCTCCTCCTGTCTGCCCACTGGGCATTCAAGCCCCAGACGACAGGGGCATCCCCACGGCCCACTCCCACCCGGAGCAAGAACCTGGAAGTCATCAGGGCTTCTTGTGTGGCTGGCTTCCGTGAGCATCCACCAACTGCACTCTAAGAGGGAACGAGTCCTGACAACCTGGGAGCCGCTCTCTCTCCCAGACGCCTCCCCTGGGAGCTGCTCCTCTGTGCGGCCGCTTCGTTCCGGGCTCAGGAGGGCCAGCATCAAAGGCCTGGCCGCGCCTGGCTGACAGGCACTGGGGCCGGCCAGCGTCCATGCCTGTGCTCCCAAATGCTCCCAAACATCCCAGCACATCAATCTGGGCTCTCCACATGTCTCCCCACATTGTGCGGAGAGCCTGCAACCAAATGTCATTGCCTGTTCAAAAGCATTAAAGCCGTTTTCAGAGCTGGGCTCCAGGGGACTCTCTTTAAGTCAACGTTTTCTCAAAGCCCTGTATCTGCCCTGTGGTTAACCCAGTTTTTGGCCTGGCTACTGAAAACTTAACTTCCTACCAGCTATTCTGTTCAACAGGAGACCAACCCCACCGCCCTCCACAAAAGACCAACAAAATAAATACATTTCCAGTGACCAGGGGGCAGCTCAGCAAGCGACGACCTGAAAAATAATCTAGAACAAGTAGAGAATCAGCCAAGAGATATCCACCTGGCATTTGTGAAATGAACAATAAAAGTAGAGACCATTTCTTGAGCACTTGTTATGTGCCAGGCAGCCACTGTGCTAGGGGCTTTAGAGATAGGGTCTTATCCAATCTTGATAAGTCCGAGGTAGGGACAACTCTTTCCCCTACTTTCTGCATGAGGACATCGGGCTTAGGGAGTTAGGTAATGTGTCCAAGGTCACACAGTTTGTTCTTCTGGGAGGTGGATGCAAAACCAGGGGCCTGGTCTCAGTACGCTCTCAGACCCGTGCAGGTGCTATTCCACAGCTCAGCCCGTGGCATTGAACCACCTGCCCCATGAACATGTGGCTCACCATGGCCCGGCACCTGGCGGGCCTGAATGATCCAGATACTGATGAGAGAATGGGAGCAGCCACATCCACCCAGTAAAAGGGTTCATGTGCAGCCTAGGAAAAGGAGAGAGAAGTATCTTCCTATTTCAGCTCGATATAGAATTTCAATGATGAAGCCCTGAAATTTACTTGAAATGTGAATACATATTCAAGTTGGAAGGGAGTGAGACAGCTTTGCAGGGACTACAGTGGCCACAGAGATGAGGTGGGGTGGCCGGGAGAAGAAGGGAGACCTCGGGCATGTCACAGACGCTGTGCCTAAAATTCCAGGAAAATGGAGACAAAGGCAGCACCCACCTGGTGGGGTCATTGTGAGGATTAAATAAGTTAATGCCTGAGAAGAACTTGGGCAATTGATTGGCATGGCAAATGCCTGAGAAGGGTGGGCTGTCAGCATGTCATTACCACCGTCATCACGACCTTGGACCTTCTGAGTCCACATTAAACATCACCATTCCCAACTTGGTATTCAATGCACCTGCACCGCATCTTAATGAAGCCTCACCCAGCCTTGTGACCTCGGGGGCCAGAATTAAACTCCAGGCTCCTCCTGTCCACTCAGAAGTTGTACAACTCTGGGGAAGTCCCTTAAAATGTCCTGTTGTTAAGCTTGGGGAGAATCACAAATCAATCACGCTCGGTCCAGAGAGGAGGCTCCATGAATGGCATTTACAAAGCCACAGAGGCCAGAGGGGTGACGTTACCCTCCTAGAAAATGCGGGAGCAGAGGTTCACACCCAGGCTTCCCAGTGCCCGTGCCCTTGGCAGGGCAGCTCCCACCTCTGTGAGCAAGTTTAGAATAAACACAGTGTGATGGTTAATTTTAGGTGCCAATGTGACCAGGCCATGACACCCAGAGATTTAGTCAAACATTATTCTAGATGTTTCTGTGAAGGCATTTTTTAGACGAGATTAACATTTGTATCAGTAGACTCTGAGTAAAGCAGATTGCCCTCCATAATGCGAGGGGGCCCCATCTAATCAGTTAAGTCCTTAATAGAAGAAAGACGGACCTCCTCTGAGCAAGAAGGAACTCTGCTAGCAGGTGGCCTTCAGACTTGAACTGCAGCTCCTTCTGGGTCTTCAGCCTGCCGACCCACAGTCCAGATTTTGAACTCAGAAAACCTCTGCAATTGCATAAGCCAATCCCTTAAAATAAGTGTCTCTCTGTATGTGCACACAAGCTATTGGGTGTTTCTCTGGAGACGCCCGAGTAATACACACAGGTATGTCTGTGGCTCGTGCGAGGGCAGCAAAGGCAAGGAGGAAGCTCTACCTGTGAAGGAGATCCTCTGTCTGCAAGCACTTGCAATCGCCCTGACCGTATCATTTTCTCATTTTCACTTCCTGGTGAATCATATTCTGAGCAGCTGGCTGGGATCAGAAGGAACAAGGCATTCTTTTCATCCTCAGACAGAGCCCTGTTGAACATTTACCTTCCTGAAGCAGGCAGAAAGAGGAAGGGCCTCCCTGTGACATTCTCCAGCCTTGACGAAAAAGCAAATTCTGATTTAATGAGCTTGAGTTTGAATGTAATCAGATTTTCTCTATAGCAACAGCTCACAACACAATCCTCTTGGCAGCTGCAAGGAATGACCAGACATCTGGTGAAACCAGACAACTCACATGCAGGCCACTGGAGAAGCCACTATCCATGCAGGAGACACCAGAGCCTTGCACGGGACAACCACAACTGGTCCTCAGCTTTAGACCCAATCCAAGCAGGAGTGAGCAGGACATGTTGCAGTCCTTTGATTTGGGAGTTTATAGCTGTTCATGTAAAAAAAAAATGCTACCCCTTTCCAAATGGAAAGCCTTTCCTCTAAGATCTGGAACAAGCCAAGGATGCCCAATGTTACTACTACATAGTACTGGAAGTCCTAGCCAGAGCAATTAGGCAAGAGAAAGAAATAAAGGGCATCCAAATTGGAAAAGAAGAAGTCAAATTGTCCTTGTTCACAGGTGACATGATCTTATTCTTAGAAAAACCTAAATACTCCACCAAAAAATTATTAGAACTGATAAACGAATTCAGTAAATTTGCAGGATACAAAATCAACATACAAAAATCAGTAGTAATCCAAAATCAAGAAAGCAATCCCATTTATAATGGCTATAAAGATAGAAAATACTTAGAAATAAATTTAACCAAAGAAGTGAAAGATTACTACAAGAAAAACTCTGAAACACTGGTGAAAGAAATTGAAGAGGACACAAAAATTGGAAAGATATTCCATGCTCATGGATTGGAAGAATTAATAATATTAAAATGTCAATGCTACCCAAAATGATTTACAGATTCAATGCAAATCTCAATCAAAATATCAAAGATGTTCTCCACAGAAATAGAAAAAACAGTCCTAAAATTTGTAGGAAACCACAAAAGACCCTGAATAGCCAAAGCAATCTTGATCTAAAAGAACAAAGCTGGAGGCATCATACTGTCTGACTTCAAAATACAATACAAAGCCACAGTAACCAAAACAGCATGGTACTGGCATAAAAAAAGACACACAGACCAGTGTAACAGAATTGAGAACCTAGAAATAAATCCAAGAGTTTATAGCCAACTCATTTTCAACAATGGCACCAAAAACATACAGAGAAGGGCAGTGTCTTCAATAAATGGTGCTGGGAAAACTGGATTACCCTATGTAGAGAATGAAACTAGACCCCTATCCCTCCCCATATACAAATATCAAATAAAAATGGATTAAAGACTTAAATCCAAGCCTTGAAACTATGAAACTACTAGAAGAAAACATTGGCTGGGGCTCACAGGCTCTGCCAACATGCGCCCCTGCCAGGCTCCCCCCAGGACCCCAAGCCCCAACACCTGTCTGCCATTAAAGGTTCAAGCTCCCCCTCCACAGTGTGGAGACACTCCTGGGAGTCAGCTGCATCTCCCAGGCCGCTGTCTCTAGGTGGGGCATGTGGCAGAGTCTGGCCAATGGAATGGGGTGGAAGGGGTGTGTGTCCCCTCCGGCCTGGCCCATCACCTCCCACCCACTCCTCCAGCCTCTCTCTCACCCCGGTCTGCTGGCTGGAGGCCGGTGTCTGTCCCTGCACACCCCTGCTCTAGACTTCATGAGTGAGGAATGAACTTCTGCTCTGTTGAAGCACTGTGATTTGGAGGCTCATCTGTTACAGCTAGTGTTTCCTTAACACGTTTCCATTTTATGAATAAGAAAACAGAATTCAAGGAGGCAGGGTGACTTGGCCAGGGTCAAACAGCCACAGCCAGGACTCAGGCACTCAGAGGGGACTCTCCTCCCACGAAACGCCACGTCTCCTGGTCACACCACGGTCCAGTTAACGCTGTCTTCATTGTCTATCTCCCCCCATCCATCACCTGATTCGATGTTTTTAAGATAATTCAATTTAAAATAATTTATTTTCCATGCCAAGTACCTCACTCATTTTTTTGGAGATATAATGCACACACCATAAAATACACCTATTTAAAGTGCATAGTTCAGTGGTTTCTAGTCTATGCACAAAGTTGTGTAATCATACCACAATCTAATTTTAGGATATTTTGTTCAAAAAGAAATCCTATGCCCATTAGCAGTCACTCCCCATTTCCCACCTGCCCCTCCCCAGCCCCAGGCAAACATTAATATATTTTCTATATCCACAGATTTGGGACATTTCATATAAATAGGATCATATAATATGTGGCTTTTGAGACTGGCTTCCTTCATTTAGGATAATGTCTTCAAGGTTCATTCATGTTCTAGCATGTATCCCTACTTCATTCCTTTTTATTGCCAAATAGTATTCCATAGTGTGGACATAACACATTTATTCATTTGTCAGTTGATGGGCATTGGGTTGTTTCCACTTTTTGGTCATTATGAATAATTCTGTCATGCTGCTGTGAACATTTGTGTACATTTGTCGTGTGGATGCATGTTTTCATTTCTCTTGGGTATGTACCTAGGAGTGGAATTGCTAAGTTATATAGTAACTGCATGTTGGACATGTGGAGAAGCTGCCGGACTGTTTTAAAGGAGCTGCACCATTTCCCATTCCCTCCAGCATTACGGTTACTAATTTTTCCACATCCTTGTCAACACTTGTAATTGTCTGTCTTTTTTATTTTAGCCATTCTCATGGCTGTGAAGTGGTATATCATTATTAAGAGGTATTTATTTCATTTCCCTAATGACTAATAATGTTGGACATCTTTTCATATGCTTATTGGTCATTTGTGTATCTTCTATGGAGAAATATCTACTCAAAGGCTTTGCCTGTTTTTAAATTGGGTTGTCTTTTTATTACTGAGTTGCAAAAGTTGTTTATATATTCTGGATGCAAGTCCCTTATCAGATACATGATTTGCAAATATTTTCTCCCATGCTCTGAGTTGTCTTTTCACTTTCTTCATGGTGTCCTTTGAAGCACAATTTTGATGAAACGTGACCCGTTTTTATAAACTATTCCTGATGGACCAAATTATTCTGCACACTTCAGTCCCAGAACGGCAATTGTGTTCTCCTGCCCTGTCTGCAGAGACCACATTTGTGCAGAGGGTCAAAGACAATGCCAAAGATCCTGGGTTTTTCCCTCTCCTTTTGCATCATTTTAGAAGGATTTTCTACCAGGGAGCAAAGTTGGTCTAAAGACACAAATGACATCTAGGCGGAGGAATACTATGCAGCCACTAAACCTATGATACAGGTCTACCTGATGGCATCAGGTTTAAATAAAGTAAAAGTACTGGGGAACAGAGCAGCGTGTAGAACATAAGCCTGTCTTATTTATGTTCCCCAACTGAGGCGTAATTTAGTACAGCAAAATGTCTTAATGTTAAGTGTGTGGCTCAATGAACTCTAGCCTATGTGCACATCTGCACAATATCACCCAGATCAAGAACACAGAACGTCACCCCAGAAAGGTCTCTGCCCCTTTCCAGTCTGCATCCACCCTGCCCTGCCAAAGGTATGTACTATTTTGACTTCTATCACCATAGATTAAATTTGCTTGTTCTTGAACTTCATATATTAATAATACATAGAATCACATGGTGTATCTCCTTTGCATCTTTTTTTGTTCCATTAGTGTTTCTGAGATTCATCCATGATGTTGTGTGTATTAATGGTCTGGTCTTTTTCATTGCTATGTATTATTCCATTGTGTGACTATTACCCGATTTATCTATCCCTTCTCCTGGCGATGGGCATATATCCTGTCTTAGAGAAAAATATAAATATTTGAATGGAGAAGAGTATGGAAAGAAAAATGCCAAAATGTTTAATAGGGATTATTAAACCCTATTATTAAACCCTGAGGACCTCACTCTTTGGATAGAGTGAGGTCCTCAGTCTGCAGGTGGCAAAATGGAGGAAGGAAGAGTAGAAGGCTAGAGCAGGCTCTGAAACAAAGGCGACACTGGGCCGGAGAAGGAGTCTGCCAGGAGGTGGCTGGCTAGGGACACGGGGAGGAGGGCACTCCAGGAAGAGGATGAGGAGGGTGTTAGTGTCCTAACTAGCTGCTGGAACAGGTACGCCCCAGACCTCAGTGGGGCCTGGGAAGAGAATGGGGGTGGGGTGGGGGAAGCGCCACAATGCCTGGAGATGAAGTCAGACATTTATCCACACACTCAACAGATCTCCCCTGCACACCCGCCACATACCAGGCCCTGTGCGGGGGGCCGAGAATCTCAGGCATTCGGGCAGTGAGCTCATGTGACAATTGTGACATCTGGGGTAACGTTTGAAGTTTGGAGTTCGGATATAGATTCACATTCAGTACTACAATACACCAGCCGTATGTGCTGAGTTCTTTGTTCTTCCTTAATTTACGCAGCAGTTGCGTCCGGGTGTGTGCCAAGCCCTGCACTAGACAGTAACAGGCAGCAGTTACTCCTGCCTGTGCGGTGTTCATCATCTAGTGGGAGAGGAGAAAGACCCAGCTCAAGCTGGTGAGTTAAGTAGCTATGAGTTGTTCATAAGGGCTCCCAAGGGAAAATGCTGCCGGCAAGATACTGAAAATCCTCCCTCGTTCATTTATTTTTAATCACTTTTAAATAAACACATGTTCAAAATTCAAAAAGTATAATAAAAGGGAACACAGTGACATCTCCCTTGCATCCTCTCTCCAGCCCGCCAGTTTCCCTTCTCTGAAGCAAACACACAGTGGTAGCTGTGTGGTTCCTTACAGAAATATTTCAGACTTCCACAAACAAATGCATATACACACCTACTCCCACCTTCCTTCCGATGCACAGTTTCGCATGCCCTGAAGGACTGACCCCAGAAGGTAAGGAGTCGTCAGCCCTGCAAAGCGCAAGGGAAGAACATTCCAGAGAGAGGACCAGCAGGTGGAATGCCCAGATGTTCAGAAGGCTCGGGAGTGGCAGGGAGGAGATTCCTGCCCCACAGGGGCTGGTTCTGGGTGAGTCAACAGATCCGCTACCTGCCCCTCTCCAGAGGCCACACACCTGTGACAGTCCCTCTGTTACCCAGCCCTGCCCCAGGGGTTCCTCATCAGGGTGCCCGTCCGTGTGCTTATCAAGGAAGGGGAGGGGGTGGCGTTTATGAGACTCTAGTTCACCTATACGTAGGAGCTGCGCACGGCCAGCCTCTGTCACCCAATACATAGGGCCTAGCACCCCCATCTGGGGTTGGCTCAGACCTAGAGGGGTCACACGCCCAACACGTGGGCCACGTTCAGGGAAGACCCCGAGAGGCTCCTCGGTGTTTGTGATGGCTCAGAAATAATCACAGTCTCACTCTCGCCCGCTAAAGCTCACTGCTGTGTCTGGAAATCTGATAACCGCAAATACCTCACCTTGTCATCAAGGGGAGGTGACGAAGGCAGGTGGGTGAGTGTGAGTGTGTATGTGAATATTGCCCTCTGCCTTCCCCTACCCAGAGTCTCCACTCTGCGCACCTTACGACAGTAACCACAGTGACTTTAGGGCCTCACCGTGCACAGAGCCTCCCGTGAGTGAGATGACTCGACCCTCACTCAGAGCCTTCCACACACCCTCGCCCAGCCAGGCCAGCCTGCACCTGAAATCTCATGATGGCCGCTCACTCGCAACCCAGCGGCCCCATTGTTGAACCCCGCACCCCATTTGGCTCCTAAACAGAAAACAGATCCTTCGCCCACCTAGTTCGTGGCTTTGGTATTCATATCTGGGCTCTGGCTTGCCGATCGCTTTCCCACCATCCTTCAGTGAAATGTTTTGTGTTTTCCAGCTATTATCGTTTTCCTTCCCCGAGCTTGCCGTCCACCTCCCTTGTTACTTTCCCTGCTCCCACTGCTTTCTCACGAAAACGTTTCCCCAGGAGATCTGGGCACACCCATTTTCCTCTGTCCCTCCTCTGCTTTTTTCTTTCCAACGCTCCGCTGTCCCCGGACTGCACTGACGACGCCTTCCGAACCTCCCTGGGCTACGTGGCACCCAGCACCGCGGAGTCGGGTGGTGTTTTTATCGCCCCCCTGCTCAGGCTCGGCAGCCGCAGGCCCGTGATTAGCGGCCATCGTGCAACCGTGGCCGAGCAGCAGACACAGCCCTTGGGGAGCTGCCAGACCCTCTGCCCAACGCAGCTGCTCTGTGTCACTCCCTTCAGGGTCCTGGGCACCTGGCCCTGGCCACCGGGCAGGAGGAAGGCGTCTCTGGAGCCACAAGGAGCTGGTCACACCCAGTGTACTGCCGCCCTCGTAGGACGTCTCTAAACCCTGTGCAGCTCTTCGAAGGGGAGACCCAGACGGCCTCCTCATTCCTGTGCGCGTCCCGCAGTATTACTGTAAAGACAGTGACTCCGATCCTCCGACAGACACTTACTCACCCCTGCTGTGGGCCAGACAGCGGTCTAGCCCTGGGCATACGCACACCAAAGACGGCTGTCTTACAGATGAAGCAAAGGTCCCAGGCGTGTGGAACCTGCTGTCTGGTACGAGGAGGCCGAGAATCGAGTGGATAAAGATTTAAAATGTACGGTCTGTTACCCTGTGGTCAGAGCTGGGACAGAAATGAACCAGGGAAGCCGTGGAGAGTGTGGGGGGGGGGGGTGTGGGGAGCAGGGCTCAGCACTGAAATTGGTAGTTCCCACCTAGGAAGGATTTTGCCCCCCGGGAACATTTGATAATTCCTAGAGACAGTTTTGCTTGTCCCGAGTGGGAGGGGAGGTGCTACTGGCATCTAGTGGGTAGTGGCCAGGGATGCAGCTCAACATCCTACGATGCACAGAGAATTATCCTGAAGTCAAGAAATTCCGATTTAAATCTAATAGCTAGGGAAGACCTCACGGGAAAGGTGACGTTTGAGTCAAGACCCCACGGAAACAAGGGGTGGCAGATTTATGTGATCACACACACAGGTCAACGCCAACTCTGACAGACCCTGGCACTTCATACACATCGGTTCAGTGAGACACATGCTGTACCCCTGTGTCAGTTCAGTACCACAAACACCTGCGGAACACTCTGGACATCCTGATCTAGGCAGGAATAAGAGGGTGCTCGCTGTGTGGGAGGACAGATGGCAGCAGAGCGAAGTGTTGCAGGAGACGTCCCCGAGCTCAGGCTGGGGCAGTGGCCGGCGGGGCAGGGACGGGCACCCAATCCCTCCCAACTCCTCACCAATTTCCAAACCTCCCCTTTAAAGCACCTCTAATCCAAAGAGACTCGAGAGACACATGAGGCAGCCAAAAGCGACGTGCAGCCCCCATCTGGATCCTGACATGAACAAACACCAGCAGAAACAAAGAACCATTCATGGGACAATTGGCGAAATTTGAACACTGGTGGTATTTGATGATATTAAAGGATTTGTGTTCGGTTGTTCAGGCATGATAATGTTGTTGTGCTTATGTTTAAAAAGTGTTTCTCTTTCAGAATTCCATGCTAAAATGCTTGTGGATTAAATGATAGATTGCCTGGAATGTGGTACAAAATAATTGGGGCAGGTGGGATTGATGACATAAGAACGGCTGTGGTTCCATTCCCGCCATAGCTGGGATGGTGGGGGGTCACTGTCCTACTATCTCCACCTTGGTGAATGCTTGAAATATTCTATAATAATATTCTTTTTTAATTAATAGGGATTTAAAAATATAGTAGCTCTAAGAAAATGTTATGGGGGATCAATTTAGTCACCCTCTCCTCCAGGTGGCAGTGGGTGAGGGGATCTACCCTGGGATCCCAAAGGTACCTTCTGGTGCCATGAACGTGGCAATACAGAGAGGGAGAGGCCTGTCACATCGCCGAGGCCCCCACCTGGCAAGGCCCTAACCAGAGGCTGGGCTTCTGGACAGGCCACCTCAAGGTGCTTTCAGAATACAATGGAGCCAAGTGCCTAGAAACCATACCCCAGTCCCTCCCATGCCACCAATGGTGCCTTACAGAGGGCCCCAGGCCAGGCCAAAGTAGGACCAAGCTGAGATGTTAGGTTTCCGATTAACTTATGATTTGAACATCCTTGGGAGCCAAAGACTGAGGCACAAGTCACAAGTTTCCATCCCACCTGTGGCCCCTTTGAATCATTTCAAGGAACAGCAGGACATGGCCAGGTCACCAGGACCTAGCCATCCCAGTCACACAGGTTCCAGATAACCACACCTTATCTCTCAGTGATCTAAACTCGTTTTGGTGGAAATCTTTGCAAACTCACTTATTTCTTTCTGGTCTTCCAAACAGAAAGTTGTAGACACCCTGGAATAGCAGTTCAGGTGGGTGCTTAGAGGAGATCAGGTTAATCAAGAGAAGAGAAACAGGAACTGCAAAAACACAATGGAGATGAGGGCAAAGCATGGAGAATCAGGTCAGGGACAGAGTCAGGTGGATCCCCTGCAATGCCAGAGTTATCAATCAATGATTACTTGTATATTCAACAAACCCCTGAGCATTCACTCTGTGCCCAGCACTGTGTCAGACACAGGGAAAAATAAGATGAAAACGCAGCGCCCCCTCCCCGCCCCCCGCCCTCTGGGAGCTCACGGTCTCCAGGCGGGTACCCCCGAGCTACAGTCTGCGGTGGAGGGAAGCTCCCCACCCAGTCTTTGGGGGATCAAGGAAGGTTCCCAGAGGAGGTGAGGATGGCCTGGGCTAACTTCTAAAGGATATGTAGGTGCTTTCCCAGGGAGTGCCAGGGTGCTGGGTCAGCGTGAAACTGCGGCATCAGTAGGAAACCTTCTGATGCAGGAATCTCTCGGCCTTGCAAAAGAAGCCAAGACGCAAAAGAATCCAAACTGCAGGATTCCATTTACACAAAGTTCCACAACAGGCTACGCTCAGCACAGTGACAGGAATCAGAACAGGGGTTACTGCTGGAGGAGGGTATTTACTGGGAAGGGCAGGGGAGAGCTGCCGAGGTTCCAGAGGTGCCTCCGTGGGCACCTGGGTGGGGGTCCCATGGGTGTGGGCACATGTCAGAATCCCCAATCCCAGCGCCTAAGGCCACGGCACTTTGCACATCTCAGTGAATGTAAATTACACTCAATAAAAACCCTATAGAGTTATGTCCTTGTGATTAGTACACTTACTGTATGTATATTACACCTCCATTTTTAAAAATGCTAAAATAGGAAAAGTTGGGGCTCGTGATGAGGACAGAGGGAGCCACTGAAGGCTCCAAACCAGGGGAAAGCAGCAGTCAGGCAAGACTGGAAGAATCCCCTGCTCCTCCCACACCAAGCCCCCACCCCATCCCAATGTCGCCCATTTCCTCCCCCAGCCTAGGCCTCTGTGCTGCTGTTCCCTCCGTCCCTTTTATGCCCAATTCCAGCCTCTGGGCCAGCCAGCCCTGTTAAGACCCCCTCAGGCCAAAAGCCCCACCGGCCGCCTTGGCCCCGTCTTCCACGGTTCTCTTGCTCAGGGGCCAGCTTGTCAAGCCGCCATGCCGGGGGTTACCATCCTGGCAGGCAGCCCCCACTTAAGAAAGGCTTGCAGGCCTGGGAGAAGGAAACACAACAGCTGAAGCATGTACAATTTCAAGGCAAAGTTTCCATGTTTGGGGGGATGTCTTACAGAGATTATAGCTTCAAAATAATGTAACTTCAAAAAAAGAAAAGCTCCTTAATCCTCACATTACAGGCAAATCGCCTCCAAGCCAAGCTGTTTCTCCTTAACATCTGTAGAGTCCTTTCCAGTTGGCAAAGCCTCCGGGGCATAAGGGATTAGAGTCTTAGCCCTCGCAATAAAGCCATGTGTCAGCCCAGCGCACTGTCATCTCTCAGTTAACGGTGCCTTATGACCCTGCCACATTTCACAGCTCCCCGAAAGATGTCCAGGTCCTAATCCCTGGAATCTGTGAATGCTACCTTTGTGTGGCAAAAGGGGTTTTGCAGATGTGATTAAGGATCTTAGGATGGAGAGATTTTCCTGGATTCTCGGGGTGAGCCTTAAATGTAATCACAAGGGTCTTCATAAGAACAGGGCAGAGGGGGACCTGATCCAGGAGACAGAAGAGGCTGCTGATGGAAACAGAGTCAGAGACAGAGGACGAGATGCCACTGGCTTGGAAGGTGGAGGCAGGGGCCACAAGCCAAGGAACACAAGGGGCCTCTAGAAACTAAAAGAGGCAAGGAAACAGAATCTCTCCTGGAGCCTCCGGAAGGAATGCAGCCCTGCCGGCACCTTGATGTTAGCCCAGTGAGATCGCATCAGATTTCTGACCACCAGAATCGTAAGACAATATATTTGTGTTGTTGGAAAGCACTAGCTTTGTGGCATTAATTTGTTACAGCAGCCATAGGAAACCCATACCTCTCCCCATGCCACTGTGAACTATGGAATGTCAGAGCAGCCTCGTCCCACCCCTGACCTAGTGCTCTGGCATGCACTAAGTGCTCAGTTGCTGCTGGTGCTACTAAGGACAGCAGCGCAGGTACACCGATGCAGAGAAACTGGGGAGACTGAGGGCGTGGAACTCCTGTGGTTGTAGTGGAGATCACATGCTTGGAAGGAGCGTAGCACTCTGAAATATGAGCTGTTGATACTGTTGTTACCATTATAATATCCTCCTGGGCACCTGCAAGGCTCAAACTTGACTAAGCTCTTCCGTTGAATTCTTACTTTCTTCCTCCCCCAAAGAACAAGAACAATTAAAAATGAAACCACCTTGGAAAAAGCTTTAGCCAGCCAGAGCAGAACTGGGCTGTGACAATGTCCCTGGTTACTGATGACAACATTCACCCCCTAGCAGAGCACGAGCCTGATGCTTCCTGTCTGTCTGGGGCTTGGCGCCGCCACCCAGGAAACCACCTGCTGCAGCTTGTGGTAAACGGGAGCTAGGCAGCCTGGTCGCCAGCTATGGCTCCTGCTCTTCTCAGAGCTGACTGTTGACTGGGACTGCCAGCTGCCTGTGCCAAAAAACCGCAGACAGCCGCGTCCTCCCTGGAAATGTCATTGGCTACGAGGGCTGCCTGTCATCCCCAGAGGCTCCTGGTTGCAGGCTTGGCTGGGGATTATCACTCCGCAAATAAACATCGACCCAAGGAGCACGCTGGGGAGCTGGGGAGGGGCTGGCCGGGCTGGCCCAGCAAGCCTTCCTGGGAACGTGCCCTCCTGGAAAGTAAGCTGGCCACACTTTGCCCAGAGCCCCAGAAATAAACTCCCACAGCCTGTGACCTCACAGTTCTACATCTGGGTATTGGTCCTAAAAGATCACAGGGATGAGAATGAATGTGCAAGGACGGTCATCACAGCAGGATGCACCAAAAGAGGTGAAAAACCGGAGAAGATCTGAATGGCCAACAGCAGTTACATCAACCACAGAGAAAAAGGCTCACACGGCCCTAAAAATGATGTGTACTCAACATTTAAAATGTAGGAAAATTCTGAGGTCATAATACAAAGAGAAAAAAAAAAGTAGGATTTAAAATATATGATCAACTGAAAATGCTAATGGCAGTGGCAAGCATTCATTGAGCACTTACTGTGTTCCCGGCACTGTGCTGGACCTTGACATGTATTTACATGAACTTGTTTAGCTTCACTGCAGGCCTGAGATGAAGGTCAAACTTTAGGCCCATTTCACAGATGAGCGGACTGAGGCATGGAGGGCATTAAGCATCTCGCTCAAGGTCACCTGGCTGGGCAGTTCCACATAACTACACGCCCTTACCACCCTCTGCACCGTTCATGTTAAAGCTCTAGACACATGAACCGGGCAAAAGCCTAAAAAGAAAATGCATCAAAACGTTAATGGTAGTCATTTCTGGGTGGTGCCATGGGGGATGATTTTTATTTTCTTTAAGTTTTTGGTATTTTTCCATATTTTATGCAGTGGACATGTACTACTTTTAAAACCAGAAACTACGCTATTTTTAAAAGTCTCCAGAGATTTCATAACCTGCCCTAGAATGGTTTAAAATAACAACAATACAAACACACACCAGGAATGAGAGATCTGCCCTCCAAGGACCCTCCCCACCCCGACCGCCCGTTCCTTGGGTCACAGGCTCCTTGGCCCTCCAGGAGGTGCACGTAAAAGCCTTACTCTCTTACATATTGATTTTTTTCCTTCCTCTAAGACAATGCCCTTGACTTTAAATAGCTTCAGGTTGAAAGCGTGAGAATAGCACTCGCCTTGCCCACCCCGGGGGCAGAGGGTGCCCTCTGACTTCCTCTGCTCTCCGGGTTCTCAGGCTGGTGACAGGGAAGGGTGGGGATCACTGTGCTTGTGCCCCCACTAACAACACCGGCTTTCCCAGGAGCCAGGATTTGCTGGGAGCGGGAGCGAAATCAGCGAGGATTAACGCAGACCGGCTCAGGGAGGGTGAGACAAAGCTCCAAAGGCAGGCCTGGGAGAGCACAGGGTGCCCGGTGTGGGCCGGCAGGAGGCCCTGGGTCTGCCCTCCAAGGACGCAGCTAACTCAGCCTCAGCACACCCAGCAGCCACCAGCATGATCATCTGGAGCAACCAAGAAGCAGGCAAAAGAAGTGGTCGAGTGTCACAGAGCAGAATGCAATCGTGCACGGAGACTTTCATGGCCAGGAGAACAAATGTGAATGTATATGGGAGATGGTTGGAAACAAAAACATAAAAACGACACTAATTACGTCAGGGTAAATGGGATTGACGATTTCCTTCCTCCCTCCCTATCTGTTCCCTATTTTTCAAGTGTTCTCTGATTTATTCTTAAATCAAACAAGCATATATATTTTGAAGTCCCCCTGGGCAGTCTTCAGGGCTCCAGTCTTCACTGCCATTCTCTCTGGAGCCACGGCCAGAGCATGGGCTGTGAGCACCTGAGCCAGCAGGTGGGAGGAAGCCGCACCAACCTCTGCGCTGGTTCAGGACAGAGCCACAGGGTGCCCTGCCCACCACGTGGCCCTCTCTGGTTTGTGAAATGATAAAATAAATCCAAGGCAACAACTGACCCCCGGATCCCGTAGCTGAGCTGCCCCCGCAGGGCCGAGAACGGGGTCCAGGCTCTTTCCCCTCACAGGGTCTCAGGACCATCCGGCAAACCTGCAGCCTCAGAAACAGGCCTGGAGCCGTTCCCGTGGGAAGGAAGGAGGCAGTGAAGGAAAAAGGAGGAAAAGCTCCCTCCCACTCCCTCCTCAGTCTGTCACTTAGCATTCCAGGGAAAACTTGCCAAAGCCAGCAGGGAGGGTGCCAGCCCCACTGCCTGGCTGGGGGTGGTGCCCAGGAGGTGGTGGCCAGGCTGGAGCGCTGCCCTGCCCCCACCCCTAACAGCCAGGAGAGAAGTTGGGCTGCAAAGAATGGGCGGGAGTGGCTAGAATCTTCCATGTTTCTAGCAGTATTTGCTAAGCACCTGCTAAGCGCCAGGAGCTGGAACTAGGCTACAGTGATGAGCCACATGTGTGGCCCTGCTCACGTGGGGAGACAGGCTTTAACCAAGAGATCATGGTGGTGGAATTACATACTAAGACGGTTGCAGCGGAGGAGAAACCGAGGCTTCAGGAGACAAAACCCCAGGGCGCCACTGGGAGGAGAAGGGCTGGCGGCTGGGCCCATGCTTGTCCCGCAGGCTCCTGGCAGGCCTGGCACTCAGTCGGTGCTCAGGGTTGACCCAAGCCCTGCGGCAACGGGGGGAGGCTCCTGCCGAGCAGCAAGGCCCTGGAGAAAGATCCACATCCACTCTCCAGCTCCCTGTCCCTCGCCTGTCCCTGCCTAGCATGTGATCTTGGGCAGGTTACTTCCTGGTCTCTAACTTGTAGGAAAAGATACTCACTTCCAAGTGCAGTGTTGAGGACTAGGGTAAGTGTCCTTTGCACACTCTTCCTCCTACCTCATCCCCACCTTTCTCCACGTGCCCTGGGTCTGGGAGGCTGATCTTCTATACGCTGCGTCCCTGACTGGGCCCCCTTGTCCTCTGGCCAAAAGGAGGTGTTGGCAGGACAATGTGGGGTGGAGAGGGTCAGATCATTTACTCTGCCCATTGCCTCCTACCCTCACCTCCTGCTCCCCAGCTGTGGTTTGGGCTGGGGCTGCATGCCTCCACCTGGGCTCACAGGTCCTGCTGGGGGACCCCTCACCAGGCTACGGCTTTGTGGGGCTCCTCTAACTTGCTCCCTCTTCTTGCCTGTCAGCCTGGAGGTGGTAACAGCTCCCCGCTGCTGGCAGTCCCTGGGTGCTGCACCACTCCTTACGTGTGTCCTTCTGCAGCCCCTGCCTCTGCAAACAGCCCCTTCCTCAACCCCCCTGGACTCACTCCTCTGAGTCTCCTGCTGGGCTCCCGACTGATAAAGCCCCATGATAAACTCGATGCACTTTTGGTCGTGATTACAGGGGGCAGGGCAGCGCTCCTGGGAAAAGGTGTTCAGGCTGCAATGTTCACAAGCTGGTTAGTTCAGTCGCATCTGAGAGGTTGGTAGCTGGGACAGGTCAACAGGAGACTTCAGAACAATTGGTTATGAGGTCAGAGCTATCATTCACTCAACAAATGTGTCACCTCCTGCATGCCAGGCATTGTGCCAAGTGGTAAAGACAGAGGAGTGACTAAGACACAGCCTCTGCCCTGAGGACAGCCCAGCAGACAGAGGTGTAGATGTACGATGTGAACAAGTAGCTGTTGCACATGAGGTAAATATAATACGAGTTGAGAACAGCACAGAGAAACCTGTTAGTCTGCATAGGGGCGGTGTCAGGAGAGGACTCTCAGAAGAAGTGACACTGGCCTAGGCCTCTGTGGATGCATAGGAGTTTTGTGGGCTGAAGGAGTACCCAGGGCAAAAGGAAAAACATCAGCAAAGACAAGGAGGCAGGAGAGACCTGCTAGGACAAAGGTTGGTGTCCTCGTGTTGACTAAAGGACCAGGTCACTTAAAGTGACAGCTGGCCAATGACAGAGGAGTGACCCACAAACAAGCTAAGTTCAGTCCTACTTCAGGACCTTTGCACTTGCTGTTTCCTCTGTCCAGAGTACTTTTCACCCAAATCTTTGCACAACTTCCACTTTTCATTGTTCATCTCCTCAGAGAGGCTTCCCCTGATCACAAATAGCTTCCCACATTGGTTTCCACTTGTTGCTGTAACAAATTACCACAAACACGATAGCTTCAAACACAAATTTATCTCATACCTCTGGAAGCCAGAAGTTGGAAAGAGTTTCACTGGGCTAAGGCTCCACTCCTTCAGGAGATTCCAAGGGAAAGTCTGTTGTCTTAGTCTGTTTTATGCTGCTATAAAAGAATATCACAGACCGGTATTCAGCGGTCCCCAATCTTTTTGGCACCAGGGAACATTTTCATGGAAGATAATTTTTCCATGGACTGAAGAGGAGGGGGATGATTTCAGGATAATCCAAGTGCATTACAATTATTGTGCACATTATTTCTATTATTATTATATTGTAATATATAATGAAACAATTATACAACTCAGCATAGCTTGGGGCCCTTGAATAATGAATAGAAATTTATTTGGCTTATGGTTCTAGAGGCTGGGAAGTCCAAGAGTTGGCACACAGCATCTGGCCAGGACCTTTGTGCTGTGTCATCCTATGGTGGAAGGGCGAGAGGGCAGGCACATGGAGTCCACATGACAGTCAAGCCCTGGCAGGCCTGCCACCCTGTCCCCCTGCATCAGGAGGTAGCAGTTTTGAAAAGTCCGAAGCAGGGCCCTTGTCCAGCTCTTGCACAGTGGGTCACAGTCACTGAATCCAACCCTCCCATGGAGCTGCCAAAGTTCAAGTCCTAGAATGGTCACCCTCGTGGCACAGGGGTTCATGGTCACTGATCACGGGGCAGAGGGCCAGTGGATAAGCAGTGGGGTGAACAAGGACAGCTGGGCCCAGGGGCATGCAGGGGACCCAATAGTGCGGGGAGGATGGGGGGAAGGGGTGGGGTGTCACAGAGTCTGAGGCCAGGAGGCTGGTGGCTCAGGCACCTGAGGGCACAAAAGGACCCAGCACTCAGCAAGCAGGAAGCACGGCCCCCAGGAACTCCTATCTGAGGGGTGGGGGCAGTGAGCTTCCAGGAAGGAGACTGACTTCCATATTGTCAGCCGGGGCTCCACATTTTCACCGTGCACCGGACTCTACGAATGATGCAGCAGGCCCTGGGTACAGTTCACAGAGCTGTGGACTGTCAAGGAGACTTTCCAGACACTCTAGTCCTTGGACGGCAAATACGTCACTCATGCGAAATGCCCCCAATCCAGCCCCGCGGCGGGCGCTGCCGAGGAATCCAGCACACCTTCCCTCCAAGCCCCCGCATGGCCTTGGGTCCTCACCTGGGCAGCTGCAACGATCAATCGGGACGGGCAGCAAAGTCCACCCCGTTCGTTTTAGGGATTGAAAGACAGGCCCAGGGAAGGCAGGTGACCTGCTGATGACAGCACAGTGTGTGCAGCTCAAGCCTCTGGTTGGCTACCGTTCCGGCTTCCCAGGCAGCCTCTGTCAACAAGGGACTCTGACAGCACATTAATGTAAAGCCAGTGCTCCTTTGTAATGTAAATTATTCATGAGTTTTATGAAATCCCATTGCCGTCTTGGAGATTCAAATGGGAACTAGAAACTCTAGTTGGACGGATGTGTCCAGGGGGAATATAGGACCAGGCAGAAGGCTGGAAGTCCATTTTTGAAAAACCTTTGTTTTTCTTATTGTAAAAAATCAACATATTGTTTATAGAAAAATTAGGAAATACACATACATGAAAAGAGGCAAATACCAGGGGCCCAGCAGTCTACCACGCGCGGGGAGAGCTGCCGTCTGCAGCCTTGGGGGCCGCACAGGGGCTTCTGAGTGTGGCAAACTGTTCCCCTGCCCCCCACACACTGGGAATGGCAGAGAGAAGGCACTGACAGCAGTCAGATGTGACAATGAGGAGCCTCGGGACCTAGCTGAGGGCCTCTCACACCATCACCTGGGCATGGAGGCCTGGCCAGCAGCAGGATGAGGCTCTCGCTCTGGACCCAGGGGACAGGGCACTGTGGGTGCACAGCAGACCCCCAGCCTGTGTGCCCAGGAGGGTACAGAGCCCGGAGAGGGTGGCTGCCCGTCAGCTCCAGGCACCTTACGAGCAGGTATGTCCAGTCCTTGTAACCAGGCCTGGCATCAGGCCCATGATACAGGACTAAAACAGAATGTCAGCTCAGAGAGGCCACACAGCTGGCAAGTGGCAGAGCTGGGACCCGTATCACCCTGTAAGCGCATTGCTAACGACACTTCCCCAAATGCAGTAATTATTCTGAAGACCACCAGTTCTGACAGAAGATGGAATGAATCACCGTGGCCTTGCCTAGACCATTCCTGAGGAGTGCACCCGTCTGCCTGCCTGCCCCACTGTCCTGCCCTGACGCACACACAGCTCTGTCCCTGCACAAAGCCGTGGGCATCTGGGGCTCGCTGAGGTGGGGCACAGGCCTGACCCCTACTGCCTGGGCATCCTCCTCTCACGGGCCTTGTGATCTTGGGCAAGTCCTTTGTCCTCTCAGTGCTTCAGGCAACACCTTGTGCCAAACAGGGATAACGACACCGTCATTAGAGAGCACAGGACGGCGCTGACCTCAGTGCCTGCTACAGGGCACAGCTTGTGGCCACGGCAGCACAGTGGCAGCTCTGCCACACGGGCCTAGGGCAGAGTTAGCAGCTGAGTAAATAGGGCTGGAGGCTGGATCTTGGGTACCCCCTGGGTGTGCCCTCTCTTCAGGATGTTCTCCCTGGTGCCCACTCAGCCAGGCATTAATAGCCAGAGACCGTTATAGAAAATGCAGCAGAAGCAATGAAAACAGTCACCCTGTGTCGAGTGTCCCCAGGATTATGTATACATTACCTCATTTAATTTCCACATCAAGCCAGAGAAAAAACAGTTCTTGTGCTCACTTTATAAATGGAAAACTAAGACATAAAGAGATCAGAGACTAGTCTAAGGTCCCACTGTAAAAACATGGCAAAACTGGAAGTTGTAGAGATTGTCGGTTGCTTCCTCCACCCCAGATAGCCGTTCTCCCTTTTCTCCAGAGAAACAGAACCTCTTATTCTCAGGTGCACAGCCTAGACTCTATTTCTCAGCCTCCCTTTAGATAGTCACAACCAAGTGACCCAGTGCTGGCCAGTAAGACATAAACAGAAATGCTATGAGGCAGTTTCTTGAAACTTCCATTAACAGAGAGCTAGCATTCACCCTTGACCTTTCTTTATCGTCCCTTCATCCATCATGCTGCCTGAAACACTAATGTAATGGCTGGTGCTCTAGCAGCCATTTTGGACTATGAGGTCAAGAGCTACACCAGGGGATGGCAGTGTGACGAGCTAGAGGGAGCTTGGGTCCCTGCAGATGCTGTGGTGCACAGTTGCCACCCCAGCTTTGGATTGCTTCCACAGAAATGCATTTCTGTTCATGACACTGTTATTTTGAGTTTTCTGTAACTCACAGCCAAAGCTAATTGAAACTGATCGAGAGTCACCCCCAGGTCTGACTCCAGGGCCCATGCTCTCGAATCTCATTTTCCCATCATCAGCGATGAGAGACAACATTCTCCTGGAGGCAGAGACAGAAAAAAATACCATCTAGTGTTTTCCCAGGGAGGGCTCTGGGCTCGGTGCCTGCCTGGGGCTGGAGTGAAAGGGGGGGCCATCAGACTCCTACCTGCAGCTCTCACGGCAGGTGTCACTTTACTAGGCTTGAAAGAAGTCTGTAAAGTCTCGCTTACACAGTAAGTCTATGCCCAGGGCACGGTGGAGTTCCTGTGGTTTTTATGAGGAAGGGATTTCAAATATCAGTTTAGAAAGTGCTACTTACATCATTGGTCACAGCACCAAAAATGGCCACTTTTGTGCAGTCCTGTTTAAATGGACATAGCAGCACCACGAAAAAAACTGTGACGGGGAGATTCCCAGCTTGTTAATGGTCTCTCTTTCTCTCTCTTTAAAATCAGACTTATTGAGGTATAATTTACATACAGCAACTTTCACCCTTTCTTGTGTACAGCTCTGTGAGTTTTCTTGTGTACAAAAGCACGTAACCACTACCCCATTGTAGACAATCCCCTTCCCTCACTCCCAGCCCCTGACAACCACGGATCCATTTTTTGTCCTGATAATTCTGCCTTTTCTAGAATGTCATATAAACGAAACCATACAGTCTGCAGAGCCTTTAGAATCTGGCTTCATTCACGTAGCATGTTTCCGAGATTCACCGTGTTGTGTGTACCAGCGGTTCTTCCCTCTCACTGCTGAGCGGTGCTCTGTCGCACGGATGCACCACGTCTGTTTAGCCATTCCCCAGCTGAGGGACATTGGGACCATGTCCAGTTTTTGGCTATTGTGAATAAAGCTTACACACACACACACACACACACACACACACACACACCATAGAGCTTTGTGTCTGAGCATGTTTCCATTTCCCTCGGTAAACACCTCAGAGAGGAATTTCTGGGCTTTATGCAGTACATTTCGCTTTATAAGAAAGCTCCAGCCAAACTTTTCGGAAGCTGCTGGACCATTTGCACGCCCAGCAGCAGCGCGGGAGTGCTCCAGTGGCTCCTGGCCTTGCCAGCACCAGCAGTCACGGAATTCTCAACTGTCCTAGGTCCCATGACGCCATCACCCCACGCCCGCCCCACCTGGCCACCACCAGGGCCCCCAGTGCCAGCCAGGTTCCTGCCTGCAGATCTCTCTCTTCTCTCCCTCTTCCCCCCAACAGATTTTATACCACAATTCATCGCAAAACACAAAGAGCCTGTTTCGTCTCGTGTCGTTTTTCAGATAGAAAGATGTGCCGGAGGGTGCGTGGCTGGACTCCGTGGGCCTCTCCCGGCGTCACCCGCACTGCGTCAGGAGGGCCCCTGTTTGGCCACAGTGAGCTTCTCTCTTGTTTCCCCTGCACCCCCAGAGACCAAACTGGCGCAAGGAACCGGAGAGATTATTCAAGGTGCCACACAGCTGCTGGCCCAGGGACCCCAAAGAGGACGGGGTCGGTGTGCAAAGAGATGGTAACCTCAGTGACAGGAAGGTGGCCCCCCTCTGGCCAGCACCCTCCCCCCAAACACACAATCCTTATAAGGAAGAAAGAAGCTGTCCACCCAGGTTAGGTCAATCTTGGCTTAAACACCAGCCCAAGTGTAAACCAGGAGGATCCGTGACAGGTGAGCCGTCACTGTTTTGCAAAGGCGGCAGCAGAGCAGGCAGAGCAAACGGCAGACCTGGCCCTGCAGGCCCTGCCTCAGCAAGCTGACCCGGGGGGGCTGCACCGGCTTGGGCCACCCTGGGGACTCCTTTGCATCTGCGCCTGGCTCTCCCCAGGCAGCCGTAAAAGCCATCTCATTTTCAGTCTTGCCTTCCACCCTCTCCTATGAGAAATGGCTCAATATTTTTATTTTCTGCATTAGTGTCAACTGAAGGGAGTTTGGGAGACCCAGAAACCCACTCCCCAAAAGAAAAGGAATGGCAGCCACAAGTTTAAGTTCACCAAAAGAGCTATAAAATGTTTGGCCTAGTCATTGTTTTTCTGGGAACCTATCCTGAGAAAATTTCACCCCAATGTTGAGACAGCTACACAGAGCGAGATGCTCTATCAGGCAGCTCTGCCTGGAAAGCGGCCTCACATCCCCCACTGGGGGCGGCTCAGAGAGCTCCGGCCTGCACGCTCAGTGGCTGTAGCGGCCACTCCATGGGCACTGCGGGGCCAGCTCCGGGCCAGGCCTGCAGAGGTGGCTGAGACCAGATCCTGCCAGCAAAGGGCTCACACCTGGTGAGGGAGCTGGGCAAGTCACGGCAGAGTGACAATGAAATGATAAGAGCTGAGATGCAATGCCAAGGGTGCACGGGGGCCTCACCCTGCCCAGGGATGGAGGGTCCCCCAACACCACGGACGAAGGCACCGGATGAGGCATTACCTGGCAAAGTAAATGGCAGGACTCAAATGGGAAAGGAATACAAGTGTGAAAAACATGGGCTCAAATGAACAAAGGCCAGAAGAGACACTACAAGAAGACAGTGGCAGTTGTGTTGGGGTGGTGGCCCAAAAACGCAGTTGACTTTTATAACCATATAAAAACAAAAGCAGTAATTGCCACAGATGATTAACCAAGTGGAGAACCCTGCAGAGGAACAAGGCAGGCATCGTCTTCCGGCAAGTACAGACGAGGAAACAGGCCCAGGAGGGCAGGGGACTCGCCCTCAGATCCGTGGTTGGCTTCTCCATGCAATCCGGCACATGAGGGCTCTGTTTTAAGACGGAACACTCTTTGGGGCAGTGGCCTCCCTGCCCTCCCTCCGACCTTTGCCCTCTGCTCTACCACTGCTTCTACCAGCATGTCAATCACCATTTTAACTCTTTCACCTGGAGTTCCCAGATCTGAGCCCACTTGAGGCCACTTCAGGCCAGGGGGTGGGTGTCCACGGCCAGCAGAGTGTAGATTCTAGGCAAATGCTTGACCCATTTGCTCAGAGGCATCTGATTTCCCTGCACCAGGTGTACAAAGTCAAATTTGAGCCTCCAACCCACATCCTCCTCCAATCCATACCCCTGCCTCCCGGGACGCAGGGCAGAACGGCACCCCCAATATGATGTGGCTGGAGCCAGCTGGATCAACAGGGGTGGCTGATTTGACTCTGAGGCATGTCATCACCAATGGACTTTGCTAAAGAAATGAGTGCCACCAAAAACAATTGCCATCTGTCACAAGGGTTGACAAATGTCAGCTATGGAATGCCGAAAAGAGGAGTGAACGTGTGTAGAGTCTTACTGGGTGTGGGGGCTTTATGTATATCCTGTTATCTTAAGACTCCCACGAGGAGGGTAATATTCCACCCCCATTTTATAGATGGCACATGTGAGACTCAGGAAGGTGAACTACTCCGTCCCAGACGGCAGGCGATGCTAGAACAGGTGCGTTTCTTTCCTCTGATGGAGTCAGGGACCATGAAGGAGTGAATGGCGGGAGTCCCACTGGACAGCCTCGGGGACGGAACAGGGCAAGTAATTCAGAAGGGGGTTCTGGGCTCAAAAACACCGCATGGTTAAGGAAGAAGAGAAACCAGAGGACTGCAGTCTGAGAATTTCAGCATTAAAAGATCCTTAGAAATTATAGGCTACCCTAGTCTTGCCGAATCAAAATCTAATGTGAGCCACACATGTAATGTCACATTTCCTAGTGGGCACATTATAGAAAGTCAAAAGAGACGGGTGAAATTAATTTTAATAATATATTTTATTTAAACTACTCTATCCAAAGAAATATCATTTCATCATTCAAGTAATATTTTAAAATGATTAATGAGATGCTTAATATTCTTTTTTTCATATGAAGTCTCCAAATTTTGTGTGTGTTTTATACTCATAGCACATCTCAGTCTGGACTGGACACGGGTCCCCCAAAGTCACATGACTGGTGCCTACCATAACGGACAGACAGCAGGGGTCTAACCCCACAGTCTACACAGGAGAAACTGAGGTTGAAGGTGGGGACTGAATAAGGAGCCACATGCTTGTCATTCACAGAGCCAAGCTGCACTTGCATGGGGGATTGGTATGGCCTGGAGGAAACAGCACAGGCTTCAGGGTGAGAAAAAGAAATGGGGGAGATGGGCCTGGGGCAAGGAGAGGACACAACCCCAGGGCGCTAGTACCACAGTGCCCTGCCATACCCCAAAGCGCACAGATGAGCAAAACAAAAGTCACCCCAACTCCACGGGCTGGCATCAGAGCCAACCAGGGTACTATTGGTGACTGGGAGCACCTCTCTGGAGCCGGGCCTGTATTAAAGGAAGTGAATCACAGACATTTTGGACCCTCTGATAATAGCCCAAGCCCTAGGCTATCGCTTTGCTGAACAGAAGACATCCAGACCTCTGCCTCCAACTCCAAGGACATAACCATCGTCACCGAGGCAGGGTGCAAGGGTTGTGTGTATTAGGGACTCCAGATCTAACACAACCTCTGACACAACCTTCATCAGCTCGAGGCGATGGAGCCATGTCCTGTACACTGAACGTTCCTCCCCCTTCCATTTAGCTAACTCCCGTTTATTCCTCTCATTTCAATTTAAAACACCACCTTCCCCGAATGGCGCCTAAGGCAGGGTCCCAGGGTTAGATACTCTCCCAGCAGCCTGCTGTCATAGCCATCATTATATCCCAATGGGACTGCAGGGACTGACTCCCTGCCGTGGAGCAGCGTCTAGATCTCTTTTCCTCGAGTCTATATCTCTGGGGCCTGGGAAGGAGCCCGGAACCAAGCAGACACTCGGTAAGTATTTGTAGGAAGTTGCTGTTACATGAAGTTAACTCAAGAACCAGAAGGGCTCTGGTTGGTCGGACTTGAAAACAGGCAATATTTTGGAAAATACAAATAAAAGTTGCAGCATCAGCACCTGGTGCATGAAGTAATTTTCCATGGAGTAATCCAAAAGGGTCATGCATTACCACGTCACTGTTGGATTCTTCCCACAACTGGAGAGTGTTCGGTTATAATGGACACAATTCATGGGACAGCTGTTACATCAACTATTGATTTTCCAAGAGCCTCAAAGCTGGAGCTTCATATCAAAGAGCCTTTTGAGTGAGGGGCACACGTAGTTCCCACAATTCTTTGTTGTGTCCGAGAGTGGATTTAGCTCTTTGGAGACGCACAGCTTCCCCCTTCAATTGCATGTTATCCGACTAGATCTCAAATGGGCAGTACCACTCCCAGGTGGATATGTTGGAGGTCAAAACCTCCTGCCACATGTGGAACATTCCACTCACAGAAGACCACCCTACTCCAAAAAACAAGAGTCCCTCCACCCCAACTCACACACTGAGGAATGCTGGCCCTAAGCCAGCCCAGGCCACGTCCCCAGGGTGAAATGGCTGCAGGGGAAAAATGAGTCCCAGAGGTCACGTCATTATTAATGAGGACCCCGTACTCCCCATCCCCAGGCCCTCTGCCCACCCCAGCTGGACCAGCCACCTTCCTGAACACCCCAGCGCATTGCTGCCTCTGCATCCTGCTCACACCAACCTCCTCGCTCACCTGGAGGCCATCCCTGCCAATCCCCGCCTACTCAAGTCCCCACCCAACACAGGGACCTGCTACACCAACCCTTCCTGGATCACTCAACTCCAATAATCTCTCCTATCTCCAAAGCATTCCAGGCCTCCGACCAGATGACTCATACAGGGCTCGTCAACTACTGATGTGTTCTCTCCACAACATGGTTCCTGAGAGTAGACACCAAACCTGACGTGACACGGCACAGCCCCAAAATATTGACTAAGTGACTGATTCACTCACCTCTTCAGTTGGGCTGCTACCAAGATGTCTACCACCAAGCCAAAGAAATTCCTCTTTTACTTTAAATTTTTATGATGCCCTTGCTAGTATTGGGCATTTTTAACATTCCCGACTGAATCCTCCAAAAAACCCTGGAAGGGCATTACTACTATTCAAGTCACATTATATGAATAGATAGAAGAGACCACACACCACAAGGACCCATAATGTGGCTAAAGTCCCGCAGCTACAAAGCGAAGGGGCTAAAACTGAGATCTGGGCCTGGCTCCAAACACCTTCCCTCTCCACCACAGGCCAGGCAGACTGTCCTCTCTCCGGGTTTGTGCGTATTGATCAGCGGTGTTTACGCGGTAAGAACTGCAGGATAAAAAGGCATCGTTCTGGCAGTGCTGGAGGCTCAGGCTGTGATTCCTTCTTGACTGAAATCCCCAAAGGGTGTTTCCACAGTGCTCCTGGTTCTGGGTAATCTGATCCGCTCAAAAATCTAGACGATCAAGTCAAGTCAGTATCTGATGGAGGATCCCACAGGATAACGTTTAATCTGGACATGAAGAATAGCCTAACTTTAAAAGCCTGGCCCCAGCCAATTCTCCCCCAGGTAGCCTGTGGCTTTGGGCCTGGGAAGGTTTTATAAAAGCAGGCAGGGCTCCAACCCCAAACAAAGCAGAAACTAAACAACGCGTTCCTTCAGCAGTTTGGTTTTTCTCCCGCAAGGTGCCTCCCCACCGCCGTGTGCAGCACAGGCTGTATCTTCAGAACAGCAGCAATAACAAAAGTGCATGGTGGTTAGCACCGGGTGTCGGATTAAACTCCTCCGCCCGCCAAGCTGAGAGGCCTGATGGGCAGCTTGAGGCCTGGGGAGGACCTCGTGGTGAGTTCACTGGAGGGAGTCCCTCGGCCTCCGCAGCTGCACCCCATCTCGGCCCCAGGCCTTGGGGCCTCAGTCACAGAGGAACCAAAGTATATGGCGGAGAAAACAGCCTTTAGGCGTGACCGACACCCCCTCTGCAATCCCCCTGACTGCTCCTGGTAACCAGTCTTCAGCAGCAGCCTGGAGAATGGAAAGGAATATAGCCGCAGGCTTCGCACACCGCGAGTCCTCAAAGCTAGGCTGACCGCGACGCCCACTTGCAAGCTTCCTACCAGGCTGTTCAAGACACTTGGACAAGAAGGGGGAGACTTCTCAGGAGAGGACAGACTCAACACGGCCTTCCAATTTCAGGCCATCTCCCAACTCTCCTGCAACCTAGGAAAGGGATTTTGTCTGTTGTATGGATTACGTATGTGGAAGATAAACCCGGACAGTGGGAAGAGCAGAAGAAGGGAAGACAACAACAAAATTCTTGAAGGTGGAAAGAAGGAGCAGTGGTAGCTGATTTAGCAAACTTAAGAAATGGCACCAGGGAAAGTGGCAGCAAGGAAAGACACAAACCAAGCTAGGGTACAACCTGGGAGTCCCAAAGGCTCCAGAATTAGTGGTGGCAGACACCTCTGGAAACGGGGTTGGGGCACAGGGATGCAGCAAAAGGATCAGATGAAAGAACCAGCGGGATCCACGTGTCCTCTCCCCCACATCTCCCACTTGGTGACTGTCCCTCCCCCATCAGGCATAGGAATGGAAGTTTATTCTCTAAAGAGGATGAAAAAAAGAAACATTGAGAAGATCTCGATGCAAATTATATTGAAAGCAGGCAGATCAAGTGATTTTATGCAGACTGGATGCTTCGTGATCTGCCAGCGCCGAGACACAACCCAACCCGGATGAGAAGGGAGGATGGTTCCCATGGCTGTCTCCGGTCACTTCTGCTATGAGTCAAGGCTGTGAGAATTCCATCTCTTCCACCTCTTCAAGTGAGATCCTTATCCCCACTCCTCTAGGGTCTGCCCCTGGGAAGTCACCAGTCAGGAATTTAGCCTTTATTGTGTTACAGTTTGAGGAACCTGGTATGTAAGTGACAATGAACGAAACCAGCTGAGTCACTGAACCTACTCTGATAAGGCTCACCGCCAAGGCTGACTTCTCAACCCACAAAACTGGACGAGCCGGGGTCCCGTCTTCCTTCTGGGTTCCAAGTCAATGGCCTCTCCAGGGCCAGCTAGTCCTTGATCTAGTGCTGGCCAAGCATCTCCTCCTCCCCCCAAATTCAAGTCCCAACAGCCTCCCTCTTACTACCCTGCCCTTGACTAACTGCGTCTTTCCAGACTTAGTTCTGATTCCTGGTTCTACGCTTATGAGCTCAATGGCCTGGCACTCGAGACAATCTCACTCAGTCTTAGTTTTCAGAGGTAGACAATAGTGCCCACCATAGGGGTTATTTGGAAGACATGGCACAGTGTCCTGCACTGTGGTTACCCCCTGGCCCACACACACTCCCCAGAATCACAATATCGATGCCCTATAACCAATAAAGACAATCCCTGACTTCACTGGCTTTTACCCCTGTACTGTATCTTACACATATCACGATGAGGATACCCCAAATCATCTTCTGCAACTCAGGTGGGAACTTCTAAGCCAGCCTGGCAAGGAAGAAGCCGTGCTCACACATAGCGGAGCTCTGTCAGCTACGCGGCCCCCTTCACTGTATATTTGGAATATTACTGGAACATCTGATTGCATGTCATCCTTGTTTTATAACAATAAGTAGAAATAGAAAAAAAGTGACAGTGTGGTTATCAGCGGTAACTACTGGTTTCATAAACCTGCCATGGAGACAAGAATGGAACCGGAGCAATAAAGACTGTGGCACTGACCATGTGCCGACCAAGAAGGGGGAGGAGGTTGGGGGGCTCACATACAGCATGACGCCATTCAACAACGCTGAACCGGTGAGGCAGGATTAGGATTTTTTTCCCATGCTCTGGGAATTAAAATCCCTTGTAACTTGTATGTCTAGCCTTGGACTTTCAACATTCGATGTAATGTAAACAAAAGTTGGCAACTGTCTATAAACCAATATCTTAATGACGTCCTTCTGTTTTCTAAACAAACTTTGATAATCCACATACAGTAGAAGATTATTTATCCAAAACAAGTGGGACTTGACTTGCTCTGGGTTAATAGTGTTTCTTGGGTTCATATATCTCAACTCCAAGGAACACAAGGATTAGAACAGAGATGTTACTGCTGCCACAGCATGTTAGATCCTAGAGTCTGCACAACAGGACACGCACTTAGAGGACGCTATGACATCACCCTCTTTGTGCCAGGGCCACAAAGCATAGATGGGACCACAGTGACATGATGCCACCACCTTGTCTGGCCTCCTGAGTAAAGCGTCAGTTGGCCTCTCTCCATCCGCTCAAGTCTTACTCTCCTGTCCCTTGTCACACGCCCTTCCCAGGTTCCACAGCCAGGTGGTGGCCGCACTGTGACCAGAGCCCAGGTCTCTGCACTCTCAGCTCCGGCTTGCTGCCACCACCCTGATCTCCACCAAACTCACACAGAAACCTAAAAGGTCTCCCAGGTGTGCCTCTTCTAGGGAAGCGAAGGCACTTGATGGCCAGTTGTTGTTCATTCGTGTATGAGTTTCCCACAGCTGCTATAACAAATTGCCGCATACTTAGTGGCTTAAAACACCACAAATGCATTGTCTTACAGTTCTGGAGGTCAGAGGTCTGAAATAGGTTTCACAGGCTAAAATCAAAGCTATGGGCAAGGCTGTGCTCCTTCTGGAGACTCCAGAGGAGAATCTCTCTCCTTCCCTTTTCTGGCTTGTGGCGGCTGCCTGTGCTCCTCGGCTCCTGGCCCCTTCCCGAGGTGGCGTCACTCTGAACGCTGCTTCCATGATCATATCTCTTCTCTCTCCGACCCTCCTGCTTCCCTCTTGGAAGGAAGCTTGTACTAGTTGGGCCAGTTGGATAATCCAGGATAATCTCCTCAACTCAAGATCCTTCACTTAATCGCATCTGCCAAGTCCCTTGTACCAAGTAAGGAAACATGTTCACCAGTTTTGGGGATTAGGATGTGGACATCTTGGCGGGGGGCATTGTTCAGCCTACAACAACTGGGCCAGCAGTTCTGAAGACCTACTCTGTGTTAGGGGCTGGCAGGACAAAGATGCATGTCCTCCGCTCAGGGGTCTAATCGGGGGTGGGCTCAGAGGGCATCTGTGAAGCCCCAGGGAGTCCAGAGGCAGGGGCTGTGAATTCTGCCCAGGAGGGCACAGATTGGGTTCAAGGAGGCTGTTCTGGGCACGGTCATGGTCATTCTCTGCAGCAGGGACCACGTGGACAAAGGTAAGTGATGGGAAAGAGTGTGGCCTGGGGGGGAACAGGCAGGCACCTGGGTGCAGCTGGGGTCGGGTTCATTCAAGGAAGGGCAGGAGAGGCGGGGGCCGGAGCACACGCAGGCTTCCATCTGAGGGCAAAGAGGAGTAGAGGACGGGCGTGGTGAGAGCAAGACCTTCAGGGCTGACACAGAACTGGGGACACTGGAGGCAGGAAAACAGTGGATCCAGCAACTAACAGGGAGGATACGTGCAAAGAGGTGAGCACGGGAGGGCCCACCTAGATGAGAGACACGCTCAGGGCCAGGACTGAAGGACACAGAGGGAAAGGAAGGGCCAGAGGATGATGCCATCTCAGGCTTCAAGTTCTTTCACCACCAAATCTGGCAGGTCATCTCCAAGCCCCCTTCCCACCTGCCGCCCCAGTTCCCAGCCAGAAGGGCTCAGAACACTGCCTTTTAAGTATGTCATACCATAGAGGATTAAAAATAGTTTTAAAAAAGAGAGGGATATAAATATCGCAAAGGCTCCCGGCTGCATGGAGAACCCCCCAGGAGAGGGAAGCAGGGGTGGGGTGTGACTCGTCACTGGAGCCCTGAGGCTCCTTCAGTTAGACCAAGTTCTGCAGTTCTGCAGGAGCCCAAGGTCTCGCTGGTCAACACCAAATGACCATAGGCCTTCTGCAAATTCCCCAAATCCTCCTTGGCTGCTCCTTGCCTTGGGGGCTCTGGATTATAATCGCCAAGAAACAGCAGATCACATTGCTCAGGAAGAGCAAAAATGAAAGGTGAATGTCAACCGCATGGGCTCCCTCTGGGACACACCTCCCTGCCCTCCCCAGCCAACACTGATTCCCACCCTACTGAGGAGCTTGCTGGGTCTCCCCGGCCCCACCCCGGCCCCAGGTTCACACCTCCTGCTTTTGCCCTGCCCCCTCCCCACTCCTGCAGCACCCACCCTGAGCATCCTCAGTCCCAACACGCTGATCTCAAGCTCATGACACTCTCGTCCCCTCCATATGGAGAACTCTTGGAGTGTCCCATTGCCTCTCCCTCCATCCCCGGCTCCCAGCATTTTGAAAGAACTCAATAACTGTTATCTGCCCAACGGGCCAGGCTTGAAGTGGGTCAGCCCATTTCTGAAGCAGGTGCAGAGTGAACCCCGCATACAGTCACCCTTTTAAAAAGGCTGGGCCGTTACACACACAAGTGTCCCCTGCTGGCATCACCATAAGCCTCTTCTACCTGTCACGTGCCCTGGGTCTGGGTTTAGAAAATACAGTCCCTGCCTTCCTACAGGAAGTCTTCCAGATTTCGCATTCTGAATGGGAGACCACCAATACTTGCTGACACGGAAACACAAGCGTATATATTTCCTACTCCGCGGGGAGGCCAGCCCCACCAGACTGAATCCAGCCGCCCCAGACCCCCTGGGACACATCCTGCTAGTGGTAAGATGGGTGATCCCTTGTCCCATAGGTGTTGGGCTGACACCAGGTCCTCGCCCAGGCTTTCTTCTGGATAGAACCAGACACGGAACAGCACTGGGAAGGCACGGGTGGGAAGGACCTGGCAGCTGGTCAAAGCCAACGCCGAGGCTCTGGGATCTGGGGGCATCTCAGGAGCCTCCATCTGGGCCTCTGTTCCAAGTCAGAGCAACTAGTAAAAACACTACTGAACAAATGGACAGGGCTGGCACCCAAATTACACACACACACAGGCGCAGACACAGCCCCTTTTCCTTTTGCTGGGAGCATTTTACTTAGTTTATTCAGTTCTCTGTCTTCCTTCTTTCTGTACTGGGCCAAAGGGTAAATATTTTGGGGTTTTGGGGTACTTCTCTGCCTCAACCCTGCAACTGTGCCCTTGTAGTGTGAAGGCAGCCATAGGCGACATGCAAAGGAGAGGGTATCGCTGTTCCAAGAAAACTTTATTCACAGAGGCAGTAGGCCAGGTGTGGCCTGCAGACCATACTCTGCAAATCCCTACTCTGATAGAAAAAACCAACAAAAGAAAAGGAGACAGACCAGTAAAGAAGAAAAATGGTCAAAGATTTTTTTAATGCCACACTTATGACTTTTGATGCTACCTCTGATTCCTTCTGTGACAGACACAATCTACCATGTTTAAAAAAAAAAAAAAAGGCACAGGGAAGGGGAAATTAAAAAAAAAGGTTTCTATGGGAACAGGGAGTTCACTTTTAATGGTTCAACCACTAAAAGACAATTACTTTATTTTTCTCTCTTCCCTCAGATGCAGGGCAGGCGTGACCTATGGCTTGTTGGGCAGGAGCAGTCTCAGCTGTTCCAGTAAAAAATTAAATGCTGGAGAGCACCACAGGTCAGGGAGGGCAGCTCATGAAACGTGGGCCTCTTGGGCAAAGGGCTGCTTCCCCCGAGCAGCAGATCTGGTCAGATGCTCCCTCCCCCTCCCCCGAGACTGCTGGGCTGTCCTGACAGAGTCAAGGCTGACCACGCTGACATGTGACTCTGTGGTGAAACCTCTTCCTAGGTCTGCTGCCAATGGGACGAGGGCTTCTCTCTCTGCTGACAAACCGTTTGCGGATGGGCAAACATTTTACCTGTCCCTGAACATTCTCGTGCATGGCTGGAGTCAAGACCCCCTGCTTGCCCTGTCCGTGGGCCGGTCACTAAACCTCCCTGGACACCGTCAACTCTCCCCAGGACAAACCGAGAGTGCACACGATTTACCGCTGTGAACTTTCACAGCAGCCTTTCCTGCACAGGACCTTGGTGGAAGTGAGTCTCCAGCACTTGACAGCGAACACAATCCAGGACCCAGCCAGCTGTGCCTGGTGGAGCCCAGAGTCACACACTGCCGGCCCCCCACATGTCCCGGGGACTGGAATACAGATGGCCGTAGGTGGGCACACTCTGCCCAGGCTTCACCACTCCTTGCACCACCTTCCCAGGGATGAACTTGAGCCCCTGATAATCCAACCCTCTCATTTTGCAAAAGAGGAAACTGAGGAACATTGAGGGAGAGGGATTTCCCAGGATCCCACAGCAAGTTAGCAACAAAGCCAGGATGCGGGCTCAGGCCTTCAGCCTCCTGGTCTTGGCTGTGGCTTCCCCAGCTTCGCAAAGTTCCACCTGGAAAAGACCTTTGAGAAAAATCCACACTTCGAGTTGGGGATGGAGCCGGCAATAGAACATGGCCTTTTGCCTGCAATCAGGGCTTAACCTAAAGCCCGTGACCTGACCCCACTTGGAGTCAGAAAGAAACTCTACATGATGATTCATGCCTTAGAACCAAGCACAGAGCCCCTGGGGAGGTGCCCTAACAGGCAGCTACTTGAGGACATGAAATCTCTGCATTTGGTTTCCTTTTGGTTTTCGTACAGAAACCTCAGTGCATTTGCTGTGTCCTCTAAGAGCAGGGGAGGTGGGAGCAGGAAAGGTCCCTCTGGGCTCCTTCCCTTCTCTGGCTGCCAGATAACAGTGGCCACGGCAGCAGCCGGGTCCCACTGCTGTGTACTCCACTGCTTATGCACAGGAGGTCTGGAGATGGGGAGATAAAGACAGGGAGATAGGAGGGCAGGGCTGTGGGAAAGAAGGCTGTCATGGCTGACTTCATCCTATGAGCCAGGGCAACCCCGCCTTTTTCTCACCATGGCATTCGTGGACCGTGATACTATTGATCCCGGCAGGGGACCAAGGAGCTGCCCAGGCCCCAGCTCTGCTCACAGGTCAGGAAGCTCTGCTGCAGGCCACAAAACCCGCTGGAGGCTTTAGCAGCAACATGTTTGAGTGGCTGGATGGTGGGTGCACTAGAAAAGGTGAGGCCAGGCCCCAGCCGTAAAGGAGTCATTGCCGAGTCCCAGATGCATGAGGAACACCTGGGCCTGAGCCAGGGGCTCGAAAGGAGAAAGTGGGCCACATGGGCAAGCGCTGGTCCTTCTGAAACACACAGGCACCGTCCTGCCTCCAGGCTAGTCCAGTGACTTCCCTCCGGGTCTGCGCTGTGCAATGCAGACCGTGTGCAGTCATGTTTCTGCTCGGCCTTCAAGCCCAGACCCAAAGCCACCCCCTCTGAGAGGGCTTTGCAGCGCCCAGCTGTGAGGCTAATAGCCCCTTTACCTGTATGCCACTGCCTATGACCCAGAGCAACCACAAGATGCCCGGGGTTAGTCTGACCTGGGTTCAAATCCCCGCCCCACTTACAAGTCACATGGCCTCGGGCAGATTCTGACTGAGGGTGGGAAAGCCACTTAGGGAGCAGGATCTAACCAGGAAAGATGGACACTCCCCCATGCAGCTCCCCCAGAGCAGCAACAGCAACAGCCTTGTGCCCCACCTAACTCCCCCACCTCCAATTCTGGGTACCAGGGCCCAGCCAAGCCTCTCTGGAACCATGGGATCAAGAATCACAGCATCAAACCCCAAAAGCACCAGAACAACAGATGACAGCCCAAAACTGACCTCTGCACTGCTAGAATCAGAAAATTCAAGCTCCAGGCTGGCTGGGTGCCTGTGACAGTTTCACACTCCTTAAAGGCAGAACCAGCTTTCATTCCCCAGTGTCTGCCAGATGCTACGTGCTCGGCACATGTTTGCTAAACTGCACAGAAAGGGAATATAGATTCTTTGGGTAGTGGCGGCTTCCCACACAAACAGGAGACTCTTCTAAATCCTGGCCTGATGTCCCTTTTTGCCCAACAGTAAAGTTCCCCCAGAACTAGTGGAGCCCTCAGCTGGAACCTAAGGCCAAGGCAAAGAAGGAGAGGGGACAGCCAAAGCAGCCCTGTCATTGGAAGGACACTGGAGCCCTGGAGCCCACCGCCAGGCAGAGAACTAAGGCACAGACCCTTAACAAATGGCCTTCAATCTCAATTCTAGAAAATATAGTCCCTGCTTTCCCATGTGGCTCCAAAGAAGTGGGGGCCACCAGACAGAGCTGCCAGCATCCTGCAATTCCACCTTCTCCTCTCCGAAAAGGTCAACAGCTTGGACCACCCCCGCTTCCTTCCAAGCGACCCTGCGAGGGTGGCACAGGCAGTCTTTGCCCAGAGGGACATCGTGCTCTGCCAGGGAGCCCGGAGTTTACAAACATCTCTATGAGCCATCCATAGTGACCATATCCAGAGAACTTCATCTGCCTGTCAGATACAGGAAGTTGGGCAGCAGGCCTCCTAGGAGAGGCCATCTCTCTGTCCAGCTCACCCTGACCTCCGAAGACAGGTCAGGAAGTCTTCACTCCAACAGTGCTTGGGGGATGATCTTCCACATCACAATCACACTGCATGGATTCCAGAATCCCGCAGTGCAGGGCGACAGATGAGGGCCTTGGATGAGCAAGTGAGCAGAGGCCAACATCCCTCCAAGTCAACTTAAACATTAGATATATGGACAGATACCAAGATATAGATCTATTACTAAACCATTCTTCCCTGCAAGGTAATATCCCAGAGGCTGTAACCTTGGGGCTAACCCTCATTACTGACCCTGGAACCATCCCATCCCAGGACCCCAAGAGAATCAAAGCTTTCTGAAAAGAACTAGGATACCTAACCCTGACAGCAGCTGCTGCCTGCAGATGGAGGCTGGAATCCCCCTCAATCCCCATGATCACAGATTCATGACATCCCAGCGTAGCCAGCCTCCCATCACCACGACAACTACGACTACCTGTGCTGTAAGTACGCACATAGCTGCAAAATCAACCCTCCAGCCTGAACTCCTGCCTCTCGTGACTGCCACCCATGCCGAGTTCAGATGAACAAGGCCTCCATGGATGATGGTCCGGGCACATCTGGGGCCAGTGGACATCCAACAGCCAGTTTTGGCAGATGCTGTAAGCTTGGCGTGGCGGGGGCGGGGGGGGGGGGGAGGCGGTGCCTTCCAAACTTGGTCCTTTGGTTGGGACTTTCTAAGTGCCTTCGAAGCAAGGAGAGAAAATGTCTCTTAAGCATACAGTCAAGAGACAGAGAAACCAAGGGGAAAATCAAGAGAAGGCAGATTTCTGCCCCCAGCCCCACTCTCAGCCTCTTTTCAGCAATGCTGAGCGAAGCAGCAAAGCCCAACTCAGCAACTCTGGGGTGCTGACAACCCCCAAAAGACACAGACAGCTTCATCCATAAATAGCTCCAAACTGCAAACAACCCAAAGGTCCCTGGACAGATGGATAGATAGCCAACCAGTGGTACATCCATACCATGGACTAGTGCTGGGAAATACAAAGGAACCACTGATGCAGTCAAGAACAAGGATGAACCACAGAAACATAATGTTGAGCAAAAAAGGCCGGATCAAAAGAGTACACACTGTATGATTCAATTTTACATCAAGTTCTACAGGCAAAACTAATCTTCAGTAATAAAGATCAGAACAGTTAGCTTGGTTGGGGGGAGGTGTTACTGACTGAGAAGAAAGAAGCAGCAACCATCTAGGGCATTGGGAATCTTCTCCACCTCGATTTGGGTGGTGGTTTCATGGGTGTATACACACATAAAATTTTGTTGAACTTACATTTAAGATTAGTGTACATTACATATATAATACATACTATATATACATACATACACAGATTAATTTAAAAGTTTATTTTTTTAATGCCAAAGCCCACTGATGCTCAAATTGTAACTGACATTTGCCTCAAAGTGAGAACAGTTCACTGGGAGCAGAGGGAGAGCACCCTACTCAGTGAACTCTTACGCAACCTTCAGGACCCATCTCAAATTGTCCCCATTCCGTGAAGCCTTATCCTACTGTTCTGATTGTAACCTAATGCTGATATTGCTGAGCATCTCTTCATAACAGTCAATTTCCTCTAAACTGAGAGCTGATCCCAGAGGAATGCAGGAATTTGTTGCACCAAGCATTGGTTATTAAGTGCCTATAAAACACCCAGTGATTGCCTATGACATACAGATACACACACACACACACACACACACACACACACATCCTGACAGCCCAAACAAGATGGCATCTCAGCAAAAGATATTAATGCCCACCCCCAAACAGGATGTCAGCTCTTCTCAGGCAACAGGATCCAGGCACTTGGCTCATCATAGAAAGGGATCATTTTCTACATCGCCAGCCCAATCCTCCTCCTTTGACACAAATCACAGCCAGAAGAGATCAGAAAACGCCCAGCCCAGTAGGCTCCCTTCTCCATTTCAGGTCACCTCTGCCTACAGTGTCCTTGCCCAACCCATGGGCGGGGCATGTCCACCTGGGCTCCCAGGAAGCATTCAGTTGGGTGTAGGGTGTAATGTTTAAACTCTACTGCTCAGCCATCCCCCAGCCTGCACCCAGCCTGCTGGGGCTCCCTGCCTTCTCACAGTTAAGTCACTGCACCTGCTGGTGGGGAGGGGTGGCCGCCCCACCCACAGCCCCATCACATCTGCCCAGGCCTCCCAGATGGCTCCCAACCACCCCCAACCTTGAAATCTCTAGAAATCCAAACCTACAGGAGAAGCGTCTACAGAAACTTCACCTGCACAGGTTAATGTGGGTGAAGAGAGGCCGGAAGTGGAACTCTGTCCAGTCTGCAAACACACATATAAATAGAAAGAGGCTGGAAATACACTTCCACCAAGAGCAGGTCTGTTTTGAGTGGGTGGGTTTAGGCAGGCAATTATAGGTGATTTTTTTTCCTGCAAATATTTTTGTGCTTTCTAAGTTTCCACACTGAATAAATTCTTTGGAAAGATAAACACATTACATGTGTGGCACAGCCACTCCTAGCCCTTGTCAGAAATGGCTGGTCACAGGAGTTTCTCTTTCACCTTGTCCCAGCGTCCTGTGCCCCTCAGTTGGAGTCCCAGCCTGCAGGGGACGGCAGCTCCCTGAGCAAAGCGGCGGGTCTGGGCTGGGTGCCCGCCTGACCCCACCGATCCACACCCCTGGCTCCCTTCTCCCAAGCTCACCCCTGCGGCGGCGCCACCCCCGATTCAATCCCCCCCGGCCTCGAAGGTACTTAGGAAGTGCACGAACTCATGCGCTCTCGCTCTCTCTCTCTCTCTCTCTCTCTCTCTCTCACACACACACACACACACACACACACACGTAGTCGCAGTTTCTCCTCCCCTCCCTGACCCGGGCCACCGCCCCCAAGAGCCCACATACAAACTTCTCCAAACTCGCAACGGTGTTTGGAGAGGGATGGTGACGTCTCCCTACTGAAAACGGACCCCCCCTCCAAACACACACACACACACACACACACACAAACACACGTGCCGCCCCACCCCCTGGGCAGCTGTAAATCTGGCCGGGGCGGCCACGCTGGGGGTTAGGGGCGGGCGTCTCAAGCCCAGCGCCCAGCCCCAAGTCGAGTGACAGCAGCGGGGTCCCGGGGCCGCGCGGCGCGGCCCGAGTGGCCAAGTGCAGCGGCGCCCCCGGCTCCGAGCGCCGGGCGGGCGTCCCTCGGGGCGAGGCTGGGCTGCGTTACCTTGCAGGTTCTGGACTCGGATGTCGCTGATCTGCCCGATGAGCTCCTCGCGTTGGAACCAGTCCCACTCGTGCGCAGCCATGAAGCGCGGGCGGGCGGGCCGGGGCGCCGGGCGGGCGCGGGCGGCGGGCGCGGGGAGCGGGCGGGCGGGCGCGCGAGCGGCACGCACCCGGCGAGGTCGCCGCGGAGCTGGAGCGGCGGCGGGCGCGGGCGGGGCGCGGGCGGGGCGGGCGGCGCGGTCGGGGCCGCCCCCGCCGCGGGCGGGCAGCGGGCGGGCGCGGGGCGGCGGGTGCGGGGCGCCCGGCTCGCGCTCACTCCCCCATCCGGGGGCGGGGGCCCCGGGGGGCGAGGGGCGGGGCGGGGAGGCTGGCTCAGGCCGGTTTCTTTTTTCCCTGGGGTGTCTGTTGGTTGGATTGTTTGGTTGCAACGCGCGCGGTGATGCGGGCGGGGTCCCGGCCCCCAGATTGTGATGTCTCAGGGGGCGGTGGGCCGGGTGACGCAGCCGGGGGTGAGGCTGGCGGTCTGAGTACCTGGGCAGGAGGCTGCCCCCACTGCCTCCCTCTAGCGGGTCTGGGATAAGTCTCCTACTCCCCTAGATTCCTCCCACCGCTGCCCACTCTGGGAGATGGACCCCCTCGGAGGCACCGGGCCTAAGCCCTGCCCATCCCCGACCCCCCGGAGGCCCCTCAGAAGGAGCATCCACCGCCTGAGTAGGGGGCGAACTGGTGTGGAGATAAAGTTGGAGGAGTCTCCAAAGTAGGGGGCTATGGGGACAAGGGCCTGTTTCCTCAGCTTAGATAGCAGGAGCCATTTTCTGTCCAGGGATGTGACCCCAAGTTCTGGGAGGAGCGAGAAGCAAACCAACTCCCAGGAGCTGGGGTGGCCGGTGGGGTCCTGGGATGCTGAGTCTCCGAGTGACCCTCTCCAGGGCCTTCCTGAAAATGCCAGGACAGGCCTTTCTGGCTGGAATCCCTTCCCCCGCTGTTTAACTCAGGAGAATTCCTGGATCTTATCTTGTTTGGGGCCCACAACTCAAATGTACCTCAGGCAAAGTCCTTTATTGGTTTACACTCTGAAAAAGTGAGGTCCCCCCTCCACCGCCAGCCCCCCAGTCATGAAATTTGCCCAAGGCTGAGGAATGACTTAGGGACACGAAGTCCCAGCTCCCTGCTCTCAGCTGGGTGCTCTGTCCCTTTCTGGGACACCTAAGGCTACAAAGAAAATGGCTTTAAGAATGGAATATTCAAAGAAAAAAAACATTTAAACACAGAGGCCTGTGGTCACCATTGCCCTGTTCACTGGGAACCCGGCTACTCGTTAATTAACAAGTAACTGTGGAGCCCCCACTGGTGAGCAGGTCTGTGCCCCTGAAGCAGGGCCCTGGAGGAGAGTGAGTTTACCCTCAAGTCATCCACTGGGGCAGGGAAGGCAGAATAAAGGAGGAAACCTAAGGACTGCCTTGGAGCTCAGCCTGCAGGAGGAGAGGAGCCCCCACTGGGACAGCAGCGGCCAGGGATCAGTGGGGACAGAAGTGCAGGCCCCTTCAGGGGCTCTCGGGTGCAGTGGCTTGAGGCAGGAGCTGCCTTCTCCCTGCCTGGATTCATCATCACATGGTCATTTCACACTCCAGTGAGCAGGGTCTGTCTCTGCATCCTGCACAGCCAGGGTGCCAGTAGCCAGGCTAATTTTGCCCCATCTGCTAGCCGTCTCCTGTTTTTATACCTCAATTTATTTTCTGTAATTGCTGTGGGGAAGTTGGGCTGAAAACCATTTTCTTTACAAAGCAAAGAGCCAAGAGAGTCCGCCTGCCTCTCCATGGCCAGGCGGGTTGCGGGGAATCTGGCTTTAAACAGTGTGCGTGGACTGGATGTGAGCTGCAGGGGTGGGCCATTTTTCATGGGACAGAGATGACTGTTCCTGGGAATGGAAGGCCGCATCATTTGGGGAACATTGTCCAGGCAGTACCGGCTCCCTGGCAGGGAGGAGCCATGATCACCATTTATTGAGCACTACTGTGTACAGATGTTGGACCTTCAGCCTAAAGAACTTTCTTTGCATCAAGGTGGAAAGAATTTTAGGTGGTTTTCAGAATGCAATAGGAGCCGGCATTGAGCATGAGGCTGGCCTTTAAAAGGTAACTTGAATATTCATTGAACTAATGTGTCAATATCACCTCTCTTCCCTTCAGTTCTCTGGGCTCCTCAGTGGGATACACAGGGTCCTCTGTGATTGGTCCCTATGCCATGTCCTCGTCCCTGAATCCTGGTTTTACACATTTTGATCCAGTGATGCTGAGCTGCTGCAGGTTCTGGTCACACCCGGTCACCTCCAGGCCTTTGTTCAACTGTTCCCTTTGAAAGGCCGGCCTGCTCCCTGCATTCACCTTTACCTAGCTTACTCCTGCTTAGTCATGTGCCACTCAAGAGAACCTTCCTCAACACCCCTAAGCGCAGCTGAGTGCCTGGCTAGTACAATCTCATAATATCCCAGGAACTCTGCTATTCCGTTTCCACATTGCATTGTACTGCAATTAGCTTACTTAATGGTTTTCCCCAATAAACTGGGAAGTACTTGAAAACAAGTGTTGTGTCTTGTTCATTTCTCCATCTGAGCACTTAGCATAGTGCCTGGCACAGAGAGACGTATCAATATTGAATGGATGGATGGATGAATGACTCTCACTGTAGGCCTGAACTCAGAAAGCAAGAAACTAAAATGACAAACAGTTGACCCCATGTTCTGGGCTCAAGTAAACTTTTGGGAAGGTGATCAAAAACTCATTGCTTATTTGCAATGGGCAAAGCACATGCTTGTGGGAACCAGGCAAATACCAAGTTTTAATATGTCCCTTTCTCCAGCTATGTACAGCCTCCTGGGGGCAGAGTTCTGGCCAGGAGAGCAGGGTGTGTGGCTTCCAGAGGGAATTAGGTATTTGGCATCTTGCATGAATTAACAATACTCTTTTTCTTTTGCACTTTTTTTGAGGAAGGAGAAGTACTCTGCCCGAAGGCTTGGCTTCCTGGGAGTTTCCAGACACTGAGTTTATAGACGTTGCCCAATTCTGCTAGAATCCTTGTCGTTGTTTAAAATTGATTTCTGCTGAGGGAAAGGACTTGGAGTCAGAGAATTGCAGAAAATCCCTGTACTGAACCTCAGAGACCACTGACTCCAACAGCCTTCCCCATGTAAGGACTCCTGAAACAATGATCTTCCTGCTTCTGCTTCTGGGGACTGATGAGTTCAGGCAGGAAACCCAAACAGAGGTTTGCATCACTGCATGTCAGACCCACTTTGAGAAAAAATGAGAACAATGAAGATAACCCCAGGATATTTTCCCAGCCACTTCCAGGACAGGAGGGTGATGGGGGCAAGTGGGATGCTGCCTTCTCTGGCCACAGCCATAATCCCTTACACTTGCACAGCCCTTTAGGGTGTGGACAGTCCTTCCTCAGCTGGGGTTCATCTGGTCTTCACAGTGACATTGTGAGGCAGAGGAGGCAGGGATCAGTCTTAGATGGGTCTTAAAGTTATAAATAAGCTGCCCAAGGTCACAGAAAAAGGCGAAACCAGTCTTTGCCCTGTAGCCCTCACTGACTACTCACATCTCTCCCCAATATGCCTGGACAAGGGCTTATGCTGTGGACTAGACTGACACTTAGCAATTTGGTATTAGTCATTTGGTTATGTAATACTTTAAAAAGTCTTCGCTCTATTGAAATCATAGTGTTTATCAACCTTTAGGAATTTCAAATTAAGTCCAATTAAGAGGTTATAGTGCACACCTAGATTGACCAATGATTATTCTTCAAATAGACCAAGAACGTCTCGTGGGTGGGGCAGTCTGCATTATGATGTCATGAGGCTGCTCTGTAGCATAAAGACCCTTGACCTCATTTATTCACTCAATAAACTTTGGTTGAATGCCCACCTATGGCCTAGCCCTAAGCTAGGACGCAACTATGAACAAGACCCAAGCAGGGAGCCCAGCTCTCTACAGTGTGGCCTGGCTCCAGAGTTTGGACCTTGTCATAAGGGCAACGAGGAGCCTTTGAAGGACTTAAACCAGTCAGATTGTCCCTATAGTTGTGGTGTGGAGAAGCCATCAGAAGCGTTAGGCAGGATGTCAGGAGGCCCTGCTGGTCTCAGGGAGGCGGTGAAGGCCTACACCAGAGCAACAGCCGTGGAGACGGATTCTCCACCTTTTCCGGTGGCAGAATCGACAGGGCCTCGTAGCCGGCTGAGGAATTTTGTAGCACCCTGTCCATGTGCTTTTGCTTCCAGTACTTCTGTGTATCTGTCACACCCACTTCGCTGCAACCTCCTCAGAAATGCCATGCAAGCAGGGCTATCTAATTCATCAGAGTGTCACCAGAGCCCAGTACCATGCTAAGCTCATAGTAGGTGCTCAATAAATGTTAGTTGCATGCATGTAAACAAATTACATTTAAACTTCACCGGGCACTCACTCCTAATATTCACTGAGCCCCAGGCTCCTCAAGAGAGTTAAGTTCTCCTCTGTGCCTTAGGAATGCCAGGTGTCAGCCTGTCTGCTGGTTTTCTTCCCGCTAAATTTTCCCTACATGTTGTCACCTTCCTCCAAGAATCCTGCAGGACATGACGCAGAGGCTGGTAGCAGAGAGAGCTGCTGGGACATAGAAAAATCCAGGCCCAGGTGAAAGGATGGCAGACGTGTGGGGCAGTGGACAGTGGACAGAGAAGGTTTCAGCCTTGTTTTGGCAACTCACAAGCTTGTGACCTCGGGCAATTATTAACCTCACTGGGCCTCTGTGCTCTCATCTGTAAAAGGAAGCTCATAGTCCCTACCTGGTAGGAGTGTGTGAGATCAAAGATATGCATATACAAAAAGAGCCACATTCAGAAGAAAAAAACTATTGCTCCCGAACTTGGGAGATTACCTATAATGTACATGATTAATGTATTCTCTGAGATTTTATTAATTTTTTGGTGTGTGGAGGTGTTGGTGGGTGGTTAAAAAAAAATCCTGCTTCCCTAAGTAGACAGCACCGGATGCCCCAATTTCCACAAATAAAACCCTTCATTTCTCCCAGGTTTGAATAGTCAAGGGCTGCTTCCCTGGAGACAGCTCTGCTAATTTTTTTTTTTTTTTTTTTTTTTTTTTTTTTTTTGCAGACATTAGAACACTATTTAAAGAGTGTACATTTTCCGGTGAAACAAATGATAAACTTTTCGCCCCACAAAAAGAGAGATGGGACACTGTGGAGGGAGAGAAGGCACCATATAGCAGAAGTTTGGAACAACATGGCAGAAATATATTTAATTTTTTTTAACATTTAGAAATCAAAAGCAAACTTTATTGCTGATAATCCCAGGAAGAATGGTTTCAAAACTAAAGCTTGGTACAAACAAAATCCCTGGGCCAGCCCCTCGAGCTCACATTCCAAATCTACACCGCAACTCAATTTCAACATATTGTGTACCTATTATCTAACCCGGCAGCTGACATTTACCGAGAACTCACTATTTCCCAACGACTGTGTCAAATGCTTTGTATTTATTATCCCATTTAATCCTCCCAACAGCCCTTCCAAGGAAGTACTATTATCATCCTGATTTTATTAACGAGGTAACTAAGGACAGGTAATGTCCCCGAGGTCATATGAGTCGTAGGTTAGCCAGGACAGGACTTGAGCTCAGACATTGTGCAGAAACCAGGTCCAGTCTGTCTGCTCCATGGCAGCAGCCTTTGACTTTTTTCGAGCTGGTCCAAGTTACTAAGCAGAACAGTTCAAGTTAGAGATTCACTGGGAAATACCTTCAGCCAGTTGTTGGCCTTGTCAGCCAACAAGCGCACCAGGGGCAAGTTTTCCCTTATTAGGGCAGGAGCGAGAGGACTCCATTGCCCTCTGCAGAGGAGTTTCCTCTGTGTGTGTGAAATGCTCGGGGCATTTCTACCTCTGACCCCTGACCCCCACCAATGGCAGCATATTTTTGTGAAGAAACCTCAATATGGCTGTGCTAGAAAAGTTTGTATGTTTTGTGCTGTTCAAATAGATTTTAACACATGGATTCCAAAGGACAAAGGGCAAAAGCCTTTATCCAAGCCAGTAACAAGTCTTGTCAATTTTATGTGATAAAGATCTCCCAAATCCATGCTTGGTAGCTAGTGTCCACAGATGGCCTCCATCAACCCTTCCCTCCCTGCACTGGCATGCCACTCCTCCATGACACAGTAGAATCTAATTTTCCCTCCCTTGAAACTGGGCTGGACTTAATGACTTGCTTGACTAAAATGATGTGGCAGATGCGATGTTCTGGAACCTCTGAGACTGGGTCATGAGAAGCCTTACACCTTCCATCCTGGCCTCTTAGAACACTTGCCCAGGGTGAAGACTTCTGCCGCTTAATCAATCTGAGGCTGCCATGCTGTGAGGAAGCCCAGCTAGCCGCGTATGGGGTGGGGTGGGCAGAGAGAGAGAGATGCACCACTAGCCCCCAGCTGCTCCCTTGGACAAGAACTCATCTTCAGCCCAGCTAAGCTTTTGGATGGCTCCAGCCCCAGCTGTCATCTGACAATAACAGCATGAGAGAACCAGGAAGTGAGAACTTCCTGGCAGAACCCAGTCAATGCCCTAAATCATGGGAGAAAATACATTGCTTAGTTTTAAGACACTCAGCAGTGCTAGCTAACCAGAACACCATCTTCTCCCCTCCATCTCCACAGCATCCTGGTCCAGGCCATTGTCACCCCGCCCTTAGGTTCCCTCCACCACTGCCTGCCTGTTTCCCTCCCCCACAATGGTGGTTCACCAATTATATATTTTCTGAGTGGATGTTCATCAGCAAACCCTTTCCCTGCTGTATCAGTCAGCCTTGGCCGTGGAGCAAACATACCTACAAACAAAGTATAGTGACTTAAAGCAACAATCATTAATTAGCTCGTGAGTCAGTCTATGGTTGGCAATTTGGGGAGTTCTTATGCTGCTGGAAAGGGAGACGTGGACTAGTTTTGAGCGAGCGAGGACTGGAGAAACAGGATCGTAGTCCAGTGTCCATCTGCACGGCTACATTCGTGTGGATCCGACTTAGTGTGCAGTTATATTGTTGTATTTCATAAATGCACAAATGAAGGATTGATAATATTTGTCCTACGATCCCAGCTAATAGAGCTTACATATCTGGCCCCTCCGAATCTCATGTTGAATTTTGATCTTCACTGTTGGAGGTGGGGCCCATTGGGAGGTTTTTGGATCATGAGGACGGATCCTTCATCAATGGTTTTGTGCCCTCCTCGTGATAATGAGTGAGTTCGTGCTCTGTTCGTTCACGGGTTGTTTAAAAGAGGCTAGGACTCCCTCCTCTCTCTTGCTCCTTCTCCCACTATATGACACACCTGCTTCCCCTTCGCCTTCCACCTTGATTGGAAGCTCCCAGAAGCACATGCTGGTGCCCTGCTTCTTGTACAGCCTGTAGAACTGTGAGCCCAATACCCGGCCTCAAGTGCTCCTTTATAGCAATGCAAAAACACGCCAGCCGAATACTGACGTCACGTACTGTGGCAGGAGCTGAGGACAGATTGAGGAATAAGACTAATGCAACAGATGAACATGGATTCATTTGTTCATTCATTCATTTCCTCCACGAACTCTAACTGAGGGCCACCGAGTGTCAGGCATTCTAAGCACTGGAATCCAGTGAGGGACATGACAAGATCCCTGCCCCGAGCAGCTGCACCTTAGGAATGACAGCCTTGAAGGAGAGAGAATGAACAGAAGGAAACAAGATAGTGCCAGCTTGTGAGAAGTACGAGCAAAGAAAGATGTGCAGTGACGAGACAGGAACTTGGGTTCCTTACTACAGGCACACAGATGTCACAGGGTCCAATGTGTGTACATGTATTTTGAGTCCAATTCTACTGGGGAAGAAGAGTAGGAAAACTTTCTAAAAATAAGCACCATTCTTTGACTAGAAGCTATATCAGAGGCTTAATGTGTTTCTTTTTTCTAATCTAAACAACAAACCATGAGGTAAGCATCATTGTCTTACTTAGCAGATGGGAAAACTGAGGTTCAGAGAAGTTCAGTCACTTGTCCGAGGTCACACAGCAAAGTTAGGGTGGCCCCCAGGTGGGTGTGTTCCAAAGGGCATATGCTGCCCAGTCTTGCTCTCTTTGCAGAGGTGATGGTGAGGTCTGAGGAAGCCATGAAAGACAAGTGGGTGTTTACCTGGTGGGCAATGGCCGGGGGGAGGGAAGGGCAGGGAAAGGTGCGCCAGGTGAGCACAGGTGCTGGGCATAAAATGCCTGGTGTGGCCTAGGAGCTCAGTGTGGCAGGGCCAAGCACGTGACCTGGGAGGGAAGGCTGGAGGGCTGGGTCCAGAGGGGACTGGGTCTTCGGCGATGGGGCCATGGGAAGTGTGAGGCCAGGAGGGACATTTGTAGGTTCCCGTCGAAATTCAGCTGTTCTGAGCCCATTTCCCCATAGGCCTCCAGCTCCCTGGGTGCAGGGAGGAGGCTGTACGATGTCTGGAGCACAGGCTCTGTGATCAGCCGGCACAGCCCGGGTTCAAGTCCCAGCTCCACCACTTCCTCCCTGTGAGACCTTGGGGAGTGGCTTATCCACTTGGTGCCTCCACTTCTGCCCGTGTGAAATGGGGTAGCAGTGAATTTTAAGTGAAGCAATACATACACAGCATGGAGAACTGTTCCTGGCACATAGTAGGCATGCAACACGGACCACTTGCTGTCCTTTGAGGCACCTGAATGAGCACCTGGCAGGCCAGTGGCATTCCGAGGCCAGGTCAACCCTTTTCTGAAGGCAGCGCCCCTATCGCAGGCAAGACCCCAAGTGAAAGCCGGTTCCGCGGTTCCTAGGGAACTCAGCATCTTCAGTTCAGCAGGAGGACACTGGCGCAGATGCAGCTGTGGCCTGGGAGCTCCTCTCAAGGCGTGAGGCCGCTGGGCCCATGGGATTCTTGAGCTTGGTTCATGCAGAGAGGCAGGGCCTGCACGGGTCTTAGTGGCCAACCTCATTCTTTTCACACTGCTCATTTCGCCAAAGAAAAGGTATCTGCTACATCTCCTATGCTAATTAGCCAAACCCTCCAGTGCCGATATAGCAAAGCTGTATATGAGGCTTGCTGTCGTGTGGAGCTGATCCCTGATTATGTTGCTTCAAACACCCTCCCCTAGGGTGTAGGTTCAAGTTAACCGGCACATTCACGCACATCAAGCGGTTTGGACTGAAGCACAGTTCTAAAGACAGTCACAGATGTATGCCCAAGGCTCAGTGTGGGCCTGCACCCTGCCGTGTCTGCCTGCTGCTCTGCCACCCCTCCCTCCTGGGTCAGGAACTGGCATCTCCATAACTAGTCTGTTCCCACTGGGTTGGTCACAAGCCCTGTTGGAAGCCTGGAGTGGAGGTGGGGCTGGGACGGCAGTGAGGAAGGCAGGACGTGACAGCAGGGACACTGGCCTCAATCTGGAGCTCTGGCTGCCCTAATTTGCTGTGTGACCTCGGAAGTCCCTTCCCCTCTTGAGAATGGGGTTCATCTCCTTTGTAAACAAGATATTCCATGAGAGAAGCAGGCACCCACTGCCCACGGGAAGCTGCAGGCCTGCCCTAGGGCCAGGTCATTCCAGGGCGGCCCCTTGCTGGCTAGGACACACTGGCTCCTCCTTCAGCCTGTTAGCTACCCTCCATCTGCATTCGCCCAGAGGTCAGGGGCCCGGGTCCTCTGATACCGGCATCCACCACCACCAAGACGGAGAGGATGGAGCCCCTTCCTTCAGCGTCACGAGGTCTCACCACAGGCACTGCAGTTTGGGGATTATGGAATCAGATTGACTTTCTTCCTGGCGGGTGACCATGGACACAGAGCTTCCCTGAGCCTATTTTCTCATCTGTTTGATGGAAATATAGATATGCCTGTCCTAGATTCTCATGGGGGCTGGTGGGGTGCCCAACTGAGATTATAGGGGGACCCGTGTTCATGACAATGTGGGCAGCAAGTGCAGGGGGTGGTGCTGCTTGAGCCATGCACATACTCAGGAGGGAGGGGTGGGGGCAGAGGGGCAGTTACTAGGGGAGGGGGGAGTTGAGCTGCACATTGGAGGAACTGAAGGCAGAACAAGCAGAAGAAAAAGGGTGGAAGGGTAGTGGGGTGGGGGCAAGATGAGGAGGCTAAAAGGAGAGTAGTGGGCTGGGGGGATGGGGAGGGTACCCAACTGCCCAGAGATTTTTCCAGTTTGTCCTCTGCCAAAGAAGAGCCTCCATTGTTCCAAGATTTATTCCCACCCTACTCCCTGCCCTTCTTCTTCTCTCTCCCTTCCTCCTTCCTTCCCTCCTCTCTCCTTCCCTCTCTTGGTTCCTTTTTTCCTTCTCTTTTTCCTACTTCCATCACCAGTATTAGTGCCTGCCATGTACCAGCTGCTGTGCTGGGCACGGTGGACACACACCAGCCCTTGCCTGCATGGCAGAACAGGGGAGTAGGAGAGAGACACAAGGATCAGTGCATCACAGAAATGGTTGATGACACTGGGGACAAGTGTTTTGGAGAGTCAGGGCATAGTGAGAATATCTAACGGGGAGTCTGTTCTCTCTGTGGGGTGGGGGCAGCTTAAAAGACATGGCCCTAGTAACTTCTCCCAGCCAGAGGTAGAGTTTATTTCGTCACCTCTTCATTCTGAGCTTGGCCGTGACTTGCTCTGGCCAATGGACATTAGCAAATGTGGCACGAGCAGAGGCTTAACAAGCGCTCATGCATTCAGACTTTTGCCCTCTTTTGTGGCACTTGGAATTCTGAGACTGTGATGTGACAAGCCCCAGCTAGCCTGCTGGAGAGGCCACGGGGAGGAGAACAAAGGTGCCCCCAGCAACAGTGTGCCAACTGCCACACAAGTGAGGCCATCCCGGGTCTCCAGCCCAGCTGACACAGGTGCACGAGTCTGTGTCTTCCTCCTCAGCAGTGAATCTCAGGCAAAGAGGACTGGTGGAGACCCTGCAGCCCAAGAGGGCGGGGCCTCTCTTCAAATGCCCAACTTCTCGTTGTTTTTACAACTTGCAATTTGCATGCACCCAAGTTTGCCTGGCTGCTGAAAATGCTCACAGTCATGAAACAGCACCTGAGAGTACATCACATGAGGGGAATTTGTGGTTGGGAGAGGGATCACCATATTTCCCAGAGTTTGTAGGTGGACCTCAGTTCCAGAAACATCTTAACCCCCCAACTGACCTATAGCCCCAAATGGGCTCTGCTTGCCCTGGGCTATCTTTGCCGGGAGGGCCTTGGGTCCTGTGGAGTGATGGCGCTCAGCACTCAGTAGCAAAGGCTGGCCCTCTCCCCCACACCCCTGCCTGATTTGGTTAGGAAAGGAATGCAGACCTTCTGAGACAGGGTGACCTTTTTCAGCTAGGCCATGTGGCCAAACTTGGGTAACACCTCTCCAGTAAAATTGATGTTCCCCCTAATCTCCAGTGATGGGGGGATTGTTTCTTAAATGCTGCTAAATACAGTGATGGGTCCCAGGTGAGAAGGCAGAGGTCTTGCTAATTCTCCTCGTCGATGTTCCCCGGGCAAAAAGGGTTTCTGGCAGCCCCTACCTGTGAGAGGGGCCCGTTTCCTGAGGTTGGTTGACAAGCATCTGGAAACCAAGAGTTGGCTGCACATTGCCTGTAATTTCCCTTTGATTTTACACGTCCTCCAGCCCCCAGAACCATTATTTTTTAAGAAAAGCAAAAATTAAATCCTCATACCTCTCCGAAAGAGTGAGGGGGAGACCGCATTCCAGCATATTTTGTTTGTCCCAAGAATGATCCACGTAATGCTCTTTCAGAGGAAAAGCAGAACCATGTGTAGGGTCCAGGGGGCATAAAACACATCGAGGAATTCCACAGGCGGCCCACACCGGGGCATGCAGTGCCCCCCGAGGACTCCGGGGAACCGCTCACATGGAATGTGTGTCACCCTTGAACTATGTCTGCCACTGTGACTTCAGAGCCGTGCAGGCCTGAGTTGGACCCAGCGATGCCCACGACTATGGAACAATTTAGCTTTTCTGAGGTTCAGTTCCCATGCAGAGAATGAGAACGAATGTCTGTATGTCTCCCTCTTTTCCTCGTGCAAGGAAAACACCTTCTGGACTCAGACAAGTGGCCATAAACATCTACAACTAGTGTAACAGTCATGAACGCCCTGTGGGCTACAACTAATAGGAAGAGCGGCTGTTTGCCCCGTGCCAGGCACACACAGTTGCACCAAATCTGCACCATGTTCCTGATCGCTAGAACATTGTCTACCCAACGTCTCCATCGCACAGATGAGGAAACTGGGCCTCCAGGAGGGGAAAGTGCAGTACACATGTGCTGATTTTTCCTGCCAACACAGATTCCACTCCTTCTGACAATGGTACCCTGACCTCACTGTCACGGAACCTCTTCCTGTGACGGGCTGGCTGGTGGGATTATCGATCAAGGTGCCCACGTCTCCCAGCCAAGCGATGGGTCTGGGACCCAGCTCAGCCTGTCAAAGACTCTCTTTCAATCTCTGGAGTTTCCATCTCAAGCACAGGGGCAAAAGCACTAAAAATGGCTGGAACTGATTTGCCCCCAGGAGAAGGGTAAGGTAGTGTGTCAAGGAGATCCCCTTGTGGGTTCCTGCTTCCTGGACTCCTGCCCTGCCCCTCTCCTCCCCCGGCAGCCTTATTATTCCTTCAGAGTCTGGTCCTTCACTTTCCTTTCAATTCTGAAACACTCTTGGGCCTGCCCTTTGCGTGTAGTTAGCCAGACTGGTTTCTGTTGCGTGCATCCCCCAGACTCTGACTGACACAGGAAGTCACTCTCCCTTGGTCATTGAGCTAATGAGTGGCATAGTCAACGGAAGACCCATAGGACCAGGCTCGCAGGCTAGGGCTCTTCCCACCATGCCACATGGCTGGCCTTGGGGTGGTCCTGCCATGGGGAGAGCCTGCTGAGAGGGAGGAACAGCACCAGCAAAGACCTGGTGATGGCAACACCTGTGGCGTAGCCTCACCGTCACGGAGCCAGCATGGGGGCCAAGGTGCTGGAGCAGAGCTTTGAAGCCATCTGGTGGAAGCAGAGCACAGAAGCCTGAAAGCCATGTGTGGCCACATACCTGCTTTTCATGTAATTAATGGGATATTTTTCTTGTTCCTGTCAGCAAACTATTTTGCTATTCAAGCCCACAAGTACATCATGTATTTCTTAAAGCAAAAAACGAGGCCTCCCTGAAACAGGCTCTCTCATTTCACTTAATAATGGTGCAGTATTGACTAAGCTGTGACATTCTGCGCGGGCACCATGTCCTCACACTCCTCCTGCAAGGCCTTGGGGCAGCAGAGAGTCAAAGAAACACCAGCCTGGGTAGGAGTCCTGCTGCTGCCCCTGCCCCTAACCAGTGGCGTGACCTTGGGCATGTTGCCCACACATCCTTTTCCTCAGAGTATATTGGACTAGATGGGGGCTGTAGGAGAAGAGCAGGGTTCAGAGCTAGGCACCTTTGGCTACGTGTTCCTACCTTTTCCCTTAATTCACGTACTGTGAGGTCTGGGATGATTACTTAAACTGCCAGTCTCACTTTCCTCACTGTAAGGTGGGGTCACCCGTTCCACCTGTCCCAGATTGGGGTGAGGATAAAATGTCTATGTCCGAAAACCTGACCCTTAGTGTTTACCTGGCAACCACTGAGCTCACCATTCCCCTCCCCCAGTGGGTCAATGAGCAGCCAATGAACCATCACCCTAAAGCAGGTCCAGGATGCACCAGCGGCTTTGAAGAACAGGTTCCGTATCAGCCTGCGGCAGACACCGTTGCTTGTCTACACCGCTGCTTGTCTACACCACAGGTATTAACCGTCTCTTTTTTCCTTGCCCACTTCCCCTATAGGAGCACAAAATCCTAGATACTCACTTTTCCAGACCCCTTTGTGGCTGCCAGTGCTCACATGACCCAGTTCTGACCAATGGCATAAAAGCAGAAGCATCACCTTCATTTCAGTGGGCCCCAGGAGGCTTCTGGGAAACAGTTTCCTCCCTGAAGGAAGGTGGGAGGCCATGGGTGTTGTCCCCTGAAGATGCCGCATGCAGAGCCAAGGCTAAGGCCAGGCAGCCAAACAGGACCCTGCACTCGGAAAGGCCTCATGCATGGGGTCCAGTGCTCTGTGGTCACTGTCTTAAAAATACTAATCATTTTATCTTTGAATTCGTGTCCTGCAAGTGAAGTCCAATGGGACAATGAAGCATGCTTGGTCCCACCTCCCCAGGATGGGTCTCGGCTGCCTGCTCTCCACCTTCTGGTGTTCTGGGCTCTGCTCAATCTCCCCCTCCCTGCCCCTACTTCTTGACTCTGTCACCGTCTATCCTGGCTGGGGCCTGGCAGTGGCATAGGGTTGGGGGGTTTGTGTGCAACATCTTAGGGTGGGGCATGATGGCAGCCACCCCATGAGCTGGCAGCACCATGCCTCCTTCAGCAGGTGACTGGGGAAGACCAGCCTCAAGTACCAGGTGTGTCCTGTTGCAGTTTACAGTCCCTTGGGTTGGGGAGAAGGGATTGTCTCTTCCACTGCTGGTTGGGGTGGAGCCACAGACCTGTGGGAAGCGGCTGTCAACCAGCCAGGGCACAGCATGTCAGTCCCATGGTTGGCAGGGGGAGGAGCTCAGCAGCCATCCTGCTCAGGTGCAGGTGAGACCCCGGCCAGGGACCTCTGTGCTCTTATGAGGAAGCACAACATTAAATAACAAATCAAAATATGATGACAAGTTGAGAAAGAGACTAAGGAAGAAAGGAAAATGATGTTTTCTATTTTAGTACTGTTTATGGCACTTTTTTTTTTTTGCTTTTTAAATAAAGGGCCCTATGTTTTCATCTTACTGGGCCCTGCAAATTATCTAGCTAGTCTAGGCTAAGTCAACCAGGTTGGAGGTGGCAGAGACAAAGGATAGAAATAATCTGATTCATTATTTTAGCCACTGTCAATTAGACAGTTACTTGCAGCCCAAAGCATCATAATGCAAGGCCGTTTTATTGTTTATTTTCAGGATGATGCATTAGGCCCCCATTGATCAGCCGTTTGATGGCACCAGAGACAGCAATGTGCTTCTTGTTGACAAGGTAAAAAGTAAGGTCCCTTCTCAGATCACTGAGCAGCAGTTAGTCTTGGACCTTTCATGAATAGCAATAATTTAATGACGCATTTTACAGTGCCATCTTGTATGATTCTGATGTCAATATTATTTTCCTTATTTTCAGATGTGGAATCTGAGGCTCGGAGTAGCTTAGTAATTTAAGATCACACAGCTCGTAAGTGTTGAAGACAGTGATTAGATCCATGACATTATTAAAGCTATTGACGGAATAACTTGCTCCTTCACCATTCCCTCCCCTCATCCCTGGTGCCTCTAGAATTCTCGAATGCACCCTATGTTGCTCTTGGGGTCATGTTCTGGCTGCCCATCTTCCTCGGGACCTTGTCCCCCAAGTTGCTGCTTAGACAGGGCAGTGAGTGGGCTTCTGACACCAGCAGGGCCTTTTAGCTTGGCTCCTGTTTCCTGCCACCTTTCCTTAGCTTTGTTCTGATGCCCAAAATGACAGCCTTTCTCTGGCACACTGTTTGCAGCTGGGCCCCTCCGGTCAGGATCCGGAGGCCAGCGGGCAATGCCCGCCTGTGCCAAGGCACAGCTGCAGCCAACGTGAGACAGGGCCGTGAGCCCGCAGCTATTTTCCCTGCTGGCCTGGTCTCTGGAGCTCGCTTTCTCCCCACGCATTTTTCCAGGACGCCGCTTCCTATTTGCCCAGAGAACATTCCCAGCCTCCCCTCTGCTCGTCTCTGGGACAGTAATCTCCGCTGAAGTGTGAGTTGCGGTAGGTGGAAACCCTTGAATTCTGTTTGCCCTCCGCCAGCCCCGCGTGGACCACTCTTGTACCCTCTGTCAGAACACGCCTCTCCAGTGGTGCGGGGCAGCCAGGCAGCCCTTAATGGTAATAGCTGTAACTGCGGCCAATTTTCGGTAATCGGTGGCATTTTCCAGGGAATTCCTGCCTGTCGCAGCAGCTCCTTCTTGCTGCCTTTGATCTCTTACCAGTCTCCGTGAGACACAAAATACTGTTGTCATCTTCAATTACTCCAAGGGACAGAATGGCCCTGACCTTGCCACTAGACGTCCTCTGCCCACATGAGGCAGCAGCAGCCGTGGAGGAAGGCCCAGCCGTGGACAGGGGGCGTCCCCAGGCCCATCGCTGGGGGCTGGGGCTTCTGGAAACCCGACTGGTACGTGCAAAGGTGTGACTCGAGCGCTGAGGGTTGTGGCGAACATGCCAGCAAATCCTAGCAAGCACAGGCTGCCGAGCACTTCCCTAATCCTCTCAGCAACTCCTCTGCCAGGACCTATTGTTTCCATTTCACAGAGGAGGAAACTGAGGCTCTGAGCAGTCACACAGCAGGTCAAAGGCGTAGCCAGTGGAGAGTGAGGGGAGCTCAACACCGGCTTTGCCTGGCTCAGGTTTGAAGATCTTTCCAGAGTGCACAGCTCCCTGGATGTGTGGGTGAGATGCAAGCTACACCTTTCTTACTAGGGTCTGCATTGCATAAGGACAGAAATTGAGTCTCCTTCGAATCTGTCCCCTCCGAAGGCTCCTGGTACAGAGTTGGGTTTGCTGGAAATACTCTAACATTGTCCGGCCCCAGGGCTCATTTCCTTGGCCTCTTCTTTCACCTGTTACACTTTCTCTGCGGTGTTCTCATCTGAGCTCGGGGCTTTGTTTCATCATCTGTGCACTGACAACTCCTACACTGATACTTCCTGTACCCAAAGGCCCGCTTCATGTCTAACTGGCGTCTCAAACTGACCTCCTTATTTTCCCTCCAAAATGGGTCTTCCCCAGTTTTCCTGACCTTACGTTTGGGTGCTCTATCCTTGAGGTTACTGTGGCCCAAACCCTCTGGCCATTCCCATCTCCTTCATGTCTCACATATTCCGCCTTCAACTCACAAGGACGTCCTGTCAGTTTAACCTAAAAACAATCCGTAATGCAACCATTTCTTCCCACCTTCATGGCCATTGTCTCTCACTGGGATTATTGCAGTCGCTTCCTGACGAGTCTCCCCGTGTCTGCCCTCGCTCCCCGCTGCAGTGGGGCTCAGCCAGCAGCTGGATGGACCCTCTTAACAGTTAAGCTGATGTCGCTTTGCTGCTCCACCCTCCTGTGGCCTCTCGGCTCTCCCATGGGGAGATTCACTGAGGTCATTGACGCAGTGCCTATCACCCGTGCAAGGGGACTGCTGTGGCCAGGGCAATGACAAAGGCCTATAGCATGGCCACAGAAGCACATGGCAGGGGATTCCTGCCAACTAGGGGATGGGGCAGGCTTCCAGGAGGAGGTGTCATTGGCGTTAAGCTTTGAATCTTGAGTCTATCATGTTGTCTTGAGGCATGCAGAGCATAGTGCCTGCAATGCTGCACGCTGGCGAGGATGTCCCCTGGGGCCGGATCCCACCAGAGGGTCGGCCCAGCTCTGGGGAAAGAACACATTCATGCTACCGAACCTTTCCTGTGCTCCTGTGCGCAGGCACTGGGCAGGTTCTCAGACCCAGCCTGGGGCTCTGCATCCTCCTTACTGCCGTTACAAAGCAGACATTGCAGCCGGCTGGGCAGTGAGCAACTCTGCAGAGGAGAAGCCCCCTCAGGAGCCCCACTGGGATGGTTATTAATTATCATGTAATAACAAACACCTGTACCTGCTTCTTCCTCATCCATTGGTGGAAGTTCAGAAGACGCAGATCATCTTCAATATTAGCCAGAACTAAAGAAGGTCCCCATCCAACTGCAAAAAGCCCAAACCAGCAAAGCCCAGCTCCACCACCTCCCCACCTTCTGGCCTCTGGCTCCCATATGTGTCACCTGGATGATCTCACTTCTTCCTCGTGAACTCCTGCAAGGTAGGCAATACTGTCCCCATTTTACAGACCTGCGGAGGTGAAGCCACATGCTCACAGTGCCACAGCCAGTGAAGGGCAGAGCCAAGACTGGAAGTAGGTCTGTCTGTCACCAAAGGGCCTCACTCTTAGCCATGCACTGGCCACCAGCCCGGGAGACTTGCAGAGCCACAGGGAGATCACCCAAGGGGCTCTCTCTGGGCTGATCCAGGCAGGTGAGCGCGAACCTGAAGTGCTTGAGCTTCAGGTTTTGCCTTCCTCTTCCCCACCTCACTGTCCGCCAGGCTGGGGCACGCTGGGCACGCACCCAGAGACCTTTGCACTATAGTTAGGAAAGTTATTTAACCAGAAACTTCTTGCATTTTCTTGTCCTCTTGCCAGAGGCTTCTGTGTACATAGCTCTGCAAACTGCTGTGCTATTTCCTTATAGACGCCAAGTTGATTTTTATTCTCTCTTCCTTCTATCCCAGCTCCCTCTAAATAGTTCTGTGGCCATTTCCTTTTTTTAAATATAATTATATATCTTTACAACTATGTCTACACCTATATTTATAGGTGTATGTGGGTGCCAATTGCTCTCCTTTATTTAAGTATTTCAAAAAGAGTCTGAGATCCGAAGCCACAAAGTGAGAATTGTCTGTTTATCCATCTAAGACTTGGAAAATAATTCACAGCAAGCAGGTCAGGTTCAATGTGAAGCATCCATAAAACCAAATTTCAGACCCAGGAACACATAGGGAGAATCAAAATCCTGGCCCAGAAGCTCATGGGCTCTGTAAGCCTTTGTCCTCCTCACTCCCTGTGCAGGGGGACTGTGTGGTACAGTGGATATCACACAGGCTTCGGATTCAGAAGGTCGGGGGTTCAAATTCCAGCTCTGCCAGTTTCCCTGGGCATGTTTCTTAACCATGCTGGTTGCAATTTGTTCGGTAAATAATGACAATGATGGTGTTTACCTGGCAAGGTCTTGAGGAGACTGATGTCAGAAAGCCCACAAAGGGCCTATCCCCAAGGCCGACACACAGATGGTCTCAGCTCCCTTTGCCGGCTGTGGTTGGACCCAGTAAGACCGGGCGTGTGGGTGGTGCTGCACGGAGGCA
>CM052442.1:7025609-7074340 GCA_028533085.1 Varecia variegata | reverse complement strand
CTCCTGCTATGTGCCAGGCACTGAGGCCTGAGCGCTCTCCTGCTCAGGAGTGAAGAGGGAGCATCATTGTGGATGATGCAAACATTAATGAATAATAATGCATAACCTTATATGTTATGCATAAGTTTCATGCATGGTCCTATCTCCTCAACTGAATACAGATCAAGTTTATAAATTTGATTTCTAATACAAGGATACTACATTGAAATGACATCAACAAATCTGATTTCTCTGTAGAAAAAAAAATATAATGATGAGCTGTTATCTCTCACCAAAGATCCAAGGCCCAATTTTTAATAAGAATGAACATAAATGATCAAATTTAATTAGCTATTAATGTAATTAGCCTTTGTATCCCTAATGCCTGACAGAGTGCCTGAAACCTAGTAGATGCCCAAAAAATCTTTGTTGAATCAATAAAGGAATAAAGATATATAAACAGTTTAAGGTTATAAAATAATATAAAATGCAGCAATCAATAGCAACATTTCTTTACCAGGTCCCCCAGGATGGGGGTAGGGAGCCGGGAACCCTACGTTGTAAAGTGTGCAGGGTCTGGAGAAGTTACGTGGGCCCCGGAGCTGCAGGGAGGGGTAGCTGTGCGAAGAGCATGGCTGAGTAATTTCCGATTTTCTGTTTCTTCTTGAGTCAGTTTTCATAGGTTGTGCATTTCGAGTAATTTGCCCATTTCACCTAAGTTGTCATATGTATGGCATAAAGCTATGCACTATATTATTCATTAATGTTTGCAGCATCTGTAGTGATGTTCCCTCTTCCATTCCTGGTACTGACTGGGAAATTGTTGGCTTCTCCTAATCATTTCTTTATCCAGCTGGGATTTATATGCTTTATGTATCTTTTCAAGGAAACAACTTTTGACCTTGTTGATTTTTGCTATTGTTTGTTTGCTTTCTATTTCATTAGTTTATACTCTTCTTTATAATTAACTTTCTGTTAAAGCTTAATTTGCTGTTTTTTCCCCCCTAGTTTTTTAATGTGAATGCTTAGATCATTGTTTTTAAAGCTTTGTTCTTTTTAGAATCTAAGCATTTAAAGGTGTACATTTCCCCATAAGAAGTGTTTTAGTTGCATCCTACATATTTTAGTATGCTACATTATCATTCAGTTTAAAATATTTTCTAATTCCCTGTGTGATTTCTTCTTTGACTTATGGATTATTTAGAAGAGCTGAACAAAATATCAAAATTTTAAATAAAAAACGATCAGTAATGGTGCCGTGCTGATTCATGTTGTAGCCTGAGGCAAAAGGAAACATCAGGAATACCAATCTTATCTTTATTTAAAATTTTGATGTTTTGTTCATCAGAGATTTTTGGCATTAATTTTGATTTTTAGAAAAATATTATTGATCTTGATTACAGAGTTTTTTGGTGCCCCTTAAATTTTGCACCCAATGCAAGTATCTCATGTGCCTTCCTCTAGTCCTGGCCTAGGTTCCATCAATTACTGAGAGGGGTGTGTTAAAACCTCCAACTACAATCATGGACTTGCCTATTTCTTCCTTTAATTCTGTTGATTTTTGCTTCACCTGGATTGAAGCCCTATTATTCATACATACACATGTAGGGTTATCATGGTTTGTTTTTTTTTTAATGAATTGACCCTTTTAACATTGTGCAATGTTTCTCTTTTTCTCCGGCAATACACCTTGTCTTGGACTCTACTTTGTCTGATAGCATTATATCCACACTAGCTTTCTTAGTGTTTTCCTTTTTATGTCATTTTAATTTCAGATCTGCTTTCTTCATTATATTAAAAGCTCTCTCTTGTTAACAGCATGGAGTTATGTCTTTCTTTAATTTGTTACTTTTTAATCCAGTCTGACAACTGCTGTCTTTTAACAGGAGTGTTTATTTTATATTTAAAGTAATCATTGATGTGGTTGGATGTAAGCCTCCATTTTCAACTTGTTTTCTTTTTTCTATTTTTTTCTTTGTTTCTTTATTGTTCTTCCTTTCAGCCTTTCTTTTGGGATCATCAAGTATTTTTTATCTTCCAATTTCTCTCTCTATTGGCATTTTGATTGTATCCATTTGTATTTTTTTTTAGTGGTAAGACTTTACCACTAACACTTTGTGTATTGCAATATGCACCCTTAACTTATCTCAGTTTACCTTAAATTAATGTTATACGACTTCATACAAAATGCAAGAACTACGATGGCATAAATCCATGTATTCTTCTCTGTCCTTTGTGCTTTCTTGTCATATATTTTACTTCCATATCAGTTATAAACCCTACAATATGTTTTAAAATTTTTTGCTTTAAGTGCTTGTCTTTTTAGAAAATTAAGAAAAAATGGTCATGTATATTTCCTTGCATATTTATCCACATATTAATTACTTAGGACTCTTCTTTCCTTCCTTTTGATCTGTATTTCCATCGCATCATTTCCGTTTAGCCTGAGAAAAATTTTTAAACATTTGTCATAGTGTAGATCTGCTGGCAATAAATGCTCTCCACTTTTGCTTGTCTGAAATTGTCTTTATTTGAAGAAAATTTTTACTAGATGTGGACCTCTGGGTTGATGGTTATTTTCTTTCAGCGCTTGCAAGGATGCCATTCCACTGTCTTCCGTCCTCCTATACTCCTTTGAAAAGGCAGCCGTCATTCTCATTGTTTCCCCGTGTTTCATGTGTTTTTTTTATTCTAGATGCTTTTAAAATTTTCTCTTTATCTTTGCTTTTCAGGCATGTGATCACGATGTGTTGTGGCTTTCTTCACATTTTTTTCCTCCTTGGGTTTTATTGAGCTCTGGAGGCTTGTAGTTTGTTGGAAATTTGAAAAAAAAATGTGGCCATTACTTTTTTCTATATTTTTTCTGTCCCCTTATCACCTCCTTCTTAGGGGGCCCGGGGAGAACATATGTTATCCTGCCAGATATCCCACTCTTCATTATTTTTTCAATATTTTTTTCTCAGTTTGGATAATTTCTATTGTGATTTTTTCAAGTTCATTGATCATTTCTTCTGCCATTTACAATCTGCTTTAAGCCCATCCAATAAGTTTTTACAGCTTTTTGATATATAATTGACATACCATAAATTACATATATTTAAAATATAAACTTTGAGGAGTTTTGACATATGTATCCAACCATAAAAACTTCACCACTATGAAAATAATGGATTTATCCATCACCCCAAAAAGTTTACATGCCCTACTTTGAAATCCATTCCTCTCTCCCACCTTCCATCCTCAGGTTGCTACTGATTTGCTTTCTATCACTATAGATTAGTCTGCATTTTCTAGAATTTTATATGATTGCAACTGTACAGTGTGCACTCTTCCTTTTGTTTCTGGCTCTTTTCTCATAGCATAATAATTATATACTTTATTTTGTTTCAGTTTCAACAGTGCATTCCTTTTTAATTGCCAAATAGTATTCTGTTATACGGATGTACCACAGTTTGTTTGTCTATTTACCTGTTAATGGATACTTGGGCTGTTTCTAGTTTTTGGCTATTACAAATGAGCATGCTGTGAGCATTCATGTATTGTGTGGAAATATGCTTGCATTTCTTTTGCATAAGTGAATAGGAGTGGAAAGGGTGGATAATATGTAGGTATGTGGTTAGCTTTTAAATAAACCACCAAACTGTTTTCCAAAGTGGTGGTACGATTTTACGTTCTCATCAGCAGTGCATGAGTGTTCCAGTTGTTTGGTATGGTAACTGTTTTTAAAGGAATGAAGAACACCAGAAGTGATAAATACTGCATATGGGTAAATATAAAATATATTTTCTTTTAAAAAATCTCTTTAAAAAATAATTGTTTAAAGTAAAAATATTAACAAAATATTGTGGGGTTTATAACATATGTAGAAATAAAAGTGTATGACAAATTAGCACAAAGGCCAGGAGAGGCGAAAGGGAAGGATACTGTTGTAAAGTTTTTATACAGTATGTGAAATGTCATAACGTCACTTGAAAGTAAATTGCGATAAGTTAAAAATGTGTACTATAACCCTAAAGCATCCACTGAATGAAAACAGAGAAGTATAGTTAAGAAGCCAACAAAAGATAAAATGAAAATCATAAAACATATTCCATCCAATAGATGGCAGAGAAGGAAAAAGGGAAGAAAGAACAAATGGGATGCTATTAATCAACATGATTAAGTTGACATTTATGGAAAACTTCACCCAAGAGCAGCAGAATACATACTCCTTTCCAATGCACATGAAACATATACCAAGGTAGGTCATATTCTGGGCTGTATAACAAGCCTTGATAAATGTAAAAGGATTCCGATTATATAAAATATGTTCTGTGCTCACAAATTAGAAATCAATAACCAAAAGATACCTGGAAAAATCCCATCATATTAGAAACAAAATAACACATTGCTAAGTAACTCATGGACTTAAGAAGAAATCAAAAGCAAATTTGAAGTGAATGAAAATAAAAACTGACAAATCAACACTTGTAAGACGCAGCTAAAGTGGTGCTTAAAGGAAAATTTATAGCACTAAAATTGCCATTTAAGAAGAGGAAAGGTCACAAAACAATGACCTATTTCTTCATCTTAAGAAATAAGAAAAGGGAGAACAAATTAAGCCCAAAGTGAGAAAAAAAGGAAATAATAACAATTAGAAATCAATGACATTGAAAAGCAAAGAGGAGAGAGAGAAAGAGAAACCAAAAGCCTTTTCCTTGAGAAGATCAATAAAATTATATGCTTTACTTTTTCAAGAGTTGTATTCCCACAAGTTTGGAGCTGCTTTCTGGTGCTTTCAAATGATTTTTAAAAAATCTGTTATTCAGAGTTTTAATTATTATAATCAGGGGAGTTAATCTGATTCAAGCCGCCCCACCGTTTACTGTACCTGAAACCCTGTCTTCCACAGCTATTTGTTACACCATCTGTGTGCTTCCTTCTGGAGCCTTCTCGCCACTTCTTATTTACTATTTTGGATTGTCTGTGAACCAGGAGATCAGATGATCACACTTGTGAGAATTTGTAAAAGCCAAAGTAAATGGCTCTGGCAGACTCTCTGGTGAATAAGGTCTAGGGTTTCCTTCAAAAGTCTCCTTTGTTTACGCCCCAGGAGACAGTGTGATGTAATGATATGGTGATGAGCTGCACAGTCTGACTCCACCGAGGTTCAAATCCTAGGTCTGCCACACGGGGGTATCATGACCTTGGACAATGTACCTCACCTCTCTGGACTCAGTTTCCTCACCTGTAAAATGGAGTTGAGAAGAATCTCCAGATTGCTGTTGGGTTTAAAGGACAGAATCTATTGAAAGTACTTAGCACAGCCCGTGCATAAGATAGGCACTCAGCACAAATGACCTTTCCTGCCTTTACCCTTTCCTTCCTACTCGGGAGAGTGGCTGCTGATGGATCAGTTACCTCCAGGTAATTAAATTAAGATGTTTTGACCTATTAATATTCATGTGAGCCAATTTGCTTTTTAATTTTTCTTTAATTGTGTATATGCTAACAAACTGTAAAGGCATTAAAAATTCTATTTGCTATTGCAAACACTTATCCAGTACTTCATATTATACATATATAGCTAGGATGAATGCCTGAGAATGTACCAAAAATAGAAGTAGTGGGATTTTCAGGGGTTGGTGAAGTCCCACCTTTTACTCTCACCGAGTCTGTGTAAGGGGGGAGGCAACATGGTCCTTTACGTGCAGCTTTTAGGCAGATGTGTGGGTGACTCACCTGCCTTGGGTGTAGCGTGGCCTCCAGCAGACCAGGCACCATCCAGCATCTTCTGCCGAACAGCTGCAGACTCAGCGAAAGAAGCAGCAGACCTCCCAGGGTCGGCTCACCCTCACATCTGTCTCCTGCATGGCCCCTCCTCTGAAAATTGACTTTAAAATCAAGCAGGGCTAGGGAGTCACCGCTCCTGGGATCTTTTCAGGAATTACCACAGACTCTATTTAAAGTATATAATGTTCTTAAACTGACAGGATTAGGGGATTAAAATGCTATACATTCTAGAATCCAGGCTCAGAAACTCTCTTGAGAAGAAAAACGCCTGGCTGGGTGGAGGAGAGTTAAAATGCTGTAATATCTAGCAGGTGTCTTCCAAGGCCGCATACTGCCCACGCATTGTCCAATCATCCGCTCATTCATCTGTTCATTCATTCATTCATGTGCATTTATTCATTTGATTGTTTATGCATCCATCAGATGTTTCTTGAGCACCTATTATGTGCCAGACACTGAACTAGGTACAGGAGGCAAATGTGGTGGCCCAGCTTTGCCCACTCAGTACCTACTCCCTATCCTTCTGATGTCAGGACCCTGATTTTGTTTGGGGGACAGCTCTACCCCAATTAATATGGCCCTAGTGAGACTGTCATCCAAGTGGGTCTGCCCTTCTGTGGCCCAAGTAGGCCATCAATAGTTTGGCCTACCCTGAATTAGAATCCAAGGAATTGGAATCTTGAGCAGAGTGACGTGAAGCTGACAAAGGACTGTTGCTCATTTATGGCCCTGGCACCTGAAAAGACTCTCCCTCTTTTCCTGCCACCAGATCCCTAGAGTTCCCTGACTCCCTTCTGAATCCAGTCTTTGGTTATTATTCTAATTCTTTGAGCTCTCTCAAGTCCTCCCAATCAATTTTGTTTTGCTTAAATAAACCAGTGTTTGTTTCTGTTGCTAGAACCCCAGAACCCTCCCATATTCTCTGTCCTCCAGGAGCTCCTAGTCTAGTGGGAGAGACAAGTGAACAGATAACTTGGGATCAGGTCCGCTGGCAGTGAGTATACTGGGGGCTCTGGGAGCCCAGAGGAGGGGCCTTGATCAATTTCTTATCCTCAGTTCTCCTTTAACCAAAGAGCCCTGAAAACCACTCCAGGTGTTCCAGCTATCCCTTGCTGTATAACACACCACCCCGCAGAGTTGTGGCTTAACATATCGATGTATTATCATCTCTTGTGGTTCTGAGATTTGACTGGGCTCAGCTGGTTAGTTCTTGCTTAGGGTTTCTCATGTTGTTTACAGTCAGAATTCAGCTGGGGTTGGAATTATCTGAAGGCTCGACTGTGTGGGATGTCCAAGATGGCTCACACAGCACGATGACATGCTGATTGTGAACTGGGAGCCCAACCAAGCCGTCCATGGGAGCATTCATACATGGCCTCTCCGTGTAAGGATGTCGTACAACACAGCAGCTGGGTTCTTAAAGAAATTGTTCCAAGATCAACTGAGACCCCAGTGGACACTGTAAGGCTTCTTATAACCTAGTCCTAGGGTTCCTAGAATGTCACTAATGCCACATTCTATTGGCCAAGTAAGTCCATAAGGCCAGCCCAGATTCCAGGGGAGGGAAATTAGACTCCACACCCCGATTAAAGAGTGGAAAAGTCACTTTCCAGAATAGCATGTGGGATGGGAGATACTGTTGTGGCCATCTTTGGAAAATACGATATAGCTCACCAGGCATTCCTTCTAGAACATTCCTTGGGCCACTAACATGCCCAAAATAGGTGGCAGATGCTTGGTGATTTATCCTGAGTCTCTCTCAGATGTCAAATGTAACTAATTACTTTGAAAATACTAGTCCTCAGAGTCTCCCGGCATCATCATGAAGCTTTGTCAACAGTGTCAAGTCAAACCTCAAAGTTTTTGATTCAAGCTCTGGATGCTCATCTCAGTTCTAACACTGAGTTACTGTGTGACCTTGGTGAGTTGCTTTAGCTCTCTGAGCCTAAGTTTCCTCCTCTGTAAAGTGACTATTAGATGCATCTGTCCTGCTGAACTCCTGGGATTATCATGAAAATCAAATGAAACATTGCAAGTCAAGGAGGTTTGTAAACGGTAAAGATCAGGGCACATGGAGCAGATTGTGTCACTGGCAGCTCCATTTATGAAGGCCTAATACATGCCAGGCCCTTTCTACCCTGGCAGATAGCAGAGCTTGTGGGGAAACAAGCTCAAATACATTAAATTTCTTAAGTTACTTTCTGTAACATTTGCATCCAGGTCTGTGGGCCCCAATGCCTGAGTGGGCTTCCCTGAGAGATGCGTTTCGTTGCTACAGAAACTGGAAGGACTGGGCATGGGGAAGACCCCACAGACTCTGGCTTGGGGCAGGTGCTCCATCCATGTTGGCTGGATGAAGGAATGATGGATGAATGCATGGACAAATTAATGAACAACCTGGCACTTGGCTCAGGATGCCTTCCGGACCTTTGAAAACTCAACTGGACCTCTCATTATTCTTGTATTACTTAATTTCCTTCAGTTTGAAAACCTGCAGTTCAGGTAGGTGAAATTCAGGTTTCCTTCAGGTTCAGATTGCCAGGAGAATGAGCAGGCCTCACCTCTCTGTTCCTGCAACACTCGGCCACGCTTCTGCTAGGGCCCCCCTCGCCCCTTCCCGGCTCCCTCCCGCCATCTTCCTTCCTCCATGGCAGAGACCAGGCGCTGTGCTCACCCTGGGATTGCCGGGCAGCCGCCCTCTCCTGACTGTGCCGTCCTGTTTCTGCCGTGCCTGTGGCTCCTTGGGGCAGACCTCACGTCTTACCCCGGCAGCCCTAGTGCCTTGAACTGTGCCTGGCCCACAGGCCAGCGGCCAGCAAGTCTTCATTAGATGAATAAACAAACGCACAAATGTTCCGAGTGAAGGATTTTGGAAAACGCACAAGTGTTGTTCCAGTTCAGTGAAAAGCGAACATTTGGCTTCAGCTGGGGTTCATTCCGCCTTGCGTTCCCGGGTCATTTCAGTTCAGGGCTCTGTTCAGGAATGTGGGGTTTTGCCTGAGCTGAGCTGAGAGCAGTGAGGGCGCCTTTATCAGGGGCAGAGGGGTCCCCGGAAGCCTTTGTTTTTTAAGCCCCCGTGACCCTGGCGCTGGGACAAATGCATGGTGTCCTGTCCTGTGTGCACCCCCGCCCCAGGCGTGACCTTGATCGGGGGACCCCTGGCCCTGCTCTGGGCCCCAGACAATGCACAATGCACGCCGAGCCCAGGCCGGCTGCTCTGCTCCTTTGGAGGCCACAAACGCTCCATTGAGCCGCTGGGGGCAGCCGCGGAGGCGGGTGGAGCGAGGGGAGGTGCTCTGAGGCCTCTTTGTTCGGGAGCTCACGTGGGGGCGGGTTCTGAGCCGCCTGCACAAGTATGCGAAGCCTCCCTGACCCTGGATATGGAAAAAACCTGCCGGCCTCCCCCAACCAGCACCAGAATCAGGGTCTCATTCCACAGTAGCAGCTCTGCCCGCCCAGGCCTTAAATTCTCTATTTGCAGGTGGGGAAATCAAGGCCCAGAGAGGCCAGTGAGCTTGCGTGGGGCTGGCCAGCCTGAGAAGAACTGGAAAGCCCCAGATTATCAGGAATGTCATGATACGCCGTGAAAGCCATCGGGAAGGAGATCTGGAAGGATACGTCTGTTTGTTTTGGAAAGCAAGGTTGCACGTGTTTTTCATGGGGACTCTGCAGGACCTGGGCCAAGTCATGGAAAGAATGTGGCTTTGGATCCCCACAGGCCAGGCTCAAACCCTGGCTCTGTTTGCTACGGCTGTGTGACCTTGAGCAGGCGCCTGACCCTCTGTGCTTTGGTATAAAATAGTGCCTACCTCCACGCTTGTTGTGAGATCATGCACGCCCAGACCATGCTCAGAGCCAGCCCTTGGGCACGTCTCCACAGACGGTAGCTATTGGCTTTTTGCAGTCGCTATTGTCCAGATCACACCAGGACTCCAGGAGGACGCTCAGATCTGTGCCGTATGTGGGCTTCGACACAACCAGGTCTGGCTTCTCCCACTCTGAGCCTCAGAGGGGTTGCCTAGAGCAGCACGTTGGACATTTGGGGCCGGGTAGTTCTTTGTCACAGGAGACTGTCCTATGCATTGTAGAATGTTCAGCAGCATCCCTGGCCTCTACTCACTAGATGCCAGTAGTACCTTCCCTCCCGGTTGTGACAACAAAAAATGTGTCCAGACATTACCAAATGTTCCCTGGAACAGGTGAGGAGAAAGCAGCACCTACTGAATGCCTGGCCATCTGTTGGGCTCTGTGGGTGGCAGGACCCTGCCCATGAGGACCTCGTCTCCAGACTGGAGACGTTCAGTCAGCGTTCGCACATGAAACATTCCAGTGCTGCAAGCACTGGCCGAGCACCTTCTCCATGTCACACCCTGCTGGGTCCTGGGGTCAAGGTTGGGGCATCCAGGAGGCTGTTCAGACTCCCCCAGGCGAGCCAAAGGGCTTTCCTCTGTGCTTTGCCTCCCAATATCCTTGGGGATGATTTTTACAGATTAGGGATTTGAGGCTCAGTCAGAGATGGTGAATGACTTGCTCAAGGTCAGGGTGCTACTAAGAACCATGTCTCTTCATTTGGGGTGCTGCTGATGGCACGTTAGCTGCACTAGCTAGCCAAGGAAACCCTGGATCCCAGGGGACAGGCAGCCCTTGGAACGACAGGGTCTGACACTGTGCGACACAATAGAAGGAGCCTGAACTTTGGAATTGGAAAGGCCTGGGACATAAAGAACACGTATGCTCCACGGCTGATGGTCCGTGTGGCTTTTGAGCCTGCCTTTCATATCTGAAAAATCGGAATAATTATACCTAACCCAGAGGGCTCCTGTGGAGTTCTGGTGAGATCACACAGTTTAAGCACCTGGCACGTAGTGGGTGCTCAGTAAACAGCGGCTGTGATGATGATGGCTGCTGTCATCCCTAAGGATGCAGGAAGTCACCAGGCTCTGCCAGGTAGGCCTGGCCTGGGTGGCCTGAGCCTGCTGCAGGGCTGGAGACCGGCCTGCACTCCTGGTGGGCTCCTGGGGCAGGGGCCACACTAGGAGCTGCAGGTGTTTGCGGTCTGCCAATGGGGGGGTGACAGCGCCCCCTACTGGGCAGTCTGCAGAGGCCGGTGGGCCTGACCACTCTGGCCTCGCTGAGCTTCCTGGGCCTGGCCAGTGTGACAGATCCTTCTGGCCAAGGAGCCAGACAGTCACAAAGACTGTCCCCTTTCCCAGGTGAATCCTATTGTGTCGGCGGAGGAGCCACCCTCCCCACACTGCCAAGGACTGCCTTTCTGGGTTCAGTTGGGTTCAGTCTTCTGTTTCTCTAACTTAACTTGAGCATCTGTCCCCTGGGGAAAGGAAAGGAGCGAGAACTCTGCACCAATTAGCCGAGTTATTATCTGAAACCCGCCCACTGGCTTTCTGGCTCTGGGACAATAGGAGGTGGCTCTGTGTCACTGGCGGTGCTGGCGCACTCAGAAGGGGTCTGTGCATGTGACATGCTTCTCAGCTGCAAAGTCCTTCTGTTACAGAAAGGGGAGGGCTCATTTTTCTCCACGTTGCCAGCAACTTCCTTTTAGCCAGTATTTACTAAGCTCGCCTGGAGCAGAGGTGAGCCTGGGCATCTGGCGTGCAGCGAAGCCTGGAGAAAGACAAACAGCCACACAGCCAGAATGTCCCCTGGAACTGACGACCCTCTGTAGTCCCGAGCGACTCTGCAGAGGGCGAGGGTGGTGATGGGCCGCATATCTGCTTGCTCTGATGTGGGGACGTAGCCTTCAATCCTTCCATGCTGTTTCATGAAAGAAACAAATGTGGTACTTGCTCTGGGAGCTGGACTTCAGCACTCGAGCAGGGCTAAAACTACTTAGACGGGCTTTTCTGCTCTGAGGGTCACCTGCGTGAGATCTCTGGTTTTCCAGGCACAAGGGGCTGATCCACGAGACGTTAACTTCTGCCTGCAATTGAGAAGTGGGTTGCTAAGTTGGAAGGAGAGGGGAATAGAAGATAAGGGATCCAGGGATCTCAGATGAACTCATGCCAGGCCCTGTTTTTGACATCTGATCACGTCCCTAGCAAAGTCTCTCCTAGCATCCTTTCGCCAGCCCGTCTGTGCACAAACACAGAGAAGGACTGATTGAGCTGTGGACAGTGCAGAGGGCTTAGAGCCTGTCTGGGATAAAGCCTGTCTTGCCCCTCTTCACTAACATCCACCAGGTGTACCTCTTTGCTCTCAGCTTGCTGACAGGATTCTAGTCACAGTCAGCTGATGGCCTCGAGGGAGTCCCATCACACTGCTCTGCTCTGAGCTTGGGGAGGCTGGACTAGCTGAGTTCCAAGTCCCTCCAGCTCCTGGGACTGACGCTCTCCTCCTCTCTCCTCTCCCAAGTAAGCAAACATGGGTCTCCAGCAAGAGACAGGACCCAACTCAGCCACTCGCCTGCCACTTGACCTTACTCATCTGGGTTCCTCATCCATCCAACCCTTTCCCTGTGGGATTCTTGGGAGAGGTAAAGGAGACGAGATGCGTCAGGGTCCTGGCACCCGGTGGGTGCTCAATACGTGGGCGTTCCTTTTCTCCCTCCCCCTCCCTGTATCCTGTCCCTGTCCCTCCTGCTCTGGTCCATATCTTGGCCTCAGTTGGCCTCAAGTGACATAAACAATAAATGAATCTTTTTTTGGTGCATTATCAGTCTTTAGTCAGGAGATAAGAATAATAACTAAAACTTACAAATGTCTCATCCTTTCTCTAAAAAGGTAAAATAGACAAACAAAATCCCACTAATAGGAAAATCTTCCCCAGGGACTAAAAACCCCATTCATTCAGGATCAAAAGCAGTGCTCTCAAACGGGGGTGGAGGAGGGAGGCTTGCCCCCAGGGGGCATTTTTGGTTGTCAATACTGGAAGGACACTTGTGGGCAGAGGCCAGGGGTGGTGCTGAACACCCCGCAGTGCACAGGACGGCCCTCCGACAAAGGGTTGTCTGGCCCCAGGGGCCAACAGTGCAGAGGGCAAGACAGGTCGGCTTTCAGCTTTACTTCCTATGTCAGACAGTGTGGGAGAAAGTCTCTGGTCTCTTCTGCATAGTAATCATAGTCACTGTTTTCCCTTCCTTGTCTGCTGGCAGGATTGAAGCCAAAGGATGAAGCTGCTTGTATTTTTCCCCATAAGTCACTCTGTTTCTTGGTGCCTCGGTTTTTCTGTTCAGTGAAACAGACATGAAGATTCTGGCTGATTCCTGCAAACTTCTGTGAGACTGAGCAAGTCGGTGGTCCCCAACCCTTGTGACACCAGGGACTGGTTTCATGGAAGACAATTTTTCCACAGACCCGGGGTCTGGGGAGATGGTTGGTTTGGGGATGATTCAAGTGCATTACATGTATTGTGCAGTCAAACCTCTCTGCTAATGATAATCTGTATGTGCAGCCACTCCCCAGTGCTAGCATCACCACCTCAGCTCCACCTCAGATCATCAGGCGTTAGATCCCATAAGGATCCCTCGCATGCACAGTTTACAGTAGGGCTCGTGCTCCTGTGAGGATCTAATGCTGTGCAGATCTGACAGGAGGTGGAGCTCAGGTGGTGATTCGAGTGATGGGGAGCAGCTATAAATACAGACGAAGCTTCTCTCGCTCACCTCCTGCTGTGCGCCCAGTTCCTAACAGGCCACGGACCACTACCGGTCTGCAGACTAGGGGGTGGGGGACCACAGGAATAAGTGATCATTCTGCTGAAGAATGTCTTTCCACTAGAGGTAGTGCATTGTCATTTTCATCCATTCAATTGTTCATTCATCTGCTCATTCTATAGACATTTTGGGTGCCTTCTCTGTGGCAGATACTGTGCCAAGTGCTGAAGCTACAGAGATGAGTACAAGATTGCACCCATGTTTGCATAGTTTAAGTCAGGAGGGCCAGAAACAACGGAACATAAAATTGTATCAGTGCAAAAAATACTGGGAGAGAGCCAGCCGTGGGGGTCAGCCAGCATACTCATGGGGGAGAAAGCATCTGAGATGGACCCTAAAATTCAAGTAGGAGCGAGTGTGATGTGGGAACAAGAGGATTGGGAAAGAGGGCTGGAGTCGAGTTTAGGTGAGAGTTTTTCAAACTGCAGGTGGGGATCCTCCTGAGACCAGTGGCAGATCATGATAAAATGGTGGCTGTTTTAAAGAATGGGATGGACAGAATAGACTAGACTAGATCAGAATGCATCCAGAATTAAAGGGAAAAATGATCATGTCATGATTGTTTTAGGGGTGTGTGTGTGTGTGTGTGTGTGTGTGTGTGTATTTGCTGGTTTCTGATATAAAATGTTCTCACTCCTATAGATTAAAATTTAAAAAAAGGAATTCCTGTAGCCCAGATGAGAGTCTGGAAGCTTTCCATCAGTGGTGTGCTGGAAAGTTCTTAACAGTTGACTCTCTAGGAAAAAAATGTATGCATACATATATATTCAGTTTAGTATATATTTTATTGATATGAGTGATGTGTAGCACATGATTTATAAATAAGAACATATATAATATTCTTTATTGCAAACTCCATGTAGCCAATTCATTCTCATGGAATGCTTTTGTTGATTTTTGCTGAATTCTTGCATTTATAGCTAACCTGTGGTTGCATTTCAATCGCAATTTGACAGATAAATGTTTGGTTCCATTCAATTCAGCAAAGAAGTGGCTCGCATCATTGATGAAGGAGCGTAATGCCACGTGTTGGTTGGTATTTTCATTTATCCTAACGAATAAGAGAAGAACAAAACAACAAAGACATCTGTCAGAACCTCACTCCATCAATGATCTGAGTCACTTCTTTACTGAATTGGATAATAGCTGTCAAATTCTGAAAGAGTATTTTCTCCATTTTTTGGGGTTGTTCACAATGTAATGGCTACAGATGCAGCACACTTTTAAATCTCATCTTTTCAGGAACAATTGTGAAAGATTTTGAAAAGGGTAAAAGATTGTTGAATATTCTTTTAATGGATCTCTGGACCCTCCAGGGATTATCTCATTTTATAAAGTTATGTGCCTTTGTCTGTATTTGTGTTTTGCAGTTCTGCAGAGAAATTAACTTATAGAAAATTGATAGTAATGCAAAGCTTTTGTGTCTGTGGCTATGCAAATGATTCCTGTTCAGGATTATGCAAATGAATTTTGTCAGGTAGAAAACATAAATCTCTGTAAGGTAAATCCTCATTTAACCCAGTTGTAACTTCTTACTGGGGTCCTCATTAAATAATGAGTTAGGTAAAATATTTGACTTGTATTCATTTTATACCTGCACGAGAGCCATGGTTTCATCCTGTTTTGAAAACCATCTAACAATTAACATGTTCTCTATCACTTTCTTAAATGTAGACAATCAACAAAAAAATAAATCAAGCTTTCATTTGTAGCCCTTGCCAATTTCCATGGTGTAAACACTCCCACAGTGATGAATTTCAAGCTACCAATGGGAGTGACATTGTTCAACATGGAGTTGGGAAGAGACGTGCAGCAGCACACCATTATGTAATGTCACCACCACACAGATGCAGTAAATATACATAACTTCGAGAGCATAGGTAAGAGTAAGATGTAGTGAAATAATTAGGAAGTGATGAGTTTGGGGTATTTACTGGCAGATTTTTAATATAACTTATTTAATTATAAGCTTATACATTCAATATTTATTGTGTTTAGCAATTGCAAAATCCTGAAAATTTAACAGTGGGCTCTCATGAGATCGCTATATATCAAAAAACACTCCCATAGGAACAAAGGGGTTCTTGGTGGGTTTTTGGCAGATGCTTGGGATTCCAAGCAGTGAATTTAAATGAACGAACTGGGTAAAGATCTGTAAAAGAGGTGGGTCAGGGTAATCCTTTGATTTCCATCTGATAAGATCCTAGAGCAAGTGTCATACCTGCTGATCTGCTGAGGAGGCTTCAAGTGTGACATGGCCAGGTGGATCATGTCCCACTTCTGTGCCCTGAGCTAGCAGGACTCACTCTTCCATGGCTTAGGGTCTGTGAGTGAAAATGGAAACAGAGTCTTGCCCTGGCCTGGGAGTTAGGAGACCTGGGTTCCAGCCTTGCCTTGCTGGGGACCCCCCTTCTGTCTGGGGCTCAGTGTCCTCATGGAGGGTATCTGTCCTATGCAGGAGCAGGCAGGTGGCATACATATGATCAACAGCCAATCCTCAGGTCATGGGGGTAAATGGCAGGGGTGAACATGGAGGGTGCATGCCCTGCCTGCAAGCATTCAAACCCAGACATTTCAAACTTACCAGGAGCTGATGCCCAGCTAGACTTGGCCACCAGGCTGCCAGTTTGACCCCTCAGCTAGAGTATTTCTAGGGTCCAGTCTGGGTTGACACACCTTCTGCTTACCCACCATGCTTGAGCCCCACCCTCTCCTGAACTCCTGTCCTTCCCGTCCACACCCAGGACCAGGCTGAGGGGGGCCCAGGAAATGTTTGCTACACTGAGCGGGGATGTAGTGATGCCACGAGGTAGGTCATCCTTGGGAGACTCTTGGTGTTTGCGAGTGTGCAAGTTTCAAAGGGGAAAAAAGTTGTGTTGAATGTTCAGTTCTGAGGTCCAGAAGGTTCTTTTTACCCCTCCAGACAGATTTATGTGTCTGTGAGAAGCCCCCAAGTGAAGGAGTTGCCTTAACTTTCAGAGTCATAGGGTAGGAAAAACATATACCTTTAAGCCCCAGAGAAGCCTGGACGGCCAGTGCTCCCTCCAGGGCTGTGTCTGGGCTGGGTGGCAGAGGGAGTGGGATTCAGTCTCTGACCTGAACCCTGGGTGGAATAGCAGGCGGTGTAACCACACCACTTATGTGTGTTATTAATACTGTCTCTCTGCAAGCCCTCACGGACGAATTTGCAAATTAAATGCATTTAGGTTACAACTGTGCCATACAAGGCAAACAATTTTCTTCTTACAAAGAGTGACTAATCACCTGTCAGGAGAACTTTTGAGGACTATTATAGTGACATTTTATATTTATGTGTGTGCGGAGGCAAAATGTGTGTGTGTGGGATATATATATATATATATATGTAATGTGCTTCCTTATTAAAGACCCCTCTGCAATCTCAAACGTCACGTGCCACTCTGAATTTGGAGACTCATGCACACAGGGGGTTGCCAGGTAAAATATAGGACATCCACTTACATTTGAATTTCAGATAAACAATGAATACTTTTTAGCATAAGAACGACCCATGCAGTATTTGGGAATACTTATGTTTAAAAAGTACTTTTTGTCTAAATTCAAATTTAACCGGGCATCTTATATTTTTATTTGCTAAATCTGGGAACCCTACATAAACGCAAATACACACTTGTGCACGTGCCTCCGTGCACAGCCCCCACCAGGTACATAGACACAAATATGTGCACACAAACACATACGACTGGTATGTCCAGTGCCCACGGATTATTCAGATGTGCACACAGCCATGCATGCATGCACACATGCGCGCACACACACACGCGCGCGCGCGCGCGCATATACATACACACACACACACACACTTCATCCTCCTCTGCCGCTGAGCACAGTTGTGTCCCCAAGGTGCTCTCTGAGTTGAGTTTACAACCACAGGGTCTGCCGTTGCTTCCTGAGGCCGGGTTCCTCCCAGGTTTCTTTAGGAACCTGCAGTTGCTGGGCGGTCATTACTCTTTCCTGAGGTTCCCATGGATTTAACAGCTCTGGGCCTGGTTTTGGAGCAGGGGCCCCGACCAGGCGGGCCTAGGCCTCCCTTCCCTAACGGCGTCTCCGTTACCTGACGGGCTTTCTCGGGAGCAGGCCTCTTCCCTCCGGCTCCCAAGCCGCTCGTATCCTGATTTACAGCCCCGGGGCAGTGCCTACGGGCCTGCAGGCTGGATGTTCTGAGGTTTTTATTGGCATCTCCGTCAGGATGAGGGCCTCGGGGGTCCTTCAGGCCTTCCGGAGTCGCTTTATTGGAGCGGCCTTCCAGACGTGGCGGGAGCGGCGGTTTCCAGGGGAATCCGGTTTCTCCGCTGGGCTCGCACCCCGCTCCCTCTGTGTTTAGCTTGGCAGCGCCCTGGCCTGGCCTGTTTTGATCCTCACCTCGTCTCTGGGCTTTTGTGGCCTGTCGGTGGATGAGGTTGCGCGGGGTAGCCATTTCCCTGCAGCCACAGGGACACAAACAGAGCTTTGTGTCAGGCGGGGCACAGGTGGACTGGAAAGAGTTCAGGCCCCTCCGGTGCGCAGGGGAAACGCTCTGGAGTTGGAAGACGTTAAAACAAATGAAAACCACTCCAGTCGTCTACACCTTGGGAACCCAGGCTCACGCGTGAGAAGACTGAATGGCTGGGTCTCAATTACTGCCAACTCCTTTGGGATCGGAATAGGAAAGAGGCAGGCGGGATTAATATTCTGCAAGGGGATTTAAATTTTAAAACCCCAATGGGGGCCAAGCTCTCAGTCAGCTCTGAGCAACAGATGGCCGGAGCGTCCTTGGCGTTTGAGGCCGGGAAGGAAATGCTTGGGGAGAGAGGGTCTGTCCTGGAGGGTCCCCTTCTGTTCACAGGCTGGTACATGTGGCTGTTTCTCCATTTGGTTGGCCACCAAGCCAAATGAATAACCAGTCTATTTTTAATAAGAGATTCAAGGTTAGTGTTTGGGCTGAATTGTGCCCCACCAAATTCATGTGATGAAGTCCTAATGACCGGAACCTCAGAATGTGACTGTATTTGGAAATAGGGTCTTTAAAGAGTTAAAGGAGCTCATGTTAGTGGATCCTACTCCAATAGGACTGGTGTCCTTATAAGAGGAAATTTGGACACAGATGCACACAGAGGGAGACCACGTGAGAACACAGCGAGAAGGCCCTCAGCAAGTCAGGGAGAGAGGCCTCCGGAGGAACCGGCCCTGCCAACACCTTAATCCCATACTCCCAGCCTCCAGGACTGTGAGGAAATAAATTCCTGCTATTGAAGTCCCCCAGCCTGTGGTCTTTGTTATAGCAGCCCTAGCAAACTAACATGGCAACAAGAAGAAAGTTACTGGCTAGGCGCGGTGGCTCACGCCTGTAATCCTAGCACTCTGGGAGCCCGAGGCGGGTGGATCGTTTGAGCTCAGGAGTTCGAGACCAGCCTGAGCAAGAGCAAGACCCCGTCTCTACTGAAAAAATAGAAAGAAATTATATGGACAACTAAAATATATATGGAAAAAAAAATTAGCCGGGCATGGTGGTGCATGCCTGTAGTCCCAGCTACTCGGGTGGCTCAGGCAGGAGAATTGCTTGAGCCCAGGAGTTTGAGGTTGCTGTGAGCTAGGCTGACACCATGACACTCTAGCCCGGGCAACAGAGTGAGACTCTGTCTCAAAAAAAAAAGAAGAAAGTTACTAGACAGAACTTTAATTTCATTTCTCATACTTGATGGGTTTGAGAAGGTGGCCTTCTAACAGAGTGACAATGCTCAGGTTGTTCAGTCCCCCCAGCAATCCAACATAGTGCTACAGTTCGTCACAGCTGTCCTTTGCTTTGTCATTTGTCTGCTCGTTGTCTGGGCTCCCCACAGAGCTGGCGCTGAGCCGTGGGTGTGAGTAGCCTATTTGGGAGGTGGTACCAGGAATCACACGAGGGAACAGGGAAGGGAGGACCATCAGAAAAGGGTGAGTTCATGCGTGGATTACTGTTGTGGGCCTCAGCAGCTGGGTCCCATGGGGACCCTCTGAGAGACTATTTGGAGCACCCCCCAGAATTGTCCCCCCAAGGGGCAGGAAGCCGGGGTATTTTCCCAGCCACCCTGCCTCCTTTGGGAGGGTCCCTCCAGCTGTTGGAGAAGGCCGTCAGGCACAGGACACAGGAGATGGCAGGCACAGGACACAGGGGATGGCCTGAAGGGGGCGGGGAATGTCTTCCCTGGGGTAGGAAGCAGATGGCGGCCACCAAAGGCCTCTGCTCATAGCTGCACTTGCTCAGTCTCTCACTGATCTCGCTGACCCCAGGGCTGACCAGAACAAAATCCCGGACCCTCCAGTCACCGTGTCCCTCACTGTGGACCTGCTTCTGCTCCTCCTGCACCGACCTTCATGCTTGAGCTTCTTGGTTCCACACTATTAAGGACGGGAAAAAACCAAAACATTTTTCCTAATCGCACACACCACTCAGCACAGCGCTTCTGACACCAAGCAGCTCTCCGGCAGATGCCAGCTGGGGGTCCTAGCATTCAATTCTGACACTGTCTACCTGGAGATAGCCTCAGATTCCACAGGCTGTGGGCTCAGTCCCCAAGACTGGCCCCCACTTCAGATGCCAATCCAAAGCCCCAGGGTGTGGCCTGAACTTCTGACTGGTGTAAAGGAAAAGAAAAATCTCAGGACCACCCCTGCCCACAACTCCTTATGCAAAAGGAAGGTCAAGCCTGGAGGCTGACTCATGTGACACCTCCTCCAAATGAACAGCTGCTACTAACAAGACGCATCAGCCAGGTCTCCACGGAGAGGTAAAAGACCTCAGGCATCTGCAAGGATTGTCCCCTCAGGTCGTTCATAAGGAAATGCGGTGCTGGCCTCCCATAAACAAGGACATGCAAATTGTAACTTCGGATCCACAGGCTAAGGCTAGCTCCTAAAAGTAAACTCTGTTCAAGTCCACACTAATAATGCCGATTACAAGTTTATCTTCCCAGGTGCAGAGCAGCGACAAGAGGCGATGGATCCTTCTTCCACCCACCCAGGGACATCTACACATGGGTTCTTCCTTCACTGCCTTTTTCTCTTCTAAGTTGCCCCTTGTCTTATTAAAATGTAGATTTTCCTGGGTCTCAGGAGAATGTGACCCTTTGCCTCACTGCCCACCCCCTCCTCCTTTTCCCTTCTGTATTCCCTTTCCCCTTCAAATATTCAAGTTCCCAAATTCCCCCTTGGAAAAAATAGTCACAGATGCCTCTGTGATTTGTGTTTTTCCCAGGTGCGTCCTCAGTTAGGAAACCCTCGCTGATTGAGAGCTTAGCCTCAGTCACTCATTTTTGGTTGTCACCTGCTATAAGTCAGGGTTCCCACCACGTCCTCCTCGGTTTGATTAATTTGCTAAAGCGGCTCATAGAACTCAGGAAAACCTTTTACCTTAGGTTGACCCATTTATTATAAAGGACACAGATGAAGAACCAGGTGGGAGAGATAGACGGGGGACGTATTGGGGAAGGGACACAGAGCTTCCACCCTCCAGGAACCTCCGCGTGTCCAGCGACAGAAGCCCAGCTGAGCCCTGCCTTTCTGGGGTTTTATGGAGGCTTCATTACACGGATGATTTATCAAGTCATTGGCTTTCGTGATCAGCTCAACCTCCTGCCTTTGTTCCCTCCCGGAGGTTCAGGGGTTAGGCTGAAAATCTTTACCCTCTAATCATGCCTTGATCTGTGCTGCCAGCCACCAGCCCTCTCGTTGGCACACACAAGACACTCTTATCACTCCAGAGACTCCAAGGGCTCTGGGAGCTGCCTGCCAGGAACCAGGGGCAGGAACCAAATATATATTTCTTATTATGTCACAATGTCATACACACTTAACCCTTAGATCTGTTGGCCGATTATTTCTCCAGCTCTCATCTTGTGTCCTCTCTCATGCTGGGGACCTTCTCATTGCCGGGCCCCCCCCCATTTCTTACCAGCTCAGTGTGACCCCTGGTAACTCCCTTGAGGCTGTGACGTTGTCCCAGGACCTGCCCCTTCATAGGGCAAAGCTTTTTCTGGCATAAATTATTGCTATTTTAAAAAATCACGTGTTATTTGTTCTTTCAAAGGTCGTTTTCCTTAAAGTCTGTAGTTTTGATAGACTATGTTTTGGTATTGGTTGTTCTTGGTCAATATTCTTAGATCTACAGTGTACTCTTTTAATATGTAGCTTCCAGTTTTTTTTTTCTTTCAGAAAAGTGTGTTCTTGAATTATAGTTTTTAGCGTTTTCTTCTCTCTTGCTTCGGTTTTATTTTTCAGGGTCTCCCATTTCCCACATATTGAATCTTCTTTGACTATTTTCAATATTTGTCACATCCTCTCAAATTTTTGCCTCTTTCTTTGATTTTTATTTTGTATTTTAAAAACTTACCTGCGTTTTATCTGCTATTTTTCTTTCAGGCATTCTTAGGGGTGTTGTTTGCTATTGTGTTTCTTCCAGTTTTGTCTTCATTTCTAAAATGATTTTTCTTCTGTTTCTAATTCTTGAGTTCTTCTGTCTCATTTTTTTTTTTTAGTTTTTGAAATTCTAATTATGTTTTTCCTCTGTGTCTTGTATCATATCCCAAATGACTGTTAGCCTTTTTAAAAATACAGTTGACCTCTTGAATAATACAAGTTGGGACTGCAGGGGTCCACTCATACAAGTAATTTTTGCAACCAAACTCAGATCAAAAATATAGGATTCACGGGGTGTGAAACCCGAGTATACAGAGGGCAGACTTTTCATATATGTGGGTTCCACAGGGCCAACTGTGCACTTGGGTAGTCATGGATTTTAGTATACTGGGCGGGGATCCTGAAACCAATCCCGAGTATACCAAGGGATGACTCCAGCAGGTTTCAGTTGGATCTATTTTGTGAGCATGTCTTTCTGGTGTGCTTTCATTATCTGCAGGTATATTATTTTGCTTCTTATTCTCTTCTTTCTTATAATAAGTTGGTATAAGATTTTCCCTGATAAATTCCTGTTGCTTATTTTTATGCTAATTCAGTTTTCTTGAACTTTTATGAGGAGGCTTGGTTCAGATAACTCTTCTAACTTCACAGAGCTGTTCTTCTGCTGTTTTCACATAATATTAAAAAATACGGTGTGCAGATGTCTGAGTTCCCTGACTCTGTTCCTCTCCCCTACTCTTATCTGGACTTTCTCTTTCCATAACCTTGAAAGGAATCAGCTTTGATTCCTTCCAGCAGTTTCTGCTCAGTGCAGGGCACAGTCCTGTGCCTTTCCTAGTACACAGCTCGATAGCTGGAGCTGTACAGAGCCCCGACTTTGCATTCTTCCTGGGGATTTTATAGATTCATTGCTGCAGGTAAGATACCTGCATGTGGATGACAAAGAATAAATTAAAGGCAACTACTTCACTGTGTGCGTGACGTGTCTCCAGTGAGAAATGAGAAGAAGACAGCTAACCTACAGGAGGGGGCACGTCCAGCCTGGCTATGAGACTGGCCAGAGTTTGACTTGTGACTGATAGGAAATTGAGGTGTTCAGGTATTTTCCTTTGGATGAATGTGTGTTCTGAAGTCTGGACATATTAGACTTGAGAGCTGTTTAGGGTTTTTTATTGACACAGGAGTATGCTATGGTCTGAATGTTTAGGTCCCCCTCAAATTCATAAGTTGAAATCCTTGCCCCCAAGGTGATAGTATTAGAAAGTGGGGCATTTTGGAGGCAATTAGGTCGTGGGAACAGAGCCTCATGAATGGGATGAGTGCCCTTATAAAAGTGGCCTCAGAGAGATCCCCTGCCCCTCCCACCATACGAGGTTGGACTGAGAAGACAGCTGTCTATGAGGAAGAGGCACCTTCCCAGGTGTGAATCTGCTGGTGCCTTGATGGTGGACTTCCCAGCCTCCAGAACTGTGAGAAATAACTGTCTATTATTTATAAGCCACCCAGCCTATGGGATCTTGTCACAGTAGCCTGAACTGAGACAGTTAATCAGAATGCAAGTGCATTGTGACTCTAAAACATTTGCCAAACCGATTATGCAGGTTATGATTATGCCTGAGGCTATGACTTAATTCATTTGTTAGGTAAATATTGAGTGAGCTTCTGCTCTGGGCCAGGCCTCGTGTGAGGGGCTGGGGATGTAGTGGTGGAAATGACAGATAGGCTTTGCTTATAAAAATTCCAGTTGGTCTTCCTCTTCTGTTTATGAAATTGTACATCAGTAAAATATTTACAAGTCTGTGAAGTCTCAATATTTGAGAATAACAATAGCAGTGAGAAGTTTAACCTTTTTGAAAGTAGAATCCTAACAGGAGGACATTTGCATTTCTCTCTTTTAAAATGCTCTGCCACATATAAAAAAGCCACACTGAACAAAATATAGTATCCACGTCTCAGTTTCTGGTTTTAATTTTCTCCTTTGGGGCCCACATCAGATTTGAGTTTCTAAAGAAGTTTATCAGTGGTAGAATTGGAGTTGGGATTTTCTATTGCATGGAACTCTCCCGTTTGAAGCCCTGGTCTTGAATGGGTATTATCTTCTGCTTTCAAGCAGATGTTTCTGTGATCTCCAAACTGGCCTCTCACTGAGGCCTGACTTTATCATGAAATGTGATAAATGAGGCCAGAAGGTCGTCTTTATTGTTCAGCAGAATACTAAAACTTCACAAGAAAAACATTTATTATCTGATAACTTGTTGCCAGGATTTATAGCCTCTGGGGAAGGGAGAGGGTCATCCAAGTGTAGCATCATGGTTTCCATCAAACAGGGAAGCAGGGGGCTCCAAAATAGGATTAGTTTATCGACCTGTGCTCTCTGGGCGGCTGGTCTCCCCCAAGTTGGTTCAATCACCAAGCGTTTGTTCAGCTCCATCACTGTGCCATGCACCACACTGCGTCCTACTGAGTCAAGACAGCCCCAGCTTTTGAAAGTAGGCAGAGGGGACGAGATAACCAGCACTTACTGGCCACTCTCTATGGGCCTGGCAAGGCCACTCTCTAGACTCCTTCAAGGGGGGCTGCAGCCAGTCCTCAGTGCAACCCCAGGGGGTCACAGGGAGGGAGTTGGGGTTCAGAGGGGTTGGTGGAGGTCAAACGTGGTACAGACACAACTCGGGCCCCGGTCTGTCTGAGTCCATGGCTTCCACCTAGAAAAAATGCTGGGCAGGAGGGTAGAAGCCTCATGATAAGTCTCAGCATGACAGTGTTGGGGACAAATGACAATCTCATGGTAGATAATCTGTCTCTGGCTGGAACGACCTGAATAGTCCGGTAGATTTAATATGATTAAAATATGTGTGCGTACACACACATACTCATTTATATATATATTTTATACATACACACACACACACACACCCCTACACATATGCACGTATTTCCTGATGCTACCGTATACATTCTGGTATTTTCCTACTTAGCAACTCTTTAGCTGTAGGACTGTGAACTTGGTCAGAGCAGCACCACCAGCAATTATGATTCGACTCCATTCTTCTATCTGTTGTGATATAACCCAAAGAGGCACATTAACATGTGGCAGAGTAATCATTGTGTAAAAAGTTTCTTTGGTCAGGATGCCACTCCTCCAGTGGGTTCAGCTCAGGAGTCACCTCTCCAACAGGCCTGCCCTGACCTCCTACTCCCTGGCTCCCCTCCTAGTTTTTTCTACCATGGATGAGTTCTGCATGCATAGGGAAAGAAGGGTCACAGATGCAGAGACCTCCAGGTGTATGTCATCTTAGCTTAGCCAGCTTGGAAGTGAAAGAGGTCTTTCTCCAGCCTCCATAGTCGGATCCCAGCCTGGGACTGGACAAATTGGGTCACCTGTGATTTTACCATGACTGTGTCCAGAGAGATAGGAGGCTGTGCCTGTCCAGGCCTGGGTTGTGTGCCCACCTCTTTGGCCAGGGGCTGATGGACAGCTGTGCTAGAGCTCCACATGCATGGAGTACAGATGAGTTCAAGGAAGGAAAGTCCTATTTCAAGAAGATGTGGGAAGGAATGTTGAACAAATAAAAACAGCAGATGACCTCTGCACCTCCTGTCTGGGGGTGTAGGCGGGCGGGACTCCTGGATTGTTCGGAGATGTTTATTCCCTGCCTCATCTTTCTGTTCTATGTGGACTCGCTCTGGCTGGTACTTTTTCTAGCTTGTCTGGCAAGTGTTCTAGTACATCGTCTGAGTGTAAATACATGCAGAAACATAAATCAGACATCGCTGACTGGGTTTCTCACTTGGGGTCCACACTGCCTCCTTCCGGGCTGGGCTGGGAGGACACACATCTCTCCACCTCTGTATTCCTTTTCCTGAAGGTGGTTGTGTTTCAGATCCTATTCATATTAACTGAGCACCTACTTAGTGTCCAGCACTTCCACATCCATTATCCCCCTTAGTCCCCGGATGACGGCTGGGGAACCCAAGGCTGGGAGAGGCGAATGCCTACTGTCTTAGTTTCCCAGGGCTGGGGTGACAAATTATCACAACTTGGGTGGCTTAAAACAACAGAAATTTATTCTTGGACAGTTCAGGGGGCCAGAAGTCCAAGATCGAGGTGTCGGCAGGGCTGGTTTCTTCTGAGGGCCTTGAGGAAGAACCCATGCCGTGCCTCTCACACAGCCTCTGGCAGCCACCATGACCCTTGGCACTCCTTAGCCTGTGGGCGCACCACTCCGACCTCTGCCTCCGTGGCCATGTGGCCGTCTCCTTGTGGTCCTCATAGCATCGTCCCAGCAGAACACCAGGCATATTGCATTGTGAGCACCCCTGCATCTTAACTAATTATATCCACAATGACCTGGTACCCAAATAAGGTCACATTCTGAGTTATGGGGTTAGAACCTTAACGTATCTTTCTAGGGGACACAATTCAACCCCTAACACCTAGGAGACAGTGGAGCCCACACTCCTTCTGCCCGAAGCTGAGGGTAGTGGCAGCCAGCACCTGCAGGGGCTGTGGCGTATGGGCAATTCCTTACACGCTTGCCACTGTAATGTCACAACAGCCTACAAGGCAGCCATTGGGTCCATTTTACAGGTGAGGAAGTTAAGGCATGGCAGGTTAAATGCTCAAGGTCACACAACTACTTAGAAATGTAACCAGCCCCATGAATGAGTGGATGAAAAAGGACACAGGCTCACTTTAGTTGGGGACCCAAATGAGATGTCTATGTTTGCTCACCCTCCAGGTCTCCCTGTTCTAGTGGCAATCCACTTCTAAAGCTGATTCCACTCGAGAGAGGGGGGCATCAGAAGATGGCAGTGGAGGCCCAGATGAGTGGGACCTGCTGAGTGGGTGCCTTGCCCTTCTCCCCCCTCCCATCCCCAGCCGGCACCTCCCTCCCACCCCGGCCCAGAACGCAGAGCACCGAGCTGAGAGACTCTCTGCCTCCAGAAGGCCCAGCGCAGATCCATTCTCATCCACCAAGTGAAAAGGTTTCCATGTGTTTATCTGGTTGCCATGGGTCTGCTTTCTGCGTCAGACGCTCAGTCTGTCAGACATGACAATTGAATAATATTTTTATTTTTAGGCATGGGCCACAGACTCTTTTCTTTGTGCTGCTAGGTTCGCCCCCGCACTGGAACTCCAGGGAATTGGGCCCCTGATGCCTGGGAAATGAAAGGCTTCAGCAGGAAGCCCGTGGGTGGTGTTCTGTCTGCTGGACACTGTGTCCTGCAGTGAGACGACCTTGTCCTGGTGGGGGTTCGTCTTGTGTCTTGGCAGAGCATGGCCACTGCAGTTGGTCTCAGCCAAGACCTGGGTGCAGTCGTGCCCAAGTGGCAAGGCTGGCACTGGACTTGCTGCAGGTGGTGGGAGGATGTTGATGGTGACAGGGAGCAGGTGGCCACCCAGGCAGGTTGTCAGGGTCCGCAGAGAGGCATGGGATGCCCCAAGGTGGGTTGCTGGCATTCACTGGAGGCAGGAATGAGCTCTCAGGGTTCTAGTCAAAGGGAGAGGTGTTCAGAGATAGGACTCTCACATTAGGGGCCAGACCCAAGTCAGGCTAGAACACAGTGGGACCCCAGGCTTACAGCAGGTGCCTTGGCCTTGGCATGATTGGCATTTGGGATGGATAGTTCTTTGTCATGGGAGACTGTCCCGTGCACTCTAGGACATTTAGCAGCATTCCTCATCTCCACCCACTAGATGCCAGTAACACCCCCTCCCCAGTTGTGACAACTAAAAGTGTCTCCAGACATTGCCAAATGTCCCCAGGGAAAGGAAGCAAAATTGTCCCCTGTTGAGGCTTAGAGGCATCTGGAGGCTGAACAGGTTTGGGATTTAGGGGACAGACTCAGGTATTAGAGAGTAAACAAAGATCCAGTTAGTGGAACAATGGCAACTTCTCAGCTTGCCCCACACTGGTTAGGACCTTGGGCTGCAAGCAACGAAGTCGGCTGTGGCTCACATTCCTGCTATGGCTTGAATGTGTCCCCTGAAGTCCATGTGCTAGAAACGTACCCTCAATGCAACAGTGTTGGGAGGCGGGACCTTTAGGAGGTGACTAGGTCGTGGAGGGCTCTGCCCGCATGGATGGATTAATGCCGTTATTGCGGGAGTGAGTGAGCTACCATGGCAGTGGGCTCCTCGTAAAGGACGAGTCGGTCCCCTGCCCGCTCTCTCTCACCATGTGATGCCTTCCCCTCCGTGATGCAGCAAGAAGGCTCTCAGCAGATGCCAGCACCTTGATCTTGGATTTCCCAGCCTCCAGAACCATGAGCCAATACATTTCTGTTCATTAGAAATTACCCAGTCTCAGGTATTCTGTTACAGCAGCACAAACGGACTAAGACAATTCCCCAAAGGGGACGCACAGACGGCTATGGTGGAGGTCGGGGGACATTTCTCAATAACAAGAGGCTGGCAGGCTTCGCTTAGAGATGGCAGGAACCCAGACAGCCTCAGTTTCTTCATCTGCACAATGGGGATAAGAACCGTTCCTGCCTCAGAGTCACCGTGGGGATTAAATGTCACTATAGGCACCTGACATGTGGGAAGCACAGCGTGAGAATTAGCTGCTATAACTGTTCCTGTCCTGGTGTCAGTGTCGTTACCTTCCCATTCACAATCTGGCTGTCATCTCCCTTCCTGCCTGCATGTCTTGTCGCCCTGTCTCCTGCCTTCCTGCTCCAGCCGTCCCCAGCAACTGCAGGCCTCTCACGTTTCCGCCCAGCTGAAGGAACGTCCATGAGATTTGTTTCCAGCTTCTGCTGATGTTGCCTTTACGGTGTTTGGATGGAGAGTGAGCCCGTCGCCTTGAACTAGCAACACCCCAGAAATATTTCTCAGAGGAGGCGATGAAGTGTTAAATCTGGAGGGCTTTTCTGAGAAGTGATTTGCCACCACCGACCGCATGAGGGGCAAGAGAGGGGGACAGGCTGGAGCCCAGGTTGGAAAAACAGCACCCCAGGGTGGGCGGGACGCAGCCCCCGCACACCACGCAGAGACACGTGTGACGCGAGATGGCCGCGTCTTTCCTGCTTTGAGCTTAGAAGAGAATCCGGGCAAAGGAGCGCAGGCGGTAGAGAGGACAGTGTCAAGTGTTCCCTGAATCTTGCAGTTCCAGAAGAGGCGAGGAGCAGTCGGTGGCGTGAACCTGAGGAACCGGCGCTGCTGTCACTTCCCACCTCAGACAGCGGTGACAGCGGGATGCGCTCAAAGGCCTTTTAACAGCAAAAAGGTGAGATTTTTAACGTCGGAGCCATCTGTGGCGCGAGAAGGCTGTGGACAGGTAGCTGGCGCTTGTCATCACCTGGAAGCACCAAGGGTGAGGACAAAATAAAAGGCTTCTCTTCAGGGCACAGGGCAGAGCCGGCCTGCGAGTGTGTGAACGGCAGCAGCTGACCGTAGTCCGGCAGCGGTGGGACTCGTGCCCAGGTGCCGTGTTTGTGTTAAGCTGGCTGCGTGTTGAATCTGGACTGCAGGTTGTTATGCAAAGTGGGTAATTAAATATTTATGCTCTTATTTAACAACGATTTCCATTTTAGCAAAGGAAGCAGACAGCAGTCCCGGGCCACTTCCCACCTCTGCCTGGAGCGGCCCCAGCTTCAGGGGGGCCCAGGACAGCACTCACCGCTGGTCGCCAGGGGCAGCCCCCAGCATGTCAGGCAGAGCGGGAGCGGAACCGAGCCAGCCCTTGACCACAGTGGGCGGCATTTGGTGATGAACGGAGGGCTTGAGGTTTGACCATCACCACCCCTGGGTTCACGTCCCGACTCCACCTTGAGCTAGCAAACTTAATTCTTCTGAGCCTCACTTTCCTGGTCTGTAAAATGGGCGTGAGGCTCTCTGCCCCATGGGAATGCTGTGTAGCTGCAGTGAGATGACGAGTGTTAATGGTTCCCACATGGTGCACAAGATTCAAAGGAGAGATGGTTGAAATGCAGGTTCCCAGGCCTCTCCCCAGATTTTTCTGATTAAGTAAAATTAAGCTGGGGCTCTGGGCTATTCCTACCAGCATCTAGGTGATTCTCGTCCAGGTATATTAGTAAGAAACACTGATGTCTAAAAAGGGTTTAGTACCAAGCCCAGCACTTAAGAAGTCTTCAGTACACATCATTGATAGTTGTCATAATTATTATTCTAATTATTATAACAACAATGGCCCATGACAAACTATCCCCAAATCCAGGGGGCTTAAGACAATAAACAGTTGTCTATCCCATGAATATGTGGGTCAGTGATGTAGGCTGGTGTCAGCTGGGCTGTTCTTTGGGTCTTGGCTGGGCTCGGTGGCAGGTCCGATGCCAGCTGGCTGTGCACTGGAACATGGGGCAAGGGGGCCATATGCCTCTCACCCTCCGGTTGTCTAGCCAGGCCTGTCCTCATGGAGGTGGCAGAGGCACATGTGCTTGCTGCCGTCCCGTTGGTCAAAACAAGCCCAGAACCAAGGCTGGGAGCACCCTACCCCTCCCACACCCAAGAGTGGTAGCACATACCTGGATAGAACACATGCCCCGAGGAGGGGCTGGAGGGAGGAGTGAAGATTTGGGGCTAATCAGTCCATCACAAATGTCATTTCAGAAAATAACAAAATTACACTTTCTTTGTTTATCAAATTTGCTTCAATGAGCACACATGGCATTTTTAATCAGAAAAAAATTTAGTTATTACCCCTTGGAAACAAATAGTGCTTAGAAAACAAGAGAGGATTATCATGAGGATTAAACTAGATTTAAACGCATCAATGCATGAGGAAGTGGGTTGCAAGCTGCCCGGAAGCCTGGAAGGATGGCGCTGAAAACCAGGCCCCAGCGGTGTGAAGAGCCGCTTCCCCAGGCCTGCAATCTGCTCCAGGGCCGGCTGAGAGGCTCACCCATCACCCCGGCGTGAGGATGAGATGTTAACACACCCCTTCCCCTTCTGGAACCCCGGTGCTCTCACGTGGCAAAGCCACAGCCTTGCTGGCTCTCGGGGCCTCTCTTCACCCCCCTCTGCCCAGGCCCCTGCCAGTTACGCACACGCGCTGCTCTTCCGCTAGACTGAGGGCTCCTCGCAGGACAGGGCCACAGCCCCAAAGTGCATGATAAGAAGAGTAACAAAAATAAGAGCCGCTACCATTTTTTGAGCACTGACTATGCGCCAGGTGCTGTGTTAACTGCGTTTTATACATTAGTCCATTTTCTGGCACAGTGACCCTGTGAAGGTCTGTGTGAGTTTCCCATTGCTGCTGTGACAAACTGCCACGTATGTGGTGGCTTAAAATAACACACATTTATTATCTCACAGTTTTGGAGGTTAGAAGTCTGAAAATGGGGCTAAAGTCAAGGTGGCAGCAGGCTGCGTTCCTTCCGGAAGCTCTGGGGGAAAATCCACTCCTGCTCTTTTCCAGCTGCTGGAGGCCACGTGCATCCCTGGGCCTGTGGTCGTCTTTCGGCAATGAGGATAAAGAGATGGGTGAGTGCGTGGGTGGATGACAGATGGATGCAAGGATACACACCCAGGAAGTCCTCCCTCTCCCCTGGGTGCTCATGTCTGCGGCTGAGACACTGCACAGCGTCTCTGTCCCGCCCCGTCCCTCGAGCTGTCATTGTTTTCCATCTTCGTCAGCGTCAAGGTGCTTCCCACCCAGCTTCGTGGGTGAGAGCCTCTTCTCTTCCCAGACCTCCCGCAGAACCAGTCCGCTCCCGTTAGGAGAAAATAAGTATGTCGTTGAATCACCAGTGACGTCAGTCAAAGAGATTAGTTCTGCTTTTATTTGTTGGGGCAGGGGAGCGCCTAACGCGTTTAACAGCATTGTAATGTGGAACAGCTGGGAAAGACCTGGCTTTCCGGGCCTCTCCCTCTCTCCCACCTTCCTCCAACAGCCAGACCAGGACACCCTTTAGGACAATTTATGGGCTGGATGCCCGCCAAGGAGCCCCTCGCCCAGGGGGTACCGCCGGCCTGACGATGTCTGCGGGTTCCTCATTGAAGAGGATCAAATGACCATCCCTGGGAACCCCAGAAATGCCACAGTGGATCTAATGCAAAATTGGGGTCAAATCCTCACAAGCTTAATGCATTTATCATTGTGTTTCCACTGAGTGCCACTATATCATGGAATTTCCATCCACAAAACCAACAACTTGAGAACTCACCAAGGAATAAATTGTGATTTGGTTATGTGCTGTGCAACCTTGGCCAAGTTAGTAACTTTCTGAGCCTGTGTGTCCAGCTGCCAAAAAAAGGGAGAAGAGCCAGCTGGAAGAGTTGCCGGGAAGCCTCAGTGAGGTAATGTTTGCTGAAGCCCAATACGCACATAGTGGGTGCTCAAACTAATCTCAGGCCACGTGGGGGTGGGGGTGACAGAGTTCAGAACTATGGGTCTGTTGAGACACATTCCACATGCACATACTCTGGATCTGCCTCCCACAGAGAATTTTAGAATTTTTGAACTGAAAGGAATCTTGGGGATTATTTAGACCAAAGCTTGAATTGCAATGGCCTGTGGGCCACACCCAGCCTGAAAACACATATGCACACACACGTGTGCTTTGCACAGGTGTTTTTGTAAATATTCAAATTAGTTGCCAATTAAAAAAATTTTAACATTAAAATCTAAAATCTTGAATGATAGAGAAACTGTCTGACTCTACCCCAAAGCTCGAGTGCCACATGGCAACAATTGGGCAGGGTCCCCAACTTTCCCTCCTTCACAGCATTTCTCATGCTTGGTCTAGCATATGTGTTTCGCACCTGGGTTCTGTAAGCATAGGAGTGCATAGCCCCAGACTGAGAGCAAACACCCCCCCTTTACAGGCAAAGAAACTGAGGCCCAAGGAAGGATGACAAATACCCCCTCCCCAGCACTGCCATGGGAGATGTCACCTGCAGATCATGCAGCTCTTTCCTTGATCACTACCTCAGAGTCCTTCTTAACACAGTGCTCTTGGCAGCCACTTAGATAACCAGTCAGTTACGTCAGGGATACAGATTTTGTTCAAAATCCCCCAACTCTGCTCTACGAACCTTAAGGCCCTGTTCTTCCATCTGCACCTGCTAGTCTTGGGGCTGTAGATTGAAGAGACACAAGTAGCAGGTTTGCTTTTTGCTGTGCCGCAGGTCCTTGGTCTCACAAGAGGTCACAGGATGGCAGGGGTGGAGGGCTGCAGGGCCATCATCTGGCTGTGACCTCGAGGTCCCCTTTCCACCTCTCTCAACCTTGTTTTCCTCTTCAGTAGAATAGACACAACGAAACCTTTGACCTCTATTGTGAGAATCCAATGCAATGCTGGGTGGGAGTGCCCGGCAAGCTGTGAATGTTGCATTATCATTTTATTCAGCTTAATACGCATTGCCCATAAGGCAAAGGGCTCCTCCCCACCTTCCCCCAACTCCAGGATAAATTCAGATTTTGACACATATTGAAAACGTAGCTTGTGGGAGATACTGCAGCAACCAAAGACTATGCATTTTGTGTTTGGCTTTCCCAGGCCTTTGGTCGGGGTTGAACATGACTTTCAGCAAAATCATGATTGTAAGAAGTTTTGTTAATTAAATGTGATCTCTTTCTTGATAGCTCTGCATTGCCAACCCCTACCCAGCCCCCAAAGCAATGCGAAGATATGGAATCAACATAGGTATTTGACAACAGATGAATGGATAAAGAAAATGTGGTATATACACACAATGGAATACTATTCAGCCATAAAAAATGAATGAAATTCTGTCATTCATAGTAACATGTATGAAACTGGAGGGACATTATGTTAAGTGAAATGAGCCAGGAAGAGAAAGTTAAATAACACATGATCTCACTCATACGTGGAAGCTAAAAAAAGCTAATCTCTAGAAGTAAGAAGTAGAACAGAGGTTACTAGGGGCTAGGAAGGGTAGGGGGAAGGGATGGAAAGGAAGAGATTTTTTAAAGTCTATATAAAATTATAGCTAAATAGGAGACATGAGTTCTAGTGTTTACTACCACTGTAAGATGACTATCATTAACATATTATATAGCTTCAAATAGTTAGGAGGAGGATATTGAGTGTTCCCAACATAAAGAAGTGATAAATATTTGAGATAAGGGATATACTAATTACCTTGATCTGATCACTGTAATATGTATCAAAACATCACTATGTGCCCTATAAATATGTTCAATTATTATTTATTAATTTTAAAATTATAAAAAAGTAAAAAAAAACATAAGCGGATGAAAAAGAAGTAATAGAGGCCGGGCGCAGTGGCTCACACCTGTAATCCTAGCACTCCGGGAGGCCGAGGCGGGTGGATCGCTCAAGGTCAGGAGTTCGAGACCAGCCTGAGCAAGAGCGAGACCCCGTCTCTACTAAAAATAGAAAGAAATTATCTGGCCAACTAAAATATATATACAAAAAATTAACCGGGCATGGTGGTGCATGCCTGTAGTCCCAGCTACCCGGGAAGCTGAGGCAGTAGGATCGCTTAAGCCCAGGAGTTTGAGGTTGCTGTGAGCTAGGCTGATGCCACGGCACTCACTCTAACCCGGGTAACAAAGTAAGACTCTGTCTCAAAAAAAAAAAAAAAAAGAAAGAAGTAATAGATATTTTTCTAGTGTTCAGATATGCAGTGCTTGTCCTAAATACTATGAATTTGGTATTTGGAAGCGAAGAGTAATCTTATTTAGAACATGCTATTATTTAGTATGTAACTTCTTACTATTTCTTAATTATAAAGTTGTCAGTAAAAACTGCAAACTCAGTTACTTCAATGTTTGATGCTTTTGAAAATCCAGAAATTTTCATCTATTGGGTAAAACATTTATAAGATTCTATGCATTTCATTTTAATGAAAATAAAGATGAAATAAAGTGGAACAAACTGAAAAACTATAAATACATAAAATTTTTATTTGGAATCATTTTAGAAAAGTTGTTAAAATAGCACAAAGTTCCCATTACCCTTAACCCAGTCTCCCCTGATGTTAATATCCATGAGACATTTGTTAAAACCAAGAAATTCTCACCAGTACAAAAGTGTTAATGAAACAACTTTGGAGTTTCATCGGGTTTTTTGCTAATACCCTTTTACTGTTCCAGGATGCATTCCAGGACACCATATTCATTGCATTTAGCTTTTTTTTTTTTTTTTTTTACTTCTCTTTTTCTTACACCATCACCTCATTCCAAAGGAGAAAGGCCTCAATTATTTGCATGTGCTGAAGGACAGGAAACACACACTCACATTGTGAGACAGGCTGTGTCTCAGAACGACTTGGAGCAATTTCCCTTGACGTCCCTTGATCGAGGAGCCCTCCTGTTAGAAACTGGCAGAAGGGCCACAGTGAAGACCAGGCTGCAGCTGGGCGTGGGGACCAGGATGCAGCTGGGCGCGGGGACCAGGATGCATGTCAGCGAGCACTTGCAACGTGAAATTGCAGCCGCGGAAACCCTGAGCGCGGCGGGTTGCTCCTCTTGCAGCGCAGTGGAGGGAGGCAGGGTGCCGAAAGGCCACTGCAGGGGCGGTGGGAGCCAGGGCTGGAGAGACCACGACAGGAGAGGCCGACAAGGCCAAGTAGCCGAATAACATTCTCGCCGAGGGGATTCCGAGAAAGGATGATGAATCTCGCCAATTCAACATGTCACGGCTGGGTTTGGAAGCCACAGATGAAAACAGAGGTAAGATAATTATTTCCATGGGACGCCGGGTTGTGAAAAAAAAAAATCACATAGTCGTAAAAATGAATGAATCATTCATCCAGGAATATGAGAGCGCTCTGTAAAGATTTAGAAACCGCGTGTGTTTAATGTTACTTTCACAATAGGTTAGGTTCCCCAAAAGGTGCTAAATTAAGACGAGGGAGGGTGAGTCTAGTTTTCGCACTGAAACAGTGTTTTAACACCAAAGTTCCTGACCCCAGGTTTGATGCTCCTGCCGTAGAAATAAACACGTGCAGCATGTTTAGTGAACATAAATGATACGCGGCATACCTTTACGCTACACGGATTAAGGCTTCTCCAAATCAGCTAGGCAGGGCGACACCATAATCCATTCCATAGAGGCCTAAGGGGCAGAGGATCCCAGTGGGCAAAGCTCTGTCTTTCTTCATGGAATATGCTTTATTTTCTGGACAACTACTTAGAAGGTGAAGTAGTGACAAGAGTCACAAGAGTTCCTGTGAGGATATTTGGCGCTCCTCCAAGACTTTGGACAGTGGATCCAGAAACGCTGGGTGGAGTCACCTCTCTCAGCTGTAAATTCCTTGCAGCAAGCACTGGTCTCGCATCTATTAAACACAAAGTGCTTCTGCCGTCCGCACAGCCAGCGGTGTGACCTGTGGCCCTGGGGACTTCATTTCCTCTTCCTAACGGGGCCAGCCAGGGGGAAACAAGGACCACCCCCCACCTCCTGACAGAACTGACTTTCCCATCTTTTGCTCTTTCTCTGCGAATGGCTTCACCTGGTCAAAAACTCAAGAGATCGATTTGATTAGTGTTTGACTCCAGGGCATGCGCCACTGAGGCAGAGGTGTGGAAACAAAACTTAGGAAAAGTATTACAAGCATTATTAAAATAATGGCTGATTTTTTAAAATTCTCATTTGGGAGAATCAATTATACGGGAGGCAAACCTTTTTTATTTTCAGTCTTTTTAATGGAAAGTGTTCTGAAGTGTATACTTCTGTCCCTTTATAAGCAGAAGATTCTGGACATAAAGTTTGCTTTTCTGGGCAAACCAGGGCCATTGTTAGGAGACTTCGTTAGTGTGTGGCGAGTCCTGGGTTCACCTGCCGGTTTCTTAGACCTGTCCGGGAAAGCCAGGCGGTGTCTCCTTCGTCTGTACCTGGCACAGTCCTGCCCTTCTCGCCTGCAGCTTCCAGAGCACTGGGGCTGGGAAACCAGATCCCCAAACCCAAGGGCTGTTTGTTACACAAACGGCCTTCGTGGGGCTTTGTGCTCTGGTGTGGGAGTGCGATGGCTGGAGAGGCCTGGTCTGACCTCGCAAGTGTCTGCATCTATTTGGGCACCTGTTTCTCTACTCAGAGCACATTTCAGAATTTTCAAAATCCACTTGGCCTAAACCTCACCCCTGGACTGTGGCTGAGGAGGTCTGGGGAGATGCTGAGGGTGTTTGAAGCTGGTCCCAGGTGCTGTCAAGGTTCACATCAGATTGAGTGTTGCGGTTGCCTTGAGGTCAACCTCTGCATAAGCAAGGTTGAACCGGAAGTCAGAATTTAAAACTAAGTTAGCCTTAGCCACATGTCATCTTCCTTCTCCTAACTTCTTCAAACACCCCTTTACTTCAGAAAAAGAATTTCCAAACCACACAGTATTTCATAGACCAAAATAGAGATTTTTATTTCCAAACATAAAGCAGATACATTTTAAAAAATATATAAAACAACAAAAATGTCAAACCATCTTTTAGAACACTGCTACTTCCAACTTGCACAAAAAGAAGGAGATGGAAACGTCAACACAACTATAAAATACAGCATTGAGTAGAAACCAGGGGTCCCTGCGTTCCTCCCTACAGAGCCAGGAAGGCAGGGAAGGCTCCGTCGGCTTTGGACTTGATATGAACCAAGATAACACACACATGTTCCAAGACAAGGCATTTGGCTCCAAGACCTCCTTCCCAGAAAGCTTAATTTATTGCAAATGCATGTTTTACAATCACAAATAATATGACAAGAGTGAATATGGTCCCTCTGCACACTGTTTACATAATAGAACATTTAAAGCTATGAAATTAGTTTGCTTTTGACATCAAAAGCCATTTATGCAGCATCTACACATGTGTATGTACACACACACACACACACACACACACACGCGTGCGCGCGCGCACGCGCGCACACACACACACACACACCCGCGCCATTGCTGGTCCACACTGCACAAGCCGCACCATTCCAGTCACATGAACAACAGGTCAGTATCAGGTTACTGTGGCCAGGTCTTCAGGTGCAAAAGATGGGTGAGTTTGCTCACGTAGCCTCGGCTTAGGATAGAGTAACAGCGGGATCCGGCTGATGCCTGCAGGGTGGGTGTCTGAGCAGGCGTGGGGCCCTCTGGTTCCTGAGCCCTCCCTGGCTCAGGAGGGAAGACAAATTAAACGAACAAATCCATCAGGGTTGGACGTGTCGGAAGCAGGGGGCTGGTCTTTTGGACTTGAAATGGAGAGAAGAAGTCCTCATTCCTCCAAAGCTGGTATTGGAAACTTGTCATTTTTCCTAACACACACACACACACACACACACACACACACACACAGAGTGAGAGAGATCTATGCCCTCCTGCATAGGAGGTTATTTGCTATCGCGAGGAAAAAGAGAGGATATTGTTTCCAAACCAGCCCGAGGAAATTTCCAGACGACAGAGATCTAAGGGGTCAGTCGGCCTCCCCTCAACCCCTATACAGAGAATGTCAGGGAGGACAACCCAACCCATTGCTCCCATAAGAGGCATAAAACGCCAGACCTCAGGGGAGATGTCCTGGGAGGTGTGGTCTCCCTGGGTTCCAGAGACCATGGGCTGGGGTCTCCACTGTCCTAAAGCCTAGGGATGGGAGCAAGAGCTGCCCAGCTGTGCTTCTGCATGGAGAGGTGTGTAGCGTACACACACACACACACACACGTGCACACACATGCCATGCTCAAACACATGCACACACAACTTCCCCTGTCTGCTTCCTCTTCTCCAATAAAACTTCTGGAAGACGCACAGCCACTGCCTCTTTGTCTCTCCCAGGGGAGGCCCTGGAGCAGGCAGTGACCTCACAGAGCAGACTCCGTCCTCTGCCTGCCCCTGCAAGCGGCGGCCTGTCTCTGTTTTTCCAGGGGGAAGGCAGACAAATGGTAAGTACCTGCCCTGTCCCCCGGCACTCTGTCCTGGTGTTGCCAACTCTCGATGGCGGTGGGAGTCACCCACGGCAGTGGGCATGGGAAGAATGTCCTGCAGCCCCTGCTTGGGAATGACTCCCTCCAACTAGCCAACCAGCTGCCAACACAGCAGTCGCCTGGGGCCTACAAAGGAAAGAAAAGCAACTGAGGCCAAAGGAGAGTTCCACAGCGTGGTGGAAGGCGCCTCGGGCTTCAGGCTTGGAGCCAGCCATCCCAGGGTTCAAGTCCCAAACGTACCACTCAGCAACTAGCTGGTTGCTTTTAGGCAGGCTGCTAACTCTCCCTGTGCTCTGGTTCCAGCATCTGAACACAAGATGACTCCATAGCATGGGCTTTTAGAAAATGTCAAGGCCATGTTGCAGGCCCTCGGTTTATGTTTCCTTCCCTCCCTTTGTCTTCAGAACAGGAATGGGGACTGCAGGCTTTGTCCCTCACCCCCGCAGGGGTGCCTGGAATGGATGGTCCTCAGGCCCCTGGTTGCTGAGCTCAGAAGTAAGCATTCCAGAGAGGAAGCCCAGGATTCTTTGGGGAAATTGAGGTCTCCCCATGCAATTGCTGTCTCCGGTCGGGTACTATCATGTTACCATGACAACTAAAAAAAGGCAGGTGCTGGGAGATGCTGGGTCCTTCCAACTATGCTTTAAGGCTTGGGGTGCCCTGCTATAAGGTTTGGTTTTAGACCAAGAGTTTGTGTTTTTATTGTCCTTTGAGACACAAATTCTTCCTTGTTCTTACTTTGACAGACAGAAGGCATTTCTTTTGTTTGGAGCTAAGGGAGAAACGATGGCTGGTTTTAAGGCCTTTGATTCTGGCCCTCTGCTGGAGGGTCCCGTGGGAACTGGCGGTTGGGTGATGGGGGCCACCTAGGGGGTGTCCCTCCCTTTCCCTTTCGAGACCTCAATTGTCTGCTAAAAATGAGGGGCTGGTCTGGACAGGTTCAGAGATTCTGTATTTCCAGGATTTGTATCCAGGAACTCCTCAAGTTCAAGAAGCAATTATAGCAAATGTGCATTTTCTGGGCTGAATCCAAACACAGGGTGTTAAAAAGCCTAGCCCTGGGCCCATACCGCCAGGACAAAGAGCTGGAGGGGCTGCCTCAGCGCACAAACTTGGGCGAGCAGGGACACTTGGTATATTTGTCTGTTCCCAAGTCTTGCAAGAAGAACATCTGCAGTACCTTTGGGTGGACTCGAGGCCCTGTCAGCAATGGGCAGGTGGCAGGCGGTGGTGGAGGGTCATTCTCAACAGTCCGAGGGCAAACGTCTCCAAGTTCTGCTCACGGAGTGTGAGACCAGGACAGAGAGGGTCAGGATGAACCCTGGTTTTCGTCTCTGACTGTGGCAGAGTCATCCAAGTGCCACCCCAACCCACCCTAGCCTTCTTTCTTACTAAACAAACCCTATTTTATTGGGGAGCATATCCCCAGACTCCTCACAGATGGGAGAACCATATGACATGGTCCTGGCCAACAAGGTGACAATAGAAGTCACAGTGGATCTTCCAGGAAAGCTGTTTGTAAGAAGAGCAGGCTCGGCTAGCTCAACCCCTTCTTCCTGCCTGGAACGCAGATGAAAACCTGGAGGAAGGGTGAGCATCTGGGCCACCAGGTGACCGTGACAAAAGGGAAAGACAGTTGCAACACCTTGGCACTGACATCTTCGAGTGAGGAGGTGATGCCAGCAACGGCCTCTCTCTAGACTTCTCAGGATGACAGCAAGGTCAAGCCCCTAGTTTGTTTAAGCCAAAGTTGGTGGGGGAAGGGGGGGTTCCGTTACCTGTGGCTGAATCTAGATATTTCCCTCCAGACGGGTGCCCACCTTCCTAGGGTAGCTAGTATTTCCAGGGCGCTGAGGCTCCAGGGCTGATTTCCCCTTTTGCTAATGGGTGGGAGGAGGTGGCAGGGAACTGGCCCGGGGTCACACAGCGCACCACCAGCAGAGCTGCAGCCCAAGCCCGTCCAGCACTGAGCGGTGTGGCCCTGTCACCCGGGACTGACTCCCCGAGCCCACTGGCTGAACAGGAGCTGCTGAGGCTTCAGGTCCTAACCTGTAAAATGGGCACAGGTTGGAACCAGATGGTCTATAAACATCCTCCACTCTGACAGCCCCAAACCCAGGTGTGATCCTTCAGCAGAGAAGTCAGCATTTTCCCTCCGTTGTGCCTCCCCTGAAAGTCCTGCCTGGTCGCTCCTCGCATCACCTGCTTTCTGAGTTTAGCTTGTCTCACTCCATCCAGTACTGGATGAAGGAAAAGTGAGTTTTGATTGGGAACATCCTGATTTTAACATAAATTACAAAAAAAGGAAAAAAAAAAAAAAGAGGCCAGAATTGATTTTTCGGTGGGGCTGGTATCAGGTGTAAGGATGTCAAACAGGTTCAACAGATGTTCTCCTCACCTGACAAATGTGACTAATTGGCAGCAGCTGCCAGGAGTGGCTTTGAGGCCCATGAGTGAGGCCCACTGGCTGGGGGGCAGGGGAAACGCTGCACGATCAATTCCCGATGTCTGCCGTGGGTATAGCAAGCGGGGTAGCTGTCCACACCTCCCTGCAATGCTGGCCTAGACTGGGGACAATCAGGTTGGGGTGAGGGGAGCCGGGGAACCCCTGATGGATTAGCTGAGGTCCCCTGGGAGAAGGATCAGGGCAGGACCCCTGTGGGCCAGGGACGCAGGGGCTCCCTCGCAATCACGGTGCTGCTGTCAGTAAGAGATGCTGCGATGACAGACTGCAAAGGAAGCTGCTGGCACCCCAGGACTCAGGGAGCAGGCAGGGAGCTTGGCCCCACAACCGTAGGCACAGCCTTCTTGGGGCTCCCTGAGCGCCCCTCTCTGGGGAGTAACTGTAGGCAGGAGGTGGGAAAGGGCAAGAGATTATCCTAATTCACGGACACACTGATCACTGAAGTGTGATCACCGCCAACCCAGAAATTCCCCCGTGGGGAAAAGTGGGTTTCTTAATTTGGTATTTCCAACCACAAATTTTTACCATGACTATAGACTAATAATGGTGCTATTAATAGGAACAATAAACTACGTAGTATTGAAAAACTCGCATGTCCACAGCCTCAGCCTGGGGCCTCCCACCCACCCTCCAGGACCCTCTCACGCTGTTTAGCTCTGAGAGCTGGCGCAGCCCAAAACTTTCCGTCCTCCTGAGGCCGGGCTGGTCTGCTTCCCCCTCCTGCTGTGCCCAGGTCCTGTCCTCACCCTGCCTAGCCGCCTCCTCTGCCCTCGTGGGGCACAGTCACCACGGTAACCTCCGAGAGACAGCAGGACACTCCACGCCCGTCCTGGGTGTCCCCAGCATCTCCCCTGTGTGGCCCTTCCGGCTCCTGTGACGGGGTCTGCTTCCTCTGGGAGGGCAGATGGCCAAAGTCAAGGGCATCTTCAGTGGCACAAACCCTTTCCCTGGTCTGTGGGCTCCTTGCAGGCAGGGACTGGCTCTGTTCACCATGGATCTTGCTGTGCAAAGTCTGGCACAGAGAAAGGACTGGAAGGATGCTTGTTGCATTGGACTAAAATGGAAAACAGCACAGGGCACTTCTGCCCATGCCCAGGGGGGAGAAAGCCACAGATCCTGGGGGGTGCACAAATGGCCGGGGGCAGGCAGGGCCGGTGGGCTTCTGGTTTTTTCTTTAAAGACCACGGCCGGCAGGCTTTTGACCTCTCCCCGGCCCATTTGCACAGATTCCCAGACGTGTCCCTCTTCCTGCTTCTCTTATCTCCCTCCGGGAATCCGGCACGGAGCACCCTTCCCCCCACCCTCTCTAGCAGGGCTCCCAAACTTCAGGGTTTCGTGTTTTTCCAGAAAGAACACTGTACGTGGGGCAACTTTTAATTTTGTCCAACGAGGGCTCAGAGAACAGAATATAAACCTTAAAAGAAGGCACGGCCGCCCCCACCCAGCCCTCGTTTCCCACATAACGTAGGAAGGACACGCTCTCAGAGGAAGAGCCGTCCTTCAGTGGAACAAATCCTACGTAGAGGAAAAACTCAAGGCGTTTCTCATTTTTTTCACCTTGTCTTTGGTCAGTGACGGCTTTGCCACTGGGCCTCGTCCTCGGAGGAAAGTTGGGAACTTGGGAGGCCCAGCCCGGCATGCTCGTCCTCCCTCCCCGCCTCTTGCTCAAATTGTGGTAAAAGGCACATAAGATTTAGCATCTCAACCCCTCTCAAGCCCACTGTTCAGTGTGTTAGGCTGACGTGGTCCCTGGCCTTTGGCTCCTCTGCCCACTCCCCGCCTGGCCCGTCCAGTCACACCAGCCCCAGGTGCAGGTCCCCAGCGCTTCTGCAAAGCCGCTCGGCCTCCCGTCCGGCTCCAGCTCCAGCGCAACGGGAGGAGATGAGAGCACCTCACTCCCTAACGGGGGCGCCCTGCGCCTCCCCCTGCAAGGCTGACACCCCTGCTCCCAGTTTGCTAGCAGCAACCCACTAGGGGCCCTGGTTGGCACAGGCTGTCCACCTTTAGGCCTTTACCTGCCCTCCGCTTGTCATTCTCTTTGTCCCCCAGGCTGCGGAGGGTCCCCAGCGTCCTTCCTCTGGAGCTGCCCAGGGACAAGCACCTTTGGCCCCCTGGTCCCTGCTGGGAACCCCAGCAGCTGCCGAGGCAAACGTGGCCTGAGAGATAGAATCGGGTCACGACGTCCAGGACCCATTTCCTCTGCACCCAAGAGGGGAGTGACATGTCAGGAAACACACTTGCCTCTGGGTTTTCAATGCAATTCAACAAGCCACAGGCTTGTTGAAGTTCCTACCTCGTGTTGGGTGCTGCGGCTGCAGTTCTATCACTCAGAAGAGGGGCTCATCTCCCAGGTGGGCAGAAAGTCCTACTCCCCTGAGTGGTGTGAAGAGGATCATGACACTCCTCGGTGCTGAGGGCCACCCTCGGGGAAACCTGTGGAAGGGTCAGCTCTGGCCATGTCCCAGCCGAGTGGTGGGCAGAGAGTTCTGCCCGCTTGTCCACTGAATCCATTCCCAGAGGCTGCAGCGACTGCCACCTGGAGGACCAGCCTAAAGCCCTCTCCTCCCCATGTGGCTTTGGGGTCAAACTTGGGTTCAACTTTTACTTGAGCAAGTGTCTCTATGTCTTTTAGCCTCAGCTTTCTCATCTCAAACACGGGGTAAAGCAACAGCGAACCCTGGGGGACCACGGTGGGAATTCCATAAAACGTGGCTGCAAGGTGCCCACCGTGGGGCCGGGCACCCACGAGCACCAGACGGAGCATGTTCATGTCTCTGTCATCGTCTTCCCTCTGCACCCCCACTGAGCACCTCTGGGGGTCTCCTGGCTTCATCTGCTGCCCATACCTGCCATCCCACCCACTCCCAGCTTTTGTTTATAAACACCCTCTAGACCCTGCCTGTGTCTTGCACACTCAGAGAACAGAAGAGGAAAAGGGCAGGGGAGGGGGGACAGGTAGGGGAGGTGGCCGATGCATCCATCTTACCCACTGGTGTTCCTCTCTCCTCCCCCTCCTCTCCCCTTCTCCCCACCCCCTTCTCCTCCTTCTCCTCTCTGTCTCTGTCTCCCTCTGTCACTCCCCCCCCCCCTCACACGCACACACACACACGCACACACACTGGGTTGGGCCAGGATAGTCACAATTCTTACCACCAACTCTAAGACCCCTCTCACTCTGGGGACAGAGGAACAAGACACACACACATGCACAGGTCCCACAGCGATGCCCTTCTCGAGCGGCACCTGAAAGCTCTCCGTGGCTGTTGTTAAAGAGGCTAGAAAGTGAAGTCATTAGAATAATTGCCTGCACCCGCTTTAAGCAAAAGAGATTGCATTTGAAAGCACCAGTAAATGGGCAGTGATATCATCTCATAACTGTGTTTATAGGAAAGTAATGAAAATATCAATTCTCTTTTTTAAAAAAACAGTTATGCAAACAAGCAGACTTTATGGCATCACTATCAAAGTTTAAAATATACACATATATAGACATTCCCACCCGCCATTCCGCAGGTGCGGTTTCTCCCTCCCCAGCGTGTGGTGGGCGTGGCACGGCTGCACGCACACGGTCAGCTTTTCTTTTTGAAGTTGCCAACACGGGGGCATTGTGCCACTGTGAGCAGGGTGTGGCCTGAGGGCCGTGGCGACCAGTTGGCTCTGGCCTTGCTGCCTCTCGCTGTGTGGCCATGGGAAAGTTACTTCCCCTCTCTGGGCCTCAGCTTTCTCGCCTGTGAAGTGGGAGAGTAGACGTGGAAACTTTCAAAGTCCCTGTCACAGCTCTGGCTTCCAGGGCTGGACCAATCAATTCAGTGGGCACCTGGGCTTGGCTGCCTGGGCCTGAGGTCTTGGCTCATCCAACCCTGGATTTCCAGCAAAGTGCCACCTGCAGAGAATGGGCCTTGCGGTTCCCAAACACCTGGAGGAAAGTGCTGAGTCAGCGCCCAGCGGTCTCCCCCCCCTCGCTAGCGCTGCTTTCCCGGCCCGTGAGCGTCCAGCCAGTCCTGCTTGCCGGGGCCTGGTCCCCGTGGGGACAGCTCACCTGGACCTGATGCAAGGGAGGGGTCAGAGTGAGAGAGCAACGTGCTGGGGGTCAGGACCCACATAGGGCCTCAGTTTCCCTCTGTATGGGGTCTTTTGGGGTCTATAACACTTTATGACTCCAAAGTCCCCTGTAAGGCCCGAGGAAATCCCATTTTGAGATCATATTTGCGGTTCAACAGACAAAATCCGTTTGTAAAGAGTGGGCACTAAGTATTTTTTTTAAAAAGTAAATTTAGTGTTGATTTAGAGAAAACATGATCCAGTGGAGAAGCGCTCAGGAGCCAACCCACACATCCCTGGGGAGGAAAGGACGTGTTTCCGGCCCCAGAGCCCAACATGGAGTCGCCCTGGTCCTTTCCCGGCGGCATATGGAGCCCAACTTGCCCAGACCTGGCAGGAGAGAGCCTGGTTTGGGTGGCCTGGGCCCTGGTCCCATGTGGGGATGCGTGTGGGACGTTCTTGGGCCAGTGGACCTGCCTGTCCCCAGAGTGCCTCTGGGAAGGGGAGGGAGAGCCCTTCCGACAGGCTGAGCGCCAAGGCTGATCTCGGTCTTGGACCCTCGGCCCTTGGCTCCTGGCATGGCAGGTGCTTCCCTTCCGCCCTCCAGCCTGAGTTCTCGACGATGAACCCTCGGTCCAAGAGCAACAAAAGAAACACGTCTTTTCCTGGCAGTGTCAGGTGGGCTCTGCACACAGAGTGTGTTTCACCATTCTGCATGGAAATCTGAAAAATTAAGTCTAGCTCCTTCCCTTTCTCCCTGAACAAAACACAGAGGGCATGATCTAACTACTTCCTGAAGACTCAGCGTCCTGACTGTGGACATTCATCACTGGTCCGTGTGATTGATCAGAGGCTACTGAGCGATGGGGGTCAGGGGCTCCTGCACTCAATGCCTTCACTCAGCTGTGCTTTTTTAGTTCCAGGTCTGCTCTTTGTAATTCCTCTTTTCTTCCCTTGACACCACTCTGTCACTTGTCACTTTTTACTTCCATTACTGTGCCTGCCTCTGGTAATCACCATTTCTACTTCTAATCCACAGCATCTAATCTTTGTGGTTTTAACAACTAGACAAGCACACCTGTTCCCGTTGTGCGTAAAGCAAAAGTCACTGGGCTCTGAGTGAGGTCTGTGCTGCTCTTCTACATTGGCAGCTCAGAGGCCTTTTCACTCACATCTGAGTTCTGGGGTTGGTTTCTGGATAAGAAACTGTCATAAAAGTGACATGTTATTGTTCTTGCTTTTCAGGGCTGACCGCAGGCCAAGTCAACACCACCACAAAATCCCACTGGAGACGCACACGGCTAGGAATTTTCCCAACTCCAAATAGACCTCGCATATGAAATGATACATAGTGAACATTTACATACAGAGTATATAAAATTCTATACATTATTCCCTAGTCACACATAGTACACATTTAGTAAACAGACTAAGACAACACTGTATAAAAAGGAAGTTTGTTCTGGGAACACTGACACAGTATTTGGACTGATGCAGCTCTGCAGTCTCGGGCCTGCCTCTGTTTCCAGTTTCCCTGGGGTGGGGGGGGCGTCCTTAGGAGCAGCCCTGGGACTGAGGAAGGTTGAAGAAGAAAGGCACCTGTGCGCCCCAGCGGGCTAGGTCGGCGGGGGGCCGTCATGGCGCAGCATGAGTGTGAAGGAGCGGGCGAGGTTGTTGGCCAGGCTGCAGCTGCGGTCCTTGTCCCCGACGGGCAGCAGGAACAGCAGCAGCAGGAACAGCAGCAGCAGCACCTGCAGTGGGAGCGCCACGCAGCACACCTTCTGCAGGAGGGAGCCCAGACCTCGCCACCGAGTCTGTGGAACCAACACAGCACGTGTGAGCGGGCGCAGGGGCCCTGAGGCGGGCAAGGGGCAGAGAAGATGCCAGGAGCAGTGGCAGTGCTAGACTGACTTGTGACGTCTCAGTTTTTCCATCTGTGAAATGGGGCTAATGTGAATTTTGTCAGAAACAAAGATCTCTGCAGTTTTCTCGAACCATTCAAGGTGTGAAAGGAAGGAAAGAAATATACAGTGATGGGCTCTGCCAGTTGCTACATAAATCCCTGCCCGGCGTATCAGAGCGCTGGCTCTGAATCTGGAGGTGGTCACTCAGCTTCTCTAAACCTCGAATTTCTCATCTATAAATATGAGCAATAATGGTACCTACCTGAGAGAGCTGTGAAGATCAAATGAGACAGAGCCTGGCACATAGTAGGTCCTCAAAAGCTGCTGTCATTATTAGCATTGGTATGCATCCTTCATAGCACCACCATCCTAATCATCACCACCATCGCCACATGGCTGTCATCATCATCACCCCCGTGTAGGTTCATTATCGCTTCCTTCTCCTCCTCCTCCTCCTCTTCTTCCTCCTCATCCACTTCCCCTCCCTCTCTCCTTTTCCTTCTCCTTCTTTTTTCTCCTCTTCGTCATCATCAATCATCATTATCACTATTGGTGTCACCAAAGGTCAGTCTCACAAGTCCGAATGCCTAATGGGCTTCTCTGCTACAATGTCCATGAAAGTGGCCAAAGGGCATTTCCTAAACTCTGGAGGGACTGGCTGGATTGCGGCTTCACGGATATCTGCCTGCAGGGAGCGCGAGGTCAAGAGCTGGTCATGCAGGAGAGCGAGGCCTCTCGGCCAAGGTGCAGCATGGCAGGACAGGTGCCAGCTCGTAGGAACCTGGCAGACGGGGTTCCAATCCAGACTGCACCCACTAGACAGGTGACCTTGGGCAAGTCAATGACCTCCTTGAGCATCTATTTCCTGCTCTGCCAAATGGGGATAAAACACCTATCCCTGTTTGCTGGGTTGTGGTGAGGACTCACAGCAAAGGTGTATTGACACCTCAGTTGAAAGGTATACCAGCCCCTGCTATTACACTGCTAGCAACTATTTGTAACAAGAGTACCGGCACTATTGGTAACTATTAGTACTATTAGTTAATATTATTAGTAGTAATAGCACTAAAACTACTATTAGAGAATATGTCTGCTGGCTCCCTGAAGAACCAAAGGTTCACCACCTGGGGCACCAAAAGCCACTGTCCAGTGATGATGGCCATGGTGATGCTGGAGATGGCAATGATGCTTGATGGTGCTGGTGATAATGGTGATGATGATCATGGTGTTGGTGATGAGAATGGTGGTGATGAAGATGGTGGTGGTGATGATGATGGTGATGGTGATGAAAGTGAGTAGTAATGGTGATGGTGGTGATAAAGATGGTGATGGTGGTGCTGGTGGTGGTAGTGGCGGTGATAGAGATGGAGATGGTGGTGGTGATGGAGATGGAGATGGAGATGGTGGTGATAATGGTGATGGTGGTGATGATGGTGATGGTGGTAGTGATGGTGGTGGTGGTGGAGATGGAGATGATGGTGGTGGTGGTGGTGGTGTTGGTGTTGGTGGTGATGGTGGTGGTGATGGAGATGGAGATGGTGGTGGTGGTGATAGAGATGGAGGTGGAGATGGTGGTGGTGGAGATGGTGTTGGTGGTGATGGTGGTGGTGGTGATGGAGATGGAGATGGAGATGGA